>BSBN01000525.1:16103938-16754658 GCA_027924645.1 Cunninghamia lanceolata
CACTTAAAGGGTCTTCGAAGCCTTTGGCGAAGACTGTGAAATATTTAGACTCTTTCGGGTGCCTCCACATGGTGCCCTCTGTGCCACTCTCAGAAACTTTTAGAAACTGCATTGAGACTCTAGCAGAAGTTGACACGTGGCACCTTCCGCGCTTAGTTGAAACTTTAAGGGGTTGCTTCTGTCGCTGACACGTGGCACGCTCTGCAGGAAGCAACTAGAAACTGTGTCAGAAACATTAAAGATACGTGGCATGATCCGCAGCCTGACACTTGGCAGATGCCGCGATACTAGCAAAGGGAAACGCTCATAGCCATACTTAGAAATAATTTTAGACACAGGAAACTGAGACCCGATACGCATCTAAAATGCATCTGACTCAAATTTTTATCATTTTCAGGGGCCAATAGTAATTTCAGCAACATAATAAGATCCCGTAACTCAGAAATTTCAGGGTTTGAAGGAGAAAATTAGCAAACATTCAAGTTTAAAACCCTAGACATAAATAATTACCAACATAGGCTTCGATTGGGGACGTGCAGGCACAAGACTGCAGCGAGGACCAGACAACTCCGGGCAGACCAGACAAAACCCAAAACTCAAAACACGACCGGCCACACAAGTATGTACAAAATATTTACAACTATTTTACATTGTGCACACAAGTTACTCATTTATGTGAAAAAGACTTTAAGGAATTTGCTGTGCACCGGCAATTCCATTAATTCACCACTTAGGGTTTGGAGAAAGTAGGAGTCTCCTCCATAGATATTGCTAATTTGGTATGGGCCTGTCCACAAGGGTTCAAATTTTCCATGTTTACCCTTATCCTAGTTCCTTGCATTCCACATAAGGACAATATCACCTATCTGAAAACCTCTCTCTGTAACCCTTTTATCAAATAGGTACTTCACCTTTTGCTATTTCTTGATGTTTATTTTTTGTGCCTCTGCTCTGATTTCATCTAGCTCAACCAGCTGATTGATCCTTTCAGTCATTGAATCATTAACCTCCTCATCATTCTCTTGTATGAACTTGTAAACTGGCAGGAGGTTATTCACAGGCAATCTAGTTGCTGTACCATACACTAATTCATAAGGTGACCTTCCAGTAGCTCTTTTCACTGTCACCCTATCAGCCCATAATGCCAACTTCAATTTTGAATCCCAGGATTTCTTATTTTTATCCATTATCCTCTTGATGATTTTCATTAGGCTTTTGTTGCTTGACTCTGCTTGACCATTTCCTTGAGGGTGGAATGGTGATATGTGAGACAAGTCAATTCTAAATTTATTGCAAAAATCAACAAATTCACCTGATCTAAAGCACATTGCATTATCTGTGATTAACTTGACTAGTACCCCAAACCTGATAATAATATTCCCCAAGATAAAATCCGTCACCACCTTACTTGTAGCCTTTTTAGTAGGGATAGCCTCAATCCATTTAGTGAAGTAATCAGTGGCAACCAGAATCCAACTATGTCCTCCACTAGATTTCTCTGAAATCTCCCCTATAAAATCAATTCCCTATTGCCGAAATGGAGCCTCCACAATTACAGTTCTAAGGGGCAATGCTCCTTCATATCTTAACTTTCCTGAGAATCTTTGGCAAGGGTCACATTTCCTTACCAGCCTTTGTGCATCTGAAAAGATAGTGGGCCACCAATATCCTGCCCTAAGGATCTTATGAGCTGTTGTTTGGGCAGTATAATGTCCACCACACAATCCTTTATGCATGTCATTCAAAACATTGTTAGCTTCATCTTCATCCACACATCTCAGCAACACACCATCAAGGTTATTCTAGTATAGCTCACCTTTAACAATAACATACCTGATTGCATGCAGTTTTAAGGTCCTCTTTTGACTATCACTGAAATGGGAAGGACAATTCAGATTTTGCAAGTAATATATGATGTCCTTATACTATTCAGATTTTGATACATTGACATTCTCATTCTGGACTGCATTGACTTGGCATGCCTCTAGATTTGACTGTGTCATTAGCTTTGCTAACCCTTGTCCTCTTACCAATTTTGTGATCTATATCTCTATGTTGAACTCCTGCAACTTATTTATCCATCTGCATCTCCTTCCAGTTACCTCTTGCTGAGTGAAGATATCTTTTATCACTGCATGAGGTACATATGCAATTACTAGTGAGCCTACCAAATAAGGCCTGAATCTCTTGACTTCTCTAACTAGTGCATATGCCTGTTTCTCCATAATGTCATACTTTAATTCAGCAGCCTGCAATGACCTACTAAAGAAAGCAATAGGCTGTTCAAACCCTTCCTCATTTTTTTGCAATAAGCATGTAGCAATAGTATGGAAAGAAGCAAATGAGAATAACTGAAATGGCTTAGAAAAATTAGGAGATTTTAGCACAGGAGCCATCTTTATAGCCTCTTTTATGTTCCAGAATGATTCAGTTGCTTCATCCTCCCATTTGACAGTTGCACCTTTCTTCAACATCTTGGAAATTTCTTTTGTGGTCTCTGCAAAGTTAGGAACAAATTTCCTAACAAAGTTAATTTGTCCAAAGAAGGATTGAACACCTTTTATTGTTTTAGGGATCTGAATTTTGTCAATTGCAGCCACCCTTTCATGATCAATCCTAACTCCATCCTTAGAAACAATGTGTCCAAGCAGTTTTCCTTCCACAACCCCAAAAGCACATTTCTTTGGGTTGAGTGAGATACCATATTCTAATGCTTTAATAAAAATTTGTTCCAAATGCATACAATGCTGCTCTTCTTTCTTTGAAAAGGCAGTTAAATCATCCTGATAAACAGCCAAGATTGAATCAATCAACCCTGCAAAAGCAACATCCATTGCTCTTTGAAATGTAGCACCTGCATTTGTTAGTCCAAATGGCATCCTAACATACACATAGGTTCCCCATGGAGTAGTGAAAGCAGTCTTAAATTGTTCTGATTCTTTTACTTTCACTTGATTGTACCCTGAAAAACCATCCATCATAGATAAAAGTTCACAACCAGTCACTCTTTGCAACATGGCCTCCATATTTGGCAATGGATAGTTATCCTTCAAAGAAGATACATTTAGGTTTCTAAAGTCCACACACAACCTTATATCACCATTCTTTTTTCTGACTGGGACAAGGTTAGACACCCAAGTTGAATGTTTGATAGGCATGATTATTCCAGCCTCCCTAAGCTTCTTGAGTTCTTCTTGCATTTTTGGAGCTAAGGTTGGGTTGATAGGCCTCTGTTTTGTCTAAATGGTTTAGCTCCAGGCTTCAAAGGGATTTCATTCTGAAATAAATCCTCTCTATAGGCTTTCAAGTCCTCATATGACCAAGCAAAAACATGCTTATACCTTTTCAACAATGCAATCAGCATGCTCCTGATGTGTGGTTTGAGCTATTTGCCAATGTATACCTTTTTGGGAGCATGAGATGTTCCCAAGTTTATCTCCTCCAAGTCATTCTTGTTTGTTGGAGATGTTTTTGTAACAAATTGGTCCCTATTATCAAAAGCTCTCTCTAAAGCTACCAGCCCTCTAGGGATTTTGTTTGTTTTGAGTTGAATTAGTTCCTTCCCTAAAAGGGTTTCTTTTCCATCTACAACTTCCACAAAGTTCTGAAAATCTATTTCTTGGTTCTCATATTCATCAATACAATGCAGAAATCTCAGCAAATCCTTATCATCATCAAACACTTGCCAGCTGCACACATTATCTGGCACTGCAGGCCTAAGCTTGACTTCAACATTTGTAACATCTGACAAAGTTATATCATCTAGCCTTATGGCTACATTGGCTAGAAAATCTGCTCTGACATTTTTTGATCTTTCTATCTAATTTATTGAAAAAGCATCAAACAATTCAATTGTATCCCAAACAGCATGCTTGTATTGTTTCAACCTTTTATTTTTTGATGCATGCTTATCTCTAATTTGGGACACAATAAGCTCTGAATCACCAAACACTTTGAGCATCTTAATTCCATGCTTCAAAGCAACATTTAACCCTAATAACAGAGCCTCATACTCTGCAATATTATTTGTACAGGCAAACCTCAACAAGAAAGAAAATTGGAAAAGCTTACCAGTTGGAGATAGAAAAACAATTCCAGCACCAGAGCCTTCTTTTGAACAAGCTCCATCAAAATACATAGTACAAAGACCTTGTTGATCCAATTCTTGAATGCAAATTTTTTCTCTTTTATCTTCCTTATCATCTGAGACAACTTTGAAAGTTTCACAGTTAGTGTCTACAAAACATATATGCTCCTTTGATTCCTGATCCTCCACTGTCTCTGATGATCTTTCTTCTCTGATCAGTTTGACATCCTTGCCACTCGTTGGGATCATGGCATATGATAGATCCAGTTGCATACTTCCACCAATCAGTGCTGCGCATCTTCTTGACAGCAACATGCCATATTGTGGCTTGATATCAACCACTGTTATGTTCATTTTATAGATCTTTTCAGGATATGCTACCAATCTAAAATCAACATCTTTCATGATTCCAATGATAGGCACCTCTCTAGCATCCATTGCATAGCATTTTCCACATGCCTTGTCTATTTTTAATCTAGCTTGCTGCATAATGGCTAAAGGCATGATATTTGTAGATGCTCCAGAATCAAGCATATAATTTCTAATTACTTTTCCATTTATAACCAAGGACACATAAAATGGCTTCACTTGTGAAGGGCATTTTGTCATGGTCATCCCTAGATATACCTCAAGAATTTCATCCTCTTCAATGCACATAGCTTGTTTCTTATCCTGAGTCTCAATATTCTGCTTGGCTTGACATGGTACTCCTGAAATCAAGGATACAGTCTTATTTCTGAATTCTTCAACTTTCATCAGCTCCATGAGTGGAATAGAGACTTTTATTTGAGACAAGACCCGAGTGATGTCAAATGGAGCATAATTTTGAATAACAGTTGGAGCCTAATCCACAGTTTTACCTCTATCCTGAGATGATCTAGCTTTAGTTTTTATGGCTCTCTGACTGTCATCCTTGTTCTGAAAATTCTTATTTTGATCTTCAACCTGGGGAACTCTATTTTCTGGTTCTTGAGGATCATAACCTATTTTTTGCTTAAAATTTTGCCTATTATTGTTCCATTGCTTCTTTTGTGTCTCAGTTCCTTTATGACTGTGTACTGGCTGATTTGTGAAAGTACTCTCTGGTTGGTGTGAGTTACTTACCTGAGCTTTACCTCTTAGGTTGTAGTTGCTTTTGACTTGAGCAACTGTTGCAGCTGTGAAGGCCCTAATTTCTTCATCAGAAGGCCTCCTCAAGTTATTCAGAAAACTGTGTGAATCCTAAGCATAGGCATAGTTGTCTTCATCATCTTCATCATATGGGAACTATTGGCAGCCCTGAGTTTCATCATTTGCATTTGCATCAGCATCATGAAAAGAGTATTCTCTATTTGTAGACAACATGTTGAAATTATCATCTTCCATGCAATGAGGCTCATTGCACTCATCACAGGCCACGACATTGTTATATAGAGACCGAGCAATCATACATTGTGACTATGAATGAGGCATCTAGCATATTATACACCACGGGGTGTCATTAACAATATTAACAGCCTTCTTCAAAGGATCAGGAGTTTCCTTGGTATGTTGAGCTCTCTGATTTGTGTTGTTAAGTGGCAATATAGGTCTACCATTATGCCAATTTGTATTATATGGCATATCATGCAATGATGGTCTCTTTTCCTGTCTTTGGTAAGCTTGCTTATCAGGGCCTATTCCTTTTTCACTCCTAGCCAGCCTATAGCTTAGATCCTTAACAACATTTGCCAATTTG
The DNA here is from genome assembly GCA_027924645.1 of Cunninghamia lanceolata. Taxonomy (NCBI): domain Eukaryota; kingdom Viridiplantae; phylum Streptophyta; class Pinopsida; order Cupressales; family Cupressaceae; genus Cunninghamia; species Cunninghamia lanceolata. Next base: position 16,109,743 of record BSBN01000525.1, read on the forward strand.
TCTATTTTATCTTTAGGGGCAGATGTACTACCTTGAGTGTTTTGAGGTTTGTTTGGATTTTGCAGAATTTTCACATCATCCCTTCTGTTTGTCTTGCCTGATGCTTTCCTATTATTCTCAATATTTATTGCTATCTTGAAAGCATCCCTGAGAGTAGCAGGACCCTTATCTCTTAGCCCATATGTTGTTTTGGCATCAAAAGCATTAATATATAATATTATGCACATTGGTTCATTTGGCCTCATGTGATGTGGCAATTTGTTCAATACTTTAGTAAATCTTGCATTAAAATCTGCAACCTGCTCATTTGACCCTTTAGTGATACTAGTGAACTCATTTACAAAAAAGCTAGGGTCAGTTTTGTCACCATATTGCTCCTTAAACATCCTTTTGAAATCATCCCATGATGAAATGCTTCTGTTAGGTAGACCTTTATACCATTCCTTGGCTTCATCAACTAAGGATTGCATAAATGATTTCATGAAGACATCCTCATGCTCAACCTCAAAGTTGTCCATGGTATTTTGAAAAGATTTTAAATGGTCTTCTCCTGAGACAGTATTGTTTCCTGAAAATTTAGGCACTTGCAGTCTCACATGTTTGTCAACAGGGTTTGGATAACCAGGAATGCCATCAAAAACAAGTTGTCTGAATCTATCCAACTGCATTGGGTGCCTTTTAAACTAATTAGCATTTGCATTTCTATCAACATTATGCTGTCTCACATTATTTAATGGTACTCTGACATTGTCTACATTTTGTCTTTGATCATTATTCTGATCATACTGTACCTCATTTCTTTGTTGATTTCTCTGCATATTTGCATTTTGGAGGCTAGGAATTGAATCATTTTGAGCAACTCTCAAAGCCTGCACTTTCTGTCTCATATCATCTCTGATTTTTACTGCTTGCAGATATTCTAACTCAGCCCTTAAGCTCTTAATTTCATCAGCTAGTTCTTCCTCTCTAGGCATAGAAGAGGATGGTTTTATCATATTTTGATCATCATTATCATCATCCCTTAGGGATTCAGCCTCTTCAAATCTATCAGGAGAATCATGAAAAGGACGTTCCTGAAACACCTCTGACCTTATTCTCAAACCATTACCTTGCTGCCTTTCATACACATTCTGGATTTCAGCCTCAGTGTTTGAAAAATAAGGTACTATCTTCTCTGAGGATCCTGGATTATCCTAAATAAAATCATTTTTCTTGGGGCTAGGAGAACCATCTTGACTGGCTCGAATAGTCCCCTTTTTTCTATACATCATTTTTATGGGTAACTCTTCAAATAGAGTATTACGCTGGGATCTTCTCCCTTGCATACAAATTTTTACTTTACCGGTTGGGAGATTGGTTCGGAGTTGCCACCTATTACTAGGAACTGTTTTCTTTTAAAAATTAGGGTTCTTTCTCAAAGTTTATCCCTAGTAGAGTTGCCAAAATCTGTTAGTTTTTTCCCAGACTAGATGCTTACTCCCAGATTTCCCTACAAGGTAGCCATCAATGATCAATAGGATCTCTGGGCCAAGGGCCAACAGTATAGGAGATAGACTCTATTTTTATCTCCTCTTCTTCTTCAGGCTCTGCAAAACCTAGGGGGGTATTCCCTATTCAACATCCATGAGAATATGCATACAAAGGCTGGGATGCTGACATGAAGCAGATAAGTCCTCCTGTAAGTAGACCAAAACTGCAAGATAAGAGCAAAGGGGCTAGCTTTGGGCCTATTTTCAATTGTAGACAGAGGAGTTGGGATCCTAAAACTAATTCTACTATCCTAATGGTTGTTTTGGAGTTTGATTTTGATGTTGTGTTTGGATGCAGAGCTGGACCTGGTGTATAACCTCAACACAGAGCTAGATTGTTGCCTATCCAGGGCTTGGAGTCAATAGCCATACACCTGTGAATGGTCAGCATGAACAACTAAAACTAGATTTCAAGAGGATTTATGTGATATCTGCTTTACAAATATCTCCCAATACAGAGTGTTAAGCTATCTATACTTATGGCATCCCTATTGCAGTATACCCTTCCCAATATTCAATCTGAAAACAATTTAATCTACCCCTTGAGTAGAAGTTAAAATATCAAACATTCAATACAGGAATTCTGTATTCTAGAAAACCAGACACCCCTTAGATATCTAGACTCAGAAGGACATATGCAACACTGGAGACAGAATTAACAAAATACATGCAAAACAACATTACTCATATAAGATTGATCATGAAATCAGTAGGTGCATGCAAGAAACATACAACAAGAGATACATAAACTCACAAGGCTTCCTGCACAGAGCAAACCAAAACTAGTCGTATTGTATTACAGAGCCAAAAATGTCCAACTATCAACAACCTCAAAAATGAGTCACACAGTCCCTTATATACAGCGAGAAAGGTGCACTCAGCATTAATTACATGGGAGGCCAAAAATCCCGCCAGATACAAGCATCAAAAAATGGCGCTCAAAAAAGTAAATGCTGCAGAGGGACCAAGAGGAAGGAGCAGGTAGAAATTGGGATCTGGGCTGCCGCTCAAAGATATGCATCATAAAAATGGTGGTTGAGCCATCAACTCAACCCATACCTCTGCAACAAGCAACCATTATTGTTTCAGCAACCCGCGGCCTTAGGAATGCAACCACAGCAAGTTTCCACGGAGTTTCCCGCCAAAAATAGTTGCAAATGCTCATGAGAAAACCCACGCTACAGGCTCAAAACGTGGCCGTTGATCAAAAACCTAGTCACAGAGATCCAACAGCCCCAAAAATGATGAAAAGTTGCCCACCAGCCAAATCGTGCCACATAGGCACTTCATGTTTCAATCGCTGGGTCCTTTTTACTTAATTTTCCCCACCAAGAGCCTTTTGCCGGAAACATGCGCGGAAGCCGCCACGTGGCAAGCTCCATGGCATCCTTGGAACATTAGGGAATCTCATTGAAACATAGGTAGAAGCCAACACATGGCGAGTTTCGCATCACCGCCGAGAGACACAAAAGGGGCAAATGAAACTCCGTGGGGGCCGACACTTGGCGGGCTCTACATTAACCTTGAAACACATAGAAACAATGCAGAAACCTACGTGGAAGCAGCCACGTGTCGAGCTCCAGAGCACCCACTAAAACTGTGTCATGTTACTTGAATGGTCCCCACAAGTGACAACTGTCGCAATCTGCAACATTTAAAACCAGAAGCACTTTAGTGCCGAGACCCACAACCTCTCGCTCGCCATATACTGAAACAGGGGCACGCCCGCGGAAGCTGACACTTGTCAAGCTCCGCGGCCTTCTCTTGAAACATTTGAAACTTTTAGAAACTCTTGCGGAGATTGACACTTGGCAGGTTCCACGGCCACCAAAGAAACTGAGAAACCTTTTGAAACATTTCGGCGGAGGCCGCCATCTGGCAACATCCGCAGCAGCTTAGAAACTTTAATGGGACCCACCATGTCTGCACCACACTTTGAAACATACAGAAACAACGCGGAGGCTGACATGTGTTGGCTCCCGCAGCAACCACAAGGGACACATGGCGCTGTCCGCGCTTCTACTGAAACAAAAAGAAACTGCCCCCGCTCGTGACACTTGGCGCCTTCCGCCATTTTGAAACTTTTAAAAGGGGCATCTGAAACACAGGCAGAGGTTGCCACTTGGCAACATCCACGGCAACAACTGTTAACTGGGACCCACCTCGAAACACTTAGAAACTTTAAGGCCCCTCTTTGAAGCTTTTTAGAAACTTTGTGAAACATGGGCAAAGTCCGACACTTGGCACTGTCCACGAGGCTTCGAGGTACTTGAAACATAAAAGAAACACTTAAAGGGTCTTCGAAGCCTTTGGCGGAGACTGTGAAACATTTAGACTCTTTCGAGTGCCTCCACGTGGTGCCCTCTACGCCACTCTCAGAAACTTTTAGAAACTGCGTTGAGACTCTAGCGGAAGCTGACACGTGGCACCTTCCGTGCTTAGTTGAAACTTTAAGGGGCTGCTTCCACCGCTGACACGTGGCACGCTCTGTGGGAAGCAACTAGAAACTGCATCGGAAACATTAAAGATATGTGGCATGATCCGCAACCTTACACTTGGTGGATGCCACGATACTAGCAAAGGGAAACGCTCATAGCCATACTCAGAAACAATTTTAGACACAGGAAACTGAGACCCGATACGCGTCTAAAATGCATCTGACTCAAATTTTTATCCTTTTCAGGAGCCAATAGTAATTTCAGCAATAGAACAAGATCCTGCAACTCAAAAATTTTAGGGTTTGAAGGAGAAAATTAGCAAACATTCAAGTTTAAAACCCTAGACATAAATAATTACCAACACGGTCAAAGTTTGCTGACCGTCTATGTGCAGAAACCGCCGAAGACTGTTTGAAGATTCCTGTGGGTGATTTGAAATTGTCAATGCCGATCATTGAAGATTTGATGACCGTCACAGATTTGTGAAGACCTCTGAAGGATTTGTAATTGTTGTTGGCTTGATCGCTGCCTCAGACCGAATATATTTTCTGCGTAGGAATATTCTCTGCAGATTCTGTACAGTGTTGATTTGCAAAAAAAAATTGCCTTTTGTGATAGTAATGGATTTTGGCATTTGGACAGTTGATCCTTACTGATTTGGCCTCTCCAGATGCAATGGCAATGTCTGATTTGGGCTAAACTGCTCCGAAATTGCTAGTACCTCCCGGATCACGTCAAAGAGCCCTAAATTGAAACCCTCGTCAAATTTGCCTCCGATGTCTGATTTGGACAAAACAGAAGGCAATCTTGACTATTTCAGCTGCTCCAGATGTAATGGTGAAGTCTGATTTGCAACAACACCCACTAAAATGCACCTAAAATACAAGGCCACAAGGAGGAAACCCTCACAAATCTGGTATCTCTATCAAGTTTTTCTAATTCTCTAGGTCATCATTTGATGCAAGAGAAGAGCATACTCAACTATTAAGATCCACCATGAATTGCACTCAAGATCTCTAAAAAAATGACTAACACAAAGTGATTCTTCCTAGAGCTCTGATACCATGTTAGAGTTGGCTATGATTGGAGCCACCCAGGATCTAGGACTTCATGAAAGCACAAGAGAGATCAAATGAAAGAATAATGCTATTCTATCATTGAATGAAAAAGATTGTTGTTGTTACAGTGTACATGATATGCCTTTCTTATAAAGGCAAGGTGAGAGCTAGAAAGGTGGAGTGGAAAGTGGAGATATTCCTACAACATGTGCCAATTAGAGGATGATAGCTAATTGCACATGTGGAGGATAAGACAACTCACTCCAACTATCAACAACTCAACACACAACTAGACTTAACTAAGCACAACTAGACATCTAGTAGACTCACTAAGTCAACTTAACATGTGTGAATTATGTGTGATGTGTGAATATTATTTAACTAGTAAATAGTTAAATAAGATGAATTATCCACACAAGGGTAAACCTGTTAGGTGATAACCCTGTTCACACCAACATAGGTGTCTTTAAGAGATGCCATATTTAAATTCCTAAAGTCAACACACAATCTAATATCTCCATTTTTCTTTCACATAGGCACCAAATTTGATACCCAAGTTGAATGTCTGATAGGTTTGATTATGCCCCATTCTCTAAGTTTCATCAACTCCTCATGCATTTTCAGTTTGAAGACATGATTAATGGGCCTCTGCTTTTGTCTGAAAGGCTTAACATCTGGTTGGAGAGGTATTTCATGTTTGAACAAATCCTCCCTACATGCTTTGAGGTCATCATAGGACCATGCAAAAACATGTTTGTATCTCCTGAGTAATGCAATCAACATCTTTCTCACTATTGGGCTAATCTTCTTTCCAATGTATACCTTCTTGGGAGCTAATTCAGTGCCCAAATTGATTTCTTCAAGACCTTTTTTAGTAGGGGCTCGCTTAACTAGAGATCGATCATTATGGTCAAATACCTTCTCCAAAGCTACTAACCCTCTAGGAATCTTGTTTTCTTTTAATTGTACAATCTCTTTTCCAAATAAGGATTCTTTACTATCTATTTCTTCAACATGTGCATTGAAATCAATCTCTTGATTCTCATACTGGTCAACACAGTGTATCAATCTAAGGAAATCATCTTCATCATTGAATACTTTCCAGTTGTATATATTATCTGGGATAGCAGGTATAGCTTTGAATTCAACTTTAGTTATTCCTGCAAGAGTAACATCATCCCTCTTTAATGCTATATTAGCCAGAAAATTAGCCATTATGTTTTTTGACCTGTCCACTCAATTTATGGAGAAAGCATCAAACATCTCAATGTCATCCCATACAACATTTCTATATTGCTTTAACCTCTTATTCTTTGAAGAATATTTTCCTTTGATATGTGAAATAATTAATTCTGAATCTCTAAAGACAGCCAAAAGTTTAATGCCATATCTTCTAGCAATATTCAATCCTGTCAGCAATGCTTCATATTCTACTATGTTATTAGTGCATTCAAATGCTAGGAAGAAAGAGAATTTAAAAGTCTTCCCAGTTGGAGAGATAAATAATACACTTGCCCCATTTCCTACTTTACTACATGCACCATCAAAGTACATATTCCATATTCCATTTTCATCAGATTGTGCTTCCTTTTGTATAGGATTAGTATTTCTCAGGCTCAGGCAGGTTTCCTCAATTCTAAATATACCAAGATCCACATCACAAAAACAAGTGATATGATTTGGGTTTATAGTTTCCAAAATATTTTCATACTTGGTTCTCTATAAAGCTTTACATCTCTTCCCCGTAGAGGTATAGTGGCATAGGACATATCGAGTTGAACACTTCCTCCCACAACAATAGCCCATTATCTTGATAGTAACATTCCACAATAAGGTGGAATGTCAACCACAGTAATATCAATTTTGTAACTTGACTCAGGATAAGAAGCTAATTTGATTTCAACATCCCACATGATTCCTACAACTGGTATTGATCTATTATCCATTGCATAGCATTTGCCATAAGTGGTGTCAACCCACATCCCTAGTTCCTTCATAACTATCACTGGCATTATATTCATGGCTGCTCCTGAATCAACCATGCAATTTCTGACTAATTTGTTTTTTTATTATCAATGTAGTATAAAAGGGATCAATTTGAGATGGGTTTTTTGTAAGAGTATCACCAAGATAGACTTTAGGGGTTTCGATTTCTTCTTGCTGAACATTATTCACCTTGTTCCCAAATTTCTCTTGCTGTTTGCTGGGTACGTCAGTTATCATTTTTATCACTGTATTTCTATATTGGTCAACTTTCATCATTCCCAAAAGTGGCACTGATACTTTGACTTGTGATACTGCTTGGGCTATGTCCAATGTGGATGTTGATATCTGATCAGCTTTATCTGCTCTGACATATTGTTTATTTTCAACAGGAGTTTTGTCCCTAGCTTGATTTTGTTCTGTTCTAATTGACCCTTTATCTTGAATATGCATTTTGTCTTTAGTCTAGTTTTGATCAGATTTTATCATCCCTTGTGATGTTTTACCTTTCTCAATGGTGGTTTTATTCTGATCCTAGTTCTTTACAAAAATACTTCTTGGTGTCCCTTGTTCTGCATTAATAGTTATGTTCCTCAGATTGTAGTCACTTTTTGCTTGTGCCACAGTAGCCATGGTAAGGGTCTTCCTTTCTTCCTCAGTGGGGTTCCTCCACTATTGGTGGGATGGAGCATGAGGTGAATAATTTTGTTTATACTCATCTTCTCTATCTAAGAATATTTCTTGCCTTCTCATATTAACATTATACTTCTAATTAACTACATCATACTCATACCCTACTTCTTCTGCAGAAGAATATTGTCCATCTATCTGATAGGGTGTAAATTCCAACATATTTATGGTGTTATTATATCTCTCATAGTCATAAGACATTTCCTCTTGTTGTACTGATTTGGCCACTATACAATACTTAGGTGAATGAGGCAAATTACATACCAAGCACCAAGGATTGTCTTCTACCATGTGTGCCCCATTCCTTTTCAGAGGATTAGGGGTATCCTTGCCATAATTTTGTCTTCTGGTTTGTTCTACAGGTCTACCATCTTTCCAAATGGTATTATAGGGCATGTCATGCAACCTAGGTCTTTCATTCATGTATTGATTCTCTTGCTTATTTTGATGATTGTTGGGGTTTTGAGGAACTCTGAGATTATCTCTTTTTCCAATCATCCCTACGGCTTTTCTATTGTTTTCAATAGTCAATGCTACTTTTTGTGCTTTAGCTAAGCTCCTGGGGCAATGGTTTCTAAGTTCATATCCTGTTTTACTATCAAATGATTTGAGATAAACACTTAAAGCTGCTGGGTCAGTCAACTTGGATCCGTGTGGTACTTTGTTATGCAGTTTGGAGAATCTTAAATTGAAATCATATACTGATTCATTCTAGTACTTCTAGAGGCTTATTAGCTCATGTAAGGCTAAATCAGGGGCATACTGATTACCATATTGTTCCTTAAATTGATCATGGAAATATGTTAGGGAACTGATTGAGGGATTTGATAAGCTGATGAACCAGTCTCGTGCATCCTCAGTTAAAGACATCATAAACAACCTCATTCTAACATATTCATGTTCTACACCGATATCTTGCACAAATGCGTTAAAATTTCTGATATGGTCTTCAGCTGATATTGCATTATTCCCAGTAAACTTGGGAACCATATTCCTCTAGCTAGTGTCGGTGGGGTATGGGTATAATTGATACCCTGTTAGATCAAACTGCCTGCATATATTCATAAGGTTTTGTGGAGGCACATTCATGGGTGGTGGGTTGGGGTACTAATGATATCCATATGGAAGCTGATGGTAAGTATATTGCTCTTGTGGGTTTATATGGGAATTGACAGGATAATTATGAGGCCTAGGATATTGTTGGCCAGGGGGTGGGTACAGATGGATTATGTGTTGAGAAGTATTATGTGTTAAATGTGGTCTGGAATTTATCGGGGGAACATTTTGATGAACATGACTTGCAGATGATGGTTGTTGATTTGAAGAACCACCAGCATTTTGGTGCAAGTTTTGCTGTATATTTCTTGGAGCATGCCCTCCTTGTCTATGTGGAGGTACATATTTTGGGGGTGTCTTACCTTTCATTTGTTGAATTTCTTGTTTTAATAAATTCTCAACTTCTCTTAGTTTAATTAACTCAAGTTCCTCCTGTAATTTGCACAAGTCTTGTTGCATTTCATCTTTGTTTCTTGTATCATTTAGACTGTCGCCCAATTCCTAATTTATAAATCCTTGTTGAGCTCCCTCTCCCTTTTGTAATGACATATGATAGTCATATTCTTCTTGTCTTTGGTCTATATCCCTCATAAATTTTGCTTCATACTCAAGCTGTCTTTGGGGATCTGGCCTATATTGGGCTAAAACATCATCGGATAATCCACAATTTTGGGATAGGGTTGTTGATAACTGAGAGGGGGGGGGTGAATCAGTTATCCTAATTATTTCCCTTAATGAACTTTCCTTTTAATTGATGCAGCATAAAATCAAACACAAAACATTAACCATGAAATAAGAAACACATGACACAGTATTTTTGACGTGGAAACCCTGTTAAGGGAGAAAACCACGGGGTGATTAACCCAAAATTATTCTCTGTTAGAAGAATAGGAAATTACAAAAATGGCACTTGCCAATAAGGGCTCACTGCCCGAGCACACTGCTCACAAAGAGGCCCACTGCCTACAAGAAGACATACTGTCTACAAAGTGATGAGAATCACAGTCTTGAACTGATTGGAAGCATCTGCATATGCTGGAGTTCAGTTCCGGTTAGGCTCAGTACACTGATCTGCTGCACTTCATCTTTCCTTTGTTCTTTATTCTGCTATCTTTCACATACCGGATCCTTTTTGCTACCTCTGCTCTTTATCTGGACTTATTCGCATATATCTCCACAACCACACCACACTTCACAACTAAATCCATCCTCTATATATATCCGCACAAGTAATTTCATCACCTTTCTAGTCGGCATCCGGAACAGTCTAGTTTCTTATAAACTCTCATTCTGTCGGCTGAATCCTTCCTCACCAAGCAATGCGGATCAAGCATATACTTGTAGATATCATTAATCATGTCGGCCAAACATGATTCATGCCTTCACAACCTCTGTCATCAACAGTAACCCATCCGGAAAGCAGTCTGATACTCTGCCAGTCAGTTCTTCCTCTGTTTTCACTGTCTCTCAGGAATCCGGTACTCAACCATTCATATCTTTTTCCTTGTCCATCACCGGAGGCTAAATCCTTGGAATATACCACTCAAGGTAGTCCTCTTGACTTCCCCAAATCCGCACTGCACCAAGACACTTCCTCTGAGAGATCCGGACCAATCTGTCGGACCTTGCCACATGCTCTGTTCTTCTTCACCGAACCACAACATTCTTTATTCTGACTTCCGGTAGAGACACATCATGACTTGCGGATATGTGGGATGACCTTTGTTGCCATCAATGACAACAACCATGAATCCATATAGTGTCTCTTGCCAACAAGGGTCTCATTTGATTCATGCAAAGGAGTGAAACTATTATGAGGTAAGATAGGATTTTTGGAAGAATATTCCTGGGCATCTTGTGTATAATTTTGTTGAGATTGGGTTGGTAATCTTGTTTTCTTTGAAGGAGCTCTTAGGGGTGGGGATGATTGCAATTTTTTCCCATCAGCTTTAGATCTCCTATCATCCATCATAAAATGATTATATTGTGGAATAGAGTTGCCAACTTCCTTAAGAGGATTGATATGTGTCTAGGTTCTCCCTAACCAGCAAAGTTTCAACTTTTTGACTCTATGGACTAGGTTCCTACCAAATTTTGTTGTGTGACTCTCCAGTAGAGTCGTCAATCTGTTAGGTCTCAAAAAGGTTGGTTGGAGACCACAAGGGGTTTCCAAGCCCTTGATATGTTTTGGGCTAATGAACAAGACCAATTAGTATAATCAAATCTTCTACTCTTTAGGTTTTGTCAGACCTAGGTGGGTGTACCTATGCGGATGAGCAGATTTACGATATACTTCCTAGTTTATGATCTATTTCACAATGGCAATTTTATGAGTGAGATAGACCTAAAGGAAAATTTGGTATAAATTGTATAAGCAATATCAAGTAAAATAAATATGTTCGGTTAACAGATGTAGTTAAAAGTTCATAAGGTGATGGATATGTATTTATGTTTTAATATGAATATGACCAGTGCCTTACTTGGGTGATAGAGTAATGGAAATTAAAGAATGATTGTTTTTTGGTGAATACTTGATTATTTGGCACACAAGAGGCTTGTATCTAGTACAAGGGTGCAAGAATGTGGTTGTCAAACTCTTCTTTACTTTATCCACTTTTAAATTTGGATTGATGTGAATTATCCAAAAGTACTTCTAATCCTTACTTGAAGGAGACAATTGAATGCATCCACACAGTTAATACTGACAACAAGGTATATGCTTGATACACATTTGATTTGAACAATCAATTATGTTCCAATGGAGACAATATAACAACGTTAAATTGCAATTTCTCTTATTTATCCAAGGGCTAACTCAATTACTATGATATATCTACTTGAATTATAAATTCTACTTGAGAACTTCAGGTAAATAAATCACACAAGCAATAAAAGCTTATAGAAAGCAACATTCACTTGGAATGGAATCAGATAATTGAGGATAACTATAATGGCCAAGAACATGCAATTGGTTTTTACTTCAACAAATAATAACACCGAATAGGATCATAACTTTATTGATTTTCCATTGATTCTTCACCAAATTATATACATGCAACTAGTGTATTGAGTATAGTTCTATGTATATATGTTGAATCAAAAAATCATTATCGTCTTCCTTTTTTTTGGTCTGTATCCTATATATATAGGGAGCGGACAATTTCAAATTGGTTATAACTTTTCATAACTTTTCAAAGTTTGTTGATAAACATAAACATAATTTAACTAATAACAAAGCATGCTCTGTTAATCCCTGTAGGAGCACCCGTGACCGTTGGTCTAGCAAGGCGCTTTAACTTTGTGATTGGTGCTTGTCATTCTTCATCAGGACCCAAATATTTCTCCTGCCATTTGTCATTTGTTAGATCAATAGGCCATTTGAATTCCTGGGCATTCATGATGCTGGTGAGATGGTTCTTCCACCTATTATCCAGAATATTTCTAATGTCCACCACAAATTTGGTATAGCCATTGTCTAACTGAATGGTCCCATCAAGCAAAGTATTGAATTCATTGAGATTGATACCTCCAGCATTCTGTATATGGGCTAGGCATTGAGTAATCATCTGATCAAATTCCCCTTTCTATTCATCTATGCTTTTCAGCTGTTACCCTCCTTGACAATCATTGGGCTGAAATGACATTTGATAACATCAAATGTGCTCTTCTTATTTTCCACCTTCCTCTTGACATCTAGAAGATACTTATATTCTTCAATTATATTTTTTACCATCTCCTAAGTAAGCTTAATCCTTGGAGGAGCATCTATATCTCTTTGGGTATCTTTACATAAGATAGTTAATGTGTGCAAGGTAGGTTGCCATATTCTTTGTAGTTCCTTGAGAATAGATAAATTATTCTCTATCTATTCTGTAGCTTTGATCAAATTACTAAAATGGTCATGCACCCCACTTAATTTATCTTTCAACATACAAACCTTCTGTTCTAATATTTTTTTTGAGGGTTTTCATAATATGAGGTTTAACATCACTTGTGTTATGTTGCTTTAATTTATCAATCTCATCCTTTAACTGCTAAATTTGTGGATCTTCTGCTTTTACTGGTGGGTGATATACCTCTATTTCATCCCTTCTAACAATGCTAGGCACTTGTACTTGCTTCTTCAGTCTTACATTTTCAATAAACAATTTGTTTATCTCATCATTCGACAACCTTAATCTTCTTTCATATTCATATATCTTCCTTTCCATATTCTCTACTATATCTTTGGTAAATATAGCATAATGCATGGTCAAGGTGGCAGCTTCAGTGGGAGTTGTGTCTCTCATTGTCTGGACCATTGCTGATCCCCTCATTTCCTGCAGCACATCAAGAATGCAAGGCTTCCTTGTGCTTTTTTGTTTTGTCAACAGTGCCAGGGTTTTTGTAGTAGGACTATACCCAGTTCCTGACACTCCTTCTGAATCAAACTCTGCTACCAACATGGGGTCATCCTAAGATCTGATTTGGTCTAATAGAAATACCTTAGATAACTCCATCCCAGGTATGATCAATATGTTTCTCTTTAACACCATTTCCCTAGCCTCTGTGGGAGTAATATTTATATTATCAATATTAAGCTTAGCATATGTCTAGGCTTGGATTTTAGCATACTTGGATTCATCAGCCCCTATGAGATTGATCTTCAATTTTTTTAGAATACTGCTGCATTTTCATTTTGATCCAAAAATCCTTGAATTCAATAGTGTTAATAAATTTATCATCTTCTAAGAATCGTAGAGAGGCGACCAACCTTTCATCTTCCTGTATTTCATCTATTTTATCATCTGGAAGTCTAACCTTTGGGTTTGGTGGCTATTTATTCTTTTGCTATTCTTCTACCCATACTGTACCGTGGTGTGTCAAAAGACTCACCTTTTATGTTATCGTGCTACCACACGGTTAAAAATTTATATCCAAGGTATCACGGGTTAGCTTTTGGTGCTTTCATTAATGTTACCTCTTTACCTTGGGCTTTTCTTTAGACCATCATGGTATCTGGTGTCACCTCGCTACCACTGACAGTGTTTCTATCTATCGAGGTATAGCGGTGTAACCCCAAATGCTATCTCCATGGTTACCTGCTTACCGTAAGCTACTTTCTCATTCCATACGGTATCACAGTAAGACGTCTTTTGTCTTCTAGCGGTTCACCATGGTACTGCCAACATAATATTTACATGCTTCGGTATTGCAGTATAGTAGTTCTTTTCACCATGATACCACGGCCTTCTCAATAGTGTTCAGCGGTAGGGAGGTATAATGTGAGTAATGTGCATTTTGATTAACATGGTAGTGGTATGGCGGTAAATGATGAAAATGAGATTTTTTCTAGGGCATAATGACTTATTATGGCAAAAGATGTGAAAAAGCTGCTTAGAAATTTTATGAAAAATCTAGTTCCAACACATTCATCATCATCATCATCAATGAGATATATCGTTCCCACATCCTTGTGTTGATCTAGGGATATAGCATTCCCCACAATGACAACACTATTATCATCAATCAATCAATCAATCATTGGTTTACAGCTTGACAGGGGCAATACCTTGTTTATTTTTGTATCATTTGTGCATGCTTGCTTGTGTGTGTTATCTTTTTATCTTGCATTTGTATCACATTGATATCATTCCAGCTAATATTCATATCTTGTGTATGTTGGAATAGATTTTTGCATTATCCTTTGCATCTAAGGTCATATTATACCTTTTGTGCATTAGGACGTCAATGCTCTAAGTTTACTTCCTCATATGTTAGACAAGGTTGTATTACGCTGGGGCACGAGACACATCATCACCCTGGTCCTTATACCTTGGTGTATAATGTCTAGCGCTATATCAAACATCATGGTTGTTCACCTTCATTGCAGCATAACACATCATTCATTTCTTCTATCCATTCCCTTATCTTCCTTGAACAATCCTTTTCATTTTAAGAGCCTACCCGTGTTTGTCCAACCCGCCTATCTTCTCGAGGGGGCATCATCATCCTATCTTTCCATCCTACATCATCATTACCCTATACTTTTCCTCTATCCATACCATAGCTTCTTTGAAATGATGTTACTCAACAAAAATCTTATCATCTCGAACATCATCTCAAAGAGGGGCAAAATGTAGACACCCAAAATTGTCCCAAATTTGTCCATGTCTTGCAACACCTAGTCAAAAACATTATCTTTGATATCATGTAGCATTTTGTCCTAAATCCCATCTTAATCCCATCCTTATCCCACTAATCCATTAGCCGATTAATTAAATAAATTTTATTTATTTAATTAATTTCACATTCATAATCCCACTTTCCAATTAATTAAATAAATTTTATTTATTTAATTAATTTCCACATTCATATCCCAATCATATCCTAATCATCTTCCCAATTAATTAAATAAATTTTATTTATTTAATTAATTTCCCTCACATATTCCAACTAATTCAAATAAAATATTTGAATTAGGTCCTCACCTCTCACCTCATTCCAACACTTGTCCACCTCTCAATTGAATCATGTGTGGTAGTACAACTTTCATTTAAAATCCTTCACATGTACAACTAATAAGACTTAATTTTATTAAATAAAGGTTTTTGTGTACACAGTCACACAGGAGCCCTATTATCTCCTTTGACACTTGTCACATGACTACAACTCCCTTAAGGAGTGGGATAACCAAATCAATCCTAGCCATCAACATCAATTAGCCTTTTAATCTCAACCATCCATCCAAATCATCCCAAGCCATCTCCTATAAATCAATCCCCTCTCCCAAGCCATTTATGCATCTATTCTTCAAGTATCCTTATGCTATACAAATTTCTCCACAATCTTTCATCCATTATCTTTCATCTATTATCTTCCATCTATCATCTCCATCTTATTGTTATGCTACGGAATTGAGCAACTAACATATCAAACTCATTCAATCAATTAGTCTATCTTGCATATATCTATTCAAGGTATTGAAGATTTAGATTAGGTAATGCATTTCATTGTTTTATAATTTTTATTTTATCGAAATTTTTTATTATACAATATGATGTCTTCATACTCTATCAGCAGCTCAGTTATTTCCTCCAATTGTGATTCTTCAGTCTTTATCTTTAGGGTTTTAGGCTTCTTAGTAGTCAAGGCATAACACATATTCTCATGTCTCAAACCATCCAGAAATTTCCTTCCATCTACCAAACAGATTCTACCATTCCCACATACTTCACTCTTAGGATCATATTCTAAAGGAATCAAAGTAATTCTCTTTCCATTTGATGTTATAGTGTAAGTATTCTTTCTTCCATCATGTATAGCTTTTCTATCATACTTCCATGGTCTACCCAACAATATATGTCATACATCCATAGGCATAGTATCACACAATAGTTTATCATGATAAGATCCAATATGAAATTTCACCAAACATTGTTCACTCACTAGTACCTTATGATCATCCTAAATCCATCCTATCTAATATGGCTTAGGGTGTTTCAATCTTTCCAATATCATCTTAGTCACCATCTCCTCTAAAACTAAATTATCTGAAGTACCACTATTAATTACAACTTTACAACATTTTCCTCCTGATTTGCATTTGGTTTTGAGCAAACTCTTGCTCTATGGTGGTTCCTCATTTGTCTCTACTTGAAATAGTGCTCTCCTCATGACTAGTGATTCTCCTTTCTTAGGTTTTCCAACTAAACTTGGTGATCCAATAGGTTCTTCTTCCACATAGGCTGCTCTTCCATTGTTCTCTATCTTCTTGCTTGTACTTCCTTGATTACATTCAAATGCTCTATGTCCTTCACCTCCACACTTAAAACAAGTTCCTCTGAATGTTCTCCTATCAGTTCCTCTTCCATCTCTTTTGTATCCTTCACTCCGGTATGAACTACGGTTTTCTCTACAGTAGAAAGTTTGGTCATCTCTCCGGTATGCATTGCTATCTCTGCCCTCCTTTTTGAATGTACAATCTTGTCTGTTCTACTCTACAAATGATCTTTCTCCTCTAAAAAATGTTCTACATCTCTAAAATTTACCTCCTCTTCCTCCCTGTCTTTGCTCATGCTTCTTGTTCAACTTTTCTTCAACTTTTAGGGCAAACTGATATGCTTCTTCCAAAGATGGCATCCTCACTAAACTTAGTTATTCTTGAATGTTCAATCTCAGTCCATTGATGTATCTAGCCACTTTCTCCTTGCTTGCTTCACTATGTCCTGTCCTTATGATCATCTTATGAAATTCTTTAGTATATTCCTTCACAGATTTCTCCTTTTGTCTCAAGTTTTGCAATCTCTTCAATAGTTCCAACTCATAGTCAACAAGTATAAACTGATTCTTCAAAATTTTCACCATTCTATCCCACTTTGTAATCTTCTCTTTTCCTCTTCTGTTTCTATCCAACTGAACTTCCTTCCACCAAATAGTAGTATGTCCTTTCAACTTTGTCTTTGCAAATTTCACCTTCTCTGGATCTTCAATTTATTCATACTCAAAGTATACTTCTAGGTCATTTATCCAATCAATCAACTCCTCAGGATTTGAATTGCTAGTGTAATTCGGTACATCAACTCTAGGTCTTTTCCCAATCTTTGAAATAGCTCGCAACATCTTGACTTGATCCGATTCTTCTTCTTCTCCTAGGGTTTCTTCATTTTGATTAGTGGATTGAAATTCTTCATCATCATCACTTTCAACATTAGGTCGAGGTGTCAATCCTCTTCCCCTATCTTCTTCAACAACATCCAATTGAACTCACATCATTTTCATCATTTCCATCATTTCATCCATTCTTCCAGCCATAGTACCAACAAGAAGTATTCTTCTCGGTGGCATCTCTATGTTGGATCAAGTGTAACTACCTCAAATTCAGTGATCGGGATACAAGGTGACAACTACCTCACAATCGGTGATTGGTTGGCAATGCAGTTAGTCTGCCTCAGATTTGATGATCTGTTCACAACAAGATCTTATGGAATGCCTTCACAAACTTCACTCAATTTTCTCACTTTGCTCCCAAAGGATTCAAACTTTGCTCTACTACCACTTGGTGCAGTCACGACTAGGAGGGTCCATAGAGTGAAAAGTCTAGACCATGTAGCAAGAGTAAACACAATGAAAACAACTCAATTATAGAATGCAAACACAAATTCAGTCATTTAGTATATCATAGATTGAAAATACAAATAGGCCGGACACATGCGGGCTTACAATTAGGGCTCACAGGCCTGATTCTCCAGTTACAATTTATGCACAAGATATAGCTTTGAAGTGCCTTCGCAAAGAATTCAAACTATCTATCTCTCTATGTGATTCACTACTTTCCTATGCATCTATTACATGAATATATATCATCTCTAAATCATAAGATCCTCCACGTTGGGCAAGGAAGATCACAAACTCCAATGAAGAGCTATAACTTGTGTACACGGATAGGTTGGACTTAATCGGCTTGTACTCCTCTGTAAATGGATGAAACAAGGTGTGGATCTTAGGGAAGGTCGGCCACAATCCAAACAACATTGAATGATGTGTCATTTAGTTCCTCAAGTTGTGAAAGTGCTCCACAAGTCTTCTCCTTTAGCTGATTGTTTGAGACTATCAGGATGCTTTGTTCTGAGAAAATAGTTGATCTTCTGATAGTGATATCCTTTCGGTACCTAATCCAAATGATCTAAATTTTGGATATGATGTGTATGAAGGTGTCTAGATGTTAAGTCTAGCTCTGCAAGGTCTAAAATGAAACTGTGGCAGAATGCAGACCAAAATACAGGAACTGCTATTAACTGTGTTGAACTAGAAAATGAAAGAAAACAAATTGAAATGCAAATGATTTTGGTTGATGCAAGATTTCTCTTGAACCAGGGATGCTCTTGCATCATTAGTCATGCCATTTGGGCTAACCAATGCACTGAGCACATTCATGTAGCTCATGAACGAGGTATTGAAAGAGATTTTGGGAAGTTTTGTTATTATTTATTTAGATGACATTTTGATTTTCAGTAAGACTTGGGATGAGCATCTGATGCATATTAGTAGAGTTTTTGAGAAGCTGAGGGAGGAGAAGTTGCTGATTAATCTAAAGAAATGTAGTTTTGCAAAGAAGGAGTTGGTATACCTGGGATTTGTTGTCTCAGAGGAAGGTCTTAAGATGGACATGTAGAGAAGGTGAGGGCTATCATTGAATGGCCTATGCCAAGGAGTGGTATAGAGGTACGATCTTTTCATGGTTTGGCAAACTTTTACAGAAAATTTATCAGGAATTTTAGTAGCATTTGTGCACCCCTAACTGAGACAATGAGAGGGGATAGAAAAGAGTATAAATGGACTACAAGAGTAGCCAAGAGTTTTGATATATTGAAGAAGAAAGTCACAGAGCAACCTGTTTTAGCACTTCCAGATTTCAATAAGGTATTTTAGGTAGATTGTGATGCTAGTGGCAGTGCTATAGGAATTATTTTGAGTCACGAAGGTAAGCCCATTGCTTATTTTAGTGAGAAGCTTAATGATGCCAAGGAAAATTATTCTATTTATGATTAGGAGTTTTATGGAATAGTTCAGGTTTTGAAGAAATGGAGACATTATTTGTTGCCGAAAGAGTTTATTTTATATATTGATCATTAGGATTTGTAGTACATTAATAGTCAAGGAAAGTTAAATCAAAGGAACTTAAAATGTGTTGAGTTTTTGCAGAGTTATACTTTTGTTTTGAAGCACAAGAGTGGGAAGTCCAACAGAGTTGTAGATGCCTTGAGCAGAAGGTAAAATTTGTTGAGAGAAATGAAGATAGAGGTTGTTGGGTTCAGTGAGCTCTCAAAAGTTTGTATCCAGAAGATCTAGATTTTGTGGAGGCTTGGAAAGCTTGTTTGGAACCTGTTACTTTGGACATGACAAAATGGTTAGATTTCATAATCTATGATGGCATGTTTTTTAGAGGAAGCCAGTTGTACATTCCGAGGAGTTCCTTGAGAGAGAACCTGATTAAGGAGAAGCATAGTGGTGGATTAGCTAGACACTTTGGTTGAGATTAGACCATTGCTACTATTGGTGAGGATTATTATTGGTCACACTCGCAATAGGATGTGAGGAAATTTGTGCAGAGTTGCAGAGTGTGTCAGATGGCAAAATGAATGAGTTAGAATAAGGGCTATATCAGCCATTACCTATACCAGAGAGGTCATGGGATGATATTAGTATGAATTTTGTTCTTGGTTTACCAAGGACACGTAGAGGACATGATTCCATTTTTGTGGTGGTGGATAGATTCTCAAAGATGGCACATTTTATTCCTTGTAAGAAGAGTAATGATGTTCATATTGTAGAGTTATTTTTCAGAGAGGTGGTGAGACTACATGGTCTACCTAAGAGCATAGTTTTAGATCGAGATACCAAGTTTGTTGGTTATTTCTAGAGGACATTGTGGAAGAAGTTGAAGACAGATTTGAAGTTTAGTTCTGCACACCATCCATAGATTGATGGATAGATAGAAGTGGTGAATAGGAGTTTGGGTAACCTACTATGATCCTTAGTAGGAGATAAGCACAAGGGATGGGATTTGATTTTACCACAGGAAGAATTTGCTTACAACAATTCAATCAATAGGAGTATAGGTAAATCACCATTCTAGATTGTATATGGGAGTAGTCCAAGAAATGCTTCACAATTAAGGAAGATGGACAAGGGAGAAAAGAAAAGTGTTGAAGCTGAAGATTTTGTAGAACACCTGAAGAATTTGCATGAAGAGGTGTGAAAGCACATTAATAAGATGAATACTCAGTACAAGGCTAAGGCAGATCAGAAGATGAGATATAAGGAATTTCATGTAGGAGATGAAGTCATGGTTCACTTGAGAAAAGAGAGGTTTCCAGTTGGAACATATAATAAGTTGAAAATGAAGAAATTTGAACCATGCAGAATTTTGAAGAAGCATGATTCAGGAAATGCATATGGGGTGAGATCAACATTTCCCATGTGTTCAACATTGTTGATTTAACAGAATATCATGAAGGTGGAACAGAGGATGGACCAACAGAAGAACAGTGGAGTATTCCGACATCTACTTCAAAAGAGGAGATAGAAGAGATCTTGGATAGTCGTGTGGGAAGAAGTACTCAGAATAGGCTATATGAAGACTATCTAGTGAAGTGGAAAGGAAGGCTTGTTGAAGATTCTTTTTGGTTATCTAAGGCAGAGGTTGACCATTTGGGGTTTTCCTCAAACACCTGAGATGTGACAAGGCCACTTCTCAAAATTACCTGGGTGTTTGATGTAGGAGCATCTAGAGGTGTAAAGGCAATCTTGCATCACCCAAAACAATGATGATTGAAAACTAATGACTTTGTTTTCATTTCTTGTCAAAATTTGTGTTTTCAGATACCCTTTTGCTTGAATAATGATTCAAAACCTTCAAAGTTTCCAACAAGGCTAAGAAAACTAGAATTTACTATTTTTAGTAAGTCTATTTCTGAGAAGCAGTTGAGCCTAAAATTTTGCCCAAAGCTTCGGAATAGTCAAATAAGTATTCTTGGTAAATTTCAACTCAAGATCATGTCTGGATTTCAAGATATTAAAGTTTCAATTTTGTGAGGTCCCCTGAAACGTTATGAAATCACATATGAGGTTCTTAAATGTCCCATAACACCCCAAAAAGTTTACAGAAATCTATTTACAGATTTTTGGCGTTGTACCTCACTTCACAAGATTTACGGTGCTTCAAATGGTTCATCAATCAAACACTCGGATCAAAAGTTATGCTTCCCGAAAGTTGACCTATTTTTCGAGGGAGTTGCAAACTTCAAAAATTGGCTAGAGGCCTCTAAAAAGGGCTATTTATGACCATTTTTGGGAACCCTTGGTAGTAGTAGAGATAAGGGGGAAAGTTTAGAGTCAAGAAAAGGTGGAAAAATAAAAACCCTAGCTAATTTGGGGTTATAGAAGGCTGAAGGTTCCAGAGTCTAGAGATATGAAGCTGTAATGCATTGTAGCCTATGGAGGATTCATCCTCTAATTGTATTTGAGCTTCTGTAATGTAATGTGTTGTTTAAATCAATAAAAGAACATTCATATTTTCTGTGTACAATTTTTGTTGTTGTGTGTTTTATGATATACCCCCTTCACCACTATGAAGCAAGATGTTGCAAGTTTTGTAGCTAGGTGCTTAGAGTGTCAGTGAGACAAGAATGAACACCAAAATCTAGTAGGATTGTTATATCCTCATGATATTCCTGAATGGAAATGGAAGGTCATTAGTATGGACTTTTTCCAAGGTTTACCTATGTCAAGAAACCATCATGATACAATACTTGTGGTTGTGGATAAGCTTATGAAAGCAGTGCATTTCATTCCAGGGAATCTTATAGACGGAGCACCTATTCTAGAAAGAAGATTTGTGTAAGAAATTTTCAGACTTCATGGAGTTCCTGAGAAAATTATCTTAGATAGAGATACGTGGATGGATTTGAGGTTCTGGAAAACCTTGTTTTCAGTGCTGGGAACTCAGTTGAATATAAGTTTGACCTACCATCTAGAAATAGATGGACAAACTGAAAAAGTAAACCAAGTAAATCAGAAGATCTATTAAGGATGTATTTCACAAATCAAAAGTATAAATGGGAAGAGTACCTTCTATTAATTAATTTTTCTTATAATAACTCTTATCTCTTATCATTCTACTATTAAAATGGCTCATTTTGAAGCTTTATATGATAGTTAGTGCCAGACTCCTATAAGTTGGGACAATCTAGAAGATAGGATTAGCCTTGGGCCAAAAATGCTATTGAAAAGGGAGAAGCAAGTTAAACTAATATGGAAAAGATTAGGAGAAACAAATGATAGGTAGAAGAGTTATGTTGATGCCAAGCATACTCCATGACAATTTTTTGTTGGTGATAAAGTGCATTTAAGAGTAAAACCTTAGAAGAGTTCCATTAAAGTTTGGAAAATCAAGCAAACTAGCACCTAGATATGTGGGTCCAATCAAGATCCTAGAAGTACTCAACCCAGTTTCTTACAGACTAGCTTTACCACCTGCTCTTGCTCGTATGCATAATGTCTTTCATGTATCCTATTTGAAAAAGTATGTGTCTAGATTTAATCATATTCTTGACTGGAATGCTCTTCAGGTTCTGGATCTAGGAGTGGTCACAATCAAGCCTCTCAATGTGCTAAATATTCGAAAGCTCCGCTTGTGTAATAGAGAAGTCACTTAGTGCAAGGTCCAATGGGACCAATATTCAGAGGATAGTGCCACTTGGGAAGACTATGAAGATTTCCACCAAAACTTTCCTCATTTGTAAAATTAAGCTATTTTTAAGAAAAAATGTTGTTCTTTGTTAAATACTTCTTTGAACTAAGTCATTGAGGATGATGATCTTCTAAGGGGGAGGAGATGTCACACCCCATTTTTGGACAAATTTAATTATGTTATCTTTAACCAATTATTAGTTAGATGCATTATCATACATTTTAAATTATGTTATCAAATTGTGATTTGAGGATAATTATGATGAGATAATTCTTTTTTACTCATGATAAGTAGAAATAGATACAATTTCTAAATTGTAGATAATGGATTATCTTCATGATTCTGCTTATTGAAATATTTATATGATATTATAAATGTTGTGGTTAATGGACTAACTACTGTGTTGGAAAAAGAAATTGGATACAGTAAACTAGTTTGCCCTACTGGACAAGGAAGGAGAGTGACACTAAAGAGAGGGAAGTAGATCAGGGTGAATGGACAAGACATCATGACCTAAGAACCGCACACACACAGTATTTCTATTTATTTATGTGTAATTTGAAAATTTTTTTGGTGTCGTAAGTATGGTGGTACTTAACATCATAGCATTGTTATTGGTATGTTGTTGTGATCATTCTTGCTTACTTAAATTGGCATGAAGTACACCAATGTTGAATCCTCGTCTTGTATTCCTCTTTGGAGATGTTGTTGATCTTGTTCTTCATTGTGTTGAGTTGGAGTATGATTGATTAGCTTTACATACACATTTATTTGTTTTTCTTTATCACTTGTGGACTTCGTTGAGAAGTTGACATAATCCTCTGTGCAAGTGATTTATTATTTATTTGAGGGAATATAATAAAATAATCTATATAAGAGTAATATGAATTTATATATATAATTATGTATCTTCATAGACATGTAACTATTTATAGTTGTTTGTTTGAAAGATTTGAATTTCAATTCGAGAAGAGCTCGGTTAAGCTCCACATAGTGGAGTTAAAAATGCATTAAATGCATTAATTATGGGAGTACTACAAATTGAGGTGGAGTTATACTCCATCAAATTTTCTTTGATGACACACTACTCAGTTTTGATGGGAATAATGGATGGAGTGGAGAAGTTAATTCATGAAGGAATCTAGAGTTTTGTGAAGAAAACTTAGGGAGTTCTTTCTGTGAGCGATAATGAGAAAGAGGTGACAGATAGAGGGAGAGAAGAAGGAGAAAAGTGGTAGAAAAGAGGAGAAGCTCTGCAATTTTAAGGAAGAAACTTTGTTTGTGCATCAGTATGTTTTTCACAGTTTACTATAGCATTGGATTAAATGTTTATGTTCTTCAATAATCCTCCTACAATAGATTGAACATGGTTTTGAATGCGATTTCAACGTTTCAAATGGATTTATGTGGTTGTTTTAGAGAGAAATCTCTCTCTGTTTTGTTATCAAATGTTAATAAGAGTTTTCTAAAAACTAGTTCTCTCTAAACTCGTGTTCAATCAGTATCTTAGTTTTATTGATTAATAAGGTGAGACCTTAATAGGTCTGAGTTAGAATACAATGGGTTTGTTCTAAGACCAAAGTAGGTATGTGTAAAATAGATTGTATTTGTTGGAATCAGGGCAGACAACTGAGAGGGGGGGTGAATCAGTTGTCTTAAAACTTTAATGCTTGCTGCAATTAATTCTTCTTTACCACTTCTTAACAGATTAATGATATAACCATGAAAAGCAAAAATCAATAACACACGAGCAGAAACACAAATAATACACCTGACACTAAGATTTTTAACATGGAAACCCGGTTAAGAGAAAAACAATGGTGGGGGTTAACCCACAAAGATTATACTCTGTTAAAATTATTACAAAAGGGGAAGGCACATGCCTTTGGGCTCACTGCCCAGAGCTCACTACTCAAAAGAGGCTCATTGCCTACAAGAATGATTGCAAAAAGGATCATAGATTGTTTGAACTGATGAGTACTAGCATCTACCAATGTAAGAATTCAGTTCAGATTAAGCACAGAATACTGATCTGACACACTTCATTTTTATTTTGCCCTATTTACTGCTCTGCCATAATCCAAACCTTAGATCTCTCTTTTTCACACTTTAATCTGCCTTTTTTCACACTTACTCCATTATCATACCACACTCACACACTAAACACTTGAATCCATCAGCTATATATATCCTCATCAACAAATTCAATCAACTGTAGTTGGCTTCAATAAAACTTAGAACATTTATTAAACACTCTGCTCTGTCAGTTGAATCCATGCACAAATATCAACGCGGACCAAAAACTTGTGTTTCTAGATCATCAATCATGTCATCCAATATCACTGATTCTCACCAATTGCTTATCCAACAACATTTTTGCATCCAAACCAAGATCAAATACTAGAGCTCTTTCTACAAATTTATGATTGACAGATACAGAGGATATTGGTTCTTCTTCCTTGATGGCAATAAACACCCATTCATTTCCTGATTTATTTCCAGTCTCTGATTCATCATCTGTTACTCCTTCATTATCATCTTCTTCATGAACATGGTAACAATTCTTTTGGAACTTTAATCTGTTAGGACTTGTCTTTGAAAATATTTCTGGACATCTTGAGGCAAAATGACCAATCTTATTGCAGTTAAAACACTTAAAAGGCAATTTTCCTTCATACTTACTGGATCCTCTTGGCAGTCTCTTTGCAATGAGGGCTTCAAGTTGAGTAGTTTCTACTTCTTCTTCTTCCAAGTCTTTTCTTGCTTTTTCATACCATGACAGTTTCCTTGATGAGTTCTCTCCCAGATCAAATCTTTGTTTACCTTTCACAGAGGCACTGGCTTTGAATGTAGATTCAGTCTTGGGGGGATCATCTCCAAACTCGGTCATTTCAAATGCAGCCAGTTTGCCAGCCAATTGGTCTCTTGTGACAGTTGTATGGGCTCTGAATTCATCAGTGGCAGCAACCTTGATTTTGTAAGAGGCAGGAAGGGATCTGAGAATTTTGCAAACAATCTCATTTTCATCCAAGACTCCACCAGCATTTCTAATTCCACAAACCAGCTCATTTACTCTTGGCATAAAAGTAGTAATATTTTCATCATCTCTCATCTTTAGTTTTTCAAATTTCCCTTTTAGACTCTGTAACCTTGCACATTTAACATACTGGTCTCCTTTATGTAAAAGTTCCAGTTTATTCCAAATCTCAAAAGCAGTTGGTAGGTCAATAACATTTGAGAGCTCTGAGTCAGATAATGCGCTTAGAAGAGCCTCTTTGGTCTGCAGATTATTTTCAGCATTTGTAATTTCATTTAGGTTTGTCAGACCACCCTGTGGAGGTACATATGCTTTTGTAACCATGGACCAGTACGCCATTCCCATACGCAAGTGACATTTCATGCGACCTTTCCAAAGAGCAAAGTTGGTTCCATCAAACTTTAGACTATCCTTCTTGTAAGATGACATCCTGGATCTCCTCAAGCGATTAAGCTCCTTTTAGAGGAACTTGGCTCTGATACCAATTGTTAGACTTAGGGCACACAACTAAGAGGGGGGGTGAATCAGTTGTGTAAAACTTTCTCCAATTTACACACTTAAATCTTCTTGGTGATTAGCAGTATATTAAACATGAAACATAATGCATTCAAATCAAAAGCAGAAACTCATCAACACATAAGACACCAAGATTTTGACGTGGAAAACCCAGTTAAGGGAAAAACCACGAGGTGATTAACCCAAGAATGTATTCTCTATTAGAAGAATAGAAAGAACAAAATGGCACATGCCAATTAGGGCTCACTGCCTGAGCACATTGCTCACAAGAGGCTCACTGCCTACAAGAGACACACTGTCTACAAAGAAATAAGTATCACATACATGAACTGGAGAATAGCATCTTCACCATGCTTGAATTAGTTCCATTAAGCTCAATACTTCTGCTCTGCCTTTCTCTCTCCTCTTCATTACCACACTTTCATCTCCACAAGACACACTTTGGAATGACTTCACAATCCCTTATTTATACAAGACATCGACTTAGGAACAATCATCTAAGTCGACAAACACCTACAAGAACATCCGCAAGATGTGTAATACATCCGGTCAGCTAGTCTCATAAAGAACACCAATATTTAGTGGTTATTCTTCAGATACAAACTTTAACTTCAATGCGGACCACCCACATGAACTAGACACTATCCACAGATCACCACAAGCTTTCCTGAATCACCAAGAAAATTTGCACTTCATCTGCTTACTGGAATTCTTCTCTCCTTCATTCAGAACCTCAAGAACATAGTCTGTCATCACTATTACAAAGGAATAGGTTCTTTCAGACCTTCAAACCATGAACCAATCTACTTGACACTTCACAAGGACGTCCTCAACACTTCCTCAAATCCGTAGAATGGGATAATGCATTTCCGGATCTCACCAGACCTATCTGTGTCACTTTGTCACCTCTAAACACCTGTTAGAACTAGTTCTACCCGAGTGACCATAACTTCTTCAAATCTTCATGTGGACCTCTGAAAACTTGACTGGAGCATCTCAAGACCTATATCTACAAACCCTTTAAACTGCATCCTCTGATCCTCAACCTATCTTAGACTTTTACCTTGTTGTCATCACTGTTCTTCACTGTTCCTGATTAAGACTAATTTTCTTAATATCGTCAGCACACAACTCATCCAATCCTTCTCATTACTGCAACATGAGTATGTTGACATCAATGACAACATCGGTTAGACCCATACTCGCAACAAATTGGTGTCAATCATCTCAAGGAATATCAAACTAAGTGTTGATATTGTATTCACATTTAGAGTAAGGTGTTTGCGGGCTTTGGATTCCTTAAAAGGATTATATCCAATGCCACTTGAGTAATGTTGCGAAGTAGATTCTATAGGGACTTTGATTCCTTGTTGATTTATGCCACAACCATTACCTACATAGTCATAATTTTTGTAAAGGATTCAGAATCCTCTGCCATAGAGAGAGACCATTTCTTTAGACAAAGGCAGAGCTTCATAAGTCTCATAATCAGTAGTATAACTTAGAGTATTATCCTTATTTGTCAACAAAGAAGTCTTATGTTTATCATTCGAAGCATACGACGCGATCGATGCAATATTTGTTGTTTCAGGGATGGGGTTTTTAAGTTTATATTCTCCTGTGGAGGAAGACACAAAATCTAATGAACCCCAGTCATCACCAAAAAATGCATTCACTTGTTTAGACTCTTGCATAACATTTTTAGAGGAAAGAGGAGCTAATAAATCAAATTTCAAATTGTTTAAACCCTTAGGACCAATAACATGCTTATGCACTTCCAATTGCAAACAATTATCAGGTTTAGGATCCGAATGGATAGTATGCAATTTACCTTTAAATATAAACTTAATCGAATGGTGCAAAGTAGAAGGAACTGCTCCTAATGCATGTATCCATGGTCTACCCAGAATCATGTTATAAGATAGAGAACAAGGCATTACATGAATCCAGGTAGACACCATCACAGGTCCAACTTGTATAGGTAGAGTTATAGTGCCCATAGATTGTCATCCAACATTATCAAAGCCATGGATATTTAACAACTCTGGTTTGATAGCAGATACATCAACTTTAACCTTATGCAATAAATCAATACCACAAACATTAAGGGCTGACCCATTATCAATCATAACTCTCTTAACCAATGTTTTGTTGATTGTAATAAAGATAACCAAAGGATCATATTGCTTTTGAACCTTGAGAGATGGTAACTCATGTTGTTGAAATAAAATGTCTATTTTTGTTGCATGCATACAATTTAGTAAAGTGGCAACATCATTTGGTTTAACAGCAGGAGTAACAATCACCTTTTGTAAAGCTTCTTGTAGCATTCCATGGTAAGTAGGTAAAGTTTGTATAAGTTCCCAAAGAGATATCTTTGCAGGAGTAGCGCGAAGCTGCTCTACAAGATCATAGTCTTTACCACCTTTATATGTTAAACAATGTGCTTGAGGAAGCATAGGTTGAGAAATTGGTAAAGATATCAGAACATTTGTTTGTTGTGTACTTTGTTTGTTATTCCGAGTGTTATATGCATGAGCAACCACATTATGATTAGTTTTTTTGTAAGTTTTGTTTCACAATTTGTTTTGCATAATCATAAATGTGATTAGGAGATTGAGAAGAGGATGAAAGACCTTTAACAACAAGCACAGGTTTAGAGGATGGTTGAACCACATTTGCATATAGAGTGACCACAATTTTTGGTTTTTCAATCTCTTCTTTAGATTTAGGAACATAAATTGCATTTACAAATCTTTGAAACAGTGACGGCTTTGAGGCCGTAGTGGAATGTTCAATTGAGATAATGTTCTCAACGGCTTCATCTAACATATTGAAGTCATCACGACTAAACGACTCATCATAAGCATGAAAATCTTACAAAAAATAATCTGACATTCTAACATGCTCTATTTAAACCAAGATTTAAATGCACAATGATGGCCTTTGCAAATGAAATACAACTTTCAACAATAAATGCTAATTTTCAACTCTTTTAGTGAAAAGATAAAGAATGTAACCCACAATTGAACATATGCAATTTCACTAAAGATGTTTTTCAATCCAATTATACTCTAGAACAATAAGTTATTTCAGATCTGAAGTTTAAAAGGATGCAAATTCTTTAAAGCTCGAGTTCACCAAAATGTTTAGGGTGAAATTTGATAGTTTGTTTAAACTAGGTTAAATACTACCATTTCCACCGCAAAGCATTAGGAGGACAAAGGCCAAGCTCGTGAACAAGCTTCTAATCACTTTGTCTATCCCTTCGGCTCGTGTGGTTATGAAACCTAAGGCCCTAATCAAGATTTTATCAAGCATTTTCCTTTTAACCAAGTAAAACCCTAATTATGCCTTATATCAAAAGTATACAGAAACTGATGAAGCATCTGGCAAAACGAAACACAGAAGTGCAGAGATAGAGTTCTAGAGATAGTGTACCTAGATTCTGAAGGCTGCATGGACTAGGGCGCCCACTCCAGTGTCCTAAAAGTTTCCGTATAGGAAAATCTTCTACACAGGGTGTCTAAGACTACAAAAAGGCTTCCAGATCCTAGAGCAAACCCCTGGTTGGACTAGGGAACCCACTCCA
This sequence comes from Cunninghamia lanceolata, assembly GCA_027924645.1. Lineage (NCBI taxonomy): Eukaryota > Viridiplantae > Streptophyta > Pinopsida > Cupressales > Cupressaceae > Cunninghamia > Cunninghamia lanceolata. The sequence goes on from BSBN01000525.1 coordinate 16,139,875, forward strand.
ATGTCCTACAATTCTCAGAATCCAAAAATTTGAAAGTCTGTCATGACTATAACTGCAATATCCTCCTTTCTGTAGCTTCTTTCCACCGAAACCTGTAAAACATGATCTACACATACAAAAGAAGGAAGATGTTGCGGCTATATAGGAGCTTGCCTCAGTCAAGCCCCATCTTTGGTATTTCTACCTCAACAACAGCTAGAGATAAAGATTTGCAGAAGTATGTGCAAAACTAACAATGTGTTACGCATAAAAATCAAACCCTAGATGTCTCAATCAAGGGAAGATGAACAACTTGCTTTGCATCAATAAACACATACAACTTCACCTCAAGGAGATGAGATAAATGAAGACTTGCATGAACAAGAAGGCAAATCAACAATGTCTACAGAGGATCTCCAAGCTTGTTGTTAGAGGCTTCAACCCTTCTCTCGATCATGCAAAGGGTGTACAAACCCTAGGAAGAGCAAGATAGACTCAAGATCTTGATTCCTAATCTTCATCCATTGTCTCCAAGATAGCAAATAAAGAATACTTCAAAGAGCTTCAACAAGTCACTAATCTTCAATGGCAATTGCAGCAGAGTTTTGGCATCTAGCTTGCATAAGAATTGTGTGTGATAAAATTATTTTTAAATGTCTTTTTATATCTAGCTTTAGGGAATTCAAATTTTGAAATAACGTCTTGATATCACGTGAAAATTGAGAATTTGAAAATGGAATCTTGAGGCATTGGGCAGGAACCGATACCCTGCCAAAATTCAAAATCCTGTGAAACGGGGGAGGACTAGGGCGTGGACGCCCAAGTCCTAGCCCCCAATTTCAGCTTAGATCTGCATTTTTGGGGGTCCTAGGGACCCAAATCTCAAATCTCTTTCTGGGTTCTATCAACAAGTTACCTCAAAAAGTGAATAGACTTCTCCTAGACTTAGTCAATCCAGGTTTCGGGAAGGCTAGAGAATAAAAGGTTGGACAGCCACCAAGAGTGAGGAGCTAAACCGAGGGAAATTGTACCATTCCATATAGGAGGACAATTTTTGACGTTATAGTTGGAAATATGTGTTGTCATTGTGTTGTCATTGATGTCAACACTTAGAGTGAGGTTAGCACTCAATTGATGATATACTAGTATGATAACAAAAATGCAATAGTGATACTGATGTTCCGAGTTGCTAATATTCAGTGATGCTCCTGATGTTCATAGTGGGTTGCTGATGTTTATGGTTGGATGTCATATCCTGATCAGTGTCAAGTCAATTTGTTTCAAGCATGCTTGTGGTTTGCAAAGTAGTGAGATGTAGTGATGTTCATGTCCTGATCAGTGTTAAGTCAAGTTGTTTTGAACATGCTTATGGTTAGCAACGATAATTTTCATGATGAAATATTAAGATGGGAACTAGAAGCATAAAGATGAATGATGAAATATTGAGATGGGAATTAGAAGCACTAAGATGAATAATGATACATTAAGTTATGCTGAGGATGAAAATATGTTGTTGATGGCTTGTAGGATGTTGTATGATCCTTCCTATTGTTCCTAAGGATGCATGTACTGTTATATGAAGGTTTTCGCCTCCGGAAGTAGGTGAAGGTTTCTGCAATAGAGAGTTGACTAGAAGACTGTCTGGTAAAATACTCTGCATTCCTCCAAATTTAAAGATATGGTCATGCGATTCAAAACCTAAGTTAAGTATGATGTAAAAGTACTAAATCCAAAGTTTCAGATCATTTGTCCCTCCACAGTGAAAGATATGAAAGATAGAGTTATGGTCTGTGCTCTGGTAGAATTAAGTGATGATGAAAACTGTTTGGAATGTTCCGCATTCCTCTGTAGTGATAGATATGGCTATGTGGTTTCGAGGATATGATCACAGTAGTGTATGAGTGCATCCATATGAGTTTCAAGTGTTTTGGAGATCCGTAAGCTTAGTTTTCAAATGACAGTTGTGATACAAATAGTTATGGATGCCTAGTTGTTCTCATGACATGCTGATGATGTGCGCCAACTTGCTGTGGTATGAAATGGTACATAGACTAATGGGAGATGGTCATGTGGATCTTGTGTTATCTCCAATTTCTCCGCAAGGTGTTTTTTGCTCTCTCCGAAACTGGTTGAGGTCTAGAATGATGATGTTGCCAGTCTATGCCTTCGTCTGGCCAACTGAAGAATGTTGAAGGTATGTGCCACAATGTTGTTGCTATATGGAGTTCAAGGAATGTTTGGAGATGGTGTATAGGTCCTTCTGACTCACCTGGATGAAGAACAAGCAATGTTTTATTATTCATGAGTACTGCCAAGTTGAAATGACCATTGTGCTACAAGCTTCATGTTTTCTTGCTTAAGGGCGACCTAATTCAAATTTGTGTAGCGTACGGAATTTATCCCTTAAATAATGATGCTATGAAGACTGTTTAGGACCGAACTAAGCATGTAGGGTCAAACTAATATTGCTTTAGATATTTAGTATATTTTGGTGTGTGTGTGGTTAGAAAATAATTTTGTTTGATGTTAAACCATGAATATTACTCTTATTATTTTGTTATTAATGTTTTTTATTATAGGAATTAAATGTTTATGTATTTAATGGATGATTAATTATTCATGTGGAAGAAAACAATAAGTTTAATTATCAAATGATTAGACAATTACTTGTTTTATTATTTCTTTATGTAAAGGGGTTATGAAAAGATAAATAGTGTCTTGATTAAGTTATTTATTTTATTTAGAAAAGAAATATGAAGAGTCTGGGAAAGTTTAATAAAAAGAGGAAAAGAAAAAAGGAAATAGGAAAGGGAGCTATAGAGGGGTTTTCGGGGAGAAAACTAAAAATTTTCTAGGGTAATTGCATTACTGTGAGTTAGGAAGAAAATGGATATGTGAAGGTTCTATGGGCGAGACGAGCTGGGATAGCCAAGGTAAGAATATATATTATATTTTTGTTTTATGATTCAAATGAAGTTAGCAATTGGATTTTAAAAGATATCTGCTTGTTATTATTTGTAAAATTTAATTTGGCAAGAATGGTGTATTATTACATGATTATTATTTGTTGTCTGAAAATGGGAGTTTTGATAGAAAGTATTGCTGGGAGTTGATATGTGAAATGATAATGTTTTTGGGAGTTGATTATTATGGGAGATTTTGGGAGATTCTTTTTTAAGGTATTTGGGAGAATAATGTTTATGGTGATTTGGGTGATTATTATTTAATGAAAATTTTTGGAGAAAATTGTTTTATGGAATTGGGAGATTATTGTTTCTGGGAGATGATGCTAAGGGAGATTTTGGGAGTTAATTGATTAAGGAAGTTAATGTTAATGGGAGTTTAATGTTTATGGTAGTTTTGATTTTATTATGAAAGAAAGTGTGATTAATATGTGAAAATTGATTACTTGAAAATGGAACTGAAACCTGTTAATATGTTGTACATTAAGAAAAATGTTATTCTCTTTTTGCTTAGGGGTGGATTTGATAGGACGAATCCTATGGATGGGTGGTGAGCAAATCTGAATTGTTACTAACTTTGTGGTAGCATCGAGCTATTTTGGGTTATTTTAGTTTGTTTGTACAGGGCAAGAAGAAAATGAATTTGTAGATATGAATGTTCAAAGATAAAATGGGAATGATTACCTAAAGTTTTCATTCAGATTCTTGTTGCGAGAAGTGATAGTGTGTTTTGCAGATACAGAAAAGAGTAAACAAACTAAGAACCATTAGGATTGAATGTGGAGAAATTTGTCCAGAATCTAATACCAAGTAATACAATCTTTACTCTTTTATTATTGTTTATTCTGTAGTGAAGGATCAATTATGTGAAAAAGAAGAATCAAACAAATTGATTTGAGAGAATATTTGTTAAAGAGTAGATGTAGAATCATTACTCGTTGTATGCTAAAATACAGTATCCATTTAATATTCACTGTGTTTAAGGATAATTATTATTATATCTATGTCAAACTATATTAGTGATCAAACATTTATATACATTAAGGATTAATTTGAAGTATTATTGTGTTTACAATAAACGGTTTAGTCATCAAATGTATGTATGCAAAGAATGCTTGGAGGACTCTTTAGAATAACTACTCTACAGCAAGTTCAGTATATCAAATGATTTAGCTAGGATCTTTGAATTATAATGGCTAAAGAAAATAGTTTTCTTGATAACGTAAAGTGGCATCAGTATTCATTTTTTTAATAAGTAATATCAGTCTTCATAATAATCATAAGACTATTCTCAAATAGTTGCAAAAGTAATTCAATACTTATACATATTACTGTTAACTCTTAGTAAATATATTTATATATATATATATATAATCAAATCAGTAGCTATGACTGCACATGTATTAATATCTTGATGGAGAAAAAGATTTGTATTAGAAGCGACTAAATTTGTCTTTCCAAGACCCTTCATGGGCGACATGGGAGCTAAAAATTCTCTTTCAACCATTATAAAAACATTACTACTATGCATTGTGCTCCTCATTTCTTTAAAAGGAGGATGAAATTCATTTTTCTTAATAGATATAAATATGTTGGATAATAAAGAGTTCAAACCTATTATTTGATTCATAGGTTGTGCATAAGTTAGTGGTAAATCTGTTAGGTAATCTAGGATAAAGAATATATATTTTCTTACTGCTCTAATAGTCATATAGATAGATATACAAATATAATGTATTATGCATAAAAACATATATTAAACTTGATTTAGCTTAGTCTTAAATTATTTTTGTAACAAAATTTTATCTTTAATGTGATTGCTTTGAAGGTAAAAAAAAAATAGTTAGGTGACCGGAGTAAAGGACTGATATAAACTAGAAGTAGCCTTTCTTTCTCAAGGTGGAATATTTTGAAATCAAGGATTTTAAATGTGTTTCATTTTCAAGAAGATTTCATGATTCTTAATACTTTTGTTGTATAATAGGTTCCTGCAAATATAGTTCTAAGTTGTGTAGAGGGTCTGCCTTAGAGAGGGATTACAAAATAATAAGTAAATTATTAGATAAATCCATCTCTTTGATTGATAATTTAATTTGAATATCTATTTAGTATTTTGAATAATACTTTCTAATCCAATTTTCTTATACAGATTATTGGCGAGTTGAATCTTGCAACCATATTATTTGTTTATAAATTTACTCATTTTTCCAATTATTAAATGTGAGTAAGCATTTCTTGATATTTTCAAGTTAATTTTTATTGTTTTAAGAGTAGGCATTACATAGGTATTAGAGCACCAGGTTACAACACTTGGGAGATTTGGGGTGAAAAGATCAGAGATATTAACTTGTTGTTTTGATGTGAAGCATGTCATCAAATCGATCCGGAGAGCCGTTAGACCATGGACCTCAAATACTACAGGTCATGCAAAATTTGGTAAATGTGATTCAGGAAAGGTTGCCTGTGCCCAATAATCAAAATCAACATTATTTAGAAGGACATCATTCTATACCTCAGGAACATAGTAGAAGCCCTTGCCATAGTAGAGCAGCTCATTCAAAGTATGGAGAATCGAGACATTATTCACCACCTCCTTGTAGAACTCAAGTAGAGAAGGAGAATTCCATGGATATTGATAAGTTAATCCAATATTTTCTTCGGTTGCAACCACAACATTTTTCTGGATCTATTGATGGATCTGAGGCAGAATCTTGGTTAATCAGTTTGGAGAAAAGTTTTTCATTGAAATCTTACAGGAGTAATCTTAAGGCTAGACTGGCTATTCACTTACACAAGGATAGTGTAGACACTTGGTGGTGACAGGAGGAGAGGAAAAGGCATTTGACTCCGAATAATATAACTTGGGAAGTTTTCCTAGAGATTTTCAAGAAGAGATAGATTTCTAACCATTTCTGACAACGGAAGATTGATGCATTTCATGATCTCCAACAAGGAGGTCTCACAGTGGCACAATATGAGAATAAGTTCTTTGAGCTATCCCAATATGTTGATTATATTCAAGATGAGAAGTTGATGGTAAACCAATTTATCAGAGGAATTAATCATAACATTGCAGGTTCGGTCTATTTATCTGAGCCCACTATTGTTAAGCAAGCAGCTGAAAAGGCATTCATTGTAGAAGAAATTTAGTGGAAACATCATGATCATTGTCAGAACTCATCGCAGTTTCAGAACTGCAATCAATTCCGCTCTAGACATGGAAATAGGTCAAATCCCTATCCTTCTAGATAAACACAGTCACATCATAATCAGAAAAATAAGTTAGCTCAAGGAGGTCCAGTCATATCTTGGAAAGCTCCATCTCAAAGAGGGGATAAGAGGAACCAAACACAGTTTGTTGGTTCAGTTCGACCACAACAGAGTTCTCATGGTAGTCAGGCTACCACTGGTAGATCAACCTTTTAGTTTCCAGCACCACCAAAAGGTCCTTGTTTTAGTTGTGGTCAAAAGGGACATTATGCTCGAGAATGTAATCAAAGCAATGCAGTTGCAGGAGTCCATCAGTTGACAGTTTCAGAACCTATAGTGGGAGATGTGGGAAGATCTCATTAGGTTTTTACGGTAACTAAAAATCGACAAGCAGATCATCATGCATCAATGATAGAGGTTCCTGGAAAAATTGGTACAATTATTGTTTCTATTCTTTTTGATTTAGGCGCTACAAATTCTTTTATTTCCCCATCTATAGTGGATAAGTGTGGGATGGTGGTTTCTAAGCAAAATAATAATTGGGATGTGGAGTTAGCCTCTGGTGATAGAATGTCAGTCAATTCTTCAGTTAGAGATTGTCAAATAGAGTTTAGCTCTTTTTCTACCAAAGCAGATTTCAGGGTGATACCTTTGGGGTCGTATGATATAATCTTAGGCATGGATTGGATGAATGCTCATGAAGCAAAATTAGATTGTCAACACAAGTCTATAGAGTGTCTTGATGATTTGGGCAGTAAGGTGATTATTTCTGGTATTAAGAAATCAGCGTCACTTAGAATGATTTCAGCCATGCAGCTCAAGCGATGTATGAGGAAAGGATGTCAATTCTTTTCCATTTCCATTAGTGATCATTCAGAGGATAAGCCAGAAACTTACTTAGCTAATCATCCCATTCTTCAGAAATATGCTAATGCTTTTCCTTCTTAGCTCTCTAGGATGCCACCACGAAGAGAGATAGACCTTCATATTGATTTGGTTCCAGGAGCTTAGCGTATTTCTAAGGCCCCTTATAGAATGACTACACAAGAACTTTTAGAAAAAGGTCACATTCATCCAAGTGTATCTCCATGGGGTGCACTTGTGATTTTTGTAAAAAAAAGGATGGGACTCTTCGACTTTGCATTGATTACTGACAACTTAATAAGCTCACCATTAAGAACTGATATCCCTTGCCCAAAATAGATGATCTTTTTGACCAAATTCAGGAAGCAAAGATTTTCTCTAAGATAGATCTCAAGTCAGGATATCATCAATTAAGAATTGTTGAAGCTGACATCCATAAGACAACTTTCTGCACCAGATATGGTCATTATGAGTTTATTGTTGTTCCTTTTGGTTTGACTAATGCCCCAACAGTTTTCATGAGTCTAATGAATGGTGTTTTCTGCACTTTTCTAGACTAGTTCATTGTAATCTTTCTAGACAATATTCTTATTTACTCTCGCACTGTGGAGGAGCATAAGGAGCATTTGAGGTAGGTTTTGCAATGTTTAAGGGAAAATCAATTGTATGCAAATATCTCTGAGTGCATTTTTTTCTAAATAGAAATCTAGTACCTAGGGCATATTATCTCAGGTGATGCAATCTCTATGGACCCCTCCAAGATTCAGGATATTTTGGAATGGCCTGCTCCCACTAATCTAGCTGAAGTTAGAAGTTTCATGGGATTAGCTGGTTATTACAGAAGGTTCGTGGAAGGTTTCTCGAGGATTGCTCACCCGATTACCTCTCTCCAGTGGCAGGGAAAGAAATTTGTTTGGACCAAATAGTGTGATAGAGCCTTTCAAACTCTAAAAGAGAAGCTTACCAGTGCACAAATTTTAGCTATTCCAGATCCCACCGATGATTTTGTTATTTGCATAGATGTGTTGATCGAAGGCATTAGAGTTTTTCTTATGCAGGAGGGTAGTGTAATAGCATTCGAGTCTCGCAAGTTAAGGAGTCATGAGCTCAACTACTCGACACATGATTTGGAGTTGGCTATTGTGGTTCATGCTTTGACTAAATGGCAACATTTTCTTCTTGGGCATAGATTCGAGTTACATTCTGATCACTATAGCTTATAGTATATCTTCTCTCAGCCTAATTTGAATGCTCGACAGCATAGGTGGATGGAATTTTTGTGTGAATATGATTTTGAAATTCATTATATTAAGGGAAAAGAGAATGTTGTAGCTGATGCCCTTAGTAGGCAACATCATGAGTTGTTAGCTTTGACAGTTAAGATAGATCTCAGAGGACCAATCCTAGAGTTGTTGCCTCAGGATGCCTTGTAGCACAAGATTATTCAGTTCTAGAGTCCCTTGAAGGATAAATTGGAAAGATATTCAGTTGATGCAGATTGTTTTCTTCGACATCATGGGCAAATTTATGTTCCTTCTTTTGGAGAGCTTAGAAGTATGATCTTGGAAGAGGCTCATAGAGCACCTTATGTGGCTCATCCGGGTGTTAAGAAAATGCATGCAGATATTTGGAAGCTATATTTTTAGGCAGGAATGCGAAAGGACATTACAGATTTTGTTGCTCATTGTCTAGAGTGTTAAAGAGTAAAAGTAGAACATCCACACCCAGGTGGTTTATTGTACCCTCATGCTATTCCAGAGTGGATATGGGATGTAATATCTATGGACTTCATTGTGGGTTTGCCTCTGACTGCACGTCAGCATGATGCAATAATGGTGACAGTAGATAAGTTAACAAAAGTGGTGCACTTTTCTCTAATGAGTTCTTCCTATAATGTTGCTTCAGTAGCCAGAGTCTTTCTTCATGATGTAGTCCAACTTCATGGAGTACCGAAGAAGATTATTTTAGATAGAGACCCAGTTTTCACTTCATCTTTTTGGAGTACTCTTTAGCAAGATTTAGGTACTCGGCTCAATTTCAGCACTGCTTATCATCCAGAGATAGACGGTCAGATGGAGAGAGTGAACCAAGTTTTAGAAGATATGCTCAGGATGTATGTAATGGATTGACAATCTCATTGGGAGGAATATTTGTATCTAGTCGAGTTTGATTACAACAATATTCATCATAGTTCTCTTGGGATGGCATTGTTTGAGGCTTTCTAAAGTAGACCTTGTAGAACTCCATTGAGTGGGGATCGGCTAGAAGATTGAGTCGCTATTGGACCTGAGCTTGTTCGAGATATGGAACAACAATTGATCTAGATTCGTGATTAGTTGCAGGTAGCCCAAGATTGACAAAAGCAGTATGCTGACAGCAAGAGAATTGATCGAGAGTTTCAAGTTGAAGAGAAAGTGTTCTTGCGAGTGAAACCATGTAAGAGCTCTATCTGATATGGAAAAGGCTCTAAGTTGGCACCTAGATATGTTGTCCCTTTTGAAATTCTAGAAAGAATAGGCCCAGTTGCATATTGCTTAACCCTACCACCTAGCCTATCACGTATCCATAATGTTTTTCATGTATTACTGCTTAAGAAGTATGTACCAGATTCTTCTCATGTGTTGATGTGGGATTCTTTACGGGTGGCACAGGATGGATAGCCAATACTAGAACTAGTTCACATTTTGGATCAACGAACACTGGCCCTGAGAGGTCAATAGTTGGACCAAGTCAAGGTCCAATGGGACCCCTGTGATGAGACTTTTGCCACATGGGAGGATGCAATCAGGATCAAATCTTTGTTTCCTTATCTTTTTTGACAGCTTCCAAGAGGAAGCCTAGTCTTATAGGGGGAGAATGTAGGGCCAAACTAATATTTCTTTAGATATTCAGTATATTTTGGTGTGTGTGTGTGGTTAGAAAATAATTTTGTTTGATGTTAAACCATGAATATTACTCTTATTATTTTGTTATTAATGTTTTTGATTATAGGAATTAAATGTTTATGTATTTAATGGATGATTAATTATTCATGTGGAAGAAAACAATAAGTTTAATTATCAAATGATTAGGCAATTACTTGTTTTATTATTTTTTTTTATGTAAAGGGGTTATGAGAAGATAAATAGTTTCTTGATTAAGTTATTTATTTTATTTAGAAAAGAAATATGAAGAGTCTGGGAAAGTTTAATAAAAAGAGGAAAAGAAAAAAGGAAATAGGAAAGGGAGCTATAGAGGGGTTTTTGGGGAGAAAACTAAAAATTTTCTATGGTAATTGCATTACTGTGAGTTAGGAAGAAAATGGATATGTGAAGGTTCTATGGGTTGAGACGAGCTGGGATAGTCAAGGTAAGAATATAGATTATATTTTTGTTTTATGATTCAAATGAAGTTAGCAAGTGGATTTTAAAAGAAATCTGTTTGTTATTGTTTGTAAAATTTAATTTGGCAAGAATGGTGTATTATTACATGATTATTATTTGTTGCCTGAAAATGGGAGTTGTGATAGAAAGTATTATTGGGAGTTGATGTGTGAAATGATAATGTTTTTGAGAGTTGATTGTTATGGGAGATTTTGGGAGATTGTTGTTTAAGGTGATTGGGAGAATAATGTTTATGGTGATTTGGGTGATTATTATTTAATGATTTTTTTTTGGAGAAAATTGTTTTATGGAATTGGAATATTATTGTTTTTGGGAGATGATGCTAAGGGAGATTTTAGGAGTTAATTGATTAAGGAAGTTAGTGTTAATGGGAGTTTAATGTTTATGGTAGTTTTGATTTTATTATGAAAGAAAGTGTGATTAATATGTGAAATTTGATTGCTTGACAATGGAATTGAAATCTGTTAATATGTTGTACATTAAGAAAAATGTTACTCCATTTTTGCTCAGGGGTCGATTCGATAGGAGGAATCATATGGCTGAGTGGTGAGAAAATCTGAATTGTTACTAATTTTGTGGTAGCAACGAACTATTCTGGGTTATTTTAGTTTGTTTGTGCAAGGCAAGAAGAAAATGAATCTGTAGATATGAATGTTCAGAGATAAAATGGGAATGCTTACCTAAAGTTTTCATTCGTATTCTTATTGTGGGAAGTGATAGTGTGTTTTGCAGATACAGAAAAGGAAAAATAGACTGAGAAACATCAAGATTGAATGTGGAGAAATTTGTCTAGAATCTAATACCAAGTAATACAATCTTTACTCTTGCATTATTGTTTATTCTATAGTGAAGGATCAATTATGTGAACAAGAAGAATCAAACAAATTGATTTGAGAGAATATTTGTTAAAGAGTAGATGTAGAATCATTACTCGTTGTATGCTAAAATACAGTATCCATTTAATATTCACTATGTTTAAGGATAATTATTATTATATCTATGTCGAACTATATCAGTGATCAAACATTTATATACATTAAGGATTAATTTGAAGTATTATTGTGTTTACAATAAACAATTTAGTCATCAAATGTATGTATGCAAAGAATGCTCGGAGGACTCTTTAGAATAACTACTCTATAGGAAATAGTATATCAAACGATTTAGCTAGGATCTTTGAATTATAACAGCTAAAGAAAATAGTTTTCTTGATATTGTAAAGTGGCGTCAATTTTCATTTTTTATAAGTAATATCAGTCTTCATAACAATCGTAAGACTGTTATCAAATAGTTGCAGAAGTAATTCAATACTTGTATATATTATTGTTAACTCTTAGTAAATATATTTATATATATAATCGAATCAGTATCTATGACTGCACATGTATTTATATCTTGATGGAGAAAAAGATTTGTATCAGAAGTGACTAAATTGGGGTTTCCACAACCCTTCATGGGCGACATGGGAGCTCAAAATTCTCTGTCAACTATTATAAAAACATTACTACTATGCATTGTGCTCCTCGTTCCTATAAAAGGAGGATGAAATTCATTTTTCTTAACAAATATAAATATGTTGGATAATAAAGAGTTCAAACCTATTATTTGATTCATAGGCTGTGCATAAGTTAGTGGTAAATCCATTAGATAATCTAGGATAAAGAATATATATTTTCTTACTACTCTAATAGTCATATAGAGATTGATATATAGATATAATGTATTATGCATAAAAATAGATATTAAACTTGATTTAGCTTAGTCTTAAATTATTTTTGTAACAAAATTTTATCTTTAGTGTGATTTCTTTGAAGGTAAAAAAAATAGTTAGGTGACTGGAGTAAAGGACTGATATAAACTTGAAGTCACCTTTCTCTCTCAAGGTGGAATATTTATACTGTTTGAAAGCAAGGATTTTAAATGTGTTTCAGTTTCAAGAAGATTTCATGACTCTTAATACTTTTGTTGTATAATAGGTTCCTGCGAATATAGTTCTGAGTTGTGCAGAGGGTCTGCCTTAGAGAGGGACTGCAAAATAATAAGTAAATTATTAGATAAATCTATCTCTTTGATTGATAGTTTAATTTGAATATCTATTTAGTATGTTGAATAAAACTTTCTAATCCAATTTTCTTATACAGATTATTGGTGAGTTGAATCTTGCAACCATATTATTTGTTTATAAATTTACTCATTTTCTAATTATTAAATGTAAGTAATCATTTCTTGATATTTTCAAGTTAATTTTTATTGTTTTAAGAGTAGACATTACAAAGCATGAATTGGGATCCGCAAGGCATGTGGTTCCTTCTAGAGTAGCGTGTTATTCATGATAGGACTTGCCCTATGCATGTGTCATGTTGTGATCTTTGTACAACTTGTAAAATGTAATATTCTTGTTCTATTGGCTGACTTGTAATGGAATCAATGTAATGTCATGTATATATTGTAAACCTAGTTGGTGTAGGTTAAGTATGATTGAGAGAGATGAAAATATGAATGTGTGAAGAGCAGAGTATGAATATCATATGCATTGTGATGTGCGACTGAAGGAGAAAGAGAAGAAGTGTTAGAAGCTGTCTTGATTCATATTGAAGACATTTTTGTGATAGGAGGGAAGTGAAGAGTGTGCCTAATTGATCCAATCATTAGAAGAAACATAATTTCAATCATCAAAGGTGTGGGCTTCAATGTCAGTTTTCAAGCAGTAGAAGGATTGTCATACTGTAATCACTTCTAAGTTTGTTCTTAGTTCAGGGAGTTTTAACTTCCTTGGGAGTGACCATAAAATAAAGTCTTCAGGGAGTTGTAGCTTCCTTGGGAGTGACCTAAATCAATGTTTTCAGGGAGTAGAAGCTTCCTTGGGTTGTATCCCTAAAACAAAGTCAATAGGGAGTAGTAGCTTCCTTGGGTTGTAGCCCTAAAACAAAGTTGTAATTTTGAGCTTTATATATTGTGAGTTAATTCTCACTGTGGTTTTTCCCTTCTTGGGCTTTCCACGTATATCTGGTATTATGTGTTGATGTGCATTGTGTTAATATTTCATGTTTATGTTGATGCTATAATGTTTAAGTTTTAATCTACTCTAGAGGATTTGAAGTTTGTTTAGATACTGATTCACCCCCCTCTTAATATCTTGGTGTGTTCAACAATTGGTATCAGAGCCAAGTTACTCAAAAGAAGCTTAACCACTTGAGGAAGGTCCAAGATGCCTTGTAATGGTTCTCTCAAGGTACCCATGTTTTATGGAACAAATTATTCCTTTTGGAAGTTAAGGATGGAAAACTATCTATCCTCTCTAGGGTATGGCATTTGGCAATCAGTCAAGAAGGGATACACTGTTCCTAGTAGTGATCCTACAGATGCAGATGAGATTAAGTTATATAAGAACAATGCCATGGAAAAAAGTGCTATCATGAGTGGGCTAGCTGATTTAGAACTTGTGAAGGTAATGGGTTGCAAATCAGCTAAGGATGTTTGGGTAAAACTTGAAAGCATTTATGAAGGAGACAGTAAGGTGAAACAAGCCAAGATGCAAATCTTTAAGAGCAAATTTTAGACACTAAGGATGTTAGAAGAAGACATTACCAATTACATTCTCTGAGTGGATGAAATAGTTAATGGGATCAGAGGTCTTGGTGGAGAAGTGAAAGAAGATGAGATTATGAAGAAGGTTCTAGGATCTCTTCGTAAATCTTACAATTATAAGGTTTCTGCTATTGAGGAAACTCAGGATTTAGATAAATATATAGTAGATCAATTGTTTGGCTCACTCAAAGGCTTTGAAATGAGAGAATTTGACAAAGGTACCCCAAAGAAGGAAGCAACATTCAAAGCTAGTAAGAAGACAGAAGATGAAGCAACTGATCAAGATGATGACTTTGATGAAGTAGAAGCAAACTTTGTAAAAACCTTAAAGAAAGGCATAGAAAAATACAATAGTAAGTTACCTTTCAAATGTTTCAATTGTGGAAAGATTGGTCATTTTTCTTCTAAATGTCTTTTAAAAGAATCAAGGGGTGGTAACAAGAAAGACAAGTTCAAAAGGAGCCTGTATTCCATAGAGCAATTGTTATTTAGAAGATGAGTATTATGATGATTCAAATGATGAAACACTTTTCATGGCCTTGAATGTTGGTGACAAAAAGGATGATGTTGGAAAATTTGAAAAGACTGATTTCTTGCAAGCTGACCAAAACAATGATAGATCAATGGTTGTATGGAATGCCTTTCATGCAAGAGAAGAAGCCAAGGCTTGGGCAATTGATAGTGGTTTCTCTAATCATATGACTAGTGATAAGGAGAAGTTTATCAACCTTGAGAAGTGGAATGGTGGAGCTATCATGTTTGGTGGTGACGAGTCAGCACAAATATGTGGAAAGGGTGTTATAACTATTGATGGGAAGAATAGTAATGAAGATGTCCTCTATGTCAAAGGGACAAAGCACAATCTTCTTAGTGTCATTCATATGTGAAGTAAAGGATACAATCTTACCTTTCATGCCAAAGGTTGTGAAATCAGGAAGGCGGGGTCTGGAAAACTAGTTGTAGAAGACATCACGTCATATGGTGATATCTATCATCTGAAGGAGGTAAATGGAAGAACATGCTTATTAGCTCAATCTAGTGAGTGTTGGCTATGGTACAAGCGAATGGGACACACCAACTTTGACAGTACGATCAAGATCAACTCTATTTATACGGTGAGAGATATTCGTAAGATAACCAAGCCTGCAAACACATTATGCAAGGAATGCCAAATGGGAAAGTAGACAAAGAAAAATTTCAAGAGCAAGGAGTATTATTCTTCAATGCCATTAGAGTTGATTCACACTAACCTATGTGGCCCTACAAGAGTAAAGAGTCAACAAGGTGAAAGGTAGTTTATGTTGCTCATTGATGATTATTCTAGAATGACTTGGGTTACTTTCTTAAGAGAAAAATTAGATGCCCTTGATAAGTCTAAGGTTTTCAAAGATATGGTTGAGAATGAAATGGATACTAAGATCAAATGTTTAAGGTCTAATAGAGGAGGTGAATTTACTTCAAATGCATTTGATAAGTTTTGTGAAGATCATGGTATTAGGAGAGATCTATTAGCTTTTAGGACCCCTCAACAAAATGGGGTAGTGGAAAAGAAGAATAGGACTGTGCAAGAGATGGCTAGGGCAATGTTGAAAGATGTTGATCTTCCAGACATGTACTAGAAAGAAGCATTTCACACTGCTGTCTATTTGACCAATAGAGTATAATTGAGGGTCAATAGAACTAAGACTCCTTATGAGCTATGGTATGGAAGACCTCCCACTGTCAGACACATTAGGATCTTTGGCAGTAAATGCTATATCAGACGAGATGAATAAGACCTAGGAAAGTTTGATGCAAGAAGTAATGAAGGGATCTTTCTTGGTTACTCAACCAGAAGCAAGGGCTATAGATGCTACAACAAGAGATTGGGGAAGATAATTGAAAGCACAAATGACAAAGTAGATGAATATTTATATCATATCTCACAAGAACCAGAGGACTCCAGATCTGATATATTTCCATGCATTGTGTTGACATCTCTTCTGAATCAGCATTAGGGTTTGCCACTTCTAATGCACAGGCAGATTCAGGCCAACTGAATACAGGAGGTTGCGTGAGCTCCTCCCCTTCACTTCTGGTTCTGCCGCACCAAGGGGGGTATCCCTATAACTCAAGATGTAACCTTGACTGGCTCAAAGATAGAAAGATCTAACTTGACAACAACAGGCAGAATACTCTCATGTATGGACCAAGATCTGCATGATAGATCACAAGGCTGGCAACATTCTTGGACATGATGTCTGGTTGGGTATGAGAGCATGCAGGGGGTTCCTAATCCTACTCCTACAACTAACAAGCGGAAGGATGAAGTGGTTTGATATGAATTTGGATGCAAAGCTGGACATGGTGTATAACACAAGAACACAACATGATTGGTGCCTATCCAGGGCTTGGAGTCGGTAGACATACACCTGTGAATGATCAGCATGAATAGCTAAAACTGGATTTTAGGGGGATACACATGATATCTGCCTTACAGATATCTCCCAATATAGAGTGTTGAGCTATCTCTACTTATGGCATCCCTACTGCAGTATACCCTTCCCAATGTTCAACCTGAAAACAGTTTAATCTGCCCCTTGAGCAGAGGTTAAAAGATCAGACATTCAACATAGGAATTCTATGCTCTAGAATCTAAACATTACGCAAACATCCAGATCCAGAAGAAGAATACATGCAATACTGGAGACAGAATTCACACAACACATGCTAAGAAAGCATTACTCATATAAGATCAACCATGAAATCAGTGGATTCATGCCAAGTCCTACAACAGGAGATACATAAACTCACAAGATAGACTGTACAGAGCAACCAGATCAGTTGGTTTTGGATTACAGAGCCGAAAATCTACAACTTTCAACAACCTTGAATGAATGACACCATCTGCATTATATAGCAGGAGGGTGTATTCAGCATTGACTACCAGGTTGACCAAAAAGCCCGCCAGATATACAGTATGATAAAAATGGCGCCCAAACACATTAATGCAGCAGGTAGGGGAGGAGACAGGAAGATATCTCGAGCCTTGCGCCGCCACCTCGGGATCCAGATCTTCAATCAGGTACTACATCCGTCCACGCCATCGCCCATACCTCTGCAACAATCGCCATTGATGGCGCACCAACCCGCGGCCTCGGGAAGAACATCAAACAGTCGATCGCGACCACTTCCCGCCGAGGTTCATCATCATGATAATTTGAAAATGCAGGATAACATTATCCCACATGCACCCCACAGCAACCTCCTTAACACTTTATATACTAGGTCATGAGCATATATCATGTCGGTGCTTTTGCTCCTGACAACACTAGTATAAAACTTCATCATCATCATCCTCCAGCAGCATGATATCCTGTTGCCTGAAATATCACCCTGTCGTCATCATCATATCGCAATACAAACTGCATGATAATCGGCACAACCTGATCCATCGGAGGAACATCCTCCTGCTGAGCTTATTCCAAAAGTCTGGCCGATGAACATCCTGATGACGTCATCATCATATCCTGCTGACGTCATCATCATATCTGCCTACTGCGCACCTCCTCATATCCGGATGACGTCATCATCATGTTTGCAAATGTCGGGGAGATCTCCTCAAGATGATCAGTGTTAGAAATATGACCCCCCCGGGACCTCGATGACGTCATCATCATATTAACATCATCATGATATTCGGAAGACAACCGGATATTTGGAAATATCCTCCTGATGCACAAATATCAGGTTGCACTGTAGCTCCACTATAAGATCGGGGCGATAACTGAATATGATGATGCTGCTTGAAAAGATCACCCCCAGTAGATAATGCGCGAAGCCGGCAGGCGGATATCTCCTTGATATCAGCATCATCATGATGCTGGAACAAACACACTCGAGTGATATGAAAATATCACCCCCTCCTTCGGAAATATCATGATGCAGATAGGCAGAAAGAAAGATATCACCCTGATATACGGATGACGTCAGCATCATCAGGATGAGAAACAAAGAACAAGGTGATACAACATCATCAGCATGATATTGACTAAGATCATCCTGACGTTCAAAATATGATGACCCTAGTGAATATCGGGTCGCACTTAGAACTCTTCAACGACATCATCAGGATGATCATAACCAAGATCACCCGATGATAGAAATATCACCCCGGCGAAATATCATGAAGGCAGAAAATATGATGACCTCCGCAAGCAGCAGGATGATGACTGGAAATATGATGATGATGACGACGACCCTTAAGAAAGAACAAGTTAGGTCGAGCAACTCAAAGAATAACCCCTTCAGAATAACGGGGCAACATCATCATCATGCTTGCGCAAGGTGATAAATGGAAGATCACCGGATACTTTGAAAAATCACCCTCGCAAGCAGATCAGGGCGCACTGTAGCTCGTCAGCAGGATCATGATAAAAACCAAACCTCACCCGATAACTGAAATATGATGATGACGATGAGAAAACGGTCGACGGAGAACATGATGATGCTGACCTGCATGGGAACAAACATGATGATGATGACCTCCTCCTCAAGAAAATATGATGATGATGCTGAAAACTACTGAGGAGGTCCATCACTTAGAGCATTTTTTTGGATACTTAGGGAGAGTGCCTGAATGAAAATTTTTCAAAAACTACCCGTCAATTCAGGCACTAACAGTGGCTCTGTCTGGGGACGTGCAGGTGCAAGACTGCAGCGAGAACCCCAGATCTCTGGGATGCAGACCAGTCCCTTATCCATTGGGCACAGAGTCAAATACCTGCATCACCAAACACACTTGATGGCCTAAGGCCACCAAGAAAAGAAAAACATGTATCTCCCTTTATCAAATATCTTGTTTTCATCTGCATGCACTGGGTCAAGCTTGGAGATACTACAGACATCCACCCACCAACAAATCTTGTCATCTGCATATTCAACCCTCTGATTTGGCTTGTCATCATCACCCTTGTGCAGATAACCCTCAGCATCATGTGACATGTGGGTGCAGAATGTATCAAACAATGCATGTCTATACTTATCATCTATATCATCATCATGCATTGCAACATGATCTCCTAGCTGGACTGCAAATAGGAAACACTCGGAGTCCACCACAAAACTAGGAATATCAAGGCTCATTGTATTATATGCTGGCTCATCAAAAAAAAAGCTTTCAAAATCACAATTGTGTACATCATGTACACAACCATCTGGTACACCAGGCTGGAAAAGATCAGGCTCTGGCATCTCTTTTAAGTCAGGCACATTTTCACAGTCACTTACCTGATGTATGTTGTTTCCTCTTTCATCAGGATGAGAAACAGAATCCAAGCCAAAAATAATGTCTAGATCCTCACCATACTCAGACAAATCCTCATCACCATATGTGTCATAAATGGGTGACCCAGGTGCATCAGTTTCATCATAGTATGCCATTTGTTCATGGGCAGCAGAGCACACCTCTTCATCACCAATGGATTCAGCCTGTGGAGGAGTATCAGCCTGTGTGTCATAAGCAAAACAGCCATCAAATGAAAAACAATCATGCTCTGAACTAGCATTTATTTCAATTTCTGACTGTTCTTCATGATCTCCATGTGTTTGAAAGGTAGGCAATGGGTCACACATAGGACTGCTTCTCTGTTTGCTTATATCTTCTCTGTCTTGAGTACAATACTCACAATTTTCTCCACAGGTCCATTCTAAAAATTGCTCATTGCTGTCCACAACCTCGTTATTGTTTTCATGGTCAGCTGCCTCATCATTGCAATGGGAATCCTCATTAGTCCTTTCACTGGCATCCTCAACTGGTGAACAATCCAGTTGAGCAGTATTGTTAGCATTGTGTTCAAATACAGCAATCTCAACCTCTATGCTTTTATTTTCATTTTTATCTGCACTTGATGCCATAATCATTTGGTCATTTGCAGCTTCATAACCATTATTCACACCAAGGCCTGGGGACAGGGGTTTCAGCAGGTGCACATTTCTCATTTCTTCTACATTTTCTAAAAATTTGTATGCCATCTGCATACTTGTCACCTTGAAATCCTTCAGTAATGCACTAGAGCCCTCCTCAAAAGCTTCAAAGAATATGCCAACACAGGCTGAAATATCAGGTCTGAAACTTTCAGGGACATGTGAAAGGGCTACTGCAAACCTATGACTAAAATCAACACATGGCTCTTCATCTTGTTTTCTGATTCTCATCAATTCTGCAACAAGATCAGCCGGTTCTTTTGCAAATTCTTCCTTGAAACAGTCAGCAAGCTCATCCCAACAGGCAAAGGATTTCTTTGGAAAGCTCAAATACCAGTCTTTTGCTTTTGCATCAAAGGACCTAACAAGAAACCTCATCCACATATCCTCATCTCTGAATGAATATTTTCCCATAAAACTTTGAAAATTTTGGATATGTGCATTCCCATCACATACATTGTGACCACTAAATCTAGGCATCTGACAGTATATCCTAGCAGGCATAATTTCTACTTCATAATCCACCCATGACAAATCCAGTTGGTCATACAAAGGATCAAAAGGGCTGACAGGAGGTTTAGCTTTCTGACAGGCAGACACAACAGGGTTATTGCTTTTCAACTGGGCCTGCTCAGCCTCTAAGAATATCAACCTATTTCTTATCTCTTCTATTCCTTTATCCAACATTTCACCACTGAGTGTGGGATAACTCATACTTGGATTTATAAAAATCTTACTCTTAGACATCCTTTGTCTGTCTAAGACCTAGGGCTTCCCCTGGCATCTAACTTATGCAGTAAAACAGCAAATATAAAGGAGAAGGAACAAGGTACCTTTTCTCATACAGATGCAGGAATATGAACAACACATTTCTGTCACATCACATACATCCATTTCACATGTGCATTGGGATCTTTTTTGCAGAGTCGCCACCTCTCCAGAGAGGACAAAATTTTCAATAGCTGAAAGCTACTTTTCCAGGTTCATTCCACCAGCAGAGCAACATTTCACCAGAGACTACAGGATATTACTTTACATTAACGATCCCCAGCGGAGTCGCCATTTTGTTGACATCTCTTCTGAATCAGCATTAGGGTTTGCCACTTCTAATGCACAGGCAGATTCAGGCCAACTGAATACAGGAGGTTGCGTGAGCTCCTCCCCTTCACTTCTGGTTCTGCCGCACCAAGGGGGGTATCCCTATAACTCAAGATGTAACCTTGACTGGCTCAAAGATAGAAAGATCTAACTTGACAACAACAGGCAGAATACTCTCATGTATGGACCAAGATCTGCATGATAGATCACAAGGCTGGCAACATTCTTGGACATGATGTCTGGTTGGGTATGAGAGCATGCAGGGGGTTCCTAATCCTACTCCTACAACTAACAAGCGGAAGGATGAAGTGGTTTGATATGAATTTGGATGCAAAGCTGGACATGGTGTATAACACAAGAACACAGCATGATTGGTGCCTATCCAGGGCTTGGAGTCGGTAGACATACACCTGTGAATGATCAGCATGAATAGCTAAAACTGGATTTCAGGGGGATACACATGATATCTGCCTTACAGATATCTCCCAATATAGAGTGTTGAGCTATCTCTACTTATGGCATCCCTACTGCAGTATACCCTTCCCAATGTTCAACCTGAAAACAGTTTAATCTACCCCTTGAGCAGAGGTTAAAAGATCAGACATTCAACATAGGAATTCTATGCTCTAGAATCTAAACATTACGCAAACATCCAGATCCAGAAGAAGAATACATGCAATACTGGAGACAGAATTCACACAACACATGCTAAGAAAGCATTACTCATATAAGATCAACCATGAAATCAGTGGATTCATGCCAAGTCCTACAACAGGAGATACATAAACTCACAAGATAGACTGTACAGAGCAACCAGATCAGCTGGTTTTGGATTACAGAGCCGAAAATCTACAACTTTCAACAACCTTGAATGAATGACACCATCTGCATTATATAGCAGGAGGGTGTATTCAGCATTGACTACCAGGTTGACCAAAAAGCCCGCCAGATATACAGTATGATAAAAATGGCGCCCAAACACATTAATGCAGCAGGTAGGGGAGGAGACAGGAAGATATCTCGAGCCTTGCGCCGCCACCTCGGGATCCAGATCTTCAATCAGGTACTACATCCGTCCACGCCATCGCCCATACCTCTGCAACAATCGCCATTGATGGCGCACCAACCCGCGGCCTCGGGAAGAACATCAAACAGTCGATCGCGACCACTTCCCGCCGAGGTTCATCATCATGATAATTCAAAAATGCAGGATAACATTATCCCACACGCACCCCACAGCAACCTCCTTAACACTTTATATACTAGGTCATGAGCATATATCATGTCGGTGCTTTTGCTCCTGACAACACTAGTATAAAACTTCATCATCATCATCCTCCAGCAGCATGATATCCTGTTGCCTGAAATATCACCCTGTCGTCATCATCATATCGCAATACAAACTGCATGATAATCGGCACAACCTGATCCATCGGAGGAACATCCTCCTGCTGAGCTTATTCCAAAAGTCTGGCCGATGAACATCCTGATGACGTCATCATCATATCCTGCTGACGTCATCATCATATCTGCCTACTGCGCACCTCCTCATATCCGGATGACGTCATCATCATGTTTGCAAATGTCGGGGAGATCTCCTCAAGATGATCAGTGTTAGAAATATGACCCCCCCGGGACCTCGATGACGTCATCATCATATTAACATCATCATGATATTCGGAAGACAACCGGATATTTGGAAATATCCTCCTGATGCACAAATATCAGGTTGCACTGTAGCTCCACTATAAGATCGGGGCGATAATTGAATATGATGATGCTGCTTGAAAAGATCACCCCCAGTAGATAATGCGCGAAGCCGGCAGGCGGATATCTCCTTGATATCAGCATCATCATGATGCTGGAACAAACACACTCGAGTGATATGAAAATATCACCCCCTCCTTCGGAAATATCATGATGCAGATAGGCAGAAAGAAAGATATCACCCTGATATACGGATGACGTCAGCATCATCAGGATGAGAAACAAAGAACAAGGTGATACAACATCATCAGCATGATATTGACTAAGATCATCCTGACGTTCAAAATATGATGACCCTAGTGAATATCGGGTCGCACTTAGAACTCTTCAACGACATCATCAGGATGATCATAACCAAGATCACCCGATGATAGAAATATCACCCCGGCGAAATATCATGAAGGCAGAAAATATGATGACCTCCGCAAGCAGCAGGATGATAACTGGAAATATGATGATGATGACGACGACCCTTAAGAAAGAACAAGTTAGGTCGAGCAACTCAAAGAATAACCCCTTTAGAATAACGGGGCAACATCATCATCATGCTTGCGCAAGGTGATAAATGGAAGATCACCGGATACTTTGAAAAATCACCCTCGCAAGCAGATCAGGGCGCACTGTAGCTCTTCAGCAGGATCATGATAAAAACCAAACCTCACCCGATAACTGAAATATGATGATGACGATGAGAAAACGGTCGACGGAGAACATGATGATGCTGACCTGCATGGGAACAAACATGATGATGATGACCTCCTCCTCAAGAAAATATGATGATGATGCTGAAAACTACTGAGGAGGTCCATCACTTAGAGCATTTTTTTGGATACTTAGGGAGAGTGCCTGAATGAAAATTTTTCAAAAACTACCCGTCAATTCAGGCACTAACACATTGAAGATGAAAAAGAAGAAGAGAAAGAAGAAAAGGAACAAGAACCAGAGTAGATACCTAAGACTCCAACAAAGTATGTTCAGAAGAACCATTCAGTAGATCAGATCATTGGAGATAAGAATGAAGGTGTGCAGACCAAAAGAAGGTTTGCTAATGCACATGAGCAAGTAAATTTGTGTTTATTATCAAAAGTAGAGCCCAAAACCTTTGCTGATGCTAGAAAAGATGATGGATGGATAAAAGCAATGGAAGAAGAATTGGATTAGATAGAGAAGAATCAGACATGGGAATTAGTTCCCAGACCAGCCAATAATAGGAACAAAGTGGGTGTTACAGAACAAGATGAATGAAGATGGTGAAGTTGTGAGGAACAAAGCAAGATTGGTGTGTAAGGGCTATTCTCAAGTTGAAGGCATTGATTTTGAGGTTCAGACTTTTGCTCCGGTAGCCAGAATGGAGGCAATCAGGATATTTTTTGCCCTTGTTGCTCATAAGAACTTCAAGGTCTATCAGATGGATGTCAAGTCAGCATTTTTGAATGGGGATCTAGAGGAAGAAGCCTACATTGAGAAACTAGATGGTTTTCAGATATCAAAAGATCCAGACTTGGTGTGCAGACTCAAGAAATATTTGTATGGTCTCAAGCAAGCACCTAGATCTTGGTATGCTAGGTTGGATAAGTACCTACTTCAGCAAGGCTTCAAGAAAGGTACTACAAATAGCAATCTTTACATCAAGGAAGAAGGAGATATGATATTAATAGTTGTAGTATATATTGATGGCATCATCTTTGGTGGAGATGATAATATGTGTAAAAAGTTTGTAGAGGAGATGCAAAAAGAGTTTGAGATGTCTATGATTGTTGAGATGTCTTTCTTCCTTGGACTTCAAATTGCTCAGCTAGATGATGGTATCTTTATTTCTCAGGCTAAGTATGTTAGAGAGATGTTGATGAAGTTTGGTATGGATGATTCAACACTAGTGAGTACTCCTATGGTCGCTGGATGTCACTTGAGCAAAAATGATGAGTCTTCAGAGGTTGATCAGACTTCCTATAGATCTATGATTGGAGGATTGTTACACTTGACTGCTTTTAGACCTGATATTATGCATGCAGTACATGTGTTGTTGCCAGATATCAAGCTAAGCCCAAGAAAACACATGCGAAGGTAGTGAAAAGAATATTCAGATACTTGAAGGGAACTCTAGATTATGGCTTATGGTATCCAAGGAGTAATGATTTTGATCTGAGTGCCCACACTAATGTTGATTGAGCTGGTTGTGTTGATGATAGAAGTACAAGTGGTGGTGCTTTATTTTTAGGAAGCAAATTGTTTTCATGGCAGAGCAAGAAGCAAGATTCAGTGTCCTTATCAACTGCAGAGGTAGAGTATTTTGCAGTAGCATCCTGTTATACACAAGTGTTGTGGATGAAGCAAACCCTGAAGGACATTAAGGTATTGTATGATGAGCTTATTCCTATTTTGTGTGATAATACAAGTGCTATCAATATTTCCAAGAATCCAGTGATGCATTCTAGAACCAAGCAAATAGAAATCAAGTATCACTTTTTGAGAGAGAAGGTTGCAGATAAGGAAGTAAAGTTGGAATATGTTCCAACAAAGGATTAGGTTGTAGATATTTTCACAAAGGCTCTTGCAAAGGATACTTTTGAAGATCTTCGACAGAGGTTAGGGGTAATTGCCCCTCCTCCTTCTTACTAGATGCATAATGGTGCATTTGTCTAGGGGGAGTTCATGCTATATCTTTTTCCTGGACTGATGGTGGCTACCTCTTAGGGGGAGTAGGTAGTTGTGATTGCTGATAGGGGGAGCCTTGAAGAAGGGGGGGGGAGAGAGAGAGAGAGAGAGAGAGAGAGAGAGAGTCTTAAGGGGAAAAGTTTATGCCCTAAGGGAAAGAAGTAGTTGCCCTTTGTCCTTGATGTCAAAGGGGGAGAGAGAGAAATGTACATCTAAGGGGGAGTATGTGTTGCCATCAATGACCAAGGGGGAGATTGTTGGCAATATGTGTTGTCATTGATGTCAACACTTAGAGTGAGGTTAACACTCAATTGATGATATACCAATATGGTAAAAGTGATGCAGTAGTGACACCGATGTTCAAGGTTGCTGATATTCAGTGATGTTGCTGATGTTCATAGTGGGTTGCTAATGTTCATGGTTGGATGTCATGTCTTGATCAATGTCAAGTTTTTTTGAGCATGCTTGTGGTCTGCAAAGCAATGAGATGCAATGATGTTCATGATGTTCATGCCTTAATTAGTGTTAAGTCAAGTTGTTTTAAACATGCTTATGGTCAACAAAGATACTTTTCATGATGAAATATTAAGATGGGAACTAGAAGCACAAAGATGAATGATGAAATATTAAGATGGGAATTAGAAGCACTAAGATGAATAATGATACATTAAGCTATGTTGAGGATGAAAATATGTTGTTGATGGCCTACGGCATGTTGTATGATCCTTCTTGTTGTTTCTAAGGATACATGTACTATTATATGAAGGTTTTGGCCTCCAAAAGTAGCCGAAGGTTTCTGCCATAGAGAGTTTCTTGGAAGACTGTATGGTAAAATCCTCTGCATTCCTCTGCATTTGAAGATATGGTCATGCAGTTCAGATCCTAAGTTAAGTATGATGTAAAAGTGCTAAATCTAAAGTTTTAGATCATTTGTCCCTCCGCAGTGAAAGTTATGAAAGACAAAGTTCTAGTCTGTGCTCTGGTAGAATTAAGTGATGATGAAGACTGTTTGGAATGCTTCACATTCCTCCGCAGTGATAAATATGGCTATACATGGTATTGAGGATATGTTCACAGTAGTGTATGAGTGCATCCATATGAGTTTCAAGTGTTTTGGAGATCCGTAAGCTTAGTTTTCAAATGACAGTTGTGATACAAATAGTTATGGATGCCTAGTTGTTCTCATGACATATGCTGATGATGTGCGGCAACTTGGTGTGGCATGAAATGGTACATAGACTGATGGAATATGGTCCTGTGGATCTTGTGTTGTCTCCAATTGCTCGACAAGGTGTTTTTCTTCTCTCTCTGGAACTGGCTGAGGTCCAAAATGATGTTGTCATTCTATGCCTCTGTCTGGACAACTGAAGAATGTTGAAGGTATGTGCCATAATGTTGTTGCTGTGAGGAGTTTAAGGAATGTTTGGAGATGGTGTATAGGTCCTGCCGACTCACTTAGAAGAAGAACAAGTAATGTTTTATCATTCATGAGTATCGCCAAGTTGAAATGACTGTTGTGCTACAAGCTTCATGTGTTCTTGCTTAAGGGTGACCTAATTCAAATTTGTGTAGTGTGCAGATATTATCCCTTGAAGATGATGCTGTGAAGATTGTTTAGGACTAAGCTAAGCATGAATTGGGATCTGCAAGGCATGTGGTTCCTTCTAGAGTAGTGTGTTATTCATGATAGGACTTGCCCTATGCATGTGTCATGTTGTGATCTTTGGCTGACTTGTAAAATGTAATATTCTTGTTGTATTGGCTGACTTGTAATGAAATCAATGTAATGCCATGTATATATTGTAAACCTAGTTGGTCTAGGTGAAGTATGATTGCGAGAGATGAAAATATGAATATGTGAAGAGTAGAGTATGAATATCATATGCATTGTGATGTGCGACTAAAGGAGAAAGAGCAGAAGTGTTAGAGGCTGTCCTGATTCATCTTGAAGAAATTTTTGTGATAGGAGGGAAGTGAAGAGTGCGCCTAATAGATCCAATAATTAGAAGAAGCAGAATCACAATCATTAAAGGTGTGAGCTTCAATGTCAGTATTTAGGAAGTACAACTATCATACTTTAATCACTTCTAAGTTAGTTCTCAATCCAGGGAGTTGTAGCTTCCTTGGGAGTGACCCTAAACAAAGTCTTTAAAGAGTTAGAGCTTCCTTGGGAGTGACCCAAAATCAAAGTTTCCAAGGAGTAGAAGCTTCCTTGGTTTGTAGCCCTAAAACAAAGTTGTAATTTTGAGCTTCATATATTGTGAGTTAATCCTCACCATGGTTTTTCCCTTCTTGGGTTTCCACGTATATTTGTTGTTGTGTGTTGATGTGCATTGTGTTAATCGTTCATGTTTATGTTGATGCTATAATGCTTAAATTTTAATCTGCTCCAGAGGATTTGAAGTTTGTTTAGATACTGATTCACCCTCCCCACTCTCAGTATCCTTGTGTGTTCAACAGTTACATGAGATTGATGAGGAATGAAGATCTATTTTGGAACTAAAAGTAGACATGGACAAGGTATTGCATGGATATGGGTCCAAAAAGTGGCAAAAATATCATAGAAATGTCAATTTTCTCCCACTATCAACACTACATATTTCATCATGAGATTTTATAAAGACATTAGTACTTATTCTTCTAACCATGTATTTTTCTATTATCTAAATAAATTAAGGTTTTAATTTTTGTTTACTTTTACTAATATCTTCAAGTTACATTATTTCAAAGACAAAAGTAGCCACTTAAGCCCCTATTTTGGTCCCCCATCTCCATGCAGTTATTGTCTAATAAAGGAGAAAGACTCTGGAGGACCAAGATAATCACCAAATATCTCATCACATAGAAGAACTTGTTGAAAGAAGATGCTATTTGGGAAGACAAGGGATTCACTTAGAAATACCTTCAATTGAGCATCGAGGACAACATTTCTTTGAAGATGGGGGTATGCTGTTCGATTAAGGACAGACAACTAATGGGGGGGGTGAATCAGTTGTCCAAAACTTTCTTCCAATTAAACACTTAAATCCACTTTGTAATTTAGCAGCATAATAATGAATCAATCACGGAAACATAATACATTAAATCAAGAGCAGAAACATATTAACACATAAGACACCAAGATTTTGACATGGAAAACCCGGTTAAGGGAAAAACCACGAGGTGATTAACCCAAGATTGTATTCTCTATTAGAAGAATAGAAAGAACAAAATGACACATTCCAATTAGGGCTCATTGCCCGAGCACACTGCTCACAAGAGACTCACTGCCTATAGAATAATCAGTATCACATACTTGAACTGGAGAAATAGCATCTTCATCATGCTTGAATTAGTTCCATTTAAGACCAATACTTCTGCTCTACCTTTCACTCCTCTCCTCTTTACCACACTCTCATCACCGCAAGATACACTTTGGAATGACTTTACAATTCCTTATTTATACAAGACATCGACTTACAAATGATCATCTAAGTTGGCAAACATTACAGAGCAAATACATAAATACAACATGACTAATTACAAAAGACTTCATGCGGATCAACACACTGTCAGCCACACAGATCTGAGACTTCAATTTTCTTCTAGGAACACGTCAATCTTCACATAACATCTTCAAGATCATCCGCAGGATGTGTAACTCATTTGATCAACCAGAGTTAGGAAGAACACCATCATCCGGAAGTTATTCTTCAGTTGCGAGCCCAAAATCTAATGCAGACCACCAACACGAACTGG
The DNA here is from genome assembly GCA_027924645.1 of Cunninghamia lanceolata. Classification (NCBI taxonomy): domain Eukaryota; kingdom Viridiplantae; phylum Streptophyta; class Pinopsida; order Cupressales; family Cupressaceae; genus Cunninghamia; species Cunninghamia lanceolata. The sequence continues at coordinate 16,169,084 of BSBN01000525.1, forward strand.
ACACGATCCAAAGAGCTCCACAAGCTTGCCTGAGTCACCAAGAACATCCACACTACATCTGCTTACTGAAATCCTTATCTCCTTCATCCAGAACCTCAAGAGCATAGTCTGTCATCACTGTCACAATGGAATAGATGCTTGCGGACCTCCAGACCACGAACCAATTGAGTTGTCAATTCATATTGACTTCCTAAACACTCCCTCAAATCCGCAGAACAGGATATTGCATTTCTGGATCTCACCGGACCTATATGTGTCACTTTGTCACCTCTGAACACCTGCCGGAACCGGTTTTACTTGAGCGGCCACAACTTCTTCAGATCTTCATGCAAACCTCTGAAATATTTACTGGATCACTTTAAGACACATATCTACAAACCCATTGATGCGCATCCTCGGATCTTCATCTTAGCTAGGATCTTTAGCTCACTGTCTTCACTGTTCTTCTCTGTTCCTGATTAGGACCAATTTTCTCAATATCCTCAGCACATAGCTCATCCAATCCTTATCATCAATGTAATAGGAGTATGTTCACATCAATAACAACACCAGTTAGGCCCATACTTGCAACAGTCTCCCCCTTTGTCATTGATGGCAACATATGATGTGAAAAATTGTTTTAACCATCAAAACAAGAACTTCTCCTTACTGTCACTACTCCCCCTATCAGCAACAACTTTCTTTTCACATGTCTTTTCTCCCCCTTTGACATCAATGGAAAAGGGCACATACTTACAACTCCACTACTTCATAATCATACCAGCTACTCCCCCCGAGTAGCAGCTCCCCATCATCAATCCGGACCACAAGATATGATTGTAATATCCACCAGACTGATGCACATCAGTGCACCTTAGTTCATCACCAGAGGGGTAATAACCCCTAACTTCTCCCTGAGATACTCAAAAGAGTCCTTAGGTAGAGGTTTAGTAAAAATATCTGCAATTTGATCCTTGGAAGGCACAAACTCTAATCTGACTTCATTCTTGTTCACTTGCTCTCTCAAAAAGTGAAACTTGATGGATATATGTTTAGTCTTTGAATGCAACACTGGATTCTTAGATATATTTATTGCACTTGAATTATCACAAAAGATTGTGATAAGCTCCTCATACTCCACTCTTATGTCTCTTAGCATTTACTTCATCCACAAAACTTGAGTGCAACTACTTGCTGCTGCAATATATTCTGCTTCTACAGTGGACAGAGATATTGCCTCTTGTTTCTTGCTTAGCCAAGAAACCAGTCTCTTCCCCAAAAAGAATGCTCCACCACTGGTACTCTTCCTGTCATCCACATCTCCTGCCCAATCCGCATCTGTATATGCATGAAGAGAAAAATCATGATCTCTGGGATAGCACAATCCATACTCAACTGTCCCTTTTAGATATCTAAAAATCCTCTTGATTGCCATGACATGAGATTCTCTAGGATCAGCTTGGAATTTAGAAACAAGACCAACAACATTCATAATGTCAGGTCTAGTTTGAGTGAGATACAATAATCCTCCAATCATTGACCTGTACTTTTTCTGATCAGCCTTAGGAGAGTCATCATCTTTGCTCAATTTACATCCAGTTGCCATGGGAGTGTTCATTAGTTTTGAGTCTTCCATCCTAAATTTCTTCAACAATTCTTTCACATATTTGGTCTGAGAAATGAAGATTCCTTTCTTTATTTGAGTGATTTGTAGACCTGATGCGGAGGCACCCAATCTACAGGAGCCTTCATGAGGCATTAGCTATCTTAAATTTTCTTTTTATGTTTTCAATGAAGTCCTAAACGGACATTAAATGTAATAAGGTCTAAATTGACCGTGCTTTGCTATTTTTAGGATAGTTTATTAGACAACTATTAAGTTGGTTAGGCGGTTACATCTCCCAGCTGCTGGGAGTCATTTTCTATACTACCCTGTGAGGGGATAAATATGTGAGATATGATCGATATCAGAACAGAGAACAAGAACAAGAAGAACAGAGTTAGATCAGAAAGATTGTAAATCAATTATGGGAAGAAATAAAAGAAGTTTGTGTTCTGGTGTAATTGCAAGGGATATCGATCGGGGTCATTCCACTGGTGGATTTCTTTGAAATCAATGGAATGACCTTCGTATCAGTGAGTTCTATTTATGTTCAATATGTTTTTTGCATTTTCCATGTGTTGTTCAGTTAAAACGGTTGCAGAGGAGGAATCATGCATTTTATGCGTATATGTCAGATGTATGTGGTAAATATTTTATGAGTAACCCGCAGTCGCATATTAGGGTTTGCATAATTTGAAAGGAGTATTGGGATAATAAGTATGAAGTCTGCCAACGAAGAGTATATCGGCATGATATATGCCATCGGTGGAGAAGTTAAAGGTGTCGCTGATATTCATAGTCTGGCCGACGGTGGAACTCGGCATTAGTAGTATCGGGGAGACAATAGCGATCGGCAAAAGACTCAAGGAGTTCACCAATAGTGAAGTCCTGCCGATAGGCAACTTGACCAATGCGAAGGAGTCGGTGAGAGTTGGTGAAAGGTCTGAGCGATGGGTTCTATTCATCGAAGAGAGTTTACATATCAGCGAAAGAATTTCTGAAGTGGTCGATAAGATAAGTCAGCCCGATAAGGAAGGAGAGGATTATTTCAGTAAGAAAAGAGAGATATCTTGCCGATATAAATAGTAATAGCATTTTTGTGGGTTGATGGGTATATGACCGAAGGCATCGGTATAAAGATTTTGAAGGTGGCTGATAATGCATGTTTTGCCGATGGAAGGGAAGAATATACTTTGGTATCGTTTAAACCTTGCGAAGAGGTTTTCTAAGCTATTTGAGCTTTGTTCTGTTATATTGTGGGTTTTCATGGGTTTTCACCCTATTTGTAAGCTTCTACTGGCCACCTCTGCATCAAATTGGTATCAGAGCTGGTGAAAGATTTGGGTGTTGTATTTGTTCCTATCACTGAGAAGGTAGGTGAAGAACTGAAGGAAAGATTGTGTTGGTGACCATTATTTTGTTTACTAAGTTATTTGGTTGCAGGTGCTTGTTCCATCTAGCTGTAGAAGGAGGTTTCTGAGGTTGTGTGTGTGGGCAGACAAGATGAGGTCTGTCATGACCATTCTCCAATGGAGATTAGGCTAGATAAGGGTGCAGAGAGAAACCACTGAGGAGAGAGTGGTAGGTGCATCACCAAGATCTGCTGTTGGGTGAGATGAATGGTTTGGTGAGTTGGTGTTGTGAAGCAGTGAGAGAGATGGATACCTAACTGAAGAAGCACTTGATGTTGCAGCCTAAAGAGTACTCCACTGATGGGAGTAGAAGGAGCCTAATGAAGCTCTAAAGTTAATAGTTGTTTGATTTTGTTGGTTGGTTGGTCACTAGCTATGGATGTGAAGATTGGAAGCTTGAAGCTGAGAAGGTTGAAGACAAAATGAAGTTGTTTGTAGTAGACCACATAACTCTTAGGACAAGAGTTTTTTTCAACTTGGGGAGTATGGTGCAGAGGCACCCAATCTACAAGAGCCTTCATGAGGCATTAGCTATCTTAAAGTTTGTTTCTATGTTTTCAATGAAGTCCTAAATGGACATTAAATGTAATAAGGTCTTAATTGACCATGCTTTGCTATTTTTAGGATAGTTTGTTAGACAGCTGTTAAGTTGGTTAGGCGGTTACATCTCCCAACCGCTGGGAGCCATTTTCTGTACTACCTCATGAGGGGATAAATATGTGAGATCTGATCGATCTCAGAACAGAGAACAAGAACAAAAAGAATAGAGTTAGATCAGAAAGATTGTAAATCAATTCCGGGAAGAAATAAAAGAAGTTTGTGTTCTGGTGTAATCGCAAGGGATATCATTCAGGGTCATTCCACTGGTGGATTTCTTTGAAATTAGTGGAATGACCTCCGTATCAGTGAGTTTTATTTTTGTTCTGTATGTTTTTTGCATTTTCCATGTGTTGTTCGGTTAAAATGATTGCAGAGGAGGAATCATGCATTTTATGCGTATATGTCAGATGTATGTGGTAAATATTTTATGAGTATCTCGCAGTTGCATATTAAGGTTTGCATAATTTGAAAGGAGTATTGGGATAACAAGTATGAAGTCTGCCGACAAAGAGTATATCGGCATGAGATATGCCATCGGTGGAGAAGTTAAAGGTGTCGCCGATAGTCATAGTCTGGCTGACGGTGGAACCCGGCATTAGTAGTATCGGGGAGACAATAGCGATCGGCAAAATACTCAAGGAGTTCACCGATAGTGGAAGTCCTGCCGATAGGCAACTTGACCAATGTGAAGGAGTTGGCGAGAGTTGGTGAAAGGTCTGAGCGATGGGTTCTATTCATCAGAGAGAGTTTACATATCGGCGAAAGAATTTCTGAAGTGGCTGATAAGATAGGTCAGCCCGATAAGGAAGGAGAGGATTATTTCGGTAAGAAAAGAGAGATATCTTGCCGATATAAACAGTAATAGCATTTTTGTGGGTTGATGGGTATATGACTGAAGGCATCGGTATAAAGATTTTGAAGGTGGCCGATAATGCATGTTTTGCCGATGGAAGGGAAGAATATACTTTGGTATTGTTTGAACCTTGCAAAGAGGTTTTCTAAGCTATTTGAGTTTTGTTCTATTGTATTGTGGGTTTTCATGGATTTTTCACCCTATTTGTAAGCTTCTACTGGCCACCTCTGCATCAAGACCCAAGAAGAAATTCATTTCCCCAAGCATGGACATCTCAAATTCACTTTCATTTGATTTGCAAAATTTTTACACATACTCTCTCTTCCTCTAAAAATGATATCATCAACAAATACTTCAACAATCAAGATATTTTCATGATCAATTTTGAAGTACAAATTACTGTCAGCAGTACCTTTGTTGAAACCAATTTTCAAAAGATGTTTATCCAATCTTTCATACTAGGCTCTTGGGGCTTGCTTGAGTCCAAACAGTGCTTTCTTCAAGTTGCAGACCATATCACCATGATCAAACAATTGAAATCCATCCGGTTGCTCAATGTATACTTCTTCTTCCAAGTCTCTATTTAGAAAGGCAGACTTGACATCCATCTGATATACTTTGAAGTCTTTGAAGGCAGCAAAGGCAAGAAACAATATGACTACTTCAATTCTTGCCACTAGAGCAAAAGTTTCTTCAAAATCAACTCCTTCTATTTGAGAGTAACCCTTGCAGACCAATCTGGCTTTATTTTTTATTACTTCACTAGCTTCATTCAGTTTGTTCTGGAAGACCCATTTGGTTCCAATCACATTCTTGTTTCTAGGTCTAGGAACAAGATCCCAAGTGTGATTTTTCTCAATTTGCATCAGCTCTTCCTCCATTGCTTTCGTCCAGTTTTCATCATTGCAAGCTTCATTCACTGTCTTAGGTTCAATCTTTGAAATCAGACAATACTCTTCTGAATCTTGAGCAATCCTTATTCTTGTTTGTACACCTTTGCTTGTATCACCTATGATCTGATCTTCAGAGTGGTTTAGTTTTACATACCTGGGAATTTTGGGAGTTTCTTGTACTTCTGATTCTTGAACAGGTTCAATCACACTTATCTCTTCTTCCTGATTTACCAGATCAGTCTGAATCTGTATTTCAGAAGGGGCTTGGACTCCTTGAATTAGAACATCATTCTGATCATCTTCATCATATTCATAAAACCTTGAGGGTTTTTTAGTTCCTTCATCAACCTTCACATTTGTACTCTCTATAATCTTTCTCAGTCTCTTGTTTTAACACCGGTATGCTTTGCTTTGAGTAGAATAACCCGAGAATATTCTTTCATCACTTTTAGCATCAAATTTGCCTAGATCTTCATCTCTTTTAATGTAACATTTGCTACCAAAAACTCTAAAATATTTCACAGTAGGAATGATGCCAAACCAGAGTTCATAAGGAGTCTTACCAGTATTGCTTCTGATTTGAACTCAATTAAGAGTGTAGACTGCAGTGCTCACAGCTTCTCTTTAGTAGATCTGAGGAACATTTGCTTCCATCATCATGGTTCTAGATGCTTCTTGGATGGTTCGGTTCTTTCTTTCCACTACTCCATTCTGCTGTGGAGTCCTAGGAGCAGACAATTGTCTTCTTATTCCATGCTTCTCACAGAATTCTATGAACTCACCGGATGTGAATTCTCCACCTCTATCAGACCTTAGACATTTTTATTTTAATCCGGTTTCATTCTCTACCATAGCCTTGAATATTTTGAATTTCTCAAGAGCTTCTGATTTCTCTTTCAGAAAACTCACCCACATCATCTGGGAATAGTCATCAATTAATAACATGAAGTATCTATCACCTTGCACACTCCTGATTCTTGTCGGACCACATAGATCGGTATGAACTAAGTCCAATAATCCGGTAGAAGATTGTTCCTTGCTTTTGAATGAGACTCTACTTTGTTTTCCCAACTGACATTCTTTGCACAAACTATTTGTAGGTTTCACTAGTTTTGGAAGATCTCTTACAGCCTGAGTGTTGCTTATCTTGATAATATTATCAAAATTCATATGACACATCCTCCTATGCCATAACCAACTCTAATCAATTTACACAAATAGACAACTTTTACCAGTACCAACTAAATGAAAGATATTACCTTTTGTTTGAGTGCCGGATGCAATCTCTGTTTCAGAACTTTCAAAGATCTTGCATTTTTCATTCTTGAATCGGAGATCATAGCCTTTGTCCACCAACTGTCCAACACTGAGAAGATTGTGCTTCAGACCTTCAACATATAGTACATTACTGGTTTTGTTCTTTCCATCAAAAGAAATGGTTCCTCTTCCTTTGATTCTGCTAGCAGAATTATCACCAAACTTCACCACTCCTCCTTCATACCTTTCCAAATCTATGAACTTATTTTTGTCACCTGTCATATGGTGAGAGCATCCACTATCAATGACCCAATCATCCTTTTCTTTAACTTGGATAGCTAGAGTTCTTTCCACAATTTTATGATTGACAGATACAAATGACATTGGATCTTCTTCCTTGATGGCAATGAACACCCAGTCACTTCCAGATTTGTTTCCTGTCTCTGATTCATCATATGTTACTCCTTCATTATCATCATCTTCATGAACATAGTAACAATTCTTTTGGAACCTTGATCTGTTAGGATTTGGCCTTGAAAATCTTTCTGGACACCTTGAGGCAAAATGACCAATCTTATTGCAGTTAAAACAATTAAAAGACAATTTCCCTTCATACTTATCAGATCCTCTTGGTAGTCTTTTTGCAATAAGGGCTTCAAGTTGAGCAGTTTCTGCTTCTTCTTCTTCCATGTCTTTTATTGCTTTTTCATACCATGATAGTTTCCTTGAAGAGTTCTCTTCGGGATCACACCTTTGTTTTCCTTTTACAGAGGCACTAGCTTTGAATGTAGATTCAGTCTTAGGGGGGCATCTCCAAACTCGGTCAATTCAAATGCAGCCAATTTACCAACCAATTGATCTCTTGTGACACCTGAATGGGCTCTAAATTCTTCAATGGCAGCAACCTTGTATTTATAAGAAGCACGAAGGGATCTGAGAACTTTGCCAACAATCTCATCTTCATCCATGACTCCACTAGCACATCTAATGCCACAAACAAATTCATTTACTCTTGGCATAAAACTAGTGATATTTTCATCTTCTCTCATCTTTAGATTTTTGAAATTTTCTTTTAGACTTTATAGCCTTGCACATTTAACATACTTGTCTCCTTCATGCAGAAGTTCCAGTTTTTCCCAAATCTCAAAAGCAGTTTATAGGTCAACAACATTTGTCAGCTCTGAATCAGACAAGGCACTTAGTAGAGCTTCTTTAGTCCGCAGATTGTTTTCAGCATCTGTGATTTCATTTGTGGTTTTTAGGCCATTCTGTGGAGAAGTATACTTCGTTGAAGCCATGGTCCAGTACTGCATTCCCATACATTACAAGTGACATTGCATGCAACTTTTCCAAAGATTAAAATTGGTTCCATCAAACTTTGAACTATCCTTCTTGTAGGACATCTTGGATCTCCTCAAGCGGTTAAGCTCTTTTGGAGGAACCTAGCTCTAATACCAATTGTTGGATTTAGGACAGACAACTGAGAGGGAGGGGTGAATCAGTTGTCCAAAACTTTCTTCCAATTAAACACTTAAATCCACTTTGTAATTCAACAGCATAATAATGAATCAATCATGGAAACATAATACATTAAATCAAGAGCAGAAACATATTAACACATAAGACACCAAGATTTTGACGTGGAAAACCCGGTTAAGGGAAAAACCACAGAGTGATTAACCCAAGATTATATTCTCTGTTAGAAGAATAGAAAGAACAAAATGGCACATGCCAATTAGGGCTCACTGCCTACAAGAGACACACTGTCTACAGAATAATCAGTATCACATACTTGAACTAGAGAAATAGCATCTTCACCATGCTTGAATCAGTTCCATTTAAGCCCAATACTTCTGCTCTGCCTTTCACTCCTCTCCTCTTTACCACACTCTCATCACCGCAAGATACACTTTGGAATGACTTTACAATTCCTTATTTATACAAGACATCAACTTACGAATGATCATCTAAGTCAACAAATATTACAGAGCAAATACATAAATACAACACGACTAATTACAAAAGACTTCACGTGGATCAACACACTGTTGGCCACACAGATCTGAGACTTCAATCTTCTTCTAGGAACACGTCAATCTTCACATAACGTCTTCAAGATCATCCGCAGGATGTGTAACTCATTCGGTCGGCCAAAGTTAGGAAGAATACCATCATCCAGAAGTTATTCTTCAGTTGCAAGCCCAAACTCTAATGCGGACCACCAACATGAACTGGACACGATCCAAAGACCTCCACAAGCTTCCCTGAGTCACCAAGAACATCCACATTACATCTGCTTACTGAAATCCTTATCTCCTTCATCCGGAACCTCAAGAGCACAATCTGTCATCACTGTCACAATGGAATAGATGCTTGTGGGCCTCCAGACCACGAACCAATTGAGTTGTCAATTCATATTGACTTCCTAAACACTCCCTCAAATCCGCAGAATAGGATATTGCATTTCCGAATCTCATCGGACCTATCTGTGTCTCTCTGTCACCTCTGAACCCCTGCCGGAACCAGTTTTACTTGAGCGGCCACAACTTCTTCAGATCTTCATGTAGACCTCTGAAATCTTTACTGGATCACTTTAAGACACATATCTACAAACCCTTTGATGTGTATCCTCTGATCTTCATCTTAGATAGGATCTTTAGCTCACTGTCTTCACTGTTCTTCTCTGTTCCTGATAAGGACCAATTTTTTCAATATCCTCAGCACACAGCTCATCCAATCCTTATCATCAATGTAACAGGAGTATGTTGACATCAATGACAATACCGATTAGGCCCATACTTGCAACATATGCTACACCCCTAGCCCATTTGTATGTATTGGGTTATGGAGTCCTAGACTTGTGGCATACATAACCTTTAACTTGATCATTTATTAGTTCCCTAGATATAATAATTATAGTGGTAGTCAGGTTAACTAGGATTATGAGATCAGCATACCCTAATTATCCTATAGGGGGTAGGGGTTCAATATTAGCTATCATATTTCAAATTATGTTCTTGTTGTAATACATTTGGAGGTTGTTTATATTATTTATATTTGATCTATTCTACTCTTGTCTATCTATTCATTTTGTTATCCTCTTTTTATTTTGTGGATCTACAATATATTAATGTTATTTTCCTCTTGCAATAATGTAATTTCATTACACCACTAATTGCTTTGGTGATCTTTTTATGTGATGCCAATGTTATAATACAACACATTAAGATTAACCTGCAACATAATTCTTTATGACAATCTATGTTAGTACTTAGTAGTGCTTCTCTAGAGGCTCTATCAAGCTGCGTTTTATTGAGTGAGACTTTTACTTGAGCTTCATCATTGTCCCTGTGTCCTTTCGAGCTAGTGTTTGTGCATTTTTTTAATTCTTTAGTTTCAAACCTAGAATGGATTAAGTCTTGTTGGTAAAAAAGCAGTATGGTGCGCTTAATTTATGTCGATATCCACAATAATCACACAGCTTTTTTTTTACCTTTAGTTATTTGGTACCGAGTCAAATCAACTCAACACAAATTCCAATATTCTAATTTCAATTAGAATAACATGAAAATGCTTGGATAATCTGGCATAACAGGTCTGTACTTTAGTTTAATCCTTCCGTCCAGTTGTCTCTTTCTTTTTAGCATTCCAATAAGTTCCAAAGGCCTTTTTACGTCCAATTGCTGCAGTACGTGTTATTTTATGAACCCTGGTTAAGGGTACGGTTAGTAGAAACCCCACCTTTCCTTGTCTTTTCTGTTAAATAGTTATGCCTGCCGCATAGGATTCCACTGTTCAATTGGCCATGCATGGCCCACCCAAACTCAAAGCAAATGATGGTGACCACAAATGGATTGGAAAATATGTTATGTAGATATGTTTTTGGAAGTGTATTAAATTATGTGATATTTTAAGATTTAACTATACAGTTTTTTGAGTCAAATTTATTGACTCATATTTTATGAGTAGTGGTTTGTAAGAATTCATTTTCTATTACCAATGTTCTTAAGGATTCAACTGTCTAGGTCTTGAGTCAAACTCATTGACTCATATTTCATTAGTGGTTCACAAGAACTCATCTTCTATGAGTATGAATGTTCATTTAGCTCCCACTTGCATGAGGTGATGCTTATGGAGGTGAAGCATCGGAACTTTTTGGGAGATCCCCCATCCCAGTGGTACTCCAACTCAAGCACACTTAACCATAGAGCTGCCGCCAAGATCAAATCCACTTAACTAGATACTTCATTTACGAAACCTTCAACAAGTGTTGTAGCTAATATACTTACCTCACCTCCTTATGAACCTCTGCCTTCTAGTTAATTACAAGCATGGGATGAATCATAAAATAGAATAGAATTCTTTTATTAGTATCCTATGAATCTTATAAAAAAACATGCTTTCTTTACTGGCTTATCAATCTCTGCTCTCTAGTTAGTTGCAAACATAGGATTAATCATAAAATATAAAGTAGAGTTCTTTTATTAGAATCCATGAGAATAGTGGGCATTCACTGCCCAATCCTTTGAACCTTTCATTTTCCTATACTCGTTACAAATCCAATTCCATGAAAATTTTAAAAAAATGAGAGTGAAATATGTTATTTAACACCCACAATCCATGCAAACTGGTCTGAAAAACAAATTCAATGCAACTATAGTCAAATAAAACAACTTTAGTCATGCCTATACAATTCTCATCATGATCTATATGCTTTCATAAGACAAGAGACCATCATTCAGCCCAGTCAATAGTGATCAGGCTATATTTGAGCTGTAATTTGGAAACAGGTGATTAAGCTGTCTCTTATCTTGTACTACTAAATCTTTGTGGCATAGTGAAAAAGCGTGAAACTGTTAGCAAAATTGTCCCCCTAGTCGGAGTACTCACATCATATTTTTATTACATATCCAGTAGTTGACACATGTTCAGAAACATATTAGAAAGATTGCAAGTTAAGTATGGTTGTAACTAATCCATATCCATTGCATTCTTTGGTCTGCTAATGCAATCAAGCTATATATGTGTATTTCATATCCTCTGCAAGCATTAGTCTATAATGCAACTATATGTGGGTTTCATTGGCATGAACTAAAATGATTCGACATTGTTTGAGCCAAATAAAATAATAGAAGACAAGGAACATACACTCCTTAACGCATTGAAGAGGGGAAATATCCCAGGCTGTGGCAAACCAATGAAGAAATTGATATACTTGTTGCCTCACTTATTATCTTTATTTATTTATAACACAGTATATGAAATCTATTCTGTATGGAGACAAAAATATGACTGTAAAACTATTTTTTGTAGCCTTGTATCTTGTTGGTATCAAAGTAACATTAACCTAAACAGCCTGCAGTTCAAGCCATATGTCCATAAATGCCTTTTTGATCAAATCATGATGCTCAGGAGGATTCAAGCTGAAGTAGCAATATAACAGCTCCTCTAGATCAGAATTGTTGATGTTTAAGTTGCCTGCCAAAATCATCTCCATCATGGAGTCCCTAAAGTCCTTGTAAGGATTGAATGAATTCTTAACTAAGGCTACACTTTCTTTCACCGATCTACTGACAATCTCAAAGGGCAAGCATGCAGAAAGGCTGTCAGCAACTCTCCTGGTTCTCATTGACAATCTCTTGGTCTCCTCTTCAACAGCACATATAATTTTCTTGTCCTCAAATTTGACATCCTTATTTTCAAGGTCCTGACCATCCATTTCAAGCCCACAGTTGGTGTTATTACCCTCACTTTTCATGGATGCAAGTTCCTCTGTCCTTAGCCCATTAGAATCCCCTGTATCATTCTCTCTGCAAAGCTCCCTCTTTTCCTTATCATCAAACTTGAGATCCTTATTTTCAACAAGGTAATTACCCTTAATTTCAAGCCCAGATTTGGTGTCACTCCCGACACTTATCCTGGATCCATTAGAATCCTTTCTATCATCATCTCTCCAGAGCTCCTTTTCCCCATTGCAAGCATCATCGTACCTGAACCAATCTGGACCATACTCCTTGAGTTGTGATAGAACAAACAATGCATCTATGCTCTCTGACAATCTATGCTGGCTTCCATGTTCATCATCCCCTCCACTTCTCTGATGGGCTTTGTTGGCTCTTTCATTTGCACGTTTCAAGCTAAGTGATCTAGCCAACATCCATGAGGATGATTCCTCATTGTTTTTCAATTTCTCATATTTTCTGCTGGAAACCCATGAAGGCCATACAGTATGATAAAGGTTTAAACGCATCTTACCCATTCTTAAAAACAAAAAGACCTACAACAACTTAGTGTAAATTCCTCTTACTCAGCATGATCTCCATTGATAGATGATGCTTACACAGCCATCTCACCCAGAAAATCTTCTAAACCAAAATTTATGAGGGTGCTTCTACGTCCTCACTAGTAAGAAGAAAATCTGCACACACAAATCAGTTTTTCTTCTTTAGAATCATCTCCAATGTTGACACTGCTTAAATATCTACCTTAGCGTAGAAATCTTACACCCAAATCTCAAATTTTCTTAATCAGTATAACATCTATTAATGATAGTGCTTTCAATCTTCTACAAAAAATCAGCAACACACAAGTCCTAACTCCTCTTCTTCAACAAGATCTCCATTAATGACAATGCTTCAACATCTACCTTTCAAACTTACTCTAAAAAGTATGCAACACCCAAGTCCTTATTCCTCTTGGTAAGCATTATCTCCAATGATGACAGTGCTTAAAAGCATATATCCAAAAACTCTGAAACACCCAAATCTATTACTCATAATCAGCCGGATCTACATTGATGACATTGGTTCTATATCCATGTTATACCAACAAATCAGGAATATCAAAGACCTAATTCATTTTTTTCCACATGATATCCATTAACCGTAGCGCTTAATACACATTTCATATATTTCAACAAAAAAATCTGTAAACACCCAAATCTAAGTTCCCAGAGCTTCTACATCCACAATATACCTACCTAACAATCAGCAACACTTAAAACCTAACTAGTCTCTTAAAACACATGATCTCCATTAGTGGCAGTGCTTATACATCTCTATTAAAGACTTACAATAAAAAAGCCCCAACACCCAAATCTAATTTACTCTTCTTCACCATTATTATCTTCATCACCCACTATTAAACTCTGAGAAGCCCAAATCTTTCTTGTTTTTCATCACCATTACTATCGTACAGACTTATGATAAAGAATCTCCAACACCTAGTGGTTACTCTTTGTCGGCATTATCTCCAATGATAGGTAGACCATGCTTAAATATCCATTTAAGCCCGAAAAAATCTGCAACACTCAAGTCTTTATATTCATCTTCGTTAACCACCATCTCTACCTATTGATTGACAATGCCTCTGCATCAAATTACTTCCCATCCCATCCTTAGCATTTCCAATCTGCAATAGACTTTAATAGCCATATACTATTGTACCACAACACCATTCTAAATTGTGAATGATATTCCCCTGACCCCATCTAATGTAAGGGTCATATCTCATGGGTACATACTCATTAAATATACAGCACACAACAAAACCAACCACTTTCTAGACTATATATTCTTTGTCAGTATCCCTGCTCCCCTGGACCTCTCTCTTAATGATATTTCAGTTCCATAGCAGGACGAAAGCTTCCTGAGCTTGGCCGAGCAAGGTCTTACATGTGTACAAAAGTTAACATATATTGCTATTCAACACTACAAAACCAAAAATAAAAACAGCCAGGCTGTAATACAAAAATCCAGGCTTGCAAATTGCAAGCTAATCTTGCTCCATTAAACTTAGAGGTTAGACAGTTGGAGGAAACATCCAGCATTTATTAGTACCATTCACAAACACTAATGATGTGATCCGTCTCTCAGAAAATCAAGGCTAGGCCGCCATTTTTTCCACATAATATGGAGGACAGTTTATCCAAAACTTGTGTACTAATATATTTTAAAATAATGAGTATTGGAAAAGGGTACCCCGGCAGAATGGTTGTTATTCTCTAACTATATAAAGTAGATAATTACTGCACTGAATGTACAATGACTCATTTTGAAAAACAAAACAAACATTTTTGTTTTTTTTTTCAAATTGAATAAAAGCTTTATTAAGGACAAAAGAATAAAAAAACAATACAATGACATATAATGTATTAACCAATGTCTGGTAACTTGTGCTGGAGGCCCAATCTTTATTTGGAAAATACTTTATAGTGAGAGATTCTAGAGAATTAAGTTGTATTTTTTTAATTATTTTATTTTATGAAGTTGTAAATTGGTAAATTAGATGTAATATTTAGCATTAAGTTGAAGGAGATACATGATTAGTACACTCAATACTAATATCTATAAAGATGGTTATCTTCCAAAACAAAAAGTTGTAATAAGAGTTATATAGAAATATCCACATCATAATATAAAGCTTTTAATAATATTAAAGTGGATAACAAGGCTCTCCACCCTTACAAAGGCCAAATGGCAAAAGTAGAATGGATTCCAAGATACGAGTCAACACAAACAGTTAGAACTAAACATCTAAATTAACAACACACAAGCAAAGAACACAACAACACCAATAGCAAAACAAAAGAAATCAACAACAAGATTGCAACCAAGTGTTGGGAGAATGTACCAAGCCATGAAGGCTTGACACCACGTCCCTCCCTTTAGATATCAAATGAAACGACATCCAAAGAATCAATATCTTCACTAGACTCTTCCACCACATACTTCCCTTTCTTAGATCTACCTTTGTCCTTCTCTTTATATAGGATCTTTAGACTGGTAGTTGCGCACTATAAACTTTCCTTGCTCAGGCTAATCATGTTGCTCACAAAATCCTCCATTGCTTTGAATTTTCTTTTCATAGCCACCATACCTTGTTCTAGAACAACGATATTTTTTTCATTTATATAACATATAGTGCAAGGAGCACCATACTTCTTGTTCACATCCCTCCCTGCCTTATTGCTATCCACTTGAGGGTTTGACATAGGGATCTCAAAAATTTTAGTTTTGCTCTTTTCAGAATTTTTAGGGAGGGTAGTTTCCACTTTTTTTCTTTTTGTTTTGTGGGTGACTCATCAGTTGTTTATCTCTTTTATTCAGAGTCTTCTTCTTACCCTTAGAGGATTCAAGGGAATCCCCAACAATATCCTCACCAAATCCCTAAGAAGGCAAAGGCCTAGAGCTCCCCTCACTTAGATCCTTGGCAAACTCATAGTCATTAGAATTAGAAATATCCTCCTTAGACTCATATAGACTACCCTCTTCCTCACTGGACAACACAAAATTCCCACCATCTACCAATGACACAACCTTAGCTTTGTTCTTCTGGCCAGAGAGTCTTGTAGACCTATTAGCCCCTTGGGGCTATCACTAACAACATTCTTTTTTTTTTCTTTAGCTACAGCGATCTTCTTGTCCCCCTAGAACTCGGGATAAAGATAGGATTAGACATCTTTCCAGGCTTCCCAAGTTCTCTAGTAGTTTTCTTTTTAATATTCTCTTTCACATGAGATTGTAGGGTAGGCTTGGAGACAAAAGCCTTCTTCTTTTTGTCATTTGGGTTAGGGTTTTCCTCATCATTAAGATGACAGACAAAAGTGTTGGGGGAAATTGCTTGGGAAAAATTGGTATACGCAGAAGATAAGTACTTGATGTCGAGGGACACCAGCCTTGTTATAAAAGACCCCTTTCATAGAATTCTCAAGCAAGGAGATTAGGTAGTAAGGGAAACTTATAATGTTATTGTGGCACAGTTGGTTTAAAAGAGGGAAATGGTAGGTGAATATTGTTGTGGAAAAAATAGATCTAAACTAATTGATGAACTAACCTAGATCAATATTTTTCTACACAACATTGGAACACAAGCCACCAATGGCTCTATGCTGGGATGTTTTCCCTAGAGAAGAGCCAAGCTGCGTTGGTGGGGGCTTTGTTCCTTTGTTGCAAAGGTGAAAGATTGATAACGAATGGGTTGATTAAACTAAGCAATGTGTAGACCAAATCGAGCAACTGGGTAAACATGCAGACTATTGTTAGAGTTTTCAAAAAATAAGAGCAGAACAAAAAGGAGAAGATCAGATGGAACCTAGCATAGGAAGCAGGAGATGACTAGGCAAGACACTAGTGCAGGGCGCTAGAGTCCTTAGGGTTTTGTATAGACATAACTTTTGTTCGACGATGTCTATCTCAGATCCTTCCGTATTTCTATCAGTCCTTGATGTCGAAAACCTCCTGTTGCGATTTGCACACATTCAAAGGGGGGGAAATGGTTGTGTTGTATAGGGGCTTACCTTAGTCAAACCCCGTGTTGGTGTTCCCACCTCCACAACAGCAACGATGATGATGATAGAGAGTGTGTGTTCACGATGAACAGAGGCAAAACAATTGATAAATATTGTAGTAAACAAATATAATGAAATGGGCTTACCATAAACATGAAACCCTTGTTGGATTGATGTCGCAACATAAATCACACACAAGGAGTTGATGGAGAGGGAAGAAGCTTCCTCAAATACCTGCAAGTGTTAGTGAAATAACAATAATAATCTTTACAAGTAGAGAGCTTCACTAGAGAGAATTCTAATCCTAGAAGTTGTAAAGCTTTGTTGATAGATCAATCATGTATATCCTCTATATCAAAATGAGGGAGAGAGGGTTGTTTATATATGAATCCCAAGTACATTTTGGGGGGCCCGATTGGGTAAGGCTGACAAGGTGTGTCTCTTAAGGAAACAAGGCTAAAATTCAAGTTTAAATTCTTTTGGCACCAACAGTTAGTATGTTAGCACTGGTGAAATTTATCCTCAAAGGGCTTGTTAACAAGGGACTTAACCTTGTTTCTTAGCAAAGTGGTGAAATAGGTACATTACAAGTAAAGATAAACACATACGCTAAACTGAGTGCTAAACCTAGCATGAAATTGTAAGTGGTGACAATTTACGATGCTACATTTAGCCCCCACTTTAGCGAGGGTATGAACTTATGTTCATACACACACTAAAGTATGGAGAAGCCAAATCTCTTCACCAAAACATTGAAGATGTAGAATGTCGCTAAGTTGAGAGGTGCAATAGCCCCCAAGCTTAGATTCTACGAGTCTACAATGATTAGATAAAGAGGTTACGCATACACAAGACACATAGCATGAATCACACATATACATATACATCTATATCTAAAAATTATTAAACACTAGATGAGACTGAATATTATATGCCAGAACAACTATGGTTATCAAAGTAACATGGTCAAATCCAAAAATACACAAAGCATACACGGAGCATACACAAAGCATACACAGAAAATAAAAGCATACAAGGTATGATTCTCGGGCTAGCAAGCTGCATTATGCTAGGAATCAAATCAAAAAAATGCATCATGAGCCATAGGCTAGTAAAATCAGATGTTTTCTAGGTGGTCATGAATGTGTGGCAAATAAAAACATCACTGTTAGTAAGATCTGCAAATTTACTAGGTGAGTTCCATGTCAACAAGTAGAAAATGAAAACATCACATGCTAGTAAGATCCACAGATTTACTAGGTGAATTTCATATCAACAATATTAGAAATTATAGGTCAAGCAAAATGCGCTATTTGCTGGGTAACTCTGTAAGGTGCTACAAAGATGATCAAAAAGTGTTGCGATAGCAAGACCAATCGTGTGGCATGTGAACAATGTGAAGCGCATAGCAAAGTGTATGCCCCCACCTTAAAGTAATTGCTAATGCCATTAGGGAGAAATTGCCTTTAAGGTAGAGAGTGATACATGCAAAACAAACATGAGAGCTTTCTGGAAGCATATGCCCAAATGATATGTCTCCAAAAGCTATATCACAATAGAGGGTTGCCCCCATGACGGGAAAATTGAGGCAATGGTGCGGACATGATACACAATGGCTTGTGTAATCATGGTATGACGCTGAGCATTGAAACAGGGTGCCACATAAATTAAGCAACATCATACAATAGAACAAAGGGATCTACTTGGTTGGAGTTAGTATATGAATGGTTGTATAAATGGACAGTCATTTTGGGAACCGTCATCATCCTCCAGTCAGTAGAACTATGAAGACAGAGGAAGAAATATCACATGAAAGAAAAATAAAAAAATTAGGTGAGCATGGCTAGATGCTAAATCATCCAACACTTTGCATTGTCCCTAAAAGGCATAAAATTGCATTTATGATAAATGGAAGAATGAAGATACATAAAGAGGAATGTCACAACAGATTCATTCTCCTTGTATCCTTGCGCCAACAAGAGCATCAAGGGTCATCCAAAGAGAAATAACAAACAAAATACATGTCAAGTAGCACATACAGGGGTAACAGTACATACAAGCATATCACAAATATTACACATGAGATGGAGGTATCGCTCTTGCGAGCCAGACTATAGCAAATCATTTGCATCTCAATCTTGCTCATCATAAAGGGATGGGGGACAAGATGTTAGAGGGACTACAAAAAGAATGGTACATGGAGTGACACCTGGTTCATGACATGCAGGATTAGTAACAAGAGAAGGATCCTCATGCAATCCACCAGAGGCCAAGTCCATCAATTGTGTGAAAATCAGGGATAGTTTTGAAAGATTTTTCAATGGTTCGAGGTTGTCTTTTGAATCATTGTCAGAATATACCACAATCGGTGATATGATAGTGCTAACTGTGGGGTCGCAAGCGTTATCCATCACAAAAGAAGAAGTAGTTCCAACCTAAGGAATATAATAATTTCATGGACTTGACAGTGACGAAGGTGGTGATCGCTTAGGAGGGGGAAGGGGTTCACCTTTTGTAGCAAGTTGACAAGCCAAAGCGTGACGTTGTCTCTTACATTGTTTCACATTTTGATTTCATCATTTATGGTTCAGAGCATTTACAGGGGGAACCAGGATGCTTCCCAACATGGATTCCTTTTCTTCCTCTACTTAAGGAGTAGGAGGAACAGAAGATACCACTGGAGGTTGGGAGACAATGGGAGGAGGGTTTTTGCAGAATAGGCAGAGGTACTGAGACATCCACAGATGATTGAGAAACTATAGGAAAAAGCTCCTGCATAGTGGATTGCCTTCCTCTAGACTCCAAAGAGGTAGAAGGAACAAAAGCAATCCTTGAAGTGTGGGGAGGCCTGGGTTGTGCAGGGCATTTGCCTTGTGGTCTTCGGTAGGATGGTAAAGGTGGAACCTCAGCATAGACACTAGATGCTCGAGGTTAGGGAGGGAATCTTGATTGAGGTTGTGGTTTGTCCACTGCTTGCATAACAAGAGGTACTACTATCACAGCCTTAGAAGATCGAGGGGCCTCAAAGGTAGTAGCTGGGATAGCATGGGAGGAGGCACCAACAAATAATTGAGCAATTCATCTTACTTTGAATTTATGATAAGAGAGAAACAAAATATCATTGTGAGGCCGAACATGCTCAACTAGCTATGGCTAGAAGTAATCAAATGAAAATTTTCCACGAAGCGACAAGGGCTAGAACCCACTGTGATATACATTATGTACTTGCTGCTAGAATGGAAATTTTAGACACTTATGGATTACAAATGGGACCTCCCTCATGGAAGTGAGCCATGGATGACCCAACTTCACACAACATTGGTTTGAAGTTAGAATGATGACAAAAGACACATCCAGAACTTTTGGCCCAACCTGGATAGAAAGGGTCAAGGCACTAAGAGTAGGGCGGGTGGAACCATCATGCGCTTTGACTGAGATTTTTGATTTCTTGTACTTGTCTTGATACAACTCATGCACATAGAGGAAATCTTCCATAAATATATTTTCTAGGCATACATGATCAATGAGTACTCCCCTTGTGGGTTTGTCATTAATCCTAGCGGTATTGTAAAGAGGATTGTCAAGTGCATGAATAGAGGCATGAAGGTGGGTGAAGGAGATGGTTGGTTTAGTTTCGGCTTGCTCTCAGTGAGGGTGAGCATATACCATGGAAACTAGGTTGTCTAGGATTTTTTATTGGTGATTAGATGTTATAGAAGTAGGTACTCTATCAATAAATGGTTCCACAAGGTTAGCTGCAAGGCAAGGCAAGGGATTTGTGTAAATTTGCAAGTTTTGAATTGGCGGGGTGACAAATTTATTTCCTTTGTCATTCCCACTAGCCACCTGAATAACATTAGAGTCAATAAGGTCTTGCACATTGTGCTTAAGACACATACATCACTCGGTATCATGTCCTAGTGTTCGGTGATATTGACAAAAGGCCTTCAGGTCATAAGGAGGTAGCGGTTTGGTAGTGTCAACAGGGCGAATGGGTGGAAGTTGGATGAGGTTGTTCTTAAGAAGTTGCATCATTATGGAATGGAGAGATTTAGAAAGCTGGGAAAAATGTCGAGTCTTTGGTCTAAACTTGTAGGGGGCCACAACAAAAGGTGTTACATTTGTAACTTGTGATTGAATATTGTTGGAAGAGTGAGAGTTAATTTTGATAAATTTTTGTTTTGTTTCTAAAATGATTGGTACTATGGAACAACAGTCTCAGACTGACCAACAGGAGCTGATGAGGAAGATCTCTCATACTGGCTGACCGACAATTGGTAGTCATGGCGAGTCCTGCAAAGATGTGTGAATGAAGGATAGCGCATCAACAGTATTTTATCTCGGATGTGTGGCTGCAGGTTTTTGATGAAAACCCTTTGGATATTAGCATCTGGAAGAGGATACATGATTTGAGATAAGAGGACTTGGTAACACACTATGAAGTTAGTCACTTTCTCTTTCATTCCTTGCTTACAATGAACCAAATCTGTTAATGTGACTTGAGGTCCAATATTGGCTTGGAAATGTTGGAGGAATTGATTGACGAGCTATTGAAAAGAATGAATTGAGTTATTAGGTAACGAGCAAAACCAATCAAAGGCTATGTCTTTTAGAAACTGAGGAAAAAGCTTAGCTAAGAGAGAATCTTTGAAATGAAATTCATTGCATAACACAGTAAAGGCTGACATGTGGTTATTAACGTATCCTTTTCCATTGTATTTCTGAAAATGTGGTGCTTCGAATTTATCATGCATTGGGGGTGTTTAGGATAGTGATTGATAATGGGCTTTGAGTGTAATAGGATGGGATGGTAGGTGGGATTGGCTTTGAATCATGTTTGTTAATTATTTTTGCAGGGAGTTGACATTTTGTAAGAGTTGGTTGATTACAGGATCGGAAGGTGGAGTGATTTGTGAGTGGCTACTATATGGAGCGGAGCTAACAAGAGGTTGGGAAACAATGTGATTGGCATTTTTGTAAGTGAATTGTGGATGAGACTAGCTAACAATATGTTGGGAAACATTTGGATTAGCATTTTAATAGGTAAATTGGAGGTCGACAGAAGGTGGGATGAAGTTATATTGGTTTATAAAGTTCCCTTGTTACCCTAGAACTAGTGTTGGCACTATTACTAGAATGTGCAGTGTTGGTGACAACAAAAGAAGTGGATGTTGAAATGGAAGATGTCGACATGGGTATCGACACTTGTGTCCCCATTTGGTTTTGAGAGGACATGTTGTTGAGGACACTTGCACAGCTACCTGACGACATAATGTTATTATCCTCTATGTGAGCTAGGATATGTAACACTTCCACACCTTGTGGATCAACAAGTAACAATCTTCTGAGATTCTCTATGAGAGGGACGACCTCCCTAGCCAAATGTTTCATGCCCAAGAATTGTTGGAAACTAGATAGCTCTCTATTTAGCTTCTAAATTTGGGCCTCAGGAACATGGGTCATAGACTTGTCTATCTCAAGAGAATCATGAGAAGGTTGTGTCTCATCGATCATTGGCAAGGTGGGAATGTGATCTAAAGATGGCCGCATTTTGGAACTTCCTCGGATGAATAAGTTAGTGAATTCAGGTTCTGATGTTGAAACACCTGAGCTACTTAAAGTACGAAAACCCATTAGAATTCAATAACTTCTTATAGGGAGTTCATATTCAGAACACCAAGTTGTGAAACTCATAAAGTAATTACAAGTTTCAGGACACTCATGTGCTCCTAGGAAGTGATAGAGAGAAGAAAGTGATGACAAGATGGATATGCTGATGATATATTAAAAGAAAGAAAGTTTTTGTTTGGTTTTTGTTTTCTAATCTAAAAGAAAAGAAAAATGTTCAAGTGTGTTTTTCTTTCTAAACTGAACACATAAGATAAAAGAATATATGCAATAGAAGTGTCTAATCAATTAATCAACTAATCAAACACAACAATGACAAAGAAGGTTGCAAGCATGTCACGTTCACCAAAATGTTATGTGGAAAAAAGAGATCTAAACTAATTGATGAACTAAGCTAGATCAATATTTTTCTACACAACATTGGAACATAAGCCACCAATAGCTCTATGCTTGGCTATTGTCCCTAGAGAATAGCCAAGCTATGTTGGTGGGGGATCTATTCCTTTATTGCAAAGATGAAAGATTAATAACTAATGGGTTAATTATACTAAGCAATGTGTAGACCAAATTGGGCAACTGGGTAAATGTGCAGACTACTATTATAGTTTTTAGAAAATAAGAGCAGAATAGAAAGGAGAAGATCAGATGGAACCTAGCACACGAAGTAGGAGCTGACTGGGTCTAGGACACTAGCATGGGGTGCTAGAGTCCTTAGGATCCTGTACGGATAGAACTTCTATTCGACGATGTCTTTCTTAGATCCTTTCATCTTTTTGTCGCTTCTCGATGTTAGAAACCTCCTGTTGTGATCTGCACACATGCAAAAGGGGAAAAATGGTTGTGTTGTATAGGGGCTTACCTTAGTCAAGCCATGTGTTGGTCTTCCCACCTCCACAACAACAATGATGATGATGATAGAGAGTGTGTGTTCACGATGAACAGAGGCAAAACAATTGATAAATATTACAATAAACAAATACAATGAAATGGGATTACCATAAGCTTTAAACCCTTGTTGGATTAACATCACAACACAAATCACACACAAAGAGTTGATGGAGAGGGAAGAAGCTTTCTCAAATACCAACAAGTATTAGTGCAATAAAAATAATAATCTTTACAAGTAGAGAGCTTCGCTAGAGAGAATCCATATCATAAAAGTTGTAAAGCTTTGTTGATAGATTGATCATGTATATCCTGTATATCAAAATGATGGAGAGAGGGTTGTTTATATATGAATCCCAAATACTTTTTGGGGTCTGATTGGGTAAGATCAACAAGGTGTATCACTTAAGGAAAAAAGGTTGACATTCAAGTTCAAATTCATTTGGCACCAATGATCAGGATGCTAGCGCGGGGTGCTAGTGTCCTAGTGAAAATTGTCCTTGAAGGGCCTGTTAACAAGGGACTTAACCTCATTTCTTAGAAAAGTGATGAAATAGGTACATTGTAAGTAGAGATAAGTACACATGCTAAATTGAGTGCTAAACTTGGCGTGAAATTGTGAGTGGCAACAATTTATTATGCTACAAAATATGCACTGAAATCTGCCTTCTATTATAAAATACTTTATCAAATACAAACTCATCTCATTCCACGATCTTTGAGTTCCTCTCTCTTGCACCAATTCTGATACTTGACAAGTTGTTTGCCTTCCTCAAGAAAGGAATTTATGAATTGTTTGTCCCTATTGTGAACCATCTATTTGATCTTCTTGCCATTTGTCTTCAAGCTAGTAGTAACACCAATCAAATCTTCTGACACCTCAAAATTAAACCCCCAATGTTGACCTTTCCACCTTACCAAGACTATACAAACTTGATCAAAAGGGAAAGATTGAACCCTCTCATTGAATCAAAATATGATTCAATGCCCCCTTTACTAAATATCTCCCAAAACTCCATGTTTTTTCATAGCTCTTGACTAGATGATGGTTCGATCCTTAATCAATCGCCTCCCATTCTCCAAATAGCAGTTTGAATTTGTAGTGTAGCAAATTGTCACCTCTCAAAATTTCACATGAGTTTTAGCACCTTCTTGAATGTTGTGTTAATTTTAGGACTTGATTAAGGATCTTGGGTAAGTATCCTAGCACATACCCTTTCAGGAGTTAATTGTCTAGGACCTTAGCCCAACTGCTAGTGTCTTGCTAGTTAGGCCCTAAAAAGATTTGAATTAAAGTATGTCAGCTTTATTTTCCTCAAGTAATGCACCTTGTTGGCCTTGGTTCACTTTGGGCCCTCAAAAAGTAATGGGGATGCATATATAAACAAGTTCCTCACTCATTTACTCCTAATGACATTCTAGCTAATGACTCTCTATGATAATTCTCTCTAACAAGCATTCTATCTACAAGCTCTCTATTTGTGTAGATTATTGATGTGTGTACTAACCCTTGTTGTAGGTCTTGGTTGAAGCTCCTTCCTCCTTCATTCCCTCCTTGTGGCGATTTGATAGTGGCATCATCCCATCGAGGATTTCATGCTCATGGTAACATTTTTCCTTTATGCTTGTTTACAATATTCATTTATCTTGGATTTCACCTTTGTTCTGCAAGAACATGCACTCTTATCACACCAATCATTGTTGTTGTTGAGGTGGAAACACCATTCACAGGGTTTGACTTAGGCAATCCCCTAAACATCACCAACATTTTCCTCCTTTTATGCGTGCAGGTTGAAGACAAAGTTCTAAGCATAAGTGATCGATGGAAATATGAAAGTACATGTGTCGGGAGTGTCTTAGACTTCAAACAACCTGAAACCCTAGGAAATTAGCACCCAGGCACCCTAGTCCCCTCAGATCTAGCCCTACTTCCGACAGTGGTCCCTAACAACTCTATTCAACTCATTTTAGGTCCTACTTTCTGAGTTTTTAGTCCTAACAGGTCAGTAACTTTTGTTTTAGTTTATTTCATCATAGAAACCCTAGATCTAGCCTAATTACCTCAATCTTTTGATTACAACAAAGGAACAGAGCTCTTACCAACCCAACAAGGCTCTTCCTAAGGGACAACAGTCTTATCTTGAATCTGTTGGTGGCTTGTGTCCCAATGTTTGATTGAAAGGATTGATCTAGCTAGTTGGATAGTGATTAGGTCTCTCTTTTCTATCTTTCATTTTGGTGAACCTGATGCATCTTACATATTTTACAAATTTCTATTTACTGTATCAGATTTGAGTAGTATTGAAGTGATTAAATATTTTCTATTTGCGCATCTTGCATTTATACTTCTTCATTGTTGTGGTTACCAAAAGACTCACTTTTTTGGTAAACCCTACTAGTCTTGCACTTAGTGGTCATGATTGCAATCTTATTTCAGACCTTTAATATGTTAATTATTTGCTAAATTTGATTACAAATTGCTATAGCATATCATACTTGTCATTTGTGTTTAATTTAGAAAGAAAGAACATTCATACATCTATCTTTTCTTTGAGATTTGAAAGCAAAAACATAAACAAAACTATATAAATGCAAATATGTCCTCTTCAAACTTTACTAGAAAGGTTTATGAAATTGATGCATATGATAAAAACTTAGCTATGCCTATGTCATTATATTCCTTTGATCCTTCTCCTAAGATCCATCCTACTTATGAGGACATCTTCACACAAGAGGATGAAATCATTGATACATTTCTTAACACAACTCTACCCTATCCTCATTCCAATTCCCCCCTTCAAAATATGAAACATTAGTGGATGAAGAGCCTTCCCTCACATTGAATCCCCCACAAATATATGTTGAGCATACTTTTTCCATGCCTTCTCCTAAATTTTGTAATTCTCAAAAAGATAATGTAAATTTCATAATCATCAATAGACTCATCCCACCCACTAAAGGGATGTTGGATAAGTACATTAATATTCAAAATATTCCTAAAATCATTATGCATAAGGCACTTGATCTACCTCCTCTCTCTAAACCTGTGATTACAGTTTGAGGTGTTCCAATCCATCTTGACCTCCTGGTTACATTTTCAACTTTGCACATCAACTTACTCAAAATAACCAACTTGTTCAAAATGTGTTGCAACAACCTCATTATCATGTGATTGCTCACATATACAACACCCATAATAACAAACAATGTAAGCAAACACCAAGTGTGCCCACTTCTCTTCCACCTGATCAACCTTTTCTTCCCCCACCTCCTTGTCTTTCTCAACATAATACTAGAGAATATGATCTTGTCGAGCAGCTCCATGCTACTCCGGCTAAGATCTCACTCTGGGATTTAATACAAACCTCACCTACATACCATAGGAGGCTCTACAAAAGGTAGTCATTCCACCTTCTATTAGACCAAATGATGTAGCAGCTTTGTTTGATTGTATGCATGCGACAAGTCTAGATATCACCTTTCCACAACATGAATTACCTCCCATAGAAGTTCAAAACCGATATGATCCTCTCATGATATTTGTCATCTTTAATAGAAATGAAGTAAAGCATACTATGATTAATAATGGATTAGGTCTTAATGTTTGTGGCATTGACCTAATACATAAGCTTGGCATAGATACCTCCTTATCAAGCCAGATACTCTCAATATTAGTGGTTTTGATAATGTTGGTAGACAATCACTAGGTACAATCACACTACCTATTAAGGTTAGATCTGTGACTTTACCTACACTTATCCATGTCATGCCTAATCCTCCTTCATACAATCTTCTTCTTGGTAGACCATGGATTCACCATGGGGGTAGTCCTGTCTACTCTTCACAGTACATTGAAGTTTTTTTATAACAACAAGCTCTATACAGTTGAAGCTGATCCAAATTTGGAAAGTTGCTTGCAAGCAAAAGTAGGGCATCAACCCCCTCTTTTGAATTTGGTTCCTTCTATAAAAGCTAATCCACTATCCTCCGCTGCTAACAATAGTGATGATCAGGATAGTGTTGATCCTTCGTGTGCATTTTTCGATGATGATTGGGGTTCACTAGATTTTACACCCTCCTTTATTGGAGAGTACAAAATCCCTCAATCTAAACCTGAGATCCTGAAGGTAGCTTCGGTTTATTCTACAAAAACTATTTCTTCTAAACAATTTAAAACTAATTCTTCTCCATCTATTCATGATGATGCACCTTCTTCTCCTAACGAATGTCTTGGTGATGACTAGGGCTTTTTAGATTTCAACCCCCTTGGGTATGCTAAATCTAAAGTTGATCCTTCTCACTATGATAAAAATAATGATCCTTCTACTTCTTCAATATATGATCACAATCCTCATTTCAATAAGGCTTGTAATGTGGCTTCTCCTCTTCTTGCTAATTTGGAGACACATTATGGGTGTAGATTCAACATTCTTTCTAAACATGGATACAATAGAAATAGTTTAGGATGCATGGAGCAAGGTGTTAAGGATCTTGTGAAACCAACACCGCACTTGTCTAAAGTAGGTTTAGGTTTCCAACCTTCTCCTATGTTCTTGCTACCATCTTCTAAAGTTTCTATGGCTCCTTTTCAGAAATCAAAGTCCTCTCCACAATGGAAAGGGTTGCTTCCTACTCCACCTACATCTTCACTTCTATCTCAACAAGAGTGTATTTTTTTGAGTCTACTCAAAGATCACTTGATAACTCTTCCTCCTCCAACACACAAAATATTGTCACAAGACAGTAAATCAAAACTCCCTTTCTATGCATATCATCAAGCACTTGGCCATTCCACTAATGAATGTTGAGCCATGTGTGACAAAATTCAACAAATTCAAACCGGTATGGATCTAGCACCTCATATCATGCTTGATGTGGTCCCTCTAGTATCTTGTCCTCCATCCGTTTTATATTGAGCAAGTTTTGGGGATGACAGTTTGCTATAGGCCGACTTGCAAGAGTGGTCCCTCCTCATTTATGTTACGCTTGTATGTATTGTTATTCCATTGTGACATTCCTCTTTGTGTATCTTCATTATTTTATATGTCGTAATTTGCAATTTTGTAATGTATATGTGTTTTTCTTTTATGTGATATTTCTCTCTTCATCTTCGTAGTTATGTTATTTGATTTATGTAGCACCTTGTTGCAATGCTCATCGTAATACCATGATCACACAAGCCAATATGTATCATGCCTACAACATTGCCTTAGTTGGCTCGTTCTAGGGGCAACCCCTCATTGCGATGAAGCTTTTGAAAACACATATCATTAGGGAATATAACTTCTGGAAATCTCTTGTGCCTATTTGACACTTCTTACTTATTATACCTTAAAGGAAATTACTCCCTGATGGAGTTAGCAATCACTTTAAGGTGAGGCATACATTACATTATGCATTTTACTTTGTTCATGCACCACGAGGCTGGTCTTGATATCAAAACACTTGTTGATCATCTTTGTAGTACCTTACCAGAGTTACCCAACAAACAACACATTTTCCCTGGTTTGTAATCTCTGATACGATTGATGTGTTGCACATTTAGTGATTCGACAGTCGTCACTAGCCTATGATGTCTTCACTTGACGTGGAACTCACCTAGTAATTTAGCGGTCCTTACTAGTTTGTGACATTTCCATTTGTTGCTCATCCATGAGCCATCAAGCATAATGCAACTTGCTATCCTGTGTGCTCCATGTAACCTTTCATTGTTACACTCATGGTCACCTAGTAATTTGGTAGTCCTTACTAGCTCGTGATCCGTGAGAGCATTGTTCATAACCCCTAGCGATAGAGCAAGATAGTGTCCGTGTCATGTTATCTTTTTCGTTTGCATTGATTGCTCCCTTGTTTATATGTGTGTCTTCTTTCCCCTTGGGCAATTGATCTCCTTTTTAGAATTCCTCTATTTTGGTTACATCTTGGGGATGACACATGATAATTTAGGTCTCTTTTACCTTTTATACTGAGGTCTCTTTTACCTTTCCAACTCAAGATTTTTCTTTGTGTGCTTATGTATTTATGATGAATTGGATCATGTGGGTTACTAACTTCATTATTGTATGATTTTGTCTTCCATGTAATTCTGCATGTATGCTTTATGTGTGCTTTGCATGTATTTCATGTGTATTTTATGTGTTTTGCATGTGTTTCATGTGTATTATCTATGTTTTCCTTGTGTATTACATGTTTGCTTCGTGTATTACATGTTTGCTTCATGTATTCTCTGTTGGAAACATGTTCAAGAGACACTGCTGATATGGTGGAGGCTTGATGTTGTCATTAATGGCAACAATCAGACATGATCTGGAACAGTTCTTGAGATAAAGTTGTGTATAGCCTTTTGGTCTGGAAAGACTAACTTAGCCAAAATTGACTAAGTGTTGGTAGTTTACCAAGACAGTGATAGTGATTCAGTTGATACTTCTCTGCAGATGAAGATCCTACTATGCAGTTCTGGTATGTTATACTTAGATGTTATACAATGTTGTATCCTACGTTTCATGTCTTGATAATCTTCAGAAGTCATATTGTAAATTGTTAGAAGTCCAGTAAGAAGAGTGCAATGAGGAACAATACAGAACACTTGAGTAATTCACTTCGCATTCCTCCGCTATTGATTATTTTGATATGAGATTTGAAGGTGTCGTAAACACATATGATAACTATCTAATTCCAGATTTGCAGTATCTGAAGTCCACCGGAAGATCATCTACAAGCTTCCAAGTTTTGGCAATCTGATAGTGTTTAATTAAGATAGAGGTAACAATTCTAAGATCCGCATATCACCACACAATATTATTATGACCTAGGGTTATGAAGGAATGCTTGGTGATGTCTAATGAATGTTTGATGTGAATTTTGAACTTTCATATGGTTCGCACTAGAAGTTATGATATGATAGATAATAAGGTTTAAGTGTGTACTTTGGGATAAGGCCGACACACAGTTGGATCGATGTACAATAAGGAGATAATGTTTAGATCATCATTCTAAGTGGTTCGATAATAGGTCCAAATCTATATGAAGATTCCCAAATGATTGTATAGGTTCGCATTGTTGTTTGTACAAAGGATCAAGCTAACAAGGTACAACTTTGGTATACAAGTTTCGTATTTTGCATGCCAACCATGTTTTGGGATAATTCATGATTGCGGATATATATAATTGATAGATTTCAGTATTGGAGTATGAAGTGTGTGCGAATGTAGTGCGAATTTGATGTGTATGCAATATGAGGCAATTATGTGATTAGAAAGGAATAGTAAGGGAAGAAGAACACAGTATATGTGAAGCAAAGCAGAAAAGTAGGGCATATATAATGAAGAGTTTTGAATCTATATATTGAGCTATTAATGGAACTACACTTCAGCATTTTGTAGATGCATTTGTAGCAGTTTTCTCTTGGCAGTGAGCCATCCTTTCTCTATCTTTTCTTCTCTTCTCTTGGCAGTGAGCCTATTACAGTGAGCACTTCTTTGGATAGTGAGTCCTTGCGCAATGAGCCTTCATGTAATTTGGTTTTGATATCATAATACATTGTGAACTAACACTCATCGTGGTTTTTCCCTTTTTGAGTTTTCCACGTAAAAATCCTAGTGTCTATGTGTTATGACTTTGTGGCTACTCTTCTTATGTTTATTTTGCTTTCATGTTATTGAATTTAGTAAATGGATTAATGAATATGTGAAAGAAAGGTTTTACAGAATATTGATTCACCCCCCTCTTAGTATTCTTTGTGTTCAACATTCTCTATGTATGCTTTGTCTTATATCATGTTCTCAAGTGTATGTCTATGTGTATGATTTATGCCACGTGTTTTGTGACTTATAGAATCCAAAGCTTTGGGGCTAGTGCATCTATCAAACTTAGTGGCACTCTATGAGGAGTTTTTGGTTTCTTCATACTTTTGCATGAGCAAGAGTGTAAGTTCCTATTCTCACTAAAGTGGGGGCTAAATGTAGAATAGTAAATTGTCACCAATCACAATTTCACATGAGTTTTAGCATCTTCCTGATCGTTGTGTTAATTTTGGGACTTGATTAAGGATTTTGGGTAAGTCCCATGGCCATATACCCTTTCAAGAGTTAATTGGCTAGGACCCTAGTGCCCAAGTGCTAGTGTCCTGCCAGTTAGGCCCTAAAAATATTTGAATTAAAGTATGTCAGCTTTATTTGCCTTGGGTGATGCACCTTTTCAGCCTCGGTTCACTTTGGGCCCTTGAAAAGTAATGGGGATGCATAATAAACAATTCTCTCTCACTCATTTACTCCTAATGACATTCTAGCTAATGACTCCCTATGATAATTCTCTCTAACAAGCATTCTATCTACAAGCTCTATATTTGTGTAGATTATTGCTTGGTGTACTAACCCTTGTTGCAGGTCTTGGTAGAAGCTCCTTCCTCCTTCATTCCCTCCTTGTGGCAATTTGATAGTGGCATCATGGACCCATGTCATGCTCAAAGTTGTGT
This sequence comes from Cunninghamia lanceolata, assembly GCA_027924645.1. Classification (NCBI taxonomy): domain Eukaryota; kingdom Viridiplantae; phylum Streptophyta; class Pinopsida; order Cupressales; family Cupressaceae; genus Cunninghamia; species Cunninghamia lanceolata. The sequence goes on from BSBN01000525.1 coordinate 16,200,955, forward strand.
CACACTTTTATAAAGGAAACAACGAACACTTCAATCTAACCTTTTAACTTCAATCACTGCAAAGTGACTGTACATGTTTTAAGTTTTAAAATGATGTAAACTAATAAAATGCAGATTTTTTATTGTATTTTATGTTTATATTTTAAAAAAAAATTTAAAAAATTATTTAAACTGCAATATTTTATAAAGTTGACACTATAGTTTAGTTGCTGATAAAATGCTGAAAAATAAGCTTGAATGGGATGTCACACTTTATATAGTAAATTTCATTTATTTTTCTTCTATATTTTTTTGTGTATTCATACCTCAAAACTTTAGTGCATGGATTAAATTTCTCCCCAATTTGATAAATATATGTTTTTAAATAAATCTTGGAAGCTGTGTTTAATGAAAACACAACTGTTTCGATGGGTTGTCAAATTTTGTCTTGATTATTTATCTAAAATAGGAAAAACATTGTATCATCTTGACAAGGAATCTCTCCTCTGGTGCATCATGTTTTTTCATATATTTTTGATAAACTTTACTATGTTTTCTTGAGAATACAATCAACACCATATTTTGACACTTATGACCTACTTTGAGTAGAAATAAAAAATAAAATATAAACACTAATTGAAATGTTTAAAAAATATATTTTTACAAAGTAGACTTATAGATCTACAAAAGGGTATTTTTATATTCTTTTAAAATGATTATTTACACGAGTAGGAGTTGTTAGAACATCAAGTTTTTCAAATAATTTCATTTTTTTTGGTAAATGAGCCCCAAAATGATGCTACATATATGTTTTTAGTGGATGGTTTCAATTAGAAAAGTTGTGGCCTAGATCTAATTTAGCTAGAATGAATCCAGATAGAACATAAGTTTCACCAAAATTGACTTTTAGTTGGAAATACTTAAATTTGTTTATGTTGATAAGTTGACCCAAAGTGTGACACAACTTTGAACTTTTACATTCCTTTATGCTTGTTTACATCATTCATTTATCTTGGATTTCACCTTTGTTCTACAAGAACATGCACTCTTATTACACTAAACATTGATGTTGTGGAGGTGGGAACACCATTCATGGGGTTTGACTTAGGCAAGCCCCTAAACAACACCAACATTTTCCTCCTTTTATGTGTGCAGGTTAAAGATGAAGTTCTAGACATATGTGATTGAAAAAAAGATGAAAGTACATGTGTCAAGAGTGTCTAAGACTTTAGACAGCTTGAAACCCTAGGACACCAACACCTGGGTGCCCTAGCTTAGATCCATCCCTACTTCTATTGAACTACACCGGACAACTGAGAGGGGGGGTGAATCAGTTGTCCTAAAACTTTTAACCAATTTCAATCATCAACTCATCAATCACTGATATTCAGATATAACCATGAAATCATAAAATGAGAAGCTCAACACAAAAGCATAATCAACATAGGAAATGCCAAATTTTTACGTGGAAAACCCTAAAAGGAAAAAACCACGGTGAGTGTTAGCCCACAAAAATATATAAGTTATATCAATATCGAAAATCAGAGGCTCACTGCCTACAGGACTCACTACCCAAATTGCTCACTGCAAAGAAAGGCTCACTACCTATGGATGGCTCACTACCAAGAGAAGGCTCACTGCTAAAGGGTTGAACTAAGATAACAACATCTACTTCATGCCAAGGTTGAGTTCCATTGAAGTACAAACACCTCTTCTCTGCTCTGCTACTTTACTTCACTTTAACTTCGCATCTTCACACTCAGATACATTTTCATGACTCAATTACAAGTATTTATACACTACATCAACCTTGGAATGATCATCAAGGTCGACATTACAATCATCAACCATTGGAACAATCTCTAAGGTCGGCATTACAAACATACATAAAATAGGTATGGACCTAATACGAATTTAGCTAAGGAAAAGATGTAAGAATGTATGCGGATCATGCCATGCCTTAGCTAGGACTCAAACACAATCTTCCATTCTACAACACGCTATCACAATCTTTTTTGCATCGTTGCAAGTGATGAATTCAACCAGGTTGGCCAATACTGATGTTAACACAAGTATTCTCAAGAACACGCTTCAAGCATGATCTAAATTACACCTTATGGACCAATCCAAATGTAGGAGCATGATCAGGAGACATCCACAAGCACATTATAATCACCAAGAGCAACCGCATGATCTCTAACAACTCTATCAACAAGATTCTTCAAACTGGAGCACAAGAATAACATTGCCAGCCACTGTCATGAGTAAAAGATAGCTTGCGGACTACTAAACCATGAACCATTACACTTGAAGGCACTAATCATTATCAAATAATTACTTCTAGAAATGTAGACCAAAATACTTTAATGCGAAGGAATGTGGAGTAAAACACTTTCCCCCTGTCACCACCAAACACAGAAAAAATTGTTTTCATTCTGGTGAACATATCTCACTCAATTCTTCATACCAGAGGCTCAAACTCGGGATATAACATCTTCATATAGGATTCTAAATAACTTCCAATCCACAGGTAAAGATATTCACGCTACAAGAAATGAGGAGCATTCTTCTGGATTGTTCTTCTGCATGTAATGCACTATTTCAACTGCAACACATTGTTATCACCGGAGGGGCTAATTTTCTCAATATACTCAACAAAGTAAGAGCACAGTTGACACCAATGAAAACATAGATATGTTGACATCAATGACAAAACCAATTAGGCACATACTTGCAACAATCTCCCTCTTTGGCATTGATGACAACATATGATGTGAAAAACTGGAAAGGCCACCAAGACAAGATTCTCCCTCTTTCTCTTTACACACTGCATTCTTTCTCCTTCTAAGTTTTCCACATGATTTATCTCCCCTTTGACATCAATGGAAAAGGGCACATACATGCACGCTTCTCTCTGATCCATTTACTAGAAACACTTAGCTACTCCCCCTTGAGAGGTAGCCTTCAGAACATCAATCCAGATCAAGAAATGACACTGAGCTCCACTGGATTGATGCATTCCTATACATCTTAGTTCAGGACAGGAGGGGTAATGACCCCTAACTTCTCTTTGAGATAGTCAAAGGTATCTTTAGGTAAAGGCTTAGTGAAAATATCTGCAATCTGATCCTTTGTGGACACATATTCCAACTTTACTTCATTCTCTGTCACCTTTTCTCTCAAAAACTGACACCTTATTGATATGTGCTTTGTTCTTGAGTGCATCATTGGATTCCTTGAAATGTTTATGGCACTTGTATTGTCACAAAATATTGCAATTAGATCTTCATACACAACTCTTATATCCTTCAAAGTCTGCTTCATCCATAATACTTGAGTGCAACAACATGCTACTGCAATATACTCTGCTTCTGCAGCTGACAAAGAGATTGAATCTTATTTCTTTCTCAGCCATGAGACCAATCTATTACCCAAGAAGAAGGCACCCCCACTTGTGCTCTTTCTATTATCAACATCTCTGGCCCAATTTGCATCTGTATAAGCACTGAGAGTGAAATCATTGTCCTTTGGATACCATAAGCCATAATCCAGAGTACCTTTCAAATACCTCAGGATTCTCTTAACCGCCATCACATGTGATTCTCTTGGACCAACTTGAAACCTTGCAACAAGAAAAACTGCATGCATAATATCAGGTCTAGTTTCAGTTAGATAAAGCAATCCTCCAATCATGGATATATAATTTTTTATTAGCCTTAAGTGATTCATTAGTTTTGCTCAACTTCCAACCAGTCACCATGGGAGTACATACTGGTTTAGAGTCTTCCATCCCAAACTTCTTCAACAACTCCTTCACATACTTAGACTGAGATATGAAGATTTCTTTATCTGATTGATTAATTTGCAGACCCAAAAAGAAATTTATTTCACCAAACATGGACATTTCAAATTCACTTTTCATCCCACCGGCAAACTTTATGCACATACCTTCATTTCCTCCAAAAATAATGTCATCAATAAAGACCTCAACAATTAAGATCAGATCATCACTAATTTTGAAGTACATATTGCTATCTGCATTGCCTTTACTAAATCCCAATTGCAATAAATACCTATCTAACCTTGCATACCAGGCTCTAGGAGCTTGTTTGAGTCCATACAATCCTTTCTTCAACCTGTATACGATATCACCTTGATTTGATAATTGGAATCCCTCTGGTTGCTCAATGTATACTTATGTTCTAATTCACCATTCAAGAAGGCAGATTTCACATCCATCTGATATACCTTAAAATCTTTGTGAGCTACAAACACCATAAACATTCTGATTACTTCAATCCAAGCTACTGGGGCAAAGGTTTCTTCAAAATCTATCCCTTTAATTTGAGAATATCCTTTGCATACAAGTCTTTCTTTAATCCTTACAACTTCTCCATTTTCATTCAACTTGTTCCTGAAGACCCATTTAGTTCCAATAACATTTTTGTTAGTAGGCCTAGGAACTAAATCCCAAGTTTCATTCTTCTCTATCTGCAGTAGTTCTTCCTCCATTTCCTTTACCCAATTTTCATCATTGCATGCTACATTCACATTTTTTTGTTCAATATTTGAAACCAAACAGTAATTAACTTGTTCCTCTACAACTCTTCTTCTTGTTAGCACACCTTTGTTCTTTTCACCTATAATCTGATCTTCAGAATGATTGATCCTTACATACCTGGGAGTCTTGACAACACTTTCTGGAGCCTCTTCTTCATCCTGACTGTCTGCTTGCTCATCTTTCTCTTCAATTTCTATAGTCACAGGTTCATCTGGTTCATAACAACTCAGGTTTGATATTCTTTCTTTGCCTTCATCTACCTTCACATTTGCACTTTCAACAATCTTTTTGAGCCTTTTGTTGTAGCACCAGTAAGCCTTACTCTTGGTAGAGTATCCAAGAAAGATTCCTTCATCACATCTTGCATCAAACTTTCCTTGATCTTCATCTCTCCTGATATAACATTTTCTTTGAAAGACTTTGAAATATTTTACTGTAGGAATTCTTCCATACCACAATTCATAGGCAGTTTTAGTACCATTATCTTTCACTTGAACTTTGTTTTGAATGTAGATAGCAGTGTGAATAGCCTCTTTCCAAAAGACTTCCGTCAGACCTTCTTCCTTCAACATTGTCCTAGCAACATCCTGAACTGTCATGTTCTTCCTTTCCACAACTCCATTATGCTGAGGAGTCCTAGGTGCAGACAACTATCTCTTTATCCCATACTCTTCATAGAAAATGTTGAATTTATTTGATGTGAACTTACCTTCTCTATCAAATCTCAAGCATTTGATCTTCAAATCTATTTCATTCTCAACCATTGCCTCAAAAGATTTGAACTTCTCTAGGGCTTCAAATTTATCTCTTAGAAAAGTAACCCAAGTCATTCTAGAATAATCATCAATAAGCAACATGAAGTACCTATCACCTTGGAGACTTCTCACCCTTGTAGGACCACAGAGATATGTATGCACTAGATCCAACAAACCAGTAGAAAATTGTTCTTTGCTCTTGAAACTTGTACTTATCTGCTTTCCCAACTTACATTCATTACAAATTGAGTTGGAGGGTTTCACAAGTTTTGGTAAATCTCTCACAACTTGACTTGAGCTAATCTTTACCAAACTATCAAAGTTTATATGACACATCCTTCTATGCCATAGCCAATTTTCATCTACCTGAGCTAATAAACAATAATCATTAGTTCCTCTTAATTGATAGATGTTACCTTTTGTCTTCTTATTGGTAGCAATCATAGTTCTGGAACTTTCCATGATCTTGCACCCATTATCTTTGAATCTCAAATCATATCCTTTGTCACACATCTAACCAACACTCGAAAGATTATGCTTCAAACTCTTCACATACAGAACATTGTCAGTATTATGCTTTCCATCAAATGAAATGGATCCTTTTCCACAAATCTTACCAGTTGCATTATCTCCAAACCTAACCAGTCCTCCATCATACTTTCCAAACTTACAAATTTACTTTTGTCACCGGTCATGTGATGTGAGCATCCACTATCAATAATCCATTCATCCTTATCTTTCTCAACCTGGACAGCCAAAGAACTTTCTTCCACTGGTTTTTCTTCCTTCACACAGCTAGCAGAATTAGTAGACATGGGATCTTCTTTAATAGAAATAAACAGACATTCATTTGCACTAGTACTAGCATCATCAGATTCATCATCAGTCACACCTTCATCATCAAAATATCTGACATAGTAGCATTTCTTTGGAACTCTAGGTCTGCTCTCATATATTTTCTTATTTCTTTCAATTCTTTTAGGACATCTGGAAGCATAATGACCTACCTTACCACAAGAGAAACATTTGAAAGGTAATTTACCTTTGAACTTACCAGAACTGCTTTGCATCCTATCAACAAAGTTAGCTTCAATTTCATCAAAGTCATCATCCACTTTATATTTCTCAGCTTTGGAAATCTTTTCTGAAGTACTGGCTTTGAAAGCTGATTCAACTTTTGGAAGAGCATCACCAAATTCTCTCATCTCGAAGGCTGTGAGCTTTCCAAGTAACTGATCTCTGTCAATAGTTTTCACAATCATAAATTCTTCAATAGCAGCCACCTTGTGACTATAGGATTTTGGTAGTGATCTGAGAATTTTTATCACAACTTCCTTATTAGTGAGAGTTCCTCCCATGCCTTTTATTCTAGTGACAAGTTCATCAACTCTTTGCATAAAGGTTGTTATGTTTTTATATTTATTCATCTTTAAATCCTCATAGTTTACTTTTAGGCTCTGTAGCTTGGCTTCTCTTACAGAATCATCTCCTTCATACAAATTTTTCAGCTTCTCCCATACCTCATTTGCAGATTCAAGGTCCACAACTTTTGTTAACACTGAGTCACTTAAGGAACTTAATAGAGCATCTTTTTCTTTGACATGCTCATATTCTTTGATATCATCTTCAGTTGCCAAACCACCTTCAGGCATGACAAATTGTGATTGTGTAGCTAGCCATACTTTATAACCAAGACAAAGGAGATGGCTTTTCATTTGTACCTTCCAAAGAGCATAATTTGATCCATCAAACTACAGAGCTTCCTTCTTATAAGACATCCTGGATCTTCCTCAAGCTATTAGCCTTTCTTTAGAGGAACTTGGCTCTAATACCAATCGTTGAATTGCACCAGACAATTGAGAGGGGGGCTAAATCTGTTGTCCTAAAACTTTTAACCAATTTCAATCATCAACTCATCAATCACTTATATTCAGATATAACCATGAAAGCATAAAATGAGAAGCTCAACACAAAAGCATAATCAACACAGGAGACACCAAATTTTTTTGTGGAAAACCCTAAAAGAGAAAAATCACGGTGGGTGTTAGCCCACAAAAATATATAAGTTATATCAATACTAAAAATCAGAGGCTCACTACCCAAATTTCTGAAAGGCTCACTACCTATGGATGACTCACTGCCAAAGGGTGGCTCACTGCTAAGAGAAGGTTCACTGCCAAAGGGTTGAACTGAGATAACAGCATCTACTTCATGCCAAGGTTCAGTTCCATTGAAGCGCAAACACCTTTTCTCTACTCTGCTACTTTACTTCACTTTATCTTTGCATATTCGTATTTGTATACATTTTCACAACTCAATTACAAGTATTTATACATTACACCAGGGTAAATGCAAGAAGTTGTGTCCACTTAAGGTGGAAGTTTCGGAGTTAGAAAAAAATTCAAAATCGGGGAACCAAAAATAGGATCCCGTTTATAGAAAATGCGATCCTGTTTTGCTTTAGGATCCCGAGCCTAGAACCAAAAACGCGATCCCATTTTTTCCCGGGATCCTGAACCTAGAAGCCAGAAACGGGATCCCATTTCAAAACACAGGATCTCGTTTTATATAACGGGATCCCGTTTTTAAAAAGTATTAAATTTTAAAAAAAACGGCAGAGACCCCATTTTCAACAGCGACAGGCGACAGGCGAAAATGGGATCCCGAGTTCAGAGACCATCCAGCCACCAGGTAAGTGGATTTTTCCACTTCTACAAATTACCCATGAATTGTTTTAAGCTTCCCTTGTTTGTTTTGATGTAAAATACAATCAAAATTTAAATTTTGAATTGTTATTTAGGGTTTAGGGTTTATGAAATCAGTAGTTGATTTTTGATAGTTTAGATGTAAAATACAATTGAAATTTTGAAAGACTGTATCAAATAAAAGGTTAGAATTTGAACAAACTGTCAAAATTATGTTTAAAATTGAGAATTGAATAGATATATTTAGACATTTTAGTTGTAAAATACAATTGAAATTTTGAAAATACTGTATCATATGAAATGAGAGATTTTGAACAAACTGTCAAAATTTGAGTTCATTTTGAGTGTTGAATAGCTGTATTTAAACATTTTAGCTGTAAAATACAATTGAAATTTTGAAAATACTGTATCATATGAAAGGAGAGATTTTGAACAAACTGTCAAAATTTGAGTTCAATTTGAGTGTTGAATAGCTGTATTTAAACATTTTAGCTGGAAAATGCAATTGAAATTTTGAAACGATTGTATCATATGAAAGGAGAGATTTTGAACAAACTGTCAAAAATTATATAGCATTGGGATGATATATATATTTGGTTTTTATAAAATTTACTTATAACAATGTATGTCATTGTATTTTAAAGGCATTATTGAATAGCTAACTATCATGTAAAAAAATTACAACAAACCATAATAAAACCAATTTATCACATCCAAAATGATGAAGTCATCATGAAACTTATGAAGTGTCAAGACCACATCCCCATTGTAATCATAAGAAAGACTTTTCCACCATACTTAACACCTACATATATGCTTATTTTGGAGAGAAAGAAAGAACCCTTTAGTCCTGAGGCACCCTAGTCTAGGCAGAATAGCAACAATCTATATAAGAAGAAACTTGTGATCGATTAAAATGATACAATAAAAATGGACACTTCCCAAGAGCTCCTCAATTTGACAAACTTCACCTTCCATTAGATACCACTTAGATACAAGACATGACTCCCCTCTCCTTGTTGAGGACATGCTATAAACATCAACTTGTGAATAGAAGCTTGGACCCTAAACTCTCTAAGATAGTAGCTCCACTGGACCTTGACATCAAAGAAGGCATATATAACCATGTCACCATGTTAAATATTACATTGATTTCTTCATGTGGTCTTATGGTGATCTATGCCTTGAGACTCCATCTTTAAAGTCATGCATCATCTTGTGGTTCACCTCAATGCCAAACCTATTCAATAAAAGCTACACAAAATGCACCCCCAAGTAGCCCTCGTGGTCATAGAAGAATTGTATAAACTCTTTGATGTCCAGGGTTCATTCAGACTATTACTTATCCTAAATGGGTAGATCTAATGTGCTCTTAGTTAACAAGAAAACTAAGGGAATTCATGTTTGCACTAACTTTTGAGACATCAAAAAAGGATCTACCCCAACTTAGATAACTTTTCTCTACCAAACATTGATATGGTCATGGATCTTGTGCATAGCCATATATATATAATTTTATCATTAATCTGGATATAATATGGACCAAGTTGAAACATTTGAGTTAGACATGGAGACACCTAGATTATGGAGCTCGGTCTATGTAAGAAAACACGTCCTATAGACTCAACACAAACTTATCCCTCAACCCTCTAAATTGTGACTTACATCATTTGATTACCCTGGAACACACTATAGACAACTCTAAATATATTTGGCAAAATATATTTTCTCCTAACAGAAACTTGTATATGTAGAAGTATCTACTACTACATTAGATTTGATATACTTCTTAAAAGGAAAGAGTTGGGACTAACAACTAAATAGAAAACAATAACTAGTTTTGCATTTTCTAGGAAATAGGAAACAAAATTGAGCTAGAACCATCTTGACTAATTTATCTATTTCTAGCTAGATTGAACCCTAATTCTATATGCAATTCCAACCCTAACCCTAACACTAATTCTAACCCTAATCCTAACCCTAATTCTATGTGCAATTCAAACCCTAACCCTTATTATAACCCTAATCATAACCCTAACCCTAACTCTACTTGTAATTGTAATTGTAATTGTAACTCTAACTCTAGCCCTAACCCTAACCCTAACGAGCTACTTGTAATTGTAATTGTAACCCTAACTCTAGCCGTAACCCAAACCACAATTGTAGCTCTAATACTTACCCTAATTTAGCAACCCTTGAATTCTAATTCTAACCCTAACCTCAATTCTAACCCTAAGCCTGATCCTAATTGAAACCCTAACCCTAACTTTAATTAATCACGAGTCATGCTACAGGGATTTCTTCTACATATTTTGTATGCATGTGTTATTCCCTTATTGCATGTGAGTTCACCAATTATTTGGAAGTCTCCTAACTGGGAGGCGGGCTTGTATTCAAGCCCTATAAATTTTGTGTTTATAGGTGTTATGTTTAAAGCTATATATGGAGACTTGTAATAGGAGGTCTTGAATTTGGTACCAATGATTGTGAGTTCCTTGTCTAGAATATGATGAACCTTTTGAACAAGAGAACCTTGTAGGTCTTCATGATGCATATGTTGAAATTTAAACTTGAACATTATCGTCATGTGAATGCTTTTAGCCATCCTACAACCTCCTATCACCCTTCATCCTCTTATAGGGATATGCCACACAACCTCTCCAAGTTGACCATGCCAAACCCAAAGTCACAATCGTAAGAGGTAAAGAATCTTTTGGCCCCATTCAAGTCCACTCCCTAATAGGAGTGATACAATGCTAATAGGGTTGTGAAGGTAATTAAGTTCTTGATTAGCATGTTGGGTGTATCTAAGCATAACGATGATATAGTTAGTCCTGATTTCATTAATCTTAAGATCATTGAGCTAGAGTACTTAATATATATGGTATAGTTTTGTTCAATCAATAGTGGTAGGGAAAATTAATATACTACAATGACATCAAACATAAACCAATAGGTGTCTTAAGATATATTAGTGGTAGGGAAAATGATAGTGGCCCTAACCCTAGAGTAATAAGTTGAAGTAGTATTAGAATTACTAATAAACTAAAAAACTTTATCCTAGGTTGGTGGGACAAATTACACAAGCCTTACAAAGCCTCTACCACTTCCTTGACATTTTTAACATTGTTTGAATTTGATAGGAGGGATTTATGTCACCTCCTCCTCATCTTAATTCTCATAGTGGATAGAATCATCCAATTTAGCATCAAGACATGAAGGTTTATCTTCATTAAATCTTAGAAATATCCTCTAATACTTACCCTAATTTAGCAACCCTTGAATTCTAATTCTAACCCTAACCTCAATTCTAACCCTAAGCCTGATCCTAATTGAAACCCTAACCCTAACTTTAATTAATCACGAGTCATGCTACAGGGATTTCTTCTACATATTTTGTATGCATGTGTTATTCCCTTATTGCATGTGAGTTCACCAATTATTTGGAAGTCTCCTAACTGGGAGGCGGGCTTGTATTCAAGCCCTATAAATTTTGTGTTTATAGGTGTTATGTTTAAAGCTATATATGGAGACTTGTAATAGGAGGTCTTGAATTTGGTACCAATGATTGTGAGTTCCTTGTCTAGAATATGATGAACCTTCTAAACAAGAGAACCTTGTAGACCATGATGCATATGTTGAAATTTAAACTTGAACATTATCGTCATGTGAATGCTTTTAGCCATCCTACAACCTCCTATCACCCTTCATCCTCTTATAGGGATATGCCGTGACACAACCTCTCCAAGTTGACCATGCCAAACCCAAAGTCACAATCGTAAGAGGTAAAGAATCTTTTGGCCCCATTCAAGTCAAGTCCACTCCCTAATAGGAGTGATACTGTTGGATCTAGGGCATACAACTGAGAGGGGGGGGTGAATCAGTTGTATAGAACTTCTTCTCATTCAAACACTTAATTCTCTGTTGTTAGTTAGCAGCATATCAAATAATCATCCATGGAAGCATAATACATAAACAGAAGAGCAGATAAGCATCAACACATTGAACACCAAGATTTTGACGTGGAAAACCCGGTTAAGGGAAAAACCACGGGGTGATTAACCCAAGAATTATTCTCTGTTAGAAGAATAAAGAAAAATGAATGGCACATGCCAATAAGGGCTCACTGCCCGAGCACACTGCTCACAAAGAGGCCCACTGCCTACAAGGAGACACACTGTCTACAAAGTGATAAAAATCACAGTCTTGAACTGGAGAATGACATCTCTACCATGTCCGGATCAGTTCCAATTAAGCCCAACATCTCTGTTCTGCCCTTCGCACGTTTCTTCGCTATGCCACACTCATCCTCACACCACACCTTGAAATGAACTCACAAACCGTTATTTATACAAGACATCGACTCAGGAACAAGCATCTAAGTCGGCAAACAACCATAGGAGTATCCACAAGATGAATAACACATCCGGTCGGCCATCACAAGAACATTCGCAGGATGAACAACTCATCCGGTCGGCTACACAGAGCAAGAACTTCATCCGGAAGAATAACTTCAATTCCAGGCTCTACCATCAATGCGGACCAACAACACAACCTAAACATGATCCAAGAACCTTCACAAGCCTGTCTGAATGTCCGGATACATCCGCACTTCCTCTACTTACTGGGATCTCTTGTCTTCCTCATCCGGAACTTCAAGAACACAGTCTGTCGCCACTGTCATAATGCAAGAGGTACTTCCGGACCTCCAAATCATACACAAATCAGGATGACACATCACAAGGACATCCCAAACACTCAGTCCAATCCGCAGATTAGGATGATACAATTCCGGACCTCACCGGACCTTTTTGTGATCCTCTGTCACCTCTGGATACTTGCCGGACCCGGTTCTATACCGGTAGCCACAACTCCTTCAGATCTTCATGCGGACCTCTGAAATCTTAACTGTAGCATCTCAAGACTCATATCTACTAACCCTTTAATCCACATCCTCCGGTTCTCATCCTATACAGTACATTTACCTTCTTCTCATCACTGTTCTTCACTGTTCCTGACTGAGGCTAATTTTCTCAATATCCTCAGCACACAGCTCATCAAATCCTTCTTGTCAATGCAATATGAGTATGTTGACATCAATGACAACACTGGCTCACCTCATACTTGCAACAATCTCCCCCTTTGTCATTGATGGCAACATATGATGTGAAAAACCATTAAGACAAGAACTTCAACTTTTCATATGTCTTCTCTTCCTTTACTGCTCCCCCTTTGATCATCAACCACTTGTTTTTCACATGTCCTCTCTCCCCCTTTGACATCAATGGCAAAGGGCTCATACTTGCAATTCTCATGCATCAGAATCATACCAGCTGCTCCCCCTTAGTTGCAGCTCCCCATTAGTCCGGATCACAAGATATGACTGTGATAGCCACCGGACTGATGCACATCAGTGCATCTTAGTTCATCACCGGAGGGGCCATGACCCCTAACTTCTCCCGGAGATATTCAAAAGAGTCCTTGGGAAGAGGTTTTGTAAAGATATCTGCAATCTGATCCTTGGAGGGAACATACTCCAATCTGACTTCTTCATTGTTTACTTGTTCTCTCAAGAAGTGAAATTTGATAGATATGTGCTTAGTCTTAGAATGCAATACCGGATTCTTGGAAATATTAATTGCACTTGAATTATCACAGAAAATTGTGATAGGCTCCTCATATTCAACTTTGATGTCTCTTAGCATCTGCTTCATCCATAAGATTTGAGTGCAACTACCTGCTGCTGCAATGTATTCTGCTTCAGTTGTAGACAGAGATATTGCATCTTGTTTCTTGCTTAGCCAAGAAACCAATCTCTTCCCCAAAAAGAATGCTCCACCACTAGTGCTCTTCCGGTCATCCACATCTCCTGCCCAATCTGCATCTGTGTAAGCATGAAGAGAGAAATCCGGATCTCTAGGATACCATAGACCATACTCAACTATTCCTTTCAAGTATCTAAAAATTCTTTTGATTGCCATAACATGAGATTCTCTAGGATCAGCCTGGAATCTTGCCACAAGACCAACAACCTGCATTATATCTGGTCTAGTTTGAGTGAGATACAACAATCCACCAATCATTGATCTATACTTTGTCTGATCTGCCTTTGGAGAATCATCATCTTTGCTTAACTTACATCCGGTTGCCATAGGAGTGTTCATAGGCTTTGAGTCTTCCATACCAAATTTCTTTAACAATTCTTTCACATATTTGGTCTGAGAAATGAAGATCCCTTCTTTTGTTTGAGTAATTTGCAGACCCAAGAAGAAATTCATTTCACCAAGCATAGACATTTCAAACTCACTTTTCATCTGATTTGCAAAAGTTTTGCACATACTATCTCTTCCTCCAAAAATGATATCATCCACAAACACTTCAACAATCAGAATGTTTTCATGATCAATTTTGAAATATAAGTTACTGTCAGCAGTACCTTTGTTGAATCCAATCTGCACAAGATGCTTATCCAACCTTTCATACCATGCTCTTGGGGCTTGCTTCAATCCATACAAAGCTTTCTTCAACTTGCAGACCATATCATTATTATCAGACAATTGAAATCCATCCGGTTGTTCAATGTAGACTTCTTCTTCCAGATCACCATTTAGGAAGGCAGACTTGACATCCATCTGATATACCTTGAAGTCTTTGAAGGCAGCAAATGCAAGAAGTAATCTGACTGCTTCAATTCTTGCTACCGGAGCAAAAGTCTCTTCAAAGTCAATTCCTTCTATTTGAGAGTAGCCTTTGCAGACCAATCTAGCTTTGTTTCTGATTACTTCACCAGCTTCATTTAGTTTGTTCCGGAAGACCCACTTGGTTCCAATTACATTCCTGTCTCTAGGTCTGGGAACAAGATCCCAAGTATGATTTTTCTCAATTTGCATCAATTCATCTTCCATTGCTTTGGTCCAGTTTTCATCATTGCAGGCTTCATTTATTGTTTTAGGTTCAATCTTTGAAATCAGACAACATTCATTCTGATTTTGAGCAATATTCCTTCTAGTTTGTACACCTTTGCTTCTGTCACCTATGATCTGATCTTCAGAGTGATTCAGTCTTACATACCTTGGAATTTTGGGAGTATCCAGCACTGCTGTTTCTTGATCAGGCTCATTCAAACCTATCTCTTCTTCCTGATTTACCGGATCAGGCTGACTCTGTCTCACCGGAGAGGATTGAGGTCCTTGAACACTGTCTTGGTCATCTTCATCAAACTCATAAAATCTTGAAGGCTTCTCAATTCCTTCATCAACCTTTACATTGGTGCTTTCTATCATCTTCCTCAATCTCTTATTGTAACACCGGTATGCTTTGCTTTGAGTGGAGTAGCCCAAGAAAATTCCTTCATCACTTCTAGCATCAAACTTTCCTAGATCTTCATCTCTTTTAATATAACACTTGCTACCAAATACTCTGAAATATTTCACAGTAGGAGTGATGCCAAACCAGAGTTCATAGGGGGTCTTACCGGTGTTGTTTTTGATTTGAACTCGATTGAGAGTGTAGACTGCAGTGCTGATAGCTTCTTTCCAAAACATTTGAGGAACATTTGCTTCCAACATCATTGTCCTAGCAGCTTCCTGGATGGTCCGGTTCTTTCTCTCAACTACTCCATTCTGCTGTGGAGTCTTAGGAGCAGACAACTGTCTCCTTATACCCTGTTTCTCACAAAAGTCAATGAATTCACCAGATGTAAATTCACCACCTCTATCAGACCTTAGACACTTTAGTTTCAATCCGGTTTGATTCTCCACCATAGCTTTGAAGATTTTGAACTTCTCAAAAGCTTCTGATTTTTCTTTTAGAAAGGTAACCCACATCATCCGGGAATGATCATCAATTAACAACATGAAATATCTATCACCTTGCAGACTCTTGATTCTTGTCAGACCACATAGATCAGTATGTACTAATTCCAACAATCCGGTAGAAGACTGATCTTTGCTTTTGAAAGAGACTCTGCTTTGCTTACCTAACTGACATTCTTTACACACACTGTTTGTAGGTTTCATCAACTTTGGAAGATCTCTCACAGCCTGAGTATTGCTTATCTTGATGATGTTATCAAAATTTACATGACACATTCTTCTATGCCATAACCAACTCTGATCAATTTGAACAAACAAACAACTTTTATTTGAACCAACCAGATGAAAGATGTTACCTCTTGTCTGAGTACCGGATGCAATTTCAGTTCCGGAGCTTGTAAAGATTCTGCATTTTCCATTCTTGAACCGGAGATCATAGCCTTTGTCCACTAACTGACCAACACTGAGAAGATTGTGCTTCAATCCTTCAACATACAGTACATTTCCTGTTTTGCTCTTACCATCAAAGGAAATAGTTCCCCTACCTCTGATTCTGCCAGCAGAATTGTCACCAAACTTTACCATTCCTCCTTCATATCTTTCCAAGTCTAAGAACTTATTCTTGTCACCAGTCATATGGTGAGAACATCCACTGTCAATAACCCAAACTTGAGCAGCCAAGGCTTTTTCAACAACTTTGTGATTGACAGATTCAGAGAGCATGGAATCTTCTTCCTTGATGGCTATAAACACCCACTCATTTCTGGATTTGCTTCCTGGTTCTGATTCATCATCTGTTACTCCTTCATTGTCATCTTCTTCATGAACATAATAGCAATTCTTTTGAAACCTTTGTCTGTGAGTATTAGATCTTGCAGATCTCTCCGGACATCTTGAGGCAAAATGACCAATCTTATTGCAGTTGAAACACTTAAAGGGTAGTTTTCCTTCATACTTACCGGATCCTCTTGGCAGTCTTTTTGCAATGAGGGCTTCAAGTTGAGCTGTTTCTGCTTCTTCTTCTTCCATGTCTCTTCTTGCTTGATCATACCATGACATTTTCCTTGATGAGTTTTCACCCGGATCAAATCTCTGTTTGCCTTTCACATAGGCACTAGCTTTGAAAGAAGATTCAGTCTTGGGTGGATCATCTCCAAACTCGGTCATTTCAAATGCAGCTAGTTTGCCAGCCAGTTGTTCTCTTGTGACAGTTGTGTGGGCTCTGAATTCATCAATGGCAGCAACTTTGATTTTGTAGGCAGCAGGAAGGGATCTTAGGATTTTGCAGACAATCTCATTTTCATCTAAAGTTCCACCAGCATTTCTGATTCCACATACCAGCTCATTTACTCTTGGCATAAAGGTAGTGATGTTTTCATCATCTCTCATTTTCAATCTTTCAAATTTCCCTTTCAGACTTTGCAGCCTTGCACTTTTGACAAACTCATCTCCTTCATACAGAAGTTCCAGTTTAGTTAGGATCTCATATGCAGTGGGTAGGTCAATGACATTCGAGAGATCTGAGTCATTCAATGCGCTTAGAAGAGCTTCCTTGGTCCGCAGATTGTTTTCAGCTTCTGTGATTTCATTCAGAGTTGTCGGACCACCTTGTGGGGGTATATATGGTTTAGAGATCATAGCCAAGTATGCTTTTCCCATACATTCCAAATGACACTTCATGCGACCTTTCCAGAGAGTAAAGTTGGTTCCATCGAACTTCAGACTATCCTTCTTGTATGACGACATCCTGGATCTCCTCAAGCGGTTAAGCTCCTATCAGAGGAACTTGGCTCTGATACCAATTGTTGGATCTAGGGCATACAACTGAGAGGGGGGGTGAATCAGTTGTATAGAACTTCTTCTCTTTCAAACACTTAATTCTCTGTTGTTAGTTAGCAGCATATCAAATAATCATCCATGGAAGCATAATACATAAACACAAGAGCAGATAAGCATCAACACATTGAACACCAAGATTTTGACGTGGAAAACCCGGTTAAGGGAAAAACCACGGGGTGATTAACCCAAGAATTATTCTCTGTTAGAAGAATAAAGAAAAATGAATGGCACATGCCAATAAGGGCTCACTGCCCGAGCACACTGCTCACAAAGAGGCCCACTGCCTACAAGGAGACACACTGTCTACAAAGTGATAAAAATCACAGTCTTGAACTGGAGAATGACATCTCTACCATGTCCGGATCAGTTCCAATTAAGCCCAACATCTCTGTTCTGCCCTTCGCACGTTTCTTCGCTATGCCACACTCATCCTCACACCACACCTTGAAATGAACTCACAAACCGTTATTTATACAAGACATCGACTCAGGAACAAGCATCTAAGTCGGCAAACAACCATAGGAGTATCCGCAAGATGAATAACACATCCGGTCGGCCATCACAAGAACATTCGCAGGATGAACAACTCATCCGGTCGGCTACACAGAGCAAGAACTTCATCCGGAAGAATAACTTCAATTCCGGGCTCTACCATCAATGCGGACCAACAACACAACCTAAACATGATCCAAGAACCTTCACAAGCCTGTCTGAATGTCCGGATACATCCGCACTTCCTCTACTTACTGGGATCTCTTGTCTTCCTCATCCGGAACTTCAAGAACACAGTCTGTCGCCACTGTCATAATGCAAGAGGTACTTCCGGACCTCCAAATCATACACAAATCAGGATGACACATCACAAGGACATCCCAAACACTCAGTCCAATCCGCAGATTAGGATGATACAATTCCGGACCTCACCGGACCTTTTTGTGATCCTCTGTCACCTCTGGATACTTGCCGGACCCGGTTCTATACCGGTAGCCACAACTCCTTCAGATCTTCATGCAGACCTCTGAAATCTTAACTGTAGCATCTCAAGACTCATATCTACTAACCCTTTAATCCGCATCCTCCGGTTCTCATCCTATACAGTACATTTACCTTCTTCTCATCACTGTTCTTCACTGTTCCTGACTGAGGCTAATTTTCTCAATATCCTCAGCACACAGCTCATCAAATCCTTCTTGTCAATGCAATATGAGTATGTTGACATCAATGACAACACTGGCTCACCTCATACTTGCAACAGAGACAATGCTAATAGGGTTGTGAAGGTAATTAAGTTCTTGATTAGCATGTTGGGTATATCTAAGCATAATGATGATATAGTTAGTCCTAATTTCATTAATCTTAAGATCATTGAGCTAGAGTACTTAATATATATGGTATAGTTTTGTTCAATCAATAGTGGTAGGGGAAATTAATATACTACAATGACATCAAACATATAAACCAATAGGTGTCTTAAGATATATTAGTGGTAGGGAAAATTATAGTGGCCCTAACCCTAGAGTAATAAGTTTCAAAGTAGTGTTAGAATTACTAATAAACTAAAAAACTTTATCCTAGGGTGGTGGGACAAATTACACAAGCCTTATCCTAGGGTGGCCCCATTGATATGTTTGGAGGAGATAGATTTAAACAAGTATTCACCAAGTTTCTAGCTTCCAATATATAATAGTTTCCAATAACCACAAGCTTCATCTATGCTTTTTCATATGATCAATGTTGATCTTGGAATCTCCTTCCACACTAAGGGATATCTTGTTTAGTTTCCAAGTCATCTTGAGGCCCTGGATATCATGGCCCTAGAATCTACCATATTATTGTTCTTGACACCAAAATCATAAGCTTTAAGATAGGTAGAGGTTTTCCATTATCATCTCTTAATAAACATACTCCTACTAGGATTACCCTTGGCTACCCATCAAAATTTCACGCTTAATCCATCCCAATGTAGGTGTGGACCAAAGGGTGTGAATATCAACATGGGTATCTCCTTGTTTTAACCTTATTCAAAGCAACCTTGGCCAATTATGAGCCTAATCAGTGCCTCTTCTAGCATGATCATAAATTCCTCTTTACCCCAACAATCACCAAGTTCCTTAATGCACCATATTTCTTTAAAATAACTTCTAAAATTTGGGATGCATATTCACATTTAAGAAATACATGATGATTGTCTAGAGAAGTTTCCTTACTTAAATGCACATTGAAATTTTGAAATATATATTGCCCATTGTATCAATCATTATTGAATGGTAGTCCTAATAGCTCTCTTACATTTTGAAATTTGTACATGCATGTATACATTATTTGTATGTTTTTAATTTAAATTTATTTCAAGTGTAATTTCTTGAAACACACACACACACACACACACACACACACACACACACACACACATATATATATTCTTGATTTAATTTTAAATTTGTACTGAAGTTTGTATGTTTATATGTATATATATGCAGGTTCATATCTAGATTTTTATATATACATCATGAATCTAGATGATATTCACTTTGATGTTGAGGATTTTCTTAATGCACAAGATGATCCAGCCGCACCCCCACCCCCACCCCCACCCCCAGCGCTAAATGCCCCACCTCTAGATGCCCCACCTGCAGATGACCCACCTCCACCTCCACCCCCACCTGGAACTGACCAGGTTCACTTGCGAGCCATAATAAATGAAAATGTGGATTCGATACAAGAAAAACTGAATTCCATTCGCAGTGAACAATTCATGCCACCTCACGTAGTACGTTTTGCATCTTTGATGCAAAACATTGTAGATTCTGTGAGGTCTATTGACTCAGATTTTGATGGATTCTGGAAATGGAGAGAGGACAGGCGCCAATTTTATGCTGATGGCCTCTCCTATAAGACTATTTTGGATCTTAAAATCACAAAAGCTCATTTAGCACAATATTTTAGACATCCCATTACAAATGAACCTATTCCTGCAAATAAGAAAAGAATATCAATCAGGTGGTGTAGGCATGAAGGAATGTCTGCCAATTTTTGGGATAGATGGTGGATGGTGTTTGATTATCCACCTCATGCTAATTGTAAGGTTCCTTTATATTTTTTGAGAAAATTATATGTAGAGTTTGTTATGAATAAAAAACCCAACTACTTTGATTTTAGATCATTCCAGGGTGTTGGTGGTGGCATGCCACAATAGAGGTTGGGGGCACGGGTTGATCCCCAATGACCGGTGCCTGTTCAACCTCTTATTGACCCTCTTGTTGCTGCCATTCCTTCGCCCTTTGAGCATCGTGCAGTGGTATCCACACTAGGCACATTGAGTTCACTCTCAGGTAGCCTACATGAGTAGACTTCTATGATGGTAGCTCGAGTTAGAGAGCATGGAGGAGTTGATGATGGAAGTGGTCCTAGTGCCACTCCACATGCGTCGATGCCTCATACATGTACGAGTTGCAATCAATTGTGTTATGGACCTGATCAGGCAGTTGCACCCACTTCAGCTACACATGCATCATCTGATAATGTGGGCACTGAATCATTTGTTGATTATCTATTTGCTGAGGATCATCCCACTGATCATTCGACACAGGTATATATAGGTTATGTACACATGTTGAATTTAAAACAATTTTTTAACCACATGTTTTTAATCAACATATAGATGATCAATTAAATTGTAATATTTTAACAATCGAATTGTTTGGTTTGTTTGGTGTAGATGATGGCAACAGGGGTCACAATTGATCAAATTAATTTTTCATCGACACCTGTTCATCTCGGGCACCCATTTGGGGTACATTAAATCAATGATTTGTAAATTTATAAAATTCAGTCTTGATTGTGTGTACAATTAAATATTTATGAACTTATTTATGAACTGGTTCAGGGTTCTTCCACATTGAATCCTCCATCTCAGGGTGTCTCGAGCGCTCCTCCATCATTGGGCATCTCACATGACACTCTTACAGTATGTATATTGTTTTAAAAAACTGTATATATACTTAAATTTAAATTCTATTTTGATATCAGTGTATCTAAAAATGTGCACATACATATTTAATATTTTATAAATATGTCTATGCAGGTTGACACAACTATGAGGATGGGCATTGTACCACACTTGGATAATCCAAGTTTATATCAGGAGTCGATTGCATTTCAGGTTGTTGAAAAACGTATTTAATAACATGTACACTGTAAGTCAATTATATATATGTTTTAAAACCTAATTTATACACACATGTGCTAACTTAAATATAAATGACATTGTAGGAGCTTGTTAGTGACACGTTTCATGATCAACACACAGCACATGCAGAGCAGGAGGACAGAGGAGATGGGCAACCTGATATGGTATAATTTAAAATTTAGATTATATTTAAATTGAACAATTAAAATAAATGTTGTGAACTTAAAGTAAATTTCTTGATATATATATATATATATATATATATATATATATATTGACATGTACATTCAAAATTCTTTTTTCTTAAAATATAGCTCGATACATGTCATGGAGCTAAGCCTGTAGAGACAGGTCCTGGAATAGAGGATTCACAACAAGTTCCTCTTATGGTATAATAATTTTTAAATATGATAGTTCTTATAAATTAAATTGAATTAAATCATTTTTAAAATCGTCAAGTATATCTAATTTCAACTTGAACTTTCTCTTGTATTAAATAGATTGATTCAGAGCATGGAGACACAGGTCTAGGTGCACCAGAGCATGCCTCTCAGCCTCACACGGTAATTTAATTTTATGATATTTAAATTATAAATTTAAAAATTGTCATTAAATTAGATTTGGACTAATCATCTTACATCTAATTTCATATAAATCTTTCTCTTTTGCAGAGTGATTCAGGTCATCTGAGTAGTTCGCATGGTGTGAAGAGGACTCTTGATGATAGAGATAGTATGTGATAGGTTATTTCAAACATGGGCTATGTATAATTTGACTATTTCATGGACTATTTGTTATATACTGTTTGTCATGGACTTTATATATATATTGTTGTTCACCTGGACTTTATATATTTGACTATTTCATGGACTATTTGTTATATACTGTGTCATGGACTTTATATATATATATTGTTGAACATGGACTTTATATATTTTTTTGAACATGGACCTGGACTTTATATATTTGACTATTTCATGGACTATTTGTTATATACTGTTTGTCATGGACTTTATATATATATTGTTGAACATGTGGACTTTATATATTTTTTGAACATGGACCTGGACTTTATATATATATTGTTGAACCTCCCAGGGACTATATATTTTTACATGTCACACAATAAATGCAATCTTGTTGTAGTTCAAAATCATATACCTGTCAAAGTAATAGTCATGTAAAACCATCATGTTAGTTTAGGTGCATCCATATTTATATATATGTTATCCATGCATACATACATTGCATATACATCATAAACGATAAAAGCATAACATCACATACATATGTATATACAAGCATCCCTAAATTTAATCATAAATCAAACACTAATCTAACCATGTGCATGAAGGAAAAGAAATGTAAACATTTGAGATCAACCATAATAAGATATATAGATTGACATCAATAGAAATAATCAATTGTCATATATAAATCTACAAGTGTCAGAGTGTTGATCTAGATTTGCACTTAATGAAGAAATTGCATTGAAAGAATTTATGTAGTGATGAGGTCCTAATAAAGTTCCTCCATTCATTCACGGTATGCATATTTAGGTCCTGGTCAAATTTTAAGCAATAAAATGGTAAGCAAAGCAAAACAAAGCATTAAAAAATGAGATAAGTTCATGAGGATCTCTCGCCTACTAGGAGGGATCAATCTCTCACATCTTCTCATCTAGAGATCAACTAAGTTATATTAAATGATCCTAGCATGGTTATAGTTATATTTATCGAAGTGCCTTGGTGCTTGAACATCTTGTGTTGATCATGTAATTTAAGATGTCTTAAGGGGTCCTAATTTACGATGTCTTAAGTGGACACAACTTCTTCACCAAATTGTTGATAAAAAAAACACGTGAACTATAACTTTGGAACTAGGCCTACAATTTATTAGTGGAGGTGGGAATTTCATTGTAGCATAAATGACATAAATTAGGAATGAAGTTAGTAGAAATCTTCCTCTTTGGTAAATCACATGTGTAATAATGACACCCATCTAGCATTTAAATGTATTGAGTCTTTGTTCCAAAATAGTTTGCACATCATAATCATGGCCTCTTTCATTTCACTAGGAAAACTTACAATTGTGTAATCCTCCACATTCCTTAACTTTTTAAATCCACATTAGGACTAGCCCAATCTTTTAACACTTCAATTACATTATACTCTTGAGACCATTACCTTGCAACTATAACATTGTACCTCAAAGTGGGTTCAAGTGAATTCAACATTTATTTGAAAACTACTTCTCTCACCATTATTATAGTCTAATTTTCTACATTATTGATATAGTCTACATTTATGGTACAATGCCTAAAAGTATCTAGCAAGATATCTAAAAAGTTAAACACATCAAATTTTCTATCCAGCCTATGTAAGTAGGATGCTCTAACCTACCAACATTTGTGACTACATCTCCTTTGTCCTCTAGCTAATCTATGAAGAAATATTATATTAAATTAAATCCCAAGGCCTTATGTGGGTATCATAGAGTGTCCTTGCAATCTAGTAACTTAGATTCCATTTATGCTTCTACATGTAAACTATTTATAGTTGAATAAACTCTCATCACTTTGGTTCTAGTTGACTTCTTATTTTGTTTCACAGTCTTCTCCACAATAAGATTCATATACATGTATTTGAGAAATAATCATGAGAAATCACTTGATTTGATAAGTTGATTAATAAACAACTTAATTTACAAGACAAAAGATTTCATCATAGATTTACTTCATTAATGCAAAGAAAATTGATGGGATATTCCAATATTTTACAAAATGAAACCATTTATATTACCTTAATTATCTTGTCAAATCATTGAAATATACTCACTATATCATACTCAAGGTGTCATTCTCTAATTGGACTAAGCTAAAGTGTTCTTACTATATCATACTCTAAGTGTCATTATCTAATTGGACTAAGCTTAACTTGTCAAAATAAAAAATAATAATAATATAAATCTATACCTTCCCCTAAGCTTGCCCAAGCTCATTAGGATTTGTCAACTTTAATTTCAAATCTTAGTGTAACTACTAAAATGAGAACTTCCCTTAGTCCTTTTAATACGATCTTTAGTGTCCATTAGGACTCAAGGGTATCTCCTGCTTGACATGTTTCATCCTATGAACACAAACCTTGGATGTGAATCAAATTTTAAAATAAGTTTAGGTCTGTAGGAACTTATAAGATCAAAATACTTTACATTTTTAGACAAAAGGCCCTGGATCTCATCTATTTCTCCCCTCCACTTCCTAGCTATGGTCCCATATGGTTCTCCCACAATTTATATTCCTTTGTATCTTCCCTTCCCTCCACTTTGTGAAAGCTAGATTAACTTTAGGATATGATTTATCCCATCCCACTTCCTATCCTATTGTCTAGTTTTACATGATTTCCCCATAACATCGAAACACTCATTTCTTCCTAATTGTAGAAGCCTAACTGCCTTGAAGAAATCATTCCTTTCTTCAATTCATTTCATCCAATTCCCACCTGAAGTTTTGTAACATTTTTTGCAAAAGTTTGCCAAGTTCATATACCCTGTCCCAAGTCAAATTTCTACAACTTCTTCAAAAGATTCCACCCACCCCAAGTACTCCCCTGCATGACTTAGGACCACCATTAATGACTTTCAATGGACATGATATGATGTAATATTTCCACCAAATTCCTCTTAACATCGGTGGACCCTCAAAAATATGATTTGGGCATAAAGGTATGGGATAATGGTATAATTCAGCATGATAATCAAGTGTGTGCCATGTGAAAGTGACACGAGAAAGTATGGGTGGACATTTAACTCTCAAGTGACCAAGGTCCTTGTCCAACATTGCTTGTTGACATTGAACGATCTATATATTATAGTATCTCATTAAAGTGAGAGATGGAAAACTAGTTGCAAAGGAGAGACTAAGTAGGAAAAATGAAGGGGGCACTAGGTAAAAATGTGAGGTAGGGAAGGTCAATTTGAGGGTTGAAAAAGATGGTCAAGAGGGGGAAGAACACACAGGACATGCCACCAAGAATGAAACTACTGGTAGGAGTGTAATTCACACCTACATGAATATGATTAGGACTTATTTATCATCATCAAATTGTCATGTAGGCTTGATGTGATTTTAGTACTTATAGATACCAAATGTTAGGAGTTTCAAGCCACAAATACTAATTCCACATAACCTTAATGAGAGAAACTATGCTAAATAGTATGCAGAATCTATAATACAAAAGAAGAATAAAGCATAATTACAAGATAACACAATATGCACCTTGCGAAAACCCTTTTAGAAAAAACCTGGCCTCCAAAGGACCACAAACCCAATGTATTATCTCAAGAATGGGATTACAGAGATAATACATTTGTAGAGTTCTCCATGTAGAACTTCAACAAAATTAAACAACTTCTTGCATTTGTAGTGTCCACTTAAGGTGGAAGTTGTATGCTAACTTTTTGAATGTCTTAAGGGGTCCTAATTTACGATGTCTTAAGGGGACGTCTTAAGTTCTCAAAATTTGGTGAAGTTGCCCAAGGCAACCAAATTGAACAATATAATAAATCAAATTTAAAGTAAATTCTAAGTAGAAAAACATGGACATTTAACAAATAAAATACATAAAATAATAATTTTGATAAATTTAATACTGTAGAGTATAAAATTGTGTACATACACATGTATACAAATTTCTGTACAAAATGTGTAATAATGTAATTGTGTATGTACATATATGCCAACTCAAAATAATGTAAATACAAAATGTCGTTATATGCCATCTCAAGAAAATCCAAAACTTGAGGAGAATGTAGTAGGTCTTCATGCCACCTGATATAAAAATAATACAAGCAATTTATCAATATATCTGAATCAAAACATGTATTTTAATTTATATAAAACTATCTAGATATACACAATTTGTACCTGTATTTACAAGTGCCTCTCAAGTTTTTGTTTCAAAGTATTTGATAAATTTGTGATGATGGCCTGAGGATATAAAAGGATAAATTAAATCAATTTCAACTAATAACGCACAAGAAATATCAAAACATGTATTTAATACATATTTAAAACAACAATATAAATCTATTTAACTATATTTACCTGTATTTACTTATTCCATTGTACCATCTCCATCCTCTCTTTTTTCCAACGCATCGATGATTGTCTCATGGTCTTCCATAGAAATGTTCCATAGCTCTTTATTTGTAGGTTTTCCACGATACCTCTCCAGTTTTATATTTGTTGCCAACACCAAATGTGAGTAGTGTATAATCTTCTTATGTGTTTCATAATCTTCGAATGCAGGTAAACCATTCTTCCTTATTAGGTATTTCCGTAGCCAAGTGCCAACAACCACCACCGAACTTATTGGATAATGATAGGCATCATCAAAGAAATACTTAAAATTTGCTTAAGGGGATCAAAGAAGTTCTTAAAATATGCTTAAGGGGATCAAAGACTTGTTATCAAAATTTGCTTAAGGGGATGTCTTAAGGGGATCACCAAACTTGTTGGATAATGAAAGCCATCATCATCTTCTCGAGGTGCTGTTAACTTATGTTTAGTCTCCACACAACGAGCCAACCAATATTCAGTTTCCTCTTCATTATTCTTTGGTGCAACAATAGCATACACATGTCCTGCAAAACAAATTTTGATTCAATAACTTGCACATGTCCATAAAATTTGACTAATCAACATACATGCATTCATATGTACACATAAATAAATAAAAGCACTACAAATTAGTAATCAAAGTGAAATAAAATGAAATGATTTGAATTAAATTACCTTCTTGTACAAGGTCTGAAACATGGTCATAATCGTCTGATACAAACAGTTGATCATTGTCTTCAGTTGTTGTTTCACTTTGATTGTGTGCTTGTGCAAGTGTTAATGGTCTTTGTTTCCACTCTTCAACCCATTCTGTATTCTCACATGCTTCCCAATCTCCTGAAATACAAAACTGACAAAAACATGCAAGCTCCCTTGTCCAGATAGTCCATGTACTTGCATTCGAACTCCTAAATGAATGCCATTTAGTAGATCCACTGATTGTCTGGCAATCAAGTCTAGGTAGAATATTTTCTTCTTCAACCAACCAAAAGAATCGACGAATTGTAGAGTACTCGCTTGATCTAGGTGTACATAATCTTGTATTGCACCAATCTACAATCCCACGTGCATCTTTAAATTTTACTGCATCTTCAAATTTTAATTGTTGTCTAGCAAGAATTCTTTTAACACACGCACCAGCTCCATCATGTTCTCCTTTACCATGTCCAGCTTCAAAAAAATTCCACATATGTTGGACATTATTCTCGTTGTGAATCCTACATAACCAATAGAACATTCGAGCATTCTTGAACTACCTCGTACAATTATCTGACCATATAAGATGTTCAGTCATCTGGATTCCTCTTTCTCTTAAATTTGTATAAAATATATTGAAACAATATTGAACAAACTCTGACGAGTGTAACCGGTTGTCACTCAAATAGAAATGATACTCCCTCAAAACTTTTCTATCATTCTCTATGCAATCATCTGCATGTCTATAAACAATATGAACAAACATAGCAACCTGCACTGAATTGTAATATTGTGATTGAATTTCCTCTTGCGGAGCTAAAATATAGTTTTCCGCAAAATCAACCACTGATAGTATAGTACCAACTGGAAATGTGTTTCTACATTCACGAAATTGTCCATCAAGCCATCGAGCTTGTTGAGAGTGCTTGACATATTTTGGTACAATTTTACTTTTAAATTCTGATATGAATGCATGCACACTTACCTTTTCTGTAATTAAATCACAACGCTTTCCAAATTTTCCATCTTTTAAAGAATATTCAACATTCTTAAATCTTTTAACATCCACTAATTGTTGTCCAAAATTATTTTCAACACTTTCATGCATACAAACTCTTAACAAAGAAAGATTGCCACAACTAGTGCATTGTCCAGAAATACATGAACTTAAATAAAAACTTTTTTCATTAGATCTTTCACAGAACAAACTTGATATAAACTCTTTTATTGCTTCAGTTGGCATATTAATATCACATTCCTGTATAATCATGTTACGATGTAAAGTACAACGTATATATTGAAACACATCATAATAATAACGAAATTGAACATGCATTTTACAACAACAAAATATTCGTTCCTTATTAATCTTTACATACCATGGTTTGCATTTTTCAAAAGATCTTTGACTTTTTTAATATTACCAGGTAACACTAATTCATCACAAAATTTTCTATAAAATTCAGTTTGCATTGTATCTAATAGGTGTTTTGGATGAGGATCGCGAACTTTGGACCCCACTCTTAATTTTAAAACATCTCTAGCATTAGATGATACCCTAGTATTATCATGCCAATATTTTTCGATCAAAGATCTGATTTCAACATTTAGTTTCATGTCAGATCTCGGGAGTCGACCACTAAAACTCCAACATTGGTTAATTGGATCATTTTCTATACTTTCTCTTCTTTTTACTGCTCTTACCAATGTTTTAGGATGTATTTTTAGAATTCCACTAATATTGCTTACCATTCTTCTATTCAAAGTTGTTTTATTCACTATAGCAGTTGTTATAGCTCGTCTTACTGCATTTCTATCTTTGGATCGACTATTACTTCCAATAGACTCAATGGCACTAGCAACAGTAGACATAGCATGTTTTAGTGATTGATCTTTTCTTCTTGGTTTAACAAAAATGCCTAACATTTTCATTACTTTTCTCATTTTCCACATTCTCATTAATTGCATCATTAGTTGACATTGAAATGATAGTTTTTTACGATAAAAAATTCCTTGTATAATCTATTGGCATGTGTTCTTATTTGTCTCCAAGAAATTTTACTAGGAAGATTATTCAAAACATCTCTTTCAATTTTGAAAAAATATTTCTCATTTTCAACATCACTTCCTAGATTTTCATTTTCATTTTCAACTTCAAAACGATTTTCATTTTCAACAACAAAACGGTTTTCATTTTCATTTTCAACAAAAGGATTTTCGTTTTCATTTTCAACAACAAAACAATTTTCATTTTCATTTTCAACAAAAGGATTTTCGTTTTCATTTTCAACAACAAAACGATTTTCATTTTCATTTTCAACAAAAGGATTTTCGTTTTCATTTTCAACAACAAAACGGTTTTCATTTTCATTTTCAACAACAAAACGGTTTTCATTTTCATTTTCAACAACAAATGGCTTTTCATTTTCATTTTCAACAAAAGAATTTTCATTTTCATTTTCAACAAAAGAATTTTTATTTTTATTTTCAACTACAATTTGTTTCAAATTTTGATCTCTACGAATATTATCAATCTCAACATTGTTATATCCAGCTTGTTTTAAATCTCCTATCAACACTATTTCCATTTCATTCAAAAGTGGATTTGAAGAAGTACCTGGATTTGTGCCCATTGAAACATTCTCCATAGCATTAATAGAGGGATTTGAAGACATACCAGGAGTAGTTTGCATAATCGTATTAGTTTCCACATTCACCTCTTGCAAACTTGCATCATCTATATCCATGGTCTCCTCAATATTTTTATCTTCAATAGTTGTGGAATTGGATGCTTCAGCACTGTTCATTGATTGAATCTTTACTCTTCTATCTCTTTGTCTTTTTGCCTCCTTCACTCTCTTTGCTTCAATTTCTTCAGGAGTTAATAGCTTCCTATCTTTCCTCTTATTACGACTTTGTGATCCCATGATTAAAAAATTTATGAAGCATGTACAAATGAATGTCAAAAACTTGAATGTGTTTTAAGTCCTTCAAACAAGTACCAATTCAACAAAATTTCACTCAAATAATGTCTCCATGATGGTTTCTATCAAAATACCAACAATACTTCAAGTTGATGGACCTGCAAAAGAAAGAAATATGCCAAAGAATGCTGCAAGTGTCGCTGTCGGCCATACTATAGGGCAAGTTGCAGAAATGACAGTCATAGTACAGTCTTCTTAAAAAAAATGGGCAAATATAAAACAGGATCCCGTTATATAAAATGGGATCCCGTTTAATAAACAGGATCCCGTTTACTATGGGATCCCGTTTACTAAACGGGATCCCATTTTATTCACATCCGATGGATAAAGAAACGGGATCCCGTTATTCAAATTTTGAATTTTAGGCTCGGGTTTTGCTTTGTAACCCGCTTCAAAAAATGCTTTGGGGACCCGACCCTGACCTCTGGACCTAGTTTGACCTGCAACTTGAAGGCCCTGTCAATGTCACAACAAAATAGTGACTTTGGGAATATATTTAAAGGTCTATTTTGCAGAATATTTTGACGAAATTAAAACCCATTATAAAGGAGACAATGTAGATTCTAAATATGTAATTTTTTTTACAATTAAATTAATTTTTCTACTTTTTAATCAATTTCTGATGAAATATGTTCATAACCTTGAATTATCAGGGTTTTTTAATATTTTAATAACTTTTTATTAAAATATTTTTTTGTAAAAAAAATTGTATGAAAATGTAGACAATTCTTTTCAATTTTAAAAAAAAATTTCAAAAAATGTTAAGTTTAGGTCATCTTATGTGTGACGTACATGATGATTTTTTAAAAGATAAAAAATGACCAATAAAAAATTAATAACAAAAAAATTATTCAATAAAAAATTACAAATAAATATGGAAAACGTGCTTCAGTGAGTTACAAAGCTTTTCCCAAAAGGATTTTGAAAAATATGATTATTTAGGTCAAAATATGGATGACATACACGTACATGGTATAGTAAAAAAAAAGTGACTTTTAAACAATGGTTTTTAGAAATGCCTATTCAAAATCAATTTCTATCATCTAGGTATTGAAAAAAATTACATATTTAGAAACTAGACTCCAAGTACTACATTTCATATTTAGTGACTATTTCCAAGATTCCACCGTTAAGTGCTTCAAATTTTTAGGTCAAATGTGACAAATTCTGAAAATCAGGGAAAACACTTCCACTTTTTGGCCAAAAAGTGGACACAACTTCTTGCACACACCCACCAACCTTGGAATGATCATCAAGGTCAGCATTACAATCATCAACCGTTGGAACAATCTCCAAGGTCGGCATTACAAACATACATAAAATAGGTCTAGACCTAATACAAATTTAGTTAAGGAAAAGATGTAAGAATGTATGTGGATCACGCCATGCCTTCGCTGGGACTCAAACATAATCTTCCACGCTACAACATGCTATCACAATCTTCGATGCATCATCGCTAGTGATGAATTCAACTAGGTCGGCCAAGACTGATGTTAACACAAGTATTCTCAAGAACATGCTTCAAGAATGATCTGAATTACACCTTGTGGACCAATCTAAATGTAGGAGCATGATCAAGAGACATCCACAAGCATATTATAATCACCAGGAGCAATCGCACGATCTCTAACACCTCTATCAACTAGATTCTTCAAACCGGAGCATAAGAACAACACTGCCAACCACTGTCATGAGTAAAAGATAGTTTGGGGACCACCAAATCACAAACCATTACACATGAAGGCTCTAATCATCATCACAGACTTACTTCCAAAAATGTAGACCAAAATACTTTAATACGGAGGAATGTGGAGCAAAACACTTTCTCCCTATCACCACCAAACACACAGAAAAAGTTGTTTTCACTCTGGTGAACATATCTCACTCAATTCTTCATACCAAAGGCTCAAACTCAGGATATAACATCTTTAGACAGACTTCTAAATAACTTCCAATCCACAGGTAAAGATATTCATTCTACAAGAAATGCAAAGCATTCTTTTGGACTGCTCTTCTACATGTAATGCATTGTTTCTACTGCAACACATTGTTATCACCGGATGGGCTAATTTTCTCAATATCCTCAACAAAGTAAGAGCACAGTTGACACCAATGAAACACAGATATGTTGACATCAATGACAACACTGATTAAGCATATACTTGTAACAACTTCCACCAGTGATCCCTAACAGCTCTCCTCAACTCATTTTAGGTCCTGCTTTTTGGTTTTTCAGTCTCGACAAATCAGTAACTTCTATTTTAGTTTATCTCATCATATAAACCCTAGATTTAGCCTAATTACCTCAATATTTTTTATTACAACAAAGGGACAGAGCTCTCACCAACCTAGCAAGGCTCTTCTTAATGGACAATAGTCTTAGCTTGAAGCTGTTGGTGGCTTGTGTTCCAATGTTTGATTGAAATGATTGACCTAGCTAGTTGGATTGTGATTAGGTCTCTCTTTACTACCTTATATAATTCTAAGAATCAACCAAAAAACAACCTATGTGAAAGTATTAACAAAAAGTTCCTTTAAATCTTAGCTCCTTTAAAATGCCGCCACTATAACTCTAAATATTTCCAAGTCATAATTGATGACTTGTCTTCTCATGGAGTGTCTACAAATCATTAGCTAAAAACCCCTTCTTTCCCACTTTAGCATGATGATGACCTAGGTGGGAGGGATTTCACAATTCCATCCGCGTGAAATATCACTTTTTTGCTGAAATATCACTTTTTTGCACCATGATAATTGGATTAAGATAAATCATTTATATAAAGGTTAGAGATGTAGTTTGGAATGTAGGACAATTGTCTCTAGCATTTCCATTCTTCAAGTTTAAGACCCTCATTAGCCAACCCATGGGTATGTGCATAGAAATGGGGGACCAAAAGGGAGTCAAAAGTGGCCATTTTTTTTAAATTAGTAAAAATTGATCTTGGATGAAAAATTGAATATAACCATGCTCAAAATTAGAAGATGTGATAATAAAAAGATTTGTAGTGCTCAGAATCTAGTTTTTAAACTACTTTTTTTCTAAAAAGGGTGGAGATTAAGAGGCTCAAATAGGGGGAGCACACAAAGTTCTCTTGTTTTGTCAAAAAAATATAACATAGTGCCTGGTGTGCTCCCCCTAAAATCCTAACTTTTTTAGTGAAAAATTAACTAACATCATGTAGTTTATGGTTGATTTTTCTATTAATGTTTTAATAAATATATGATTTTTTTATGAATTTTCAAAGTGCGCACATCCTGAAAAATAAAAATTTGAGCGTGCTCCCCCCTAATTGTTTTAAAAAGTAATCAAAAAATATATTTTTTAGTGTGTATAAAGTAGAGTCTAGAATCTAAAAATGTAATTTGTTTCAAATTTTGACAAATGTGTAAAAATGATAGCAAAATTACTCCACATAGGTTTTCTACAAAAAAACACATTAGGAAAAGAGATTGAAGATGGAAACCTTAATGTACCAGATTTTAGAAAAAAAACATGGTTAGAAAGCTAAAAAAACTTGAAGTCATCCTGACATTTTTTCGTATTAACATTGAAAAACATGTAAACCTAATGGAGAGGATGCTCGAGATTTAGTTGATTTTCTATGTTTTGTTAAAAACATGTCTTTCGAGTTCAAAAGGTAGGTCCAACCCTTTAGGTTGGATGCCCAAGGAAAATCCAACCCTTAGGGTTGGAATTTCTCAAAGTAATGAAAAATGTGCTCATGTTTCAGATCAATTATTTAATGTCTTGGATGATAAGGATCATGTCATCTCTCCTTCTTCTTTCACTCTAGAGTAGCCTCATTTATAGGAAGAGACAACCATTATATCATTGGGTGATGATGAAATAGAAGAGGTGGTGTTGGAACAAGTAGCATCATATGCACCTTGTTAGATGAATAGATAGAGTTAGAGAGTGGGAGATATATAGAGAGATAGAGGAGAGAGATGGAGAGGGAGAGAGATAGAGATGGGGAGAGAGATAGAGAGGGAGGGAGAGATAGAAAGATAGAGTTAGAGAGGGATAGATATAGAGAACAAGATAGAGAGAGGAAGAGAGTGTTGGAATTAGGGCAGATAATTGAGAGGGGGGGTGAATCAGTTGTCTTAAAACCTTAATACTCTCAGCAATTAATTCTTCTTTCTATTCAAACCAAATTAATGATGAAAACTTTAAAGCATGAATCAACAACACATGAGCAGAAACAAATGAATCACACTTGACACCAAGATTTTTGATGTGGAAACCTGGTTAAGGGAAAAACCATGGTGGGGGTTAACCCACAAAGATTATACACTATTAAAAGTATTACATAAGGGGAAGGCACATGCCTTCAGGCTCACTACCCAGAGCTCACTGCTCAAAAAGAGGCTCTCTGCCTACAAGAATGATTATAGAAGGATTACAAATTGTTTGAACTGATGAATAGCATCTGCCAATGCAAGAATTTAGTTCCGGTTAAGCACAAAATATTGATCTTACACACTTCATCTTTACTCTACCTTGTTTATTGCTCTGCCATAATCTGGACCTTAGATCTCTTCTCTTTCACACTTCTTATTTGCTCTTTTCACACTTACTCCATATTTGCACACCAACATACCTCAATACACTCGAATCCATCAGCTATATATATCTTCCTCAAGAGATTCAATCACTTTTTTGTTAGCCTTATGAAGAACTTAACAAACAATACAAGTACTCTGTTCTATCGGCTAAAATCATACACCAATATTGATGCATAGTACGTACCAAAAATAATACTTGTAGGTCACCATACATGTCAGCCACTAACATTATATCCCATATGCAACTCACCAAAACACTTCTACTAGATCCGCACAAGGATCTAACACAAGTCGGCATGTTATTCACTGAACTATTATTGCATATTAGGACCTGGTACTTAGATGCTCATAACTTTTAATCCCTTTGTCACCGAAGGCTAAAATCTTGGATTTAGATTGTCCTAACATTCCTCTACATTGCCTCAGATTCACAACACACAATGATTAACTGGAGAGATAAGCTGACCAAAATACTAAACTCTGTCGTATACCCTATTCCTGTCTATCCGGACTTGACAAATCTTGGAACTGACTTCTGATAAGATCTGATACTGCACTATAGATGTGTGGAATGGACTTAGTTGCCATCAATGACAACACATGACATGCCTTGTAGTGTCTCTTGCCAACAATCTCCCCCTTTGGCATTGATGGCAACACTTAGTGAAAAATGACTAGGTGTCATGACTGACTCCCCCTACTATGTATACTCATATATTCTTCCATTGCTCCCCCTTTGATGGATTCTTCATTTTCTTTCATTTTTCACTATCTCTCACTCCCCCTTTGACATCAATGGCAAAGGGTGGGATTTGTAAACCAAAATTTACACAAAAAATCGGCCGCATATGTACAAATAATCCATGTATTATATTTACATGAACTTGAGAATATTTGCAAAACTATTTTTCAACTGCACAAGTTTAGAGGCCCAACTTCTTTTCATGCCATCCAAAATTGAGATGTGTCCACTTAGTAGGAATGCCTATGTTTTTGCCTATTTCAGATCTGAAGGATCACCTGTCCAGACTACAACTTGAGCTTCTGATAAAGCAGTAAACATTGTTTCTAACTTGGGGGCAATCAATCCCCAGAGCTCACACATTCTGTCCACAATATTGCTCTTTTCTTTAGTGAGTTTCTTTATTTCATTAGTCAAGCTAATTGCTTGACACTCCTGACTTACTGGAGATACTGTTAGAGGATCAAAATTTTGAGATAGATTCAACAATCTTTGTTCCCGCTCCTTTATCTTCTTCTCAATGACCTTAATAACTTTGGGCCAAGATAGACAAAATTTATATACATTACCTCCGTCATTAAGAGCATTTTGAATACTCTTTATAATGATATCAAGTATCTTTCTATCATTCCCTATTAG
The DNA here is from genome assembly GCA_027924645.1 of Cunninghamia lanceolata. Classification (NCBI taxonomy): domain Eukaryota; kingdom Viridiplantae; phylum Streptophyta; class Pinopsida; order Cupressales; family Cupressaceae; genus Cunninghamia; species Cunninghamia lanceolata. Next base: position 16,237,546 of record BSBN01000525.1, read on the forward strand.
GCCCTTTAGCTCACTAAATATCTTATCCAAAAATTCATTTTGGACTTTAATATTTACAAACTTTTCAAAGGACTCAAATTGTGTACTTACAAAATTTACAAGGCTCTTCAGATTTTTGGAGGGAGAATCAGATCTATTCTTCTAGAAATTTGGCATTATCTTCTCCAATATACTAGATGCAAGGCCTAACAACTCACTGTCCTCTATGTGAGATTTCAATATCTTTTCTCTTGCCTTGGCTTGTGTGAAAGATGCGATCTTCATCATTTGGTGCAGAGAGAGAGTATCCAGGTTGATTAGTCCTTGAATCAGTCCTGGTTCATCAAACTCTAGCTTTCTTTACTTAGGAAACTCTTCACTGCATTTGTAGTGTCTCTTGCCATAATTTATGGACCACCTTCCTTTCCTTGAGCTTTCTCGGTGTCAGTATCAGGACTATTTTGTTGGGATGCATCAACATTTGCACCATCTTCTTCTGCTTTATCTTCCTTACCCTTGACTTCTTCTTCCTTTTGTTGTGAGTCAACTTCAGTGGGAATTTCTATTTCCATGTTAGTTTCTATGTTAACTCCATCTATTTGATCCTGAGAATCCTTTTTGTCTTCAGCCTCTTCTAATTTATGATCCTCATTCTTCTCTGTGTCATCTTGAGTTGGACTTAGTGTCTCCACATAGGTTTGTTACTCATTGATCTTCAATTCTTCGACATCCAGAATTGAGGAGTTAATTCCATCATTAGTCTCTTCTTCAATAATAGGAAGATTGTGTCTTTTAAATGCAATCAGGAGAATATCTTGACTATCTTTGACTATCTCATCTATTTCACCAAACATGAGTTTATTCATTCTCTTCTTTCTCCTGAAGTCATCCTTTACTTCCCTGAATATCATGTTCATTTGATCTGGAGTAATCTGAGGGCACATATTTATCAGGACCTGTTCCCTAATCTCAGTGTCTTTACCTTTAGCATTTTCTTTTCTTAACTCCACAATATCTGCAAGACTTCTTGGAATTTCAAAAGTTATTTCAATCAAAGCTTTATTGTACATGTTCAGATATTTGATAGTGGCTTCCTCTAGGACCTTCTTATTAGCATTACTGTAATAATCAAATAATTCAGTCATTGGCCTTAAATTCCCATCTACAATGACTAATTTGATGATGTCATCCACAAAGAGAGTAGGCTTTTCAACAAATATTTTAGTCTTTTGCCTCTTGTTTGCCCTTTTGCTTCTAGAGGGTTTTTCTTTAGTTACCTTGGCTATATTTGTACCTAAGGTCTTCAACTCCTTGATTTCAATATCAGAATCAGTTTCTTCTTCATCATTTTCAATGCTTTTATATGTTCGGGTGGCCTTAGTTTTCACTCTTTTCCCTTCTTTTCTGGATGATTTTCCTTCCAGTTTCTCAGGATTTATAGGTTTTGGGAAAACAGGGACAACAATAGAGCTTCTAGTAGTTCTTGATGTCTGCACAACTTCCTTTGTGAGGCCTAAATTCTTAGCTAACTGCTCAACTTTTTTTATTACTTTCCTTGTGGTTTCAAGTTTTTTGATCTCAACATGCAGTTTTGCACTTAGCTCCTCATATGTCCCAAATCTTTCAACTGCTGTGTCTTTTGGCTTGCTCAAAAGATGTTGAGCATACATATTCAAGATTTTTCTATCTACCTCATACCCCATGGGCATGATCCAAATAGTTATAGGTTCTACTGCTTCCATTAAGCACTAATCAGTGTCCACCATAAAACATATTTCATTCTTGTACTTCTCAACAACCGATTTAGGGATTCTTTCTCTAGAATGCATCATATTCTAAAAATTCTTAAAGTATCCCTAGATTGCAGTTTTATGTGCTTTATAGTTACCAATGTTGCATAGATGATCTCTGATCTGAATAACAACTAGCTCATCATTAGTCCAGTGTACACCTTTTACTCCAAGTACCTCATTCATAAAGTAGAAAAATAAACATAGAACCAATGTACCATATTTAAAGGTGTTTTTCTTATCTTTCTTGATTTTGTTCAAGTTCTCAATTAGTTGGTTCTGCTATAATTCACACAAGTCATAATCTACATTTTCCTTTAACATTTTGTATGAAACATATATGGTCGTTCCAAAGACAAAGTTCTCCCTACTGGAATGATAAATTTTGTAGCCAATTACCATTGATGCAAACTTGACATCTGGATCAATAATATCATTGATAGTCATTACCCTTTTGTCAAATTTGGCACCGGTTGCATCAGTTACAGTCTGGTTCTTCATAGATTTTAGCATGGGTAAACCACTGGTAGAATTCAACCCAGTCACAATCCTGATAGCATCCTTTGTAATTTTGAATGGTTTCAACAGCCACAAAAACTCATCATGCATTCAGCTTAAAACATACCGGACCCATTCATCTTCATTGAATGTTGGAAATCCCATAATCTGAATAAAATGTTTATCTTGCAGTGCCTTGTACTAAGGTTTAAGATCATGATTTTCATCCCTTATATGACTCTCAAACAAATCTACAAACCTTGAGTCCCCAAATTCACCTATTCTCACATGAATATAAACCCTAATATCTTCAATATGCAGCACACCATATGGAACACTTGAAAATGCACCTAATGGGTTGACTTCTACTAATTTGTGTGGGTTCTTCTTAAATTTGGGTTGAGGTCTTTCAGTAATATCAACAACCAAAGGTGTAGCCATTTGTAAAAGATTACAAGTTCAAAGCTTCACAGATAAATACCTTTTTCATGAAATTAGGGTTGGCGGGCAAATTCGTCGATCACACTTCAAATCCTTGAAATCTTTGCTTAGATGCTATTCTTCTCGCTCTCTTCGAATGCAAATTGATTCAAATGAAGAGTGAATGACCTTTTTATGCTCCGCAAAACCTAATGTTCCTTTATAATAAATGCTCTGCCTTAACACATCCAGTTACACTGTTTCTGCATACAGTCAACCTTGAATTGCTCCGCAAATTGTCATATCCACTTCTTTTCTTGTGGAAATCCTTTCAAATGATCTATAATAACCCAAATTATTTTCTCTGAACATGCAAAATTCAGGAACCCACTTACTAGTTGGGGGAATTTGATTTTTAATGCTTCTCTCCCTGAACCAAAGCTCCTAATTCAATTCCTGGAGGAATTGTTAGCACCAGATTCTGGTGTGGACCCATTACTATTGTTCATAACACTTTTCTTGACCCATGTCTTTCTCATTTCATTTTGGATCTCATTCACATCAATTTTTCCCTTACCTTTGTCTTGTCTCTGCTCATCCAGTTTTCTATTTATCGGACCTCTTCTTTCATTGTTCCTATTTCTGCAAAATCTTGCAAAATGACCAGATCGATTATAGTTGAAACATACAACATTTGTTTGCCCATTTGATTGATTGCCTCTTGATCTGCACTGATTTTCCATATGTTCAAATCTATTGCCTGTAAAGCATTTGCCATTGAAGGAATTGCCATTTCCTCTATTGTTAGAATTGTTCATTATTACACTTCTGCATTCATTGGATCTATGACCATACCTCCTACACTTGAAGCATTGACCGGAGAAGGATGGACCACTTTGATTTACTCTCCTTCTACATTGAGTATCTCCATGACCAAATCTATTACAATTGAAATAATTTCTGTTGAAAGATGGATACCTTTGAGCATTAGGCTGTTTACCGAAGGTCTTCTAGGTCCATTTCTCCCATTCCTTGATTGAGAATTTCTTTGTCTGGATCCAGAGCTTTCACTTTTCTCATATCCAAGACCATGCTTATCATTAGCCTTCTTCTGACTCTCAAGTAGCACTTCAAGTTTAGCTGAGCTTATCTTGAACTTCTCCTTGTATTCATTTCCAACTTTTAGGTCATGTTTGAGGATAACAATTTGCCTCTTAAGTTCTTCTTCATTTTCCCTAATTTCTTGTAGATTAGACTCTAGATGGCCAATTATTCTATCCAATATGTAGCATTATTCAATTCTTTCTTTTAGAGATTGATTTAATTTTTCTTCAGTCTTCTTTCTTTCTTCAATATCCTTGGTTAGCCTCATCACCCCAAATTCCATTTCATGTTTTAGAACAACTTCTTTTGCTAACTTCTCACATTCCTTTGTCTTCTCTTTTAGGGACTTATCCATGTCATTGTCATCATTCTATTTTCCTAGTTGAAGAAGTAGCTTCTTTCTCTTCCCATTAGATTTACTCAATTTTTCTTTTAAGATCTTAATGTAGTCTTCACCATCTTTAAGATATTCTTGCAGTTCTTTGACTTCTTCTCTGGACTGGTCAAGATCATCTAAAGCAAGTTGAAGTTGTTATTTGAGATTGTATGAATCCATTGTAATACCTTCCCAAATCTTCCTCAAGCTGTTAGGCTTCTTTCAAGGAACCTTGCTCTGATACCAATTGTTGGAATTAGGGTAGACAACTGAGAGGGGGGGTGAATCAGTTGTCTTAAAACCTTAATACTTTTAGGAATTAATTCTTCTTTCTATTCAAAACAGATTAATGATGAAAACATTAAAGCATGAATCAACAACACATGAGTAGAAACAAATGAATCACACTTGACACCAAGATTTTTGACATGGAAACCCGGTTAAGGGAAAAGCCATGGTGGGGGTTAACCCACAAAGATTATACTATGTTAAAAGTATTACATAAGGGGAAGGCACATGCCTTTGGGCTCATTGCCCAGAGCTCACTGCTCAAAAAGAGGCTCACTGCCTACAAGAATGATTATAAATTGTTTGAACTGATGAATAACACCTGCCAATGCAAGAAGTCAGTCCTGGTTAAGCACAAAATATTGATCTTACACACTTCATCTTTACTCTGCCCTATTTACTGCTCTGCCATAATCCGGACCTTAGATCTCTTCTCTTTCACACTTCTTATCCGCTCTTTTCGTACTTACTCCATAGTCGCACACCAACGTACCTTAATACACTCGAAACCATCGGCTATATATATTCGCCTCAAGAGATTCAATCACTTTTCTGTCAGCCTTATGAAGAACTTAACAAACAATACAAGTACTCTATTCTGTCGGCTAAAATCATACACCAATATTGATACGTACCAAAAATAACACTTGCAGGTCATCATACATGTTAGCCACTAACATTATATCCCATACGCAACTCACCAAAACACTTCTACTAGATCCACACAAGGATCTAAAACAAGTCGGCCTGTTCTTCACTGAATTGTTATGTCATATTAGGACCCGGTACTCAGATGCTCATAACTTTTAATCCCTTTATCACCGGAGGCTAAAATCTTGGATTTAGATTGTCCTGACATTCCTCTACACTCTCTTAGATTCACAACATGCAATGATTAACTGGAGAGATCCCTTGACCAAAATACTGAACTCTATCATATACCATGTTCCTATCTATCCAAACTTGACAAATCTTGGAGCTGACTTTCGATAAGATCTAATACAGCATTGCGGATGTGTGGAATGGACTTAGTTGCCATCAATGACAACACATGACATGCCTTGCAGTGTCTCTTGCCAACAGAGAGAGATATAGAGATAGAGATAGAGAGGTACAAAGATAAAGATAGAGGAAGGATAGAGAGATAAAGAGATAAAGGGAGAGATAGATAGAGATATAGAGAGTGGGAGAGAAGGAGATAGAGAGAGGGAGATAGAGATAGAGAGGGAGGATAGAAAGATAAATAGATCTAGAGGGAAGGAGAAATAGATAGGCATATAAATCTAGGGAGAGATAGAGATAGAGAGATAGAGATAGAGATAGAGATAGAGATAGAGGGGGTTGAGAAAAAGATAGAGAGAGGATAGAGAGGTAGAGAGGGAGGGAGAGATAGAGAGGGAGGGAGAGGGAGAGATAGAGAGATAGAGAGGGAGAGGAAGAGATATAGAGACAAGGGGATAGATATAGAAAGAGATAGAGAGGGAGAGACAGAGATAGAGAGATAGCATTAGAGAGAGGGAAAGATAAAGAGATAGAGATATAGAGTTAGAGAGAGAGAGACATAGATAGAGGTATGGGGAGAGGAGAAATAGAGGAATAGAGAGAGGGAGACATAGAGAGATAGATAGGGAGATGGAGAGGGAGAGAGAGGTTGGGGGAGAGATAGAAAGAGATAGAGGGAGAGATGGAGAGATAGAGTTAGAGAGGGAAAATATAGAAAGTGTGGCAGATAGAGAGATAGAGAGGGAGAGGGAGAGGGAGATGGAGAGGGAGAGATAGAGAGAGGGAGGGAGATAGGGAGGGAGAGATAAAGAAAGAAAGGGAAGGGAGAGATAGACAGCTAGAGAGGCATAAGGAGATATATAAAGAGATAGTGAGAGAGATAGAAAGAGATGGATGGGGAGGGAGAGAGACATATAGAGATGGTGAGAGAGAAATATAAAGAGATAAGAGGGAGAGGGAGAGATAGAGATATAAATAGAAAGAGGGGGAGAGAGATAGAGAGGGAGGGAGAGATATAAAGATAGAGTTAGAGAGAGGGGGAGAGAGAGAGGGAGGATATAGATATAAAGAGATAGATGGAGAGATATAGATAAAGATAGAGAGAGAGAAAGTGGGAGAGATAGAGATATAGAGATAGAGATAGAGAGAAGGAGAGGTAAAGAGATAGGGATAAAGAGATAGAGAGATATTGAGTTGAATAAGCCTTTACATAAAGTGCTTTAGACTTTGAAAATCTATACTAATCATTTTCCAACATGTAAATTTAATGTTTCATGGAGGAATTCTTGTTTAATCATCATATTCAACAATAAGCTTATGCACATTCTAAAGTCTCATTAAAAATGACAATGTATATTGAATGAAACTATGGGATGAATTGCCTTGCCTTTAGAGGTTGGTTAAAAAATGGTGCAAATTTTATGTCACATTAATTCTTATTTGAAGAGATTTGATATTTTATTTGGTAGACCTTGGATACAACAATGTAAATAAATACCTTCTATGTTAGATCAATGTATCAATGGTATAAGGAAGAACAACTAAGAGAAGAATTGGCAATTTATAAGACCAAGTAAACCTATAGTGATAAAGTCCAAAGTTACTTATGCACATTCTTGTTTTCAAGAAATTGATAAAGCAAGGCCTAAAGCACTTCAAATTGCAAAACCTATAGTTAATGTGCATAAAGGGTTTGATATTTTTATGCATTTAGGAGATCCTTATGAAAAAAATTACTCATGTGTCAAGGAAAAAAGAAGAATAAAGGTATTTTAAATGATAAGGAATTTAAACATATTTGAACTTCTATAGGAACTTATTCTATTTGGGTCCCAAATAAATATTTACAATGCAAAATTATACATATGGAACCACCTCCAAAGAAGTAGGAATAATGGGTAAATAAAGATAAATGAATAGTTCCACCCCTCTCTATCACATTTGTTAAAGGTTCTACCATACATAGTGATGAGAACTTCATTCTACATGAGAGAGAGAGAGAGAGAGAGAGAGAGAGAGAGAGAGAGAGAGAGAGAGAGAGAGAGAGAGAGAGAAGAGAGAGAGAGAGGAGAGAGAGAGAGAGAGAGAGAGAGAGAAGAGAGAGAGAGAGAGAGAGAGAGAGAGAGAGAGAGAGAGAGAGAGAGAGAGAGAGAGAGAGAGAGAGAGAGAGAGAGAGAGAGAGAGAGAGAGAGAGAGAGAGAGAGAGAGAGAGAGAGAGAGTAGGGGCTGAGATAGAGAAAGGGATAGATAAAGGGAGATAGAGATAGAGATAGAGATAGAGATAGAGATAGAGATAGAGAGAGGAGAGAGATATGGAGATAGAGAGTGAGGGAGAGATAGAGAGGGAAAGATATAAAGATAGAGAGAGAGGTAGAGATATATCTATCCCTCTCCCTTTCCTTCACCCTCTCTCTCTCTATCTATCTCTCCCTCTCTATCTCACCCACCTCTCTCTCTCTATCTATATCTCTCAATCTTCCCTTCCCCCTTTCTCTTCCCTTCCCTTTCTATCTCTCTATATGTCCCTCTCTATATATTTCTATCTCTATCTCTCCCTGTCTATCTCCATCTCCTTCTCTATCTCTCCCTCTCTCTATCTTTATCTCTCCCTCCCCTCTATCTTTCATCTCTCCCTCTATCCATACCTCTCTCTCTATCTCTCTATGTCTCTCTGTCTCCCTCTCCCTCTCTCCATCTATATCTCTCCCTCACTCCCCCTCTATCTCTCTCTATCTCTATCTTTCCTTTTCTAGAAATGAAAGTGAACAACTATAGAATGGAAATTTGATTACAACTATAACTATTAATCTAGTACATAACCAAAATGGAGATAGTATGAAAACAACACAAAAAATAACATAATAGGAGATCAAACACATAACACAATGTTTACATGGAGAAACCATTTTGGGAAAAAAAACTCCACACAAGAAGAGATGCACCAGTCTATATTAACTTCAATAGAGTTTACAATACAACACTATCGATCTCCTCTTAGGTCTTCAATCTAGCAATGCCTATAATACTCATACACAACCATAATACAATGCACATAACCTATATTGTCAGATCTGTGACCTAATAATGAATGGTCCAGATTGACTACGAAGTTACAATATTTTCTAAGGCAATTTTCTATTAATTTCTCTTTGGGGGCGCTGCCCCCAAACCCCTGCCAAGGGGACTAGAAAGATATAGCCACCCCCTAGACCCCCTGGTGATAGTAGTGGGGGGAAGCCCCCCACACCCTCCCCATCGGGTAAAAGGATCCAAAGTGTGGCTAAAACAAGATCACTACTTGGTGAATACTTCATCCCTTATGAATGATTTACAAACAATATTAGGAGTAATTAAATACATAGGATTTTCAAGGTTGATGGCACCTTAATCCTAACATCCTTCTCCCTCTCCCCCTCTTTATCTCTCCATATATTTATCTCTCCATCTCTCTCTATTTGTTGATTTTTTCTTCCAATATTGACTATAGTACTGGTGTATGTCTAACATCCTTAAATTCCCCACTATCTTGTTGCTTGACCATATTAATACCTTAAAACTCTTTCTTAATGGTTGTTTATTAACTTTTGTCATAAAAATTATATGTAGATTTGAAATAAAGGAGAGAGTAAAATTTCCTCCCTGGGGTGCAAATGCAATGTACACTTCACCAATTACCCATGGAGAGAAAATCCAAGAAGTGCACCAAGCTAGAGTAGGCTAAGAAAATATTTAAAGCATTTGAAGAGAAAATAAAGGAATTAGAAGGCTAGGTCACCACAGCTGTAGATCAAGCCATTGAAGCTGAAGATACATAGGTATAAGCAACTAAAAAACAACTCCTAGAGGTTAAAACAAAATTGACTAAAGAAAGAATAGAGTTGGCAGTTGATGCAGAGGAAAATTCCACAGTCCACCCAAAATGGCGCTGTCGGCCTGTATCGGCCAAACCTTTCTGTCGTTCCCCCGAAAAACCCCTACACGTTACCAATTTAATATGGAGCGCGCTGTGGAAACATCAATCAGCAACACAAAATATATTGAACCACCGTAGTGGTTGAACCAATTGAACCTCTTAAACAAAATGAACCTTTGAGTTCATTAAACAGTTGAACTTGTGAACTCGTTGAACCGTTTGCTCGAATCGTTCCATTGAACCTTTACATTGAACCTTCCGATTGAAACTTCCACTTGAACCTTGCAGTTAAACCTTCCACTTATACCTTGCGGTTAAACCTCCTGCTTGAACCTCCGGTTGAACCTTCCATTTTAACCTTGCGGTTGAACCGGCGCAACCTCAAACTCTCAAATCATTGAACCAATTGTGTAGTGTTGAACCAACAAACCAAAAGAAACTGTTGAACCATTGACCTGGTTCAACCCGATGATTTAGCAAAAACTACACTATCAGTAAAACCACTAACAGCCAACCCGATCGGCGATACTTTCTCCGTCGGCCAATTACAATTTCCTTAGGCCGATAACTGCCCTCACACCGATACACATTCTCCTTCCTACTCAAGTTCGTTGCAACTTCGACGCTCATCTACAACACAAAAATTGTCTACACAATTCTTCCTCCTCGACTCCATTCTACACCAACCCCTCCTCGTGGCTCAAAGTCCACATTCCATCTGGTGATCACCTTCTAGCTTCATTTCCCCCTCTGCACTGTTAGAGTTAGTCAATTATGGTATAGATTTTTGCGGACCGCTCCATGAGAACCAGACTCTTACATCCATGGAAAGGTCCGTTCCGGCATAGTCACACTCAGAAGTAAAAAGGGAATATCTTACTTCGATACCAGTCAGAAAATAAAAACAAGATTTTAGAACTGGAGATACAACGTACTATCAAAAGGAAATTCTTCTTTCTGCAATCTGAAATCCAATTGTTCCTCTACACACACATCCACCCTCTATCTAATCCCAGAAGACACTTAAAACATTCTCCATGGGTGATGGTTGCAGCGGTGGGAATGCCAACCATTCTGTAAACCGCTCACCACACAGTTACATTCAGTTTCTTGCCAGCTAGCGATGGGACAGTTACATCCCAATTCTCACATTCTTGGTCGCTTGGACCTTAGGAAACACATCAGACCAAAATAAACCTCAAAACAAAATTAAACTACCTAGGTGTCTATCACATTCATTTTGGTCCTAGGGTCCTTATCAGTCCCCTTAGGACATTTTACCCCTTCATTTCTATGATCATCTCTCCGTGCCCTTCCTGGGTCTCTTTTCCAAGGTGACCCCTTGGATGCTCCCGCATCATACTCCCCAGGATAAAGGAAACTCTTGTCCCAAGAGTTGGGTGCTCTGTTCCAGCCAGCCTGAAAACTATTTGAAAAATTCCTCTGCCGTGTGACAGGGAACATGAACTCACCTAGAGTTATCTGCCTCCTTCTTCTCCAACCTACATTTCTCTTCCAATCAGTATTTGTGTTACACAATACATTCTGATGTCCTCTCCTAGGACTCTACCACTAAAGTTCTCCTACCCTGTTCACTGGAACTTTCTGATTTGTTTCTTTTTGCAATGGCTCCTGTTTAGCCTCCTTCTTCTACCTCTCTATAGGACAATCAATGTCCCCAACCTTGATGCAATTCAAGTCCTAAACTTGCTGTTCCTGAGGACTGTCATCCACCTTCCCCTGCAACTGTTCTGGTTGCTTCCAACCAGCATTAACTTGTACATTCAGCTGTACTTTCTCCCCAAAACAGATAACAATATGGTCCCTCTTGTCTTCACAAGATAGAGGTTTTAACCTGTACTTCACACCATCTTTATGCACCAAATAACTATTTGTATATCCATCATGAATTGTTCTCCTTAAATATTGCCATGGTCTACCTAGAATTATATGCCCACATGTCATTGAAATAACATCACATAAAACAGACTCATGGTATGGACCAATGGAGAAATCAACATATGCCTTCTTACTAACCTTAACTTGCTATCCTTGGCTTACCTAAGTAGCGTTGTAAGGATTTGGATGATCAAATGTCTGCAATCCCAATTTGTTTACCATCTCCCAGGAAACTAAGTTATCATGTGCACCTGAATCGATGATCATCTTACATAATTTGCCATGGCTTAAACAATTTGTTCTAAAAATAGATACCTGTGGTGCTATCTGCACTTTGTCCACCATGAGGCACTCTCCTATTTCTGAATCAAGAGCTACTTCTAGTGCCTTGTCTTCTTTCTTTTCCTCTTCCTGTGTCAAATGAAGTCTTTTCTCCTTTCCCTTTTCAACATCCTTCCATTTTGGACAATTGTAAGTTGTGTGCCCAAATTCATTGCAAGTATAACACCTACCAGTGAATGCACCTCTACCTGATCCAAATCTACCTCCACCTCTGTATCCACCTCTCTGTTTTGTAGTGGACTCCTTGCCTTTCTCATTGTTGTTTTGTTCCTCATTAGTAGGCTTGCCCCTACCTCTAGATCCTCTGCCAGATCCATGTCTCTCTTGCTTCCTCTTCACCCTTTCTTCAGCCCTTATGGCCAACTGAAAACATTCACTAAGTGTTTTTGGTATACTCAGACCAATCTCATCCTGCAAGGTATACCTAAGCCCATTTAGGTATCTTGCTACTTTCTCATCCTCATCTTCCAATCCACCTCTAATACTAAGCTTGTGGAATTGCTCAGTATAGGACATCACATCCATGTCCTTCTGCCTCAAATTCTGTCTTATTCTCTTTGTTTGAATGGTATAATCAGATGGAAGAAACTGAGTCTTCATCATATCCTTCATCTTATTCCAAGAAGTGATTTTTGTTACACCTCTAGCCACTCTTTCTGTCTGCACACTACTCCACCATTTAAGTGTTGTTCCTCTCATCTTCGTCTTTGCAAATTTCACCTTTCTCTCATCACTGATTTCTTCATATTCAAAGAAATTTTCAAGGGCATCTATCCACCCCAAGACTTCCTCACTATCCACCTTTCCCTGATAGATAGGTAACTCCATAGTTGCTTTTGTTCCACCACCCTGAACTGCTTTAAGTAATCTCAGAAGTTTCTTTTCTTCAGGATCGAATTCATCCCTAAGAGTTTTCTCTTCTGTCTCCTCATATTCTTCTTCATCTTCCCCATCATCTTGTTCCTCTCTTTTCTTCTCCAATGCTTCCAATCTGGCCAAGATTGTAGCATTCTCCCTTCTCACCTGTCTCAGCTCTCTTTCTCTTACAGCATCTTGTGCTCTTCTCTCTCTCAGTTCTCTTTCTCTTGCCTCCAATGCTTCTTTCAGTTCTTCATTTTCCTTAGCCATCTTATCCTTTGGCGGCATCTTGACAACTCTGAATCTTTCCACTAGATTCCTTTTCTCCTTCAGATACTCAATACTTTACCCAGAGCTTTTGCTGCGCTCTGATACCAATTTGATGCAGAGGAAAATTCCACAATCCACCCAAAATGGCGCTTTCAGCCTGTATCGGCCAAACCTTTCTGTCGTTCCCCTGAAAAGCCCCTACACGTTACCAATTTAATAGGGAGCGCGCCGCGGAAACATCAATCAGCAACACAAAATATATTGAACCACCATAGTGGTTGAACCAATTGAACCTCTTAAACGAAATGAACCTTCGAGTTCATTGAACCGTTGAACCCGTGAACTCGTTGAACTGTTTGCTCAAACCGTTCCGTTGAACCTTTCCCTTGAACCTTCTGGTTGAAACTTCCGCTTGAACCTTGCGGTTAAACCTTCCACTTATACCTTGCGGTTAAACCTCCCACTTGAACCTCCCGGTTGAACCTTCCATTTTAACCTTGCTGTTGAACCGGTGCAACCTCAAACTCTCAAACCATTGAACCAATTGTGTAGTGTTGAACTGATGAACCAAAAGAAACTATTGAACTGTTGAACTGGTTCAACCCGATGGTTCAACTTGATGATTCAGCAAAACTACACTATCAGTAAAACCACTAATAGCCAACCCGATCGGTGATACTTTCTCCGTCGGCCAATTACAATTTCCTCAGGCCGATAACTGCCCTCACACCGATACACATTCTCCTTCCTACTCAAGTTCGTTGCAACTTCGACGCTCGTCTGTGACACAAAAATCGTCCGCACAGTTCTTCCTCCTCGACTCCATTTTGCACCAACCCCTCCTCGTGGCTCAAAGTCCACATTCCATCTGGTGATCACCTTCCAGCTTCATTTCCCCCTCTGCACTGTTAGAGTTAGTCGATTATGGTACAGATTTCTGCGGACCGCTCCATGAGAACCAGACTCTTACATCCATGGAAAGGTCCGTTCTGGCATAGTCACACTCAGAAGTAAAAAGGGAATATCTTACTTTGATACTAGTCAGAAAATAAAAACAAGATTTTAGAACAGGAGATACAACGCACTATCAAAAGGAAATTCTTCTTTCTGCAATCCGAAATCCTATTGTTCCTCTACACACACATCCACCCTCTGTCTAATTGCAGAAGACGCTTAAAACATTCTCCATGGGTGACGGTTGCAGTGGTGGTAATGCCAACCGTTCTGTAACCGCTCACCACACAGTTACATTCAGTTTCTTGCCAGCTAGTGATGGGACAGTTACATCCTGATTCTCACATTCTTGGTCGCTTGGACCTTAGGAAACACATCACACCAGAATAAACCTCAAAACAAAATTAAACTACCTAGGTGTCTATCACATTCATTTTGGTCCTAGGGTCCTTATCAGGCCCCTTAGGACATTTTACCCCTTCATTTCTATGATCATCTCTCTGTGCCCTTCCTGGGTCTCTTTTCCAAGGTGACCCCTTGGATGCTCCCGCATTAGCAGTATGGAAAAGCTAGATGGTAATTAAGACAATCACCAAGAATACATTATCAAAGCAAGTGGAAAACTTGGAGGTATAATTTAGCCATGAAAATGCTAAAATCAGTGCCAAGGATATTGAAATAGGATCACTAAATAAAAATTCCTCTACCCAAGATTATGAGCTAGTGAAGCTAAATAATCAAGTGGACACCTAGGCGTAGACACTCAAGGGCCTAAGAGAAAATGAGGCTGACCTAACGAATATACTAGAATAATAAAAGGAGGAGGTCAAGAGGTTAAAGGACCAAATTAAAGAGCTCAAATAGTTAGTGGCTTCCCTTGACCACATCAAGGTCTTGTGAAGATCATATTGTAAGGCCAAAATGGAGGTCACATCATCTAAGCCTTGTGAATGAGAAGAGCCAAATTTATAGAGCTAGTGAATGAGAAGAGCCAAGAAGAAACTATATTTAACATGTGATCCTTCGCTCCTTTTATCAAATAGGTTCAATTAGTTTTCAAGATATTGATAGAGATAGAGGCCCTTGTACAAACATCTATGGCTCAAGCATAGGAGGTATCCCATGAATGCACCAATGAACTAGAGTGCCACTTTAGACTCTTATAGAAGATCAATTCTCCCTTAGACAAAGAGTGGGAGAAGCTTCTGGATTCTCCTTTGGTTGACCTACTTCAATTTATGAGCATGGACTATCATTGTTACAACCTACATGCATCAACTAAAAGTAAATTGAATACACATGATTTGTACCCTTGGTCTTAATTTGATTGACTTGTATATCTTCCATGAAATCTTCTCCCCTATTCATATACCTATTCATTGAACCTAGGTGGAATTTATATTCTTGCAAGTGCAATCTTTTTTTATAATTATGTGTCAATAAAGATATGTGTTTAATGTTAATCTAGTGTGCTTAGTCAAGATGTATGTGGCATGATTTGACTGCCCTTAGTACTATATGAATGAATTGAGACACAAAGAGCTAATATGTACAAATGTAATTTATGTAATTGGGGTTTGTCTTTCATCCAATTTCAAACACCTATAGCCTAAATGTAATTTATGGAATAAATCATTGTCGTTTGTAGTACTATAAAGGAAGGGTTTTCTTTGTATGGACTATAGGAAGGGAGATAGAGGTATAGATAGAGAGAGTGGATAGATAGGGAGATAGAGAGTGAGGAAGAGATAGATAGGGAAAGATATAGAGAGATGTAGAGAGGGAGAGACACAGAGAGATAGAGAGGGAAAGAGATGAAGAGATGGAGAGATATGGGGAGAGAGGTATTGAGAGGTAGAGATAGAGAGGGAGTGAGAGAGATAGAGAGAGGGAGATAGAGATAAAGAAAAAGAGGGAGAGAGATAAAATAAATAGCTAGATAGAGGAAGGATATAGAGATAGAGATATAGGGAGGATAGAGATAGAGGATTCGTAGAAAGAGACTCCCTATATTTGTCTATCCTCCCTTTTTCTATGTCTCTCTATCTCTATCTCTATCTCTCTCTATCCCTATCCCTATCTCCATGTCCATCTCTCTCTCTCCATATATATATACATATATACATATATATATACATATATACATATATATATACATATATACATATATACATATATACATATATACATATATACATATATACATATATATATACACACATATATATATACACATATATATATACACATATATATATACACATATATATATACATATACATATATCTATACATATATATATATATACATATATATATATATACATATATATATGTGTGTGTGTATATATATATCCCTCTCTCTCTCATCCTCTCTAGATATCTCTATCTACTCTCCCTCTATCTATGTAGATCTCTCTCTCTATATATATATATATCAATCTCTCTTTCCCCCCTTTCTCTTCTCTTCCCTCTCTATCTCTCTCTATATGTCTCTCTCTATATATTTTTATCTCTATTTCTCCTCTCTATCCCCATCTCCTTCTCTATCTCTCCCTCTCTCTATCTTTATCTCTCCCTCCCTCTATCTCTCCTCTCTCCCTCTATCTAACCCTCTCTCTATCTCTCTATCTCTCTGTCTCTATCTCCCTCTTTCCATCTCTATCTCTCCCTCACTCTCCCCCCTCTATCTCTCTATTTCTCCCTCTCCTCCTCTCTATTGTTGAAAGAACAATAATACACTGAGAGGGGGGTGAATTAGCGTCTGTTAACTTTTAACAAAATTAAACCAAGAGACAAGAATCAAAAGCACACATAAATCGCACAACACTAGATGTACGTGGAAAACCCTAAAATGGAAAATCCATGGTGAGAATGTTGCTTGATTCTACTTCTCAAATCCAACCTCACAATAAGAACTTTTACAGATGTTTTGTAAGAACCAACTGACATGTACATTGACACCCAAGACAATGTTTTGAGGCACCAACCTTCAGGTACACTGTACACCTAATTGAGCACCAACCCAATTTTCTAAGGCACCAACTCCAAACTAAATAAAGAGCCACCAAGCCTTGATTTCTTACAAATTCTTATATGTACACAATGGTTCTTTTCTAACTTGAAATGCACCTTTTCAATTCATATACATCGCTCTCCTTCTTTGCCTGGTATTCTCATGAACACAATCTTCTTCACTCTCTCACCCTTCAAAACTATGTTCTCATTACCACAGTCTCCCTTTTTCTTGATACACTCTGCATGTGAACATTGTATGTTTGTGCAAACCCTTCACACTCTACCTATGAAAGAAAATGTTTAGTTCTATTACCAGCTGCAAAAACATTCATGGTGACTATATAGTTTTTTGAACAACTACTTCCAGAACCAATTCTATCAGAAATAATAATGACCTCCTTTCGTTGGAGTAACTACATCAAGATCCATAGAAACAGTTTTTGAAGCGATTTGCACCAGTTTTCAAAGAATTTGTTATGTCTATGTGTTGTTTCTTAAGCAGTCAAGAGTTGGCCTTCACACATTTTGCCTTCCATCAAGAGTCGGGCTTCTTGTGTTTTGCCTTCCATTCGGAGTTGGGCTTCTCATGTTTTACCTTGTTGGGAGTCGAGCTTCTAACATTTTCCCTTCCATATGGAGTGTTGGTGCCTACATAAACATTCAAATTTCAAGCAGTTAATTTCGCAGGCACCTTCCCAAAAAATAAAATAAAAATTCTAAGTCTCTCGGCCTTCTCAGTTGAAAATGCAAAAATTAGTTGCATGCATGCATCTTTGTGTATACAAGGTCTTTTGTATATACTTGCAAGTTCAAATGTACATTCAGACATACAAGGCGGTTTGTATGTTCAATTGGCCTTAAAAAATGGTGAAAAATTAGTTATATGCATTCTTGTATGCAAATCGGGCTTAAAAAAGGTGCATATACATTAAGGAATCTATCGCAGATTTTGGGAATATTCCTTGCTTGTATATCGGGTTGCATGTATGTTTTGTGTTGTATGTTCAAACATACAACGGCTAGATACAAAGTGAAACATGTAAAGAAGATATACATTGGCGGCATACAAGCGAAACATACAAAGGTCAATGTACATGGAGACAGATGCAATGGTGAATGTATGTCTGACATACATTGGCTTTATACAATGAAAAATATACAAAGAAACCCAACATGCATTTGCTATAGTGATAGAGGGTCATCAGCAAGACAGGATGCATCGGCAGTCAATTCCAAAGTTTGCCCGACGGCCGATGCATATACATTGAAAAAGGATACAAGGGGCCTTGTATATTTGGCAACATACAAAACAGCAGAGATACATGTGGTGGGGTCTGCCTCACATACAAAGAGGAATGTATATGCAGTATACATTCGCTATATGCAGAGTGAAAAGAGCAAAGGGCCGAAATACAAAAGGTGGGGCCCATCAATTGCATATTTTTGCGATTGCATGTTCGCACATACAATCAATTATGCATTCGCAAATATACAAGCCGGATCTGAAATGAGAATGCATTCTGGTTGATAATGTTGAAGTCTGTTGTTTGTATGTATAATCTGCTTGTATGTTCGCATTGTATATGCGACATACATTGGTCATTTACAAAGGAAGAACATGCAACCCGGACGTGAAAAGGAAAATGTACTGTGATGGACAAATGTTTGGGGTCCGTGACATGTATATTGGGTGCTTGTATGTGCCGATATACATTGTGAAGATGTAAAAGGTGATACAAGTCGGACCCAAGTAGAATTTCAATTTGTTCTATACAGATTTGGGTGCTTGTATGTTAAACAGTTGTATGTATATGCATTGGCATATACAAAGGATTTGAAAGGCAGGAAAGCGGGCAGTTGTATATGCATTTGAATATGCATATACAAGGTGAAAAGGGGCAAAAGTGGTGGACAAGGCAAAATGAGGGTCAGCGATGGGAAGAGTCAGTGAAGCAAAAGGTACCTGCGTGGCATATTTCCATTGGTTGATGACTAGTCAACATGATTTTGAGCCGCATATCTCAGTGAAGGGAGGAGAATCGATGGTCATGGTTTAAACTTTTAGCAGCGAAGGATTTCCTGTGTTCACTACATCTTTTTTGGCGGGAATCTTCAGAGTGCGGACCATTGCTGCATCCTGCGGGTTGGTATGCCATTAATGGCAAAGAAATTGCAGAGATATGGTCTGATTGACAGGTCAACTACCCAATTGATGAGGAAAATCTTTAGGCGGCGATGCGGATCCCAATCTCACTTATTTTTCTTCCTCCTTCTCTCTGGTGAATTCATTGATTTGAGTGCCATTCTGTGGTGCGTTGTATTTGGCAGGAATTTTAAAATGCCATGTAATTAATGCTGAGTACACATTCATGTTGTATATGAAGGACTGTGTTACTCATTTTCAAGGTTGTTGAAGGACCTGGGCTTTTTTGGGGGAAAAATAATGAAAGACAGAGCATTTTCTTGGCTATTTTATCTCTGTTGGAGTTTATGAGTTGCATTTGAGTGCACCTTGCACATATGTTCAGTTTCTTGTCATTTTATATGAAAAATGCATTATTGCATGTGTTTATCTATCTGTCTCCATGTGTTGTATGCATTCTCTTCTTTGAATCTGGTTGCTAAGGGTTTCTCAGATTCTAGGGTATAGATTTCTGTATCACATGCTTAATCTTTAACTTCCATTCAAGGAGTGGATTAAATTGTTTTAGGTGAGTATGGAGAAGATTGTATGTCAGCTAGGATGTATGTAAGTAGAGACAGTTAAGTACTTATCCTTGGGTGGTGTTTGTAAGGCAAATACCTGTCCTAACCCCTTGAAAATTGAATGCCAGTTGCAAGCCACTCTCTTGTATGCGTCTAGTTGACTCCTTGCCCTGAGATAGGCACCAGTCTACTCCCTGTGTAGTAGTTATGATCCAAAACCCCCTGTCTTGCATCCAAAATTTAAAACAAACCATTTCATGATTTCCACCCTGTTAGTTTGTAGGAAGTAAAAATAGGACCCCTGCATACTCTCATACCTCAACCAGTTAGATATGTCCAAGAACATTGCCAGCCTTGTGATATATCATGTAAATCTTGGTCCAAACATGAGAATATTCTGCCTATTATTGTAAAGCTAAATCTTTTTATCATTGGGAAAGTCAAGGTCGAATCTTTAGCTATAGGGATACCCCCCTTGGTGCGGCAGAACTAGAAGTGAAGGGGAGGTAGCTCACACAACCTCCCGTATCTGTTGGTCGAATTTGCCTGTGCATTGGAACTGGCAAACCCTTTGCCGATTCAGGCACTAACAGGGAGTTAGGCTTCTAACATTTTGCCTTCCGTCAGGAGTCGGGCTTCTCACGTTTTGCCTTGCATTGAGAGTCAGGCTTTTAGTCTTCCAACTTCCTTTTGGAATGAGTCAAAGAACCTCTCTAGTCTCTAATCTCTATTTTCCTTATCTTTTTTGGATTTCTCTTATGTTGAAAGGTGTGTACCATTGGTCTCCTTGTCCTGTGCAACACAACGCTTGGGTTTGTGACAAGTCTTAACTGCCTCCCATGGATTCATTAACTCTGGCAGTTGTATAAGGAATTAACAGGTCGATCTTTGGTGCAATAAAAACTATCTTTCTAACAATTGGTATTAGAGCCTGGGTTACGGGTTCGAACCCCTTGCTTGCGCTGGGGGATTGTTTCAAGGTGTGCATCCTTGGTCTCCTTGTGTTGTGTAACATAGCACCTGGGTTCGTGATAAGGATTAACTGCCTCCCATGGATTCATTAACTCTGGCAATTGTATCATGCATTAATAGGTCGATCTTTTGGTGTAATGACAACCATCTTTCTAACAACTTGTCAGGCATTCTTTCTTCCATCTTCCATTTGGAATGAGTCAAGGAGCAGCTCTGCTCTCTAATCTCTAATCCCTTAGACTAAATAAGATTTCATGCACTAGGGATTCTATCTTTCGGCTTCCATATCAGAATGGATCAAGGAATAGATCCAAACTTCGATCTCTGATTTCCTTAAACTAAGTTAGAGCTTTACAATTGAGCCTTCCTTATCGGGCCTTTCTTCTTTCCTTGACAAGGAGAAGGAGTAAGGCCGAAACTCTGAACTCCTATCTCTAATTTCCTTAGACTAATTGAAGCTTTGCGATTGGGCCTTCCCTTATTGGGCCTTTCTTCTTTCCTCGACAAGGAGGAGTAAGGCCAAAACTTCAAACTCTGATGATCTCCAAAAAAATAAGTAAACTACCCTTTGTCGCCTAGTCGATAAATTAGTGAAAAGATGAACTCATGAACTAGTTTGCAAAATACAAGTTTTGCCAATAACTAAAGTATCTGTTCTTCAACCTTTCATTTCAACACCTCCTTCATTGTTGGCAAATTGGCAAATTGGCAAATTTTTGAAACTAGCGAATCGGTGAATTTTGAAACTTACAAAAAAAACTTTTGCCAAGACTTAACACATTTTCTATCTTCCAAATCTTCATCGAAAGCACTTCCCCTTTCTCTTCTGTCAGCGAATTGGCAAATAACAAAACCAATGAACTTTCTATCTCTCCTGTTGGTGAATCGACGAAAAATGATACTGGCAAACTTGTTAGCTCTCGAACCAAACTTTTTCTGACTAAAGCCTTAGTGTCCTTTTGCTTCCCTTTTGCCTTAGAAACTTTTGTTGTGTTACACTTCTCCTCTACCATAGACACTATAATAACAACACTTTAACACATTCCTTTGACATCAATGACAACATTTCTAACAATCTCCCCATTTGTCATTGATGGCAACACCTAAAACTGAATAGGCCATGACAACACCAGAATGCTTGTGTTGTTGAACTACATCATCTCCAACATCTCATCTCCCCATCATTCTACAACAATAACACTATTCTCCCCCTTGTTGCATTAGCACTCTTAGTGCCACTACACTATTCTCCCCCTTTGACATCAATTACAAAGGGATTCACAAAAATCTCCCTAAAGACCAGCATCCTATAGAGTAACTGTATTACTAGGGATAGAGGAATACTCTGATATGCTCCCCCTGGATGAATACTTTCTATATCCAATTGGAGATAGGAGAAGAAAACAACCCCTAACTTCTGCCTGAGTTGTTCAAATGTCTCCTTTAGAAGGGGTTTTGTAAATATATTTGGCAACTGTTCTTTTGTAGCAATATATTCTGACTTGACTTCTTGTTCAACAACTTTCTCCCCGAGAAATGGTACTTAATGGATATGTTCTTGGTTCTTGAATGCATAACTGGATTCTTTGAGATGTTTATAGCACTTGTATTATCACAAAGAATGTTAATTGGCTTATCAAACCCAACCTTAATATCTTGCAGAGTTTGTTTCATCCATAGCACCTGAGTACAACAAGATATAATTGCAATATATTCAGCTTCAAATGTTGATAAAGAAACTAAGTCTTATTTATTACTCAACCATGCTACCAATCTATCTCCTAGAAAGAATGCACCACCACTAGTGCTCTTTCTATCATCCACACAACCAGCCCAATCAACATCTGTGTATGCAGTCAAAGTGAAGTCATCACCAACAAGATACCATAGACCATAATCTAATGTACTCTTCAAGTATCTAAATATCCTCTTCACCACTTTGACATGTGTCTCCTTAGGAGCAACTTGAAATCTAGCTACCATGAAAACAACTTGCATGATATCAAGCCTTGTTGTTGTGAGATACAAGAGACTTCCAATCATGGATCTATACAAGTTTGATTTGCTAAAGCAGATTCATCATCTTTGCTAAGCTTACATCCAGTGACCATAGGTGCACACTAACTGGCTTGCAATCTTCCATCTTGATTTTTTCAGAATTGCTTTCACATACTTGGTTTGAGAAATGAAAATCCCTGTATCAAATTGATTGACCTGTAAACTAAGGAAAAATGCTAATTCTCCTAGCATTGACATCTCAAACTCTTTCTGCATATCATCAACAAGCTCTCTACACATTTTGTCACTATCTCCACCAAATATTATATCATCAACATAAACAATAACAATCAACATATGATTACCTTCAATTTTAAAATACAGATTGCTAGCAGCTATACCTTTCGTACAACCTTTCTATTGAAGATATTTGTCCAGCGTGGAGTACCAAGCCCTAGGAGCCTATTTTAGACCATGCAATACCTTTTTAAGTCTACACACATAGTCATTGTTTTCAGTCACCTTGAATCCTTCAAGTTTCTCTATATAAACTTCCTCATCCAAATAGCCATTGAGAAATGCAAATTTCATATCCATCTGGTACACCTTGAAGTGTTTATAAATTGAATATGCAAGAAACATTCTAATGGCTTCAAGCCTAGCCACAGGTGCAAATGTATCATCAAAATCTATTCCCTTTACCTGAGCATAGCCCTTGTAGACTAATGTTTCTTTGTTTCTGGTTATCTACCCATCTTTATTCAATTTATTCCTGAACACCCATTTTGTGCCTATGACATTCTTATCAATAGGCCTTGGAACAAGTTCCCAAGTCTAATTTTCCTCTATTTGACTAAGTTCTTCCTTCATGGCCTCAATCTAGCTCTCATCCTTACTGGCTTCTTTATAAGATTTAGGTTCTATTTTAGATAGTAAAGAATAGTTTACCTGTTCTTGTTGTGATAGCTTTAGCTTTCTCCTTGTCATGACACCCTCAGTTTTGTTTCCAAGAATTTGATTCTCAAAATGATCTCATTTGACATACTTGGGTGAAGCCTTTGGATTAGATTTTAGTTGTTCTTCATCAGCATCACTCTCCTCTTGTGACTCTTCTTTTGTATCTTCTTCTTCTTCTTCATAAACATGAACCTTTGAATACAAGTCATTTCCATGTGACAATTGAGAGAAGTCTTCATCCACTCTAACATTCACACTTTGAACTATCTTCTACAACCTTTTATTGTAGTATTTATAGGATTTGCTTGTAGTTGAATAACCAATAAATATTCCCTCATCAGACCTTGTCTCAAATTTACTCAAGGTATCTTCATCCATTTTTATAAAACACCTACTTCCAAATATTCTAAAATACTTCACAGATGTAGGTCTTCCTTTCCATAATTCATATGGAGTTTTATCATGATTTACTCTTAACTGACCTCTATTAAAAATGTAAACAACAGTATGAATTGCTTCCTTCTAGTATCTATTAGGAAATTTGGCCTCATTTAACATAGTTCTATCCATTTCCTAGATAGTTTTGTTCTTTCTCTCAACAAATCCATTTTGTTGAGGTGTCTTAGCTGCAAAGAAATGTCTTTTAATCCCATGCCCTTCACAATACTGATTAAATTCATTAAAAGTGAATTCTCCACCTCTGTTAGACCTTAAGCATTTTATCCTTGGACCAATTTCATTCTCAACCATAGCCCTAAAGATTTTAAATCTTTCTAAAGCTTGAGATTTATCTTTAAGAAAAGTTACCCATGTCATTCTTGAATAATCATCTATCAACAACATGAAATACCTTTCTCCATTAATGCTTTTAGTTCTGGTTGGTCCACACAAGTATGTATGTATCAATTCAAGAGGTTTTGAATTTGAATATTCCTTTGTCTTGAAACTGACCCTTATTTGCTTCGCTTCTTGGCATTCTTTATAGAAGGTACTTTTTGGCTTGCCAATACTAGGCATATGTCTGACTGCATTCTTCTTGCTGACCTTCACTAGATGGTCAAAGTTGATGTGGCCCAACCTTTTGTGCCATAACCAACTTTCATTAGTTTTCCCTAATAGACATCTTCCACTTTTCACCTCTTCAAGATGGTACAGGTTGTTGTTTGTTCTATTTTCCTCAGCAACAATTCTACCAGAGCTAGCTTGTCTTATCTCATATCCACTAGCATGAAATAATAAGTTATACCCCTTATCACACATCTAGATGACATTGAGCAAATTATGTTGTAATCCCTCTACATACAACACATATTAAGCATTAGTTTTACCATCTATGCATAATGTGCCTTTTCCAGCTATTTGAGTAGTGGTGTTATCACCGACCTTGACAGAACCACCATTCCATTTCTCCAAATTGGTGAACTTGCTCTTATCTTTAATCATATGACTAGAGCATCCGCTGTCTATTACCCAAGGATTGCCTTGTCCTTTGGCATGAAAAGATATTTGGACTAACATGGACTGTTCATTCTTCTTTTCTATCCAATGCCTTTTTGAACTTTTCTCGTTTTCCTCAAAAGGTTTTGCAGATTCTTTCTCTTGATCAGGGAGTGCAGATTCTTTCTTTTGACTTGTAGAGGATTTTGCAGGTCTTTTCTATTTTCTTACAAAAGCATGCGTAGGTCTGTCTTTCCTTGGAGGAGTAAATCTCCTTTTCTCCTGTTTATAAGGTTGTATAAACACACTTCTACAAAACTTGGCAATATGCCCATAGTTGTTACAATTATAGAAACTATCATTCATATCAACTAAAGGGGCAAAAGGATTTCTACTAACAAAATCATGTCTATCCATTCTCCTAGTTCTAATTGTGCAATTTATTGCTTTATGTCCAAACTAATTACATGAAAAATAGTAACCATTAAAAGCATAATTAAACCTAGTTTGTCTTGCAAGTTGGTCCTTGAATCTCCTCCTTGGATTGTGAACTTTGATGAATCCATCATCCTCCTTTCTAATATCTTCAGTCTTCTTATTCTTCCTGAATCCTTCAGACTTCCTAGAAGCAACAACACTCTTTTTAGTCTCTTTTGTCTTCTTAGGTTCAATAGAGCTTGACTCACCTTTTTCTTCAACTACTTTTTGAAAGAGAGTAGCAGATTTGATAATCTTCTCTTCAACATTCTTCTTATTCTTGAAACTCTTGTCTTCCACATATCCTAACCCAAGCATGTTTGAGAAGGAACTTTGACAACCAATTATTTCACCATGAATATTAGAGCTCTCACAAACTTAAGGCTTCTATTTAATTGCATGTTTACCTTTTCTAACTCCTTCCTTAGAGAGACAACTTCAGTCTCTAGTTTTTGACATTCTTCTAGTTTGGTTTTCAAACTCAAACTAGTAACGTCCTCTATTCTTTTAGATTCTACTAGCTACAACTTCAAGCCTACTATAAGTTTTTCAACTTCTTCAATCCTTGACTTGTATTTTTCATTTTTTTTTCTCTCAGCTTTTAAATCTTTTAAGGCAGAAATTAGTTCACCTTCCAAATCAACTTCACCCTCTTCTTTCTCATCAGAGTCTTCACAACAATCTTTTATAGGAGTGTATTCATTTTCTTTGATTTCAACAATCATAAATCCATCTTCATAATTTTCACTTGTAGAAGAACAGTGATTTGAAGAACTAATTTCTTTGTCTACATATAGACTCTTTTTCTTCTTATTAAAGTTTCTCTTCTTAGACTTGGAAACATTTTGACTCCTAGAACTGTCTCCCTTTTCATTTTCACCTAAGGGACATTTAGAAGCAAAGTGACCAATTTTCCCACAATTAAAACATTTGAAAGGTAGATTACATTTATACTTTCTAGAGCCCTTCTTCAATATTCTGACAAAGTTTGCTTCTTCTTCACCTAAAATGATACTTAGTTCTAAATCTTCTTCAATTTGCTTGGCTTTAGAAGTCTTGAATGCTACTTCTTTCTTTGTTGAACTAGTATTCTCACTTCTCATCTCATATGTTGTGAGTGACCCAAATAATTCATCCATAGAAAGCTTATCCATATCTTTTTCTCCCTCAATTGTAGAGACTTTTGAGTCATACCTCTGTGGGAGAGACCTTAGAACCTTCTTTACAATCACCTTATCTTTTACTTCCTCTCCAAGACCTATGATTGCATTCACTACCTCGTCTACCCTGAGCATGTATTCTATAATATTCTCATCATCTTTCATCTTTAGAGCCTCAAATTTGCCTCTATGGGTTTGCAGTTTCACTTGCTTGAATTTATCATCACCCTCATAGATGTTGTGTAGCTTATCCCATATGTGTTTGGCAGATTTACAATGCATGACTTTTACAAATTTTGTATTAGATAGACCACACAGTATAGCATTCTTTGCTTTGGCATTATTTTCATAATCTTTCTTATTAGCTGTAGTGGGAGTAGTTGTTGGTGGTGTGTAGCCATCTAAAACTGACTGTCATACATCAAAACCAAGAGAGGTTAGATAAGTCTCCATTCTGATGCTCTATAAAGCATAATTGGATCTATCAAATAATGGTTCTTTATTTGAAGAAGAACCCTCATGTCCTACCATATTGTTCTTATGATCAGATCTTCCTTAAATGGTTAAACTTTCTTCAAGGAACCCTAGGCTCTGATACCAACTATTGAAAGAACAATAATACACTAAGAGGAGGGTTGAATTAGTGTACATTAATTTTTAACAAAATTAAACCAAGAGACAAGAATCAAAAGCACACATAAATCAAACAACACCAGATATACATGGAAAACCCTAAAAGGGAAAAACCATGGTGAGAATGTTGCTTGAGTCTATTGCTCAAATCCAACCTCACAATAAGAGCTTTTATAGATGTTTTGTAAGCACCAACTTATAGGTACATTGACACCCAAGACAATCTTTTGAGGCACCAACCTCTAGATACACTATACACCTAATTGAGCACCAACCCAATTTTCTAAGACACCAAACCTTGAATTCTTACAAATTCTTATATGTAGAAAATGGTTCTTTTCTAATCTGAAATGTACCTTTTCAATTCATATATGTTGCTCTCCTTCTCTTCCTAGTGTTCTCAAGAACACAATCTTCTTCACTCTCTCACCTTTAAAACTGTGTTCTCATTACCACAGTCTCCCTTTTTCTCAATACACTCTACCTGTGAACATTTGTATGTTTGTGCAAACACTTCACACTCTACCTGTGAAAGAAAATGTTCAGTTTTGTTACCGGTTGAAAAACATTCATGGTGACTATATAGTTTTTTGAACAACCACTTCCAAAACCAATTCTACCAGAAATAACAACGACCTCCTTTCATTGGAATAATTGCATCAAGATCCATAGAAATGGTTTTTGAAGTGATCTACACCAGTTTTTAAAGAATTTTTTATGTCTATGTGTTGTTTCTTAAGTAGTCGGGAGTTGGGCTTCTCACATTTCACCTTCCATCAAGAGTCAGGCTTCTCACATTTTGCCTTCCATTGGGAGTCAGGCTTCTCGCGTTTTGCCTTCCATCGGGAGTCGGGCTTCTCGCATTTTTCCTTCTGTTGGGAGTTGGGATTCACTCATTTTGCCTTCCATCAAGAGTCAGGATTTTAGTCTTCCAGCTGCCATTTTGGAATGAGTCAAAGAACCTCTCCTCTCTCTAATCTCTAATTTTTTTCAGATTTCACTCACCTTGCATTCTTTCTTCCATCTTCCATTTTAGAATGAGTTGAGGAGCAACTCCGCTCTCTGATCTCTGATCCCTTAGACTAAATCAAATTTCACGCGCCAGAGATTTTGTCTTCCAGCTGCCATATCAGAATGGATCAAGGAATAGATCCGAACTCTGATCTCTGATTTCCTTAGACTAAATTAGAGCTTTACGATCGGGCTTTCCTTATTGAGCCTTTCTTCTTTCCTCGATAAGGAGGAGGAGTAAGGCTGAAACTTTAAACTCTAATCTCTGATTTCCTTAGGCTAAATCAAAGCTTTGTGATCAGGCCTTTCTTCTTTCCTCAACAAGGAGGAGTAAGGCTGAAACTCTGAACTCTGATGATCTCCATAAAAACAAGTAAACTACCCTTTGTCACCTAGTTGGTGAATTAGTGAAAAGATGAACTCATGAACTAGTTTGCAAAATACAAGTTTTGCCAATAACTAAAGCCCTTCAACCTTTCATTTTCAACACCTCCTTCGTTGTTGGCAAATTGGCAAATTTCAAAACTGGCGAATCGACAAATTTCAAAACTTTCAAACAAAACTTTTTCTGAGACTTAACACATTTTCTATCTTCCAAATCTTCATCGAAAGCGCGTCCCCTTTCTCTTCTATCAGAGAATCAATGCAAAATGAAATCGATGAACTTGCCATCTCTCTTGTTGGCAAATCGGTGAAAAATGAAACTCATGAACTTGCTAGTTCTCGAACCAAACTTTTTACCGACTAAAGCCTTAGTGTCTTTTGCTTCCTTTTGCCTTAGAAGCTTTTGTTGCATTACACTTCTTCGCTACCATAGACACTATAATAACAACTCTTCAACACATTCCTTTGACATCAATGACAACATTTCTAGCATCTATCTCTCTATCTATTTATCTCTCCATCTCTCTATCTATTGTTTTTTTCTTCTAGTATTGACTATAGTACTAGTGTATGTCTAACATCCTTAAATTCCCCCCTATCTTGTTTCTTGACCATATTAATACCTTAAAACTCTTTCTTATTGGTTTCTCAATTATCTTTTATCATAAAAATTATATGTAGATTTGAAATAAAGGAGAGAGTAGATTTCCTCTAGGAGGGTGTAAATTCAATGTACACTTCACCAATACCTAGGAAGAGAAAATTCAAGAAGTGCACCAAGCTATAGTAGGCTAAGAAAATACTTAAAGTATTTGAAGTCAAAATAAAGGCATTAGAAGGCTAGGTCACCACAATTGTAGAGAAAGCCATTAAAGTTGAAGATACATAGGTAGAAGCAACTAAAAAACATGAGCACGTTATAACTAAGAAAACCACCAAGAATACATTATCAAAGAAGTGGAAGACTTGGAGGTATAATTAAGCCATGAAAAGGCTAAAACTAGTGCCAAGGCTATTGAAATAGGATCACTAAAGAAAAAGGCCTCTAGCCAAGATTATGAGCTAGCAAAGCTAAATAATCAAGTGGACACCTAGGCCTAGACACTCAAGGGCCTAAGGAAAAAAGAGGTTGACGTAAAGAATATACTAGAGGAATCAAATGAGGAGGTCAAGAGGTTAAAGGTCCAAATTAAAGATCTTGAATAGTTAGTGGCTTCCCTTGAACACATCAAGGTCTTATAAAGATCATATTGCAATTTTACAAGTTAGGGGTATTAATTATAAGAAACAAATACCTATGGGAATGATGGCATTGGCTGCTAATGTGTAAAACACATATGAATAGACTGTTTGATTGTGGCTAGTTATTAGTGAATAATTTACACAAGGAGATGATTAGTTTCAATAGGGTTGATCCTCCTCACACTTTTAGATGGTACTTTGTATTATGCCACATCTTATTGCATGTTTTCTCTAGAGGATGAGATAAAGCCTTAGAAGTTAAGATGATTTCAAATGAGGTGCTAGAGGGGCATATTCTACCTATTCAGATGAGAATTATTTATATGCACATGCACTCCTCATCCTCAAATTATTGTATATTCAAAGAATTTTTTTATCACCCCTATTTTGAGGAAACTTGGATGTAATAGTAACAATCTTTTTGAGAATTTTGCTAAATTCTTTAGACCTCATGCATTGGTGCAAGGCAACATAGTGAATAAAAACTGGGGTGATTGCTTCTTCCATGATGATTACACTATTATCAAAATATATGGTGCCACTGTTGCACCCCATTAATTACCAATTTGTGTGCCAAGTAAAGTTTCTTTGCCAGAAGCAATGTGGTAGATGCACAATGTAGATTAGTACCATTTTAGGCAGCATATGAAGGCAATATTTGTCCTTCTTAGTTGTAATTATTAGATTCTACCATCTTGGTTAATGATGAATATGACATGTTAGCTATGGATTGAACCTTAGTCTTGTTTGCATCAATGATGTGAAAGAAAGGCTTTCCTCATTGTTTGGTGTTTGGTTAGACTCTATTAATTTTGTTGTAGGTGTGAGGAAGTCCTACAATTGCAGAGGATTATGAGAGGAAGGCATGGAAAATACAAGGTATTAGAGAGGATTTGTCCTAAATGGGAGTGTGTTTTAATATCCCCCAACAAAATTGTATTGAATTGTAGGAACGTCTTCCACTAAGTGGATAGTGTGTAGAGGGGGTTTGAAAGTCTACATCTTGCATAAAAGTGTTGGCATGTGTAAACTAGTTGTAAGGAAAATTAGTTGTGGGTCAAAGTGTGTGTGTGTGTGTGTGTCTTTGGGATGGTGATTGTTTTGAGTAGTTATGTCTAGGTATCTTTAAGGAAAGGAAGAGAGTTAACCCTGAAGAGGCCAGTGAGAATTGCATTTATAGAGAGAATAGAGAGGGTTTGGTTGGAAAAGGCTCTTGAAAAGATGAACCATGTGAGAAGAAGATTGAATGCTCTTGGTGAGCTAAGAGAAGGAAAATATGAGAAATTGATCTCTAAGAACTAGCACGATGTAGTAGAAGAAGTGTTGTAGTGAAAATAATTAAGAAAAGTGGATTTTCAAAGCCACATGTGTGAAGAACAGAAGGATATAGTGGTGCAGGAGCACCAAGGCTCAATGCAACCTGTACATAGCCTTTTTGGTTTGTCAATTTTGAGTTTGCAGCATGTGCTTTTGTTTTTGGAGTTTTTGGAGTTTTCTGAAAAGGCATCGGTGGGAGAAGCACTTTACTTGTGATCGGCCTTTTAGCCAAGTGAAATTCAAGTTAATGAATGTATGTTTGAAGGTGTTCGGCATTTGTTCAACGATTGAACCGCGCCGTTGAACCTCTTCGTTGAACCCCGTAGTTGAACCTTGCTGTTGAACCTCTTCGTTGAACCCCGCAGTTGAACCTTACCATTGAACGTCAACGTTGAACCTCGTAGTTGAACCTCGCGCCAAGGTTCAATGGTTCAACGGGTTCATGCATATAGGATGGTGGTGTTGAAATCATTGGTCTTTTTGTTGGAGGTTGAACCTCACAGTTGAACCTTGTGATTGAACCTCGCTGTTGAAGTTCAATGGTTCAGCGAAAGAAGTATGTATCGGGGTGACAAAGGAAATGTTACGCCGATAGAAAGAACATCGGCATGACCAAAGATATCGGCGGGACAAATGTGAAGTTTGCCGATAGAAATGGGGTCTCACCGAAGGTGGTTGTTAGGTCCATCGGAGTAACAATGCATATCGGCAAACCAAGGAAAAGTTACGCCGACAATGTAATGTCTAAGCGATGAATACTTTAGCCGTCGGAGAGAAATGGTCCATCGGCGGAAGGGATTAAGGCTAGGCTGATAATCATCAGTTTTACCAATAGAATATGTCGGAGAGACATCATGGTGAGTCTAGCCACCAGTCAAGAAAATGTAGAATTAAACCAGCAGTTGGAATACAAACCGGTCTGGTAACTAAACCGTCCTGTAACGAACATGAGCAAATATATATGATGTAGCATTCTTTCTGTAGAGAGTTCAGCAGAAGAATCGAAGAAGGGAATTTTGATGTGAGAAGCATTTTTTATGTAAGAACAGTTTTTGAATAAAAATCAAATACAGCAGTTCGATCAATCTATGTATTTCTATTATGTTTTCAGTTTGTTATTCTGAAGTAGATTAGTCATTTCTTTTTCTGCAATTTTGTTTTCTTTTGCAAACCATGAGTCTGCATTGATGTTCCTCGAGTTCCTCTATACAGTATGGAGGTCATCAAGCAGAGCCATGCCTTTTCTTTATTTTTCTTTTGTGGGGTGGTCG
Organism: Cunninghamia lanceolata; assembly: GCA_027924645.1. Taxonomy (NCBI): domain Eukaryota; kingdom Viridiplantae; phylum Streptophyta; class Pinopsida; order Cupressales; family Cupressaceae; genus Cunninghamia; species Cunninghamia lanceolata. Next base: position 16,269,821 of record BSBN01000525.1, read on the forward strand.
GATTGTCGACTAGAGGCAATGCATGCTTGTTCTAGGCGAGCTCAGAAAGGAGTCCGACTAGATAGACAAGTAGGAAAATAGACTTGTAGGGGTGGGAAATAGAAGGAAAGAAAGTGAGCATCAAGCAGTCCAGACCCTTGAACAGAGTGAGAAGGGTGGGCAACGGGCTCAGAAAGTTATGTGCCATTAAGGCAGTATCTTGGAAGCAGTGAGGACAAGGTATGTGTCCCACACCAAGTAGGGAGATAGAGTTTTTCCATCTCTGCAAAGAGTTGAGGAATTTAGCTGACATTTTTGTGTAGAAAGATGTCTGGTAGCACTTTGAATTGGTAGGGAGGCTAGAGTTGTCAAGTAGTCTTGTACACCATGCAGGATGCAGAGCAGGCAGTCTAGAGTCCTCCCTATCAAATTGGTATCAGAGCAGTAAGATTTGGGTTATTCCTAGATAGGAATAGAAGAGTTGTATGTCATCACCGAGTTCAAGTGAGTCTGTTAGTTCGTCCAAGAAAATGGTGACTAATGCAGAGTTAGCAAAGAAGGTTGAGGATCAAGAAGAGGAGAATAGACTCCTACAAGAAAGACTAGTAGAAATGGAGAGTAAACTAGGTGTAATGTTGCAAAAGACTGAAGAAGTCAGGCAAAAAGTAAATAAGGAGAAAGGTGTGTCTATAGAAGATGAAGAGCCCACACTTGATCCTAAGTTGGAAGAAGAACCATTCTTGAACGCTTTGAAAGCAATGAGTGGTAAAACATTGGAAGGAGTACCACTTTTCAGTGGGAAAATGGACCCAGATTTGGTCATGGAGTGGATAGAAGGACTTGAAAATCACTTTGAATGTGATGGTGTAAGCGAGGCACAGAAAGTAAAGGTGACCAAATCCAGACTCAGGGGAGCTGCCTTAACCTGGTGGAAATTTGTGCAGACTGAAAGAGCAAAGGAAGATAAGAAGCCCATAGCTACTTGGAAGGGAATGGTGGCTAAAATCAAAGAAGCATATATGCCAGAAGATTATGAAATATAGCTGCATAGGAAGAGACAGAATCTGAGACAGAAGGAATTAGATGTCAGTGCATACACTGAAGAATTCCAAAAGCTATGCTTAAGGTCCAAAGTAATGGAGGATGAAAGCATAAAGGTAGCAAGGTACCTTAATGGTCTGAAGTGGAATATACAAGAAGAAATCAGTTTGTTGTGTTCTACAACAGTGCAAAAATGCTATCAGTTGGCACTAAAAGTGGAGGACAAGAATAAGAGGAAACAAGACTCAAGTAGCAAAGGAAGAGGAAGAGGCAGAGATAACAGAGGACACAGAGGAGGTTTTGGTGGAAGGAATGCTGACAATAGATCCCAAGCAGAATCCAAACTCACAGAGCAGAGTGGGGAGTCGAGTGGTAGAGAAAACCACAGAGGAAGAGGATCTAATAGAGGAAGGTCAGGAGGATTAGGCAGAGGATCCTATTTCACCAACATGAAGTGTTACAACTATGGTAATCTAGGTCATCCAGCGTATAGGTGTCCAGAAAAGGCCACATCCTCTTCTCAAGGAGGTGATAAGAGAAATCACTATGTCCAAGATAATGCATCCAACAGCCAGTCACCTGAGGTCAATCTGAACTCAGAAGATGGAGAAAACCTGATGATAAGGAGAACCTTGATGAAGGAACCAGTAAAGTCTGAACCAAGCTAGAGGAGAGCACTATTCAGAATCAAATGCAAGATTTTGAATAAGGTATGTAAAATTATCATAGACTCAGGATCTACTGATAATATTATTTCTGATGAAGCAGTTAGAAAACTGAATTTGAAAAGAATAACTCATGCAAACCCATATAGAGTCACATGGTTGAACAAGGCTCAACATGTGGTAGTAAATGAACAAAGTTGGGTAGAGTTTAGTATAGGTGGCTATAAGGATAAGGTATTATGTGATATACTACCCATGGATGCATGCCATCTCTTATTGGGCATACCATGGCAGTATGACTGAAAGGCAATACATGATGGTGAGAAGAATGCCTATTCTTTTCAGAAGGATGGTGTCACCTATAAGATTCAGTCATTGGAGGATGAAGATGCAGTTCAGACAAAGAGTCCTAATATCTTGGTTGTGAGTGGAAAAGAGTTTCTGAGTACTCTTAAGGAGGATGGTATTGGTTATACCATCATAGTAAAACCAAAAGAAGGATAGCAGGATAAGAAGACAGAGATTCCCAAAGAGGTACAGCTTATACTGGAGAAGTATAAAGGCATAATCAGTGATGGTACACCAGCCACATTGCCTCCACAGAGAGTAATACGCCATCAAATAGACCTGATTCCAGGGGCATCTTTGCGAAATAAGGCACCTTACAAGATGACTCCAGATCAGCACAAAGAGCTTTCCAGGCAAGTGCAGGAGTTGCTAGATCAAGGATTGATCAGGAAGAGTATTAGTCCTTGTGCAGTGACCACAGTGTTGGCACCCAAGAAAGGAGGATCATGGAGATTGTGCACAGATGCCAGAGCCATAAACAAGATAACTATAAGGTATAGATTTCCAATTCCCAGAATTGAAGATCTCATGGACTGTATTGGAAAAGCAAAGTATTTCACCAAAATAGACCTGAAGAGTGGTTACCACCAAATAAGAATCAAGGAAGGTGATGAGTGGAAGATAGCCTTCAAGACCACAGAAGGACTGTATGAATGGCTAGTTATGCCATTCGGTCTATCAAATGCACCCAGTACCTTTATGAGACTCATGAATGAAGTCCTAAAGGATTACATTGGTAAATTTGTTGTTGTTTTTCTAGATGATATTCTAATTTTTAGTCAGACCAAGGAAGAACATCTAGAACATGTAAATACTGTTTTGCAAAAACTACATGATGAACAACTAACCATCAATCTGGAGAAGTGTGAATTCATGAAGCAGGAATTGGTATACCTTGGTTTTGTGGTGTCCCAGGGAGAATTGAAGATGGACAAGTCCAAAGTAGAAGCCATATTGAGCTGGCCTACTCCCAGAGCAGCCATAGAGGTGAGAAGTTTCCATGGCTTAGCCTAGTTTTACAGAAAGTTTGTCAAAAATTTCAGTGGAATATGTGCACCCATGTTGGATACAATTAAGGGTGGAATGAAAGAAAAATTCAGATGGACACCAGCTACAGATAGGAGTTTTGAAATGTTGAAGAAAGAGGTAGCAACACAACCTATTTTGTTGTTGCCCTGTTTTGATAAGCTATTTACTATTGAATGTGATGCAAGTAATATAGCTGTAGGAGCAGTGCTAAACCAGGAAAACAGACCTATAGCCTTTTTCAGTGAGAGGCTGAATGAAGCAAAGAGTAAGTACTCTTCGTATGACTTAGAGTTGTATGCTCTAGTCCAAGCATTGAGGAAGTGGAGACATTATCTCCTGCCTAAAGAATTTGTTGTCTACACAGATAACCAAGCTCTGAGTTTTCTAAACTCATAGGATAAGTTAAGCAGCAGGCATATCAAATGGATGGAGTACCTGCAATCTTATACCTTTACAATTAAGCATAAGAAGGGGCAGCTGAACAGAGTTGTAGATGCTTTGAGCAGAAGATTGCTCACAGTGTAGGAAGTGCAATTGAAGAGCATTGGAGTTGAAGACTTCAAGGATCTCTATAGAGATGATGAAGATTTTGCTGAGGCATACAAGGTATGTCAAGATTTTGAGAATCACTTTCACAGTGAGTTTGCAGATTTCACCTTACAGCAGGGATTGCTATTGAAAGGTGGACAATTATGTGTGCCAAGAGGATCTATGAGAGAAAATCTCATACAGGAGAAGCACAATGGCAGTCTGAGTGGCCATTTTGGTCTGAACAAAACACTGGAGCTAGTCCAAAGGTTCTATTATTGGCCAAGGATGCACAGAGACATCATAAGGTATGTAGAGCAGTGTATCGTATGTCAAAAGGCCAAGGGAACCACTTCAAATGTAAGACTGTACCAACCCTTACCCGTTCCTTCCAGGCCATGGGAATGTGTAAGTATGGATTTTGTAGTTGGTTTGCCTAAGACTAAGACTGGTTATGATAGCATATATGTAGTTGTGGACAGGTTTAGCAAGATGAGTCATTTCATTCCCTGTAAAGTGACTCATGATGCCAGTCATATAGCACATTTGTTTTTCAAAGAGGTGATCAGAATTCATGGACTACCAGCAAGTATTGTGTCTGACAGAGATGCTAAATGCATGGGGCATTTCTAGAAAATATTGTGGCAGAGATTGGGAACAAATTTGTCATTCAATTCAGCATATCACCCACAGACAAATGGTTAGATAGAGGTGGTAAACAGGATATTGGACAACCTTTTAAGGTGTATAACCAAAGAATATGGACAGAGTTGGGATCTTGTCATTCATCAGGCAGAATTTGCCTATAATGACAGTGTGAATATGACTACTGGTAAGAGTCCATTCGAAATAGTCTATGGAATGCACCCCAGAGGTGTATGTGAGCTCAGGAATATGGGAAACATGGAGAACAGAAGTGGACATGCAGAGGATTTTGCACAATCCATGAAAGAAGTGCATGAGCAGGTGAAGAAAACTTTGACAGAGAACACACAGAAGATCAAGGACAGAGTAGATGCCCATAGAAGGGATATTCAGTTTGAGGTTGGTGATTTGATTATGGTGCACTTGAACAAAGCCAGAATGCAGAAAGGAATGCCAACCAAATTGCAGATGAGGAGAATTGGTCCTTGTAGAATTCTGAACAAGTATGGAAATAATGCCTACAAAATTGAATTGCCAGAAGACTTGGCAATCTCACCAGTGTTTAATATCCAAGACCTGGTGCAATACAGGGGTCCTCAGTCAGCAGCAAATGGATCCATTTTAGAGAAGGAACAGACAGTCAGAGATGTGACTTTGCCACTAAAACCCAAACTACAGGCAGAGAGAATACTGGATTCAAGAGTACAGAAGCAAACCAGACATGGTGTCTACATGGAGCATTTGGTCAAATGGAAGCAGTTGCCTGAAGCAGAAGCTACTTGGGTTGCAGAGTCAGAATTCAAAAAGAGGGGCATTAATTTTGCCTCATTGTCACCGAAGGTGACCTAGCTTCTTTCTGCACAGGGGGAGTATGGTGCAGGAGCACCAAGGCTCAATGCAGCCTGTACATAGCCTTTTTGGTTTGTCAATTTTGAGTTTGCAGCATGTGTTTTTGTTTTTGGAGTTTTTGGAGTTTTCTGAAAATGCATCGGCGGGAGAAGCACTTTACTTGTGATCGGCCTTCTAGCCAAGTGAAATTCAAGTTAATGAATGTATGTTTGAAGGTGTTCGGCATTTGTTCAACGGTTGAACCGCGCCGTTGAACCTCTTCGTTGAACCCCGTGGTTGAACCTTGCTGTTGAACCTCGCAATTGAACCTTACCGTTGAACCTCAATGTTGAACCTCGCAGTTGAACCTCGCGCCAAGGTTCAATGGTTCAACGGGTTCATGCATATAGGATGGTGGTGTTGAAATCATTGGTCTTTTTGTTGGAGGTTGAACCTCACAGTTGAACCTTGCGATTGAACCTTGCTATTGAAGTTCAATGGTTCAGCGAAAGAAGTATGTATCGGGGTGACAAAGGAAATGTTACGCTGATAGAAAGAACATCGGCATGACCAAAGATATCAGTGGGACAAATGTGAAGTTTGCCGATAGAAATGGGGTCTCACCGAAGGCGGTTGTTAGGTCCATCGGAGTAACAATGCATATCGGCAAACCAAGGAAAAGCTACGCCGACAATGTAATGTCTGAGCGATGAATACTTTAGCCGTCGGAGAGAAATGGTCCATCGGTGGAAGGGATTAAGGCTAGGCCGATAGTCATTAGTTTTGCCGATAGAATATGTCAGAGAGACATCATGGTGAGTCTAGCCGCCAGTCAAGAAAATGCAGAATTAAACCGGTAGTTGGAATACAAACCGGTCTGGTAACTAAACCATCCTGTAACGGACATGAGCAAATATATATGATGTAGCATTCTTTCTGTAGAGAGTTCAGCAGAAGAATCGAAGAAGGGAATTTTGATGTGAAAAGCATTTTTGATGTAAGAACAGTTTTTGAATAAAAATCAAATACAGCAGTTCGATCAATCTGTGTATTTCTATTATGTTTTCAGTTTGTTATTCTGAAGTAGATTAGTCATTTCTTTTTCTGCAATTTTGTTTTCTTTTGCAAACCATGACTCTGCATTGATGTTCCTCGACTTCCTCTGTACAGTATGGAGGTCATCAAGCAGAGCCATGCCTTTTGTTTGTTTTTCTTTTGTGGGGTGGTCGGATTGTCGACTAGAGGTAATGCATGCTTGTTCTAGGCAAGCTCAGTAAGGAGTCCGACTAGATAGACAAGTAGGAAAATAGACTTGCAGGGGTGGGAAATAGAAGGAAAGAAAGTGAGCATCAAGCAGTCTAGACCCTTGAACAGAGTGAGAAGGGTGGGCAACGGGCTCAGAAAGTTATGTGCCATTAAGGCAGTATCTTGGAAGCAGTGAGGACAAGGTATGTGTCCCACACCAAGTAGGGAGATAGAGTTTTTCCATCTCTGCAAAGAGTTGAGGAATTTAGCTGACATTTTTGTGTAGAAAGATGCTTGTTAGCACTTTGAATTGGTAGGGAGGCTAGAGTTGTCAAGTAGTCTTGTACACCATGCAGGATGCAGAGCAGGTAGTCTAGAGTCCTCCTTATCATATAGAAATAATATTTTGTTTGTTGGAAGACATGAAGAAGGTGGTGGAGGTAGTAGAAGTGGATGTTCAAAAGGAATTGAAACTAATACATGCAAATGCACATGATGAGGGAGAAATTACAATAGTAGAGGCTAGTGTGGAAAGTGAAGAGAAAGGACATGAAATTCCAAGTATAATAGCATTGTTTAAAAATGTAGAAGTGTTCTAGAGTGAATTGAATGAGTTATTAAAGGAAATCAAGGAAATTAAAATTTGCCAAGAATTTTTCCTTATTTCTAGATAGATTGTTGGTTTTTGGGTTAGAATCATGTGTATCTAGACATGGTTTTAGTTATTGAAGTTCACCCTTGCTAGTGCACTTCTACCCTATATACTCAAATACTCAATATTTAGTCATTTCAGTCTTCTAAACATAGATCTAGTTTCAAAATTCAGTTTTTAATCTTCTTAACATATAATTAGGTAATTTTATGTCTAAAGTACACAAATCCTAATCCCTCCTATTTTAATTTCAATACATGCCAATTTACATTCTCAATTAATTCACTCCAATCCAATCCATTTATTGGACTTAATTCTTAAATAACACTAACTTTATCCCACCCCTAGATCTTTATGTAAATAATGTTTAATTGACCTTTACAATGACAACTTTCAATTTTTTCAAAGGTCTTCAAATACAAGAAAAATTGTTGAAAAGCTAGAAAAACTCTCATTTCACTGTAGTGTTATTTTGAAGTGTATAACATTAAAGTAAAGCAAAGTGATAAAAACAAATATAGAACGAGGACAAAGAAGGGAAAAAAATTGGTACTGATTTAAAGTGAGAACTTAGCAATAAAATACATTGTTTTCCTCCCACAAGAAGCTGTTTTCCACTTAAAGTTGCTTGCAGCTATTCCAAACTAAACTAAAATCTATCTTCTATGATGTCCCATTTATTACCACGAGACACACCCCCCAAAAAAAATTCTTATAATATTTTTCTAAACTGTCTCAATGTTATTGGATATGACCTTTGATATGCTTTCATATAAAGGTGGCTTCAAGATAAGATTATTGAAGATTTTGAAAATGATAGTTTGGAATATACATAATTAAGTCCGTAGGGGGTTTTGAAAGTTGAGTTAGGTGAGTGTCGTCTTGTGAGGTGAATAGTCATTTCATGTATACGGACGAGTGATTTTTAAAGGAGTCTATTTAAACTTACTTTCCTTATTGTAAAGGAATAAAGTAATTACTTTATCAAGTTAGGTTTAAGGAATATGAGAATTAGTATAATTTAGAATTGTGATACATTATGTAATAAAATTTAAAAAATCATAGATTAATAAAATGAAAATATTTAGTTAATTTTAATTGTTGAAAGATAGTTTATTTTTTTGATGATAATTTTTTATTATAGTTTAAAAATCATGTGTTTTTGGATATATTGGAGTTATAATGATAAAAATTAAATAGGGTCATTTTTAAAATTTGGCGAGGGTTGATTCTAAGGGAAAAAACAATTTTGATCGAAAATGTTATGTGAAATCAACCTAGATCAAAAAGTGGTGTTAAATTGACTCCAATTTCCTACAGTTGACTCCAATTTCCCACAATTGACCCATATTTCATGAAATTGACCTTTTGTGTGCAAAATTGATCTCTAATGTTTTGTCCCTTAGAAACTAGTTCACCTTTCCTTTTGAGATCTAGATCTACAATAAAGAGTGCAATATTTACAAACACCTTTGAGGAGTTTTTTGAGCAAGGTGATTCTCCTTTGGTCACACCCTTGCTTGGACCAATTTCATGGCTTGAAAAAAGATCAAAGATAATAACCAACTATGTCATTGATACCTAAAATGATGTAAGAAGATTAATGTTGATGCTCTAGTTATTCTCTCTATGGTTGTATTATAAATGCTTCTAGATCTAGTTGATATGTTAAAATGAATTAGTGTTTGTCCTTTTATACAACACTTTAGAACACAACTTAAAACTTATGTTTCATACTCCAAATTGACACATAATGTCTAGTTAGAGGGGGATGACATGGGCCCAATTTTAAAATTTGAAATTAAAAATGCCAAGGTCAATTTTTCATCATGAGATCGAACCAAGTTCAATTTCTGACCACAAAATTGATCCACATAAGTGAGTGGGTACTTCAAGACTAGGATTGGCCCCTAGATATTTGTGGAGGCAAAACTAGATTAGATTCAGGAAATATGCCAAGTTTTGTGTAGATCCATGCCCCTTGTACACTAGTCATTGCATAAAGGATAACTTAATCAAAATAGACTCAAAATGCAAGGGAAAAGTATAGGTGATAGAACAAAATTAATTATGCCCTAAGTGTAAATGCTTAAAAGATAGCGACTTTTCTTTCTTTTGTACTATCTTTTACTAAATCATGTATTTAAAACACAATGAAATATAATTCTACACTAATATGATCTATAACTGATAATACGAGAGTTCAGAAATGGACAAGTGCTAATTGAAATAATTATAGAAATAAATCAAAAAAATGTGTGCACTTAGAATTTGATGGATTTTATGGCTAAAATGTTTTGAGCAAGCTAGAATGTAGGTTTGTTGAAATTTTGAGCACTACTAGACAACTCTTCTAAGATTAGACATTGCTAAGTACATAATTGGGCATCAATACCCCTCTTGGGCATATGTGTCTTTATTTATAGTATCTCTATAAACTTTATGGAGTGGTTTTCCTTTATATTTTAATCATGTTTTTTCTTATGTAATGTTGATGTCAGCTTTCAAATATGAGATCATTTGAGTTGATTATGAGGAAAAGGAGGAAATGGTGTGTTATAGAGGAGACTGTTGGCAAGAGACACTATGTGGCTTCATGAGTGTTGTCATTGATGGCAACAAAGTCTATCCCACACATCCGTAACACATAGTATGCCTATACCAGAAGTCAGATTAAAGAGTGTTTTGGTCCGGTGAACAAGAACAGAGCATGCAGCAAGGTTTAACAATATGGTCCAGATCTCTCAGATGGTGTAGCTTAGCAAGTTGCAGACTTGGACAAGTCAAGAGGGGTATCATTGCTACCATATTCCAGAGATTGAGCCTCCGGTGATATAATATTGAAAAGATATGAGCATCTAAGTGTTGGGTTCCTGACAGACAGAGCAGACTGAGGAAGAACTGACCGACAGAGCATCAGACTTCAATCCGGATGAGTAATTGATGTTGATTAAGCTATTTGAGGGATCACACATGATTGGTAGACATGATTGATGACTTCTATGTCTATGTTTTTGATACACATCACATATTAAGCATGGATTCATCCGACAGATCAGTGTTTTGTGAATATCTTGAGTATTCTGGTTGCCAACTAGAAAGATGTTGAAATCCTTGGTGCGGATATATATACCAGATGGATTTTGGTATGAAGGTGTGTGTGTGGTATGAAATTGTGCGAGGAAAGGCAGAGATAAGTGTGGAAGCAACAATACAAGTCCAATATGTGACATAATAGTAGCACTAAAACAGAGGAAGAATGAAGTGCATTAGATCAGTATATTGAGCCTAACTAGAACTGAACCTTAGCATATGTGGATGCCTCTCATCAGTTCAAACACCTGGTTACCTTCTATAAACTTTGTAGACAGTGAGTCTCTTGTAGGCAGTGTGCCTCTTGTGAGTAGTGTGCTCGGGCAGTGAGCCCCAATTGGCAAGTGCCATTCTGTACTTCTTATTCTTTTAACAGAGAATACAATCTTGGGTTAGTCACCCCGTAGTGTTTCCCTTAATAAGGTTTTCCACGTTAAAATCCTTGTGTTATGTGTGTTGATTTCATTTATGCTCTCATGATTATATATGCTTATGTGTTTTGATGCTGCTCAAATTATAAAAGGAAAAATAAAGTAAAAGTTATTAGAGACAACTGATTCACCCCCCCTCTCAGTTATCTACCTTATTTCCAACAATTGGTATCATAGCTAAGTTCCTCTAAACATAGCCTAACAGCTTGAGGAAGATCTAGGAATCTCAATGGATATGTATGGTATGGAGGAACAACTTCAGTCTACCCTAGATGATCTTGAGCAATCTCACTCTAAAGTCAATAACTTGAGAGAAAGACTCAAACAAGCTGATGATTTCATAAATGAGCTAAAAGAAAAACTGAGTATCTCTGTGAAAAAGAGAAAGGAACTTCTTCAACAATTAGCAAGTCAAAGTGAAGCCAATGATACTAATGAAGATCTGAATGAGAAAAACAAGCTATGTGAGAAGCTATCAAAAGAGGTCATTATGGTAAGGCATGAAATGGAATCAGGGGTTATGAGATTCATCCAAGAAATTGAAGAGAAAATAAAAATTGAAGATAATCTAAAACAATCTCCCAAGGAGAAGTCAGAGGACTGCCACAAAATGGACAGAATAATCAGGCATCTAGAATTTGATCTTGAAGAAGATAGAGATAATGAAGAACAACTTGAGAATTAGATAGACACTCTTAAACAAGATTTTCAAACAACAAATGAATACAAAGAAAAATTCAAGATAAGCTTAGCTCAACTTGAAGTTCTTCTTGAAAGCTAAAAGAGGGTAGATGACAAGCGTGGTTTGGGTTATGAGAAAGGTGAAAGCTCTGAATCCGGTCAGAAGAACTCTGGATTAGGAAATCAAAGAAACAGGCCTAGAAGACCTCCGATAAGGCAACCAAATGCTCAAAGATATCCATCCTTCAATGGATACTGCTACAATTGCAACAACTTCGCTCATAAAGCAACTCAGTGTAGAAGAAGAATGAATCAAACTAATTCATCCTTCTTCGGACAGTGTTTCAATTGCAAAAAGTATGGTCACAAATCTCATGAATGCAAAAATATGCAAATAAACAATTCATTCAATGGTAGATGCTTTTCATGCAATAGAATGGGACATATGGCTAATCAATTCAAATCAAGAGGATATCAGTCAAATATGCAAAGAAATGTTGTTTGCTACAATTGCAATAGATCCAGTCATATTGCCAAATTCTATAGAAGTAAGAAACAGGATAAAAAGGGTTTGGTGCATCATAATCAAAATCAAGATAAAGGAAGAGGCAAAGTGAATGCAGATGAAGTTCAAAGGGAGATGAACAAGATTTGGGTGAAGAAGAGTACAAAAAATGTTGGGGATGGATCCGCACCAGAATCTGGTGTTGATATTTCTTCCGGAAACTAAACAGATGAGCTCTAGCTTAGGGGGAGTCACAAAGGAAAATAAATTCCCATAGCTAGTCAATTGGTGCCTAAATTTGGCACATGGAATGTTGTGGATTAAAGGGTTCTCAAAGAAATATCTAAATAACTCTCAGTAAAAATATGAAAGATCCGCAAGGAGTTTTGAAGAATTTAATCATCCAAGATTGATCCAGTTTGACAGTCATCTGGTAAAAGTAGGATTTTCACAATTAGATCCGGTATGATTCAAAATTGAAATATCTTAATCTGCGGATAAATGACATGATTGGAGGAAAGGAGATACATTGTCAATTATCACTAAAAATAATTCTAAGTGCATCTCAGTGATCTTGGAGTTTGGTCTTGAGGGCTACAAGTTCATCCTCCATGGTTTTTGCTCCTGTGCGGGTGACAACCATAACCAGGAGTTTTTTTTTTTTGGGGAATGGGTAGAAAAATAAAAATAGAAACTTTTTTAGTAAAGAAAAATTTAGATTTGGGAAAAACTCTGATGGGTAATTGGGGTTTGACTAGGTTTTGGACACTTTCTGAGGGACAGGGAAGCAAAAAATGGGGATTTCAGAAGCGGGGTGAAGGAATTGGAAAATTTGTCCAAGAAGGACAAAGGAGCAGAAATAGGAAATGAACATCGTGACAAAATTTGAAGGTGATTGGGTGAGAATCGAAGAAGCTATGGTGTTAGTTTTTCTTCTAAATCAGTAGAGGGTTTGCCAGTTCCAATGCACAGGCAGATTCAACCAACTAATACAGGAGGTTGCGTGAGTTGCCTCCCCTTCACTTTTGGTTCTGCCACACCAAGGGGGGGATCCCTATAGCTAAAGATGTAACATTGACTAGCCCAATGACAGAAAGATTTAGCTTGACAACAACAGGCAGAATACTCTCATGTGTGGACCAAGATGTGCATGATACATCACAAGGTTGGCAACATTCTTGGACATATTTATCTAGTTGTGGATGAGAGTATGCAGGGGCCCTAATCCTACTCCTACAAACTAACAGGATGGAAGTTATGAAAAGATGGATTTTATGCTTTGGATGCAAGATAGGGGGTTTTGGGTCATAACGACTAACCCAGGAGCAGATCGGTTGCCTATCTCAGGGCAATGAGTCAACTAGATGTATACAAGAGAATGGATTGCATCTGGCATTCAAGTTTCAAGGGGTTAGATTGATGCTTGCCTTACAAACATCACCCAAGAATAGGTATTTAGCTACCTCTACTTACATATATCCCAGCTGACATACAACCTTCTCCATACTTCACCTAAAACAATTTAATCCACTCCTTGAATGGAAGTTAGAGATGAAGCATGTGATACAGAAATCCATACCCTAGAACCTGAGAAACCCTTAGCAGCCAGATTCAAAGGAAGGAAAAGCATGCAACACATGGAGACAAGCAGCTAAACACATGCATAAGAGCATTTTTCATATAAAACAACAATGAAACTGAAGATAACTACAATGTACATTCATAATGCAACTCATAAACTCTAAAATGAGATAAAACAGCAAGGAAATGCCCTATTTTTTGCTATTCACACAAAAATGCCTAGGTCTTCAACAACCACAAATGAGTAACACATCCCCTATATACAGAAAGGAAGGTGTACTCAGTATTAATCACATGGCAATTCAAAATTCACTAGATATAGTGCATCATGAGAAAATGGTGCTCAACATTGAATGCAGCAGGTAGATGAGGAGACAGGGAGTGGTTGAACTCGAGCCCTGCACCGCCGCCTAGGGATTCACATCCTCAATCAGGTGGTTGATCCATCCATGCCTTCGCCCATACCCTATAACATCTGCCATTAAAGGCATACCAACCCGCGGCCTTAGGAAATGCAGTAGACTGTGTGTTTTTGAAATCTTCCCACCAAGAATCATGACCTGATTTTTTCAAATCATGTGGGAACTAATTATCCCACATTCATCCCGTAGCGACCTCCTCAATACTTTATATACTAGGTCATGAGCACATATGATGTTGCGCAATTTTACCTTGCACGACCAATGAACCATCTGCCAAGACCCCATCATCATGACCCGTGCCATTGGTGAACCTCCTGCATGATATCCTGACATGAAATATCACCTTGATATTTCATATCACCCTGATATGAAATATCACCTTGTGGGAAACATCACCCTCATCAGAAATATTACCCCCATCAGAATATCACCCGACTGACCACATCACCTGATACAAATATCACCCCAAGGGAAATATCACCCTGATGACCAACGTCATCGGTGCAACCTGATGCTTCAGAGAAAAATCCTCATCATATTCAAACCAAATACCTCACCGATGATCCACCTATACCTGCTCATGTCCTCATCGGCGATCAGTAGGACCCTTAGCAAAGCTACTGATAATAACTGTCATGCTGAAGACCACATGATGCATCCCGCCAATCCAGATGATGTCATCATCATATTGACAAAATAGGGTGATATTCGTAAGATGACTGATGTTTGAAAATATCACCCCCCGCAAGAAAAATCAGGTTGCTAGACAGGCAGATACCGACCCTCATGTAAAATTGACATCCGCACCTCGGGGTGATCAAGCGAACATGAGGTGATAAAACAACATAGGGGTGATCATAACTAAGATCACCCGACATTTGAAACATGACCCCCCCTTTCAGAATATCGGGTCATATTGAAACCCTATAGCAGCACTGGGGTGATCTTCACAAGATGACTGATATTTGAAATATCACCCCCCGGGTGGAAGATCAGGTCATATATGAAATATGACCCCCCACAAGAATATCAGGGTGACAGAAACCCTGACTTAGAAATTTTTTGGATTTTTTGGGAAGGTGCCTGCAAAATTAATTGCTTGAAACCTGAGTATTCATGCATGCACCAACATTAGCTTTGTCTGGGGATGCATACCTCCTGCAGGCATGGCGAGAACCACAGATCTTTGGGATGTAGACTGGTCCCTTATTCATTGGGCACAGAGTCATGAAGCTGCATTGACCTGCATCACAGATCACAGTTGGTGGCCTAAGGCCACCAAGAAAGGAAAAACCTGTATCTCCCTTTGTCAAATACTTGATTTTCTTTTGATTTCTTCAAATGAAGCCTAAAAGCATTTTGTTGTCTGCAGCACCCAGCATTGCAATTGATTGTGCTGCTGCCCACTTCTCTTTCCTTGATAAATCTACAACAAGATTCATCAGCATGCATTATCATCAGCTGTATAATGTCATCATCATATGAGTGACTGATGTTTCTTGGAAAACTAATAGACTCACATGAAACAAATGAATCCACATTAGAATTTAGCCCTTCTTCAAAAAATAAGAGCTCCTCTGTATCAAACATGCATTATTCAGGCACAAGCAACATCTCATAATCATATTTATCTTTATAAGCATTCAGATATCCATCATCATTGTGATCAGAAAATTTATCATTAAGGTCCACTTGGAATGTCTCAAAAGAAGGCATAAATAATTCAGAATGTAGCCCTTCATTGAAAACTTCATAATTACCCCTGCAACCAGTAGTATCCCCAACTGTATGAGCACACACATCTGCAACATGGTCATTCACATCTGAATAGTGACCCTGTTTTTTCTCTTCACCAATGCACTGATAATCAAAAGCAAATTTTTCAACCTCTGCACTGTGAAGGTGGTTAGAATCTCCAAGGAAACACTCATATTCAGCATCCATATATATTTCATCATCTGAAAGGCTCATATATGCATCTGAATGCTGACAGTCAATAACATATTCAGTGTCATCCCTTGAAGTAGCATCTTCTATATTAAGAGTGAAGCTTTGCATATCCATTTCATATAAATAATCAAGAATAACTGGGATATGCCTATTGCTGCAAGACACAACTTCATGTATATCTTTCATTTCATCATTTGAAGGGCATTTTGCATCTACAGGCTTCTCTTCTAGAGGTTGAGAACAATCTTTGTCTTCACCATTATAGGATATGCCTACATTTTCTATAACATCTTCTTCATGTTTATACATCATATCATGACTACACATATTGTTCTGAAATATATTCCCTTCTACAAAATCATTTTTCAATGAACACACTGGGAAAGGTGAAATATATTCACTTTGATAACTGTTTTGACAACTTGCAGCCATGAAACCTACTGGCATTCCATATTTCTAATTATTTTCAATGTCCATAGCAAATTTGAAGGCCTGGTGAAGTGTGACTGGTTCTTTATCTCTTAATCTATAACTCATTTTCTTATCAAATGCAGCCAAATAAATTGTCAAGCACAATGCATTATTGGGTCTCATATATTCAGGGACCTGCTTGAGCAAATTAATAAACCTAAGATTAAAGGTTGGAACCAGTTCCTCATCTTCCTTTTGGATGTTCATGAAATGTATGACCAATGAGGCTAAATCAAATCTTTCACCAAACTACTCTAGGAATGTAATTTCTAAATCTACCCATGAAGAAACTGAACACACAGGCAGGTCTAAAAACCAGACCCTAGCATCATCCTCTAATGACTGAACAAAGAGCCTCATTACTACATCTTCAGCCTCAACTTCATAATCTTCTATCAAATTACAAAAATTTTGCAGATGTTTGTTTGCTGACTCAGAATTTAATCCACTGTATTTTGGCAAACATTTTCTAATCTTATTGGGAATAACATTTGGATAACCATATATTCCTTTGAAATTTAAGGCTTTATATCTTTCCATAAAGAAAGGCCTTTTCTGAGAGCACAACCAGGACTGCTGCTGTAAACTAATCATTTTTTGAATCAAAAGATGAATACCTGGAAATATGTTGCAGCATTGATAGGTTCAATCAACAGAGTCGCCACCTCTCATAGAGAGGACAAAATATCAACAAGGCACTAATGTTTTCTGGATTCATCACACCAGCAAAGCACCACATGGTTATTGTTTGGTATTGTTGCAACAACTTCACTAGAAACTAGATCTTCCAACCTTCAAAACACTTGACTCTCCCCAGCGGAGTCGCCAAATCTGTTGGTGACTCGGATGGGCAAAACTTCACCAGAGACTACAGGGTAACACTTTCAAATCACCTCCCCAGCAGAGTCGCCAAATCTGTTAGTTTTTCTTCTGAATCAGCAGATGGTTTGCTAGTTCCAATGCAAAGGCAGATTCAACCAACTAATACAGGAGGTTGCGTGAGCTGCCTCTGATGGTAAGAGTTGTCATTAATGTCAAAAAGATGTTTGGTCCTCATATGACAAGATGTCAGAGTGTCTTCAAGGGCTAATAAGCATGTATCAGTTTTGGTGGGTTGTTTGTTGATCAAGATACTTGTTAGTTAATCATCATAAGTTCATGTGTGGTCTTGTAGGGTTGTTTATAGTTGTGGATGTACCTCAAGATTGTTACAGGTTGTTTGGTTCATGTTTACCACAAAGAGAGATGATTTCTTCATCTTGGTATGACAAAGTTCACATGCTTCAGTAATGCAAGAACAATTCAGATCAGGTATACTCAGGAGTTGAGTTGAATTCTTTGTTGTTTCCTTCGGTGATGTTGATCATGTTAATCATGTTAATAGGAGTTGTTTATATTGAATATCAGAAGTGAATAGTCATTCTATTACTCTTGCATAGAATGGAATTCATATTTTAAAAAAATTCAGAGAGTCACTCTTGTCACTGAAGTTGTTGATTGATTGATCATTGAGTTGTTGTTGGGTCTTCATTGCTACATTTGACATGACAAGGTTCTGTGAGGAGATTATGTTTCTGCAATGAAATTATTGAAGAGACTTGTTCTTGTTTGTGTGGGTGTTATTTGTAAGGGATCATTGATAATGGTGTGGCTATTCAAAGTGATGAATATTTACACAAAGTTGATGTTTGATGAACATATCATATTGCATATTGGTGCTTCATGTTCCTAAATCTTTATTGAGTGAAAAGGGGTCTTCATGTTTGATTGAAGTCTTAAAGAGATTGACAGTCTTACTTTATGTTATAACTCCTCACTGACCTGCAATCAAAGGTGACCGACCACTTAAGTGAACACTTAAGGGGGTCGTCTTCATAAGATAACCGGCCCCTCTCTCTTGCAGACTGGTAGCATCGGTGGAAGGTGGAAGTGTTATGTGCAATTTCAAAAAGCGCACAAGGTAGAAACCTTTAAATAAGACTTGAGTGCCAAAAGTGGAGCGGGATTTTCATTAAGGATTTTTATGAGTTTTAAAACAATTGAAAATGCTTTAGAGCCCGCGATACATTCTAAAAGGGGAGGTTTGTTTTATTTTTGTTTAAACTTAGCAACTTTGGTATGTCATATTTTATGACATTTAAGAATGTAAATTTTTATGAAAGGTGCATGGTATAAGGAGGGAGCCCGATATAAGTGGGCATGTTTTATAAAGTTTTTTTTGGAAACCTTTTAAATTTCCATTTTATTTAAAAGGCTTAAGATTCATTATAGAATTAAGGAGCCTTTACAGGAGATTGCTATTATTTTTTTTTTTTAAAGCAAGTTTTTTAGAAAACTATTGAAGAATTTAGAAAAGATTTTTTGCAGAGATAACAATGATGCAATGAGAAAGATTTTTTTACAGATTGAAGATTTTTTTCTTGAGGCAGATTGGTTTTCAAAGATGAATTGATTTTTTTGTTTTTATTGAAGATGAAATAAGATTGCAGGAATTTGCAAAGAGAAAGAGAGGAAGAAAATGAATAGTCATAGGCATGAAGAGAAAATTAATTTCTTCACAGATATAGAATATGAAGATATTTTTGAGGAAGATCAACAGGATTGAATTATGTTTTATTGGAGATAATTTGTCTTGTGAGAAAATCAAATTGAAGAATTTATTTGCAGGGGAGATCAAGAGTTTTTGGAAATATGTTTTTGCAGATAGAGACAGAATGAATTGTAATTTTTATTTAATAACATTTTGAATAGGGTTGTAAATGCAGAGGTTGAAGAATATCAAAAAGTGAAGAGATTGATTGTCTTTGCAGATTGAATAATCAGTTTGATAGAGATTTTATTCTCTCTTAAGGGCAGATTCAAAATATATTATGATGAATTGTTTTTGCAGAATGGAGATCTATTTGATGCAATCAGATATTATTTTCTTTCAGAGAAGATGAAAGGTTTTATGTTTTGAAGGTGAAAGGACATCAAATTTGTATACAATGGTTTTTCAGGTGTATTGATGCAAACATATATAAACAAACATTGATGAACATATTGGTGAATAGTGTAGTTGAGTATATCTGGATGTAGGATTGTTTTTGAATAGAATGGACATTTGACAGACACATGAGAGAGAAGAAATGTTTTGTATTGAATCAGAGAAACCCTCTGAATTTGTGTTTTCAGTTTGTTCTGTAATAGGGGTTGGTGCTCCTTGAAGCTGGTGCTTCTAAACATTGTTGCCAGTGAGGCACGGTATGCCAGTGAGGCTTGTAGGTCAGTAAGACCTCTCAATTGTCAGTGAGACATAATATTCAGCCAGTGAGGCTTTGTAAGATGTTTTCAAAGTTAAGCCAGTGAGGCACTTCATGAATGGTTTTTCTACCCCTGAGGGTTTTCCACTCGGTAAAAAGGTTGTGTCTTGATTTCTTCTATGTGCGTGCATATTATTGGTTTGATCATGTTTTGTTTACATCTATTATTGTAAGTCTTGTGCATATAAACTCAACAAATCTTTAATGTATTCCTTTCTATCTATTCTGTAAGAGAAAGCTTGCAAAAAGTTGTAAAATGTTTGAGAATTAATACAACACTGATTCACCCCCCTCTTAGTGTTGTCCTGAACTCCTACAGCCTCCCCTTCACTTCTGGTTCTGCCGCACCAAGGGGGGATCCCTATAGCTAAAGATTTAACATTGACTAGCCCAATGACAGAAAGATTTAGCTTGACAACAATAGGCAAAATACTCTAATGTGTGGACCAAGATGTGCATGATACATCACAAGGTTGGCAACATTCTTGGACATATTTATCTGGTTGTGGATGAGAGTATGCAAGGGTCCTAATCCTACTCCTACAAACTAACATGATGGAAGTTATGAAAAGATGGATTTTATGCTTTGGATGCAAGACATGGGGTTTTGGGTCATAACTACTAACCCAGGAGCAGACCGGTTGCCTATCTCAGGGCAATGAGTCAACTAGATGTATACAAGAGAATGGATTGCATCTGGCATTCAAGTTTCAAGGGGTTAGATTGATGCTTGCCTTACAAACATCACCCAAGAATAGGTATTTAGCTGCCTCTACTTACATATATCCCAGCTGACATACAACCTTCTCCATACTTCACCTAAAACAATTTAATCCACTCCTTGAATGGACGTTAGAGATGAAGCATGTGATACAGAAATCCATACCCTAGAACCTGAGAAACCCTTAGCAGCCAGATTCAAAAGAAGGAAAAGCATGCAACACATGGAGACAAGCAGCTAAACACATGCATAAGAGCATTTTTCATATAAAACAACAATGAAACTGAAGATAACTACAATGTACATTCATAATGCAACTCATAAACTCTAAAATGAGATAAAACAACAAGGAAATGCCTTGTTTTTCGCTATTCACACAAAAATGCCCAGGTCTTCAACAACCACAAATGAGTAACACAGCCCCCTATATACAGCAAGGAAGGTGTACTCAGTATTAATCACATGGCAATTCAAAATTTGCCAGATACAGTGCATCATGAGAAAATGGTGCTCAACATTGAATGCAGCAGGTAGAGGAGGAGACAGGGAGTGGTTGAACTCGAGCCCTGCACCGTCGCCTGGGGATTCACATCCTCAATTGGGTGGTTGATCCATCCATGCCTTCGTCCATACCCTGTAACATCCACCATTAAAGGCATACCAACTCGCGGCCTTGGGAAATGCAGTAGACTGTGCATTTTTGAAATCTTCCCACCAAGAATCATGACCTAATTTTTTCAAATCATGTGGGAACTAATTATCCCACATTCATCCCACAACGACCTCCTCAATACTTTATATACTAGGTCATGAGCACATATGATGTCGCACAATTTTACCTTGCGCGACCAACGAACCATCCGCCAAGACCCCATCATCATGACCCGCGCCATCGACGAACCTCCTGCATGATATCTTGACATGAAATATCACCCTGATATGAAATATCACTTTGCGGGAAACATCACCCTCATCAGAAATATTACCCCCATCGGAATATCACCCGACCGACCACATCACCTGATACAAATATCACCCCAAGGGAAATATCACCCCGACGACCAACCTCATCGGTGCAACCTGATGCATTGGAGAAAAATCCTCCTCATCATATTCAAACCAAATACCTCACCAATGATCCACCTGTACCTGCTCATGTCCTCATCGGTGATCGGTGGGACCCTTAGCAAAGCTGCTGATAATAATTGTCATGCCGAAGACCACATGATGCATCTCGCTGATCCAGATGATGTCATCATCATATTGACAAAGTAGGGTGATATTCATAAGATGACTGATGTTTGAAAATATCACCCCCCGCAAGAAAAATCAGGTCGCTACATAGGCAGATACTGACCCTCATGTAAAATTGACGTCTGCACCTCGGGGTGATCAAGCAAACATGAGGCGATAAAACAACATAGGGGTGATCGAACATAGGGGTGATCATAACTAAGATCACCCGACATTTGAAACATGACCCCCCCTTTTAGAATATCGGGTCATATTGAAACCCTGCAGCAGCACCGGGGTGATCTTCACAAGATGACTGATATTTAAAATATCACCCCCTGGGCAGAAGATCAAGTCATATATGAAATATGACCCCCCGCAAGAATATCAGGGTGATAGAAACCCTGACTTAGAAATTTTTTGGATTTTTTGGGAAGGTGCCTACAAAATTAATTGCTTGAAACCTGAATATTCATGAAGGCACCAACACTATGGCAAACCCTAAAAATAGACAAATGTGGGATTTCGGGCTTCGATAAGTGGAATTTGGGATGGGGTCCTCAAGGAAGGAAATATGAAGAATGGAATTTCAGGGGTTCCAATGAATTTTTAGAGGAAACAAAAGCTAAAGCAAGGAAGATATGGCAAAAAATAGAATTTTTTTTTTTGGAAAATATCTGCAACGGGATCTGCAATGGCTCTGGACAGATGCAATATGCGATTTATCAGCTGACAATAGATATGGACCCCAGGTATGTTTGTCTTCCTAAAGGTTCAGGGGATTCACTCAGCTACCAATACTATCTAACAGCTTGCATATTGGGGCAGTACCCCTCACTCCACGGCTTAGGTAAAACTGATAACTGCTTTGCCACAAATGATAGCTCTTGGTTTACCTTACGGATGGGAACTAGTCAATCAGGTAGGGGTCGTTGCCCTTTTCGCTGGCAAGTCCTCTCAATGGACCAGCTACTTTGGGGTTCCTGTGGTACTCATAATGAATTTTAGGGCTATGCCTAAGCACTTCCCATAGTTAAGTAGATAGAGGTTATTCCCTAATCCGAACCTGCAATTGAAATGAACTATACAAATGCAAAGAAAAAAGAACTACTGCAATAAGAACAGTGCTTGGAGGCCACTGTGAAAAAAAAATTCAGCAAAAATTCCACCCAGCGAGCCCAAGAAAGCGCTCTGATACTAGATGAGAGGAACCTCCTACAACAATATAATGAAAAATGCACGAAATAATAGAAATAGCAGAACACAGAAGGAATTTATTGATCACAGGCCACTTCTAGGGGGCAACCTCCTTTGAGCAAGCTTAATACAATAAACTTGTGGATCCTTCATTGGCCTCAACACGTACTTATATACTAAGTCTAATCTAAACAACTATTACTCCCCATGAATGTGGGATAATACAATATACTCACGGGACGACTTACAAAGCATATGTGTCCAACAGCAATTTACTAATAAAGTAAAGAGAAGGGTTGAACACGGGTTCCTAATAGTTTGACAGCCATCCGGTAAAAGCAAGATTTTCACAGTTAGATCCAGTATGATTCAAAATTGAAATATCTTGATCTACGGATAAATGACATGATTGGAGGAAAGGAGATACATTGTCAATTATCACTAAAAATAATTCTAAGTGCATCTCAGTGATTCAGAAAGATCTCTCTCAGAATAAGGTAATTGGAATAACTTAAGTTGTGCATTTATTGCAATAGAAAATTAGGGTTTGCGCAGAGCTAAAAAGGTTCTTTTATTCATCATTTGCACATTTGCATTCAAGAAGAAGAAAGGAAGAGCTCTGCATCAATATTGTTACAACCTTCTTAAAGATCAACCACAGAATCTGATTCAACCAGTGGTCTTTTCCAGCTCATATTGTGAACCCTAGAAGCATAAAAAGGTATTTCCATTTCTGAATATCTCTCTCTGAATCTTTTGCAAGGATGGCTACTCTAATGGTTGTTAAGATCACTAATAGGCCATGCCCAAAGTTCAAGAAACAACCCTACAAATCCCTAGAAGTTGATCCCTTAGGCATTTTTCTAGCATTCTGCATGGGGTTCTGCACGTAGAAGATGTTAGGGTGTACATCGATGCCAATATTGAGGAATTTGGGGAATCCAAGCTGATGGATATCTATCATAAACAATTAATAGATGAAACTTTTGAACTCAAACCTTAATACAAGGTCCTCCGGGATAAGCATTTTGGACATTGCATCCACTTTTCCTATTTTGCAGAAGATGAATGGGTCTGATATGTTCTTAGCAGAATACATGACAACTTCATGTGGTTGATAAAGCCTTTTAAGATAACAAAAGATGCCATTAGGGCAGTAACTGGATTACACTCATCCGGTGGGTTGCCTACACTCAAATCCGTCAAGAACCAGACAGTAAGTGAAGCTACCGAATCTAAGTTTGACAAAAGAGTAATGACAATAGAGGATATCACAAATCCGGATATAAAATTTGCCTCTATGATAATTGGTTATAAAATATATCATCCCAGCAAGGAGAATTCTGTGTCTGGAACTGCAATTTATACAACATATCAGATGCTAAGGGAAAATGTTGATTATGACCTATGTGATCTTCTTCTGAATCAACTATTAGAAAACTTGTAGAAAATAAAGAAGGATAAGAAGAACTCATTCAAGTATGGTGGGCTAATACTATGTCTGTTCTTTTACTATATGAATGAGCTACCCGGATTAAGTGGTTGGGTATGGCAAAATGACAGATCGGTTGCCATACAAATAAGAGACTGTATGTATGGGCTTGGTGATGCCAAGGTTCAAAGTACTGCACTCTAGGGATACTTTAAAAACTTCCAAAGTATGATGCAGGCCAAAGAAAGAATTCCTCAAACCATAGTTGAAAAATATAAGGATACAATATGCTTCATGGTTGACACTGATCAATGCCTAATGGAGGTAGTTGAGCCCAGAACAGTATGGATAATGCTAATGGGCTATGAAGTAGATGAGAAAATCTTGGAGCTACATGTTCAACGCCTGCTGAGTCAGCCTAAGGACCCTGAGGTAGAAAGGTTTGAAACCTTTCAAGAATTAAGTGTAAAGATACATGTTGAACTGAAACAACCGGAAATAAAAAGGAAAGTCAGAAAGGAAGTAGAGGAAATTGCCAAAAGATATGGCATATCAAAAGAGGTAGTTGATGCAAACAGAGAGAAAATAGAAAGAGCTGAGAAAGAGAGACAAGAAGCAGAAAAAGAAAGTGTTATGGTGCAAGCCCCCTCTCAGACTAGATCCTCCAAGAGCTCTACACCTACCACCTCTAAGAGCTCAAGATCCTCAAAACCGGAAGCCAAGACATCCAAAAAGGGAGAAAAGAGAATGAAAACAAAGGCCACAAGGTCCTACATAAGCCAAAAGGATGATGAAGAAAAAAGTCTGATGAGGAAGTTAAGAAAATGAAGAAGAAGAAGAAAACATCTGTGGAATCCTCTGTCGGCAAAAACAAAGAAGAAGAGGTAGAAGAATTTGTTGAAAGACTCACTCTTTCTATTGATGATATCATCAAGGCAATCACTGTGGATAGGAACTTGCAACTAGTCACAGAATTTTATGATGATTACAGCGATAATGACAAAAGAATTTTGGAGGAAGCTACAGTCAAGTACCTAAACATTTATAATAAAGCATTCATTGAAATCATTTCTCTAATTCCCAAAAGTCTAGAGAAGGTACTTGAACTCAAAAAAGAGAATGCCAAGGAAAATGATTTAGAGATCCAGGAACAAATTACATTTCAGCTCTATCCTTCCATTACTCCAAAACAAATGACCATGATCTTTATGACTGCAAGGATGAGTTTTGGAGCAAAGCAAGAATGAACAAACTTATGCTTGGAGAGACTGATTAGGTGGTAAAAGAAACAGAAGACATCCTCTGGAATGCCTTCAAGAGATTCAATCTTCCTATTATAGAGGAAATAGATGAAGAACCTTCTACCATGGATGTCGAAGGATTAAGTGCATCGAAAGAAGAATCTACTGAGAAAAATGTAGAAGAGTCCAAAGAGATAGATGAGGAGAAGTCTAAGGACTTGGATTCCTCTGTTCCAGAAGAGGAAGTCCATGAAGAAGTTAACATCTCTCCTCCAGATCCCCCTGCAGACTCAAGAATTGAAGGAGAAGGAAGAAAAGAGGAGAAATTGAGTCAAGAAGAGGAGGTAAAGGGAAGAGAAGAAGAACAAACAGAGAAGATCTCTGATGATAGTTCTGAGGTTAAAAAAGGAAAGAAGACTCAGTCTCCGGCAAGAGACACTGCAGAGGTAGTGAAGAAATTCTTGAACAAAGAGCTGATGGAGATAGATGAACCGAAACTTCTTCAAGGACCACTAAATTTTGATTCCCTCTCTTCGGTCCAGACAATGAAGGTAGCATCTTTTGCTCAAGCTAAAGCAAAAGAAAAGCTTCTGAAGTCTCACATGGAAGACTGTGAGCTGATAGAGATTGCATCCAGTGTGTTACAAAAGATCATGCCATCCTTCCAAAAGGATCCTTCAGCCTCTCCATCCGGTAACCTGAAATTTGTGGTAAACTCTATCAACTCTCATTTTGATTCTTTAGAGAAATCGGCAGAAGAAAAGGTCTAGAAAGAATTTTTGGGAAAGAGATTCATTGAAGTACAAGGACTCATAGCTTATAGGAGGACCCTGGATATTGGGATAAAGAGCCTTGAAAATGCTCTTAAAGATGGTGGAGAAATGTACAAATTTTGTCTATCCTAGTCTAAAGTGACAGAGGATATTGAAAAGAAGGTAAAAGAATAAGAAGGTAAATTGACAAGTTTACTTCAGAATTTTGATCCCCTCACCACATCCATAATGAATCAAGAATGCCAGGCTATTGCCATTATAAATAAAATAAAGATGCTTGAAAAGGAAAAGAAGAATATAATAAGCAGGATGAGTGAACTTAGAGGGATAATTATCTCTAAGTTAGAGGCAATGCATGAAGCCTTAACTGATGCTCAGACCACAGCCCGGACTAGTGATCCGACAGACTTAAGAAGGGCAGAAGCTTATGCATTTTTGTTGAGTGGTCACATCTTAATTTTGGACATGATGAAGCAAAGTTGGGCAACAAAATTTGTACAGTTGAAGACCACTTTTGCGGATATACTTAAGTATATGTGAGTATAACATGTATATATACTTATGCAGCTATGTATAGGTTAATTTTTTCAAAATTTTGGTGTGCGGATTCCACCCTTTGCCATTGATGTCAAAGGGGGTGTGAGGAGTAGTGAAAAATGTGGAATCCAGCTAAGGGGGAGCTCCGGTAAAATAGTGCATAAGATAGAGCATCAGCAAAGGGGGAGTCAGATGTGACACTTAGTCATTTTTCACTAAGTGTTGCCATCAATGCCAAAGGGGGAGATTGTTGGCAAGAGACACTGTGTGGCTTCATGAGTGTTGTCATTGATGGAAACAAAGTCTATCACACACATCCACAACACATAGTGCCTATACCAGAAGTTAGATTGAAGAGTATTTTGGTCTGGTGAACAAGAACAGAGCATGCAACAAGGTCCGACAATCAGGTCTGGATCTCTTAGATGGTGTAGCTCAACAAGTTGCAAACTTGGCCAAGTCAAGAGGAGTATCATTACTATCATATTCCAAGGATTGAGCCTCCGCTGATATAACATTGAAAAGATATGAGCATCGAAGTGTTGGGTTCCTGACAGACAGAGCAAATTGAGGAAAAACTGATCGGTAGAGCATCAGACTTCAATCCAGATGAGTAATTGATGTTGATCAAGCTATTTGAGAGATCACACATGATTGGTAGACAAGATTGATGACTTCTATGTCTATGTTTGTGATACGCATCACATATTGAGCATGGATTCAGCTGACAGATCAGTGTTTTGTGAATATCTTGAGTATTCCGGTTGCTGACTAGAAAGATGTTGAATGCCTTGGTGCAGATATATATACCAGATGGATTTTGGTATGAAGGTGTGTGTGTGGTATGAAATTGTGTGAGGAAAAGTAGAGATAAGTGTGGAAGCAGCAATACAAGTTCGATATGTGACAGAACAACATCACTAAAACAAAGGAAGAATGAAGTGCATTAGATCAGTATATTGAGCCTAACCAGAACTGAACCTCAGCATATGTGGATGCCTCTCATCAGTTCAAACACCTGGTTACCTTCTATAAACTTTGTAGATAGTGAGTCTCTTGTAGGCAATGAGCCTCTTGTGAGCAGTGTGCTCAGGCAGGGAGGAAAATTACAAGGGATCCATGGATGGCTCACAAGAGGCTCTAAAATCCTAGATCTTGTAATTCAAATCTGTGTTGGAGGAGAGAGCTAGATACTAAATTTTTAATTTACAAGTTTGTTTTAAGTGTTGGAGGAAAAGAGGGTTCGAAGTTTTCAGGAAAATGACTATTGAAAACATAGTAAGGTTTAGGGCACTAAGGAGTAGTAAACCCCACTTTTTGAAATTTAACCACGGACACTAGAATTTGGGACATATGTGTGAACACTAGCACCCATGGGAGCGAGTCTCTTTGCATGGTGAAGGTTACAGCTTTTGGGGATGGATGGTAACAAGTTCATAAGGTTGGGAGCACTTGTGTTTTCATTTTGTGATCATGTGAGAGACCAAAAATAAGTTAGAATAGACACAAAAACACTAAGATAATGGACACCAAAATGAGCGTAGTAATCTAAGGTGGAAATTATAAAGTAAGTGATTTTTTATCTTATGTTTCCCCCCATTTTAGTAGAATGATGATACTAAGTGAAGAAGCATGCTAATGTAAAATATAGTAAAATAGAGAGAAATTAGGAAAAAGTAGGGAACAAATGATCTTGGATTTGGTTGGGATAGTTTTGGAAAATGCTTGAAATAATGATTTGTTTGTAGAAGTTTTGAATCAAACAAAGGTAGAATATCTATGCCTAAGGAAATCATGTCAAGTGAAGGTTTTGTGTCCTAGCTCATAATATTCTTATACCTATTAGTTATTATGCCAAAGATGTCAGATTCATTGAGTCCAAATGCCTACAACTATTAGAAATAGGAGAAAGATCAAGAAAGAATTGTGAAAACCTAGTGTAAAAAGACAAAAGAAATACATGCAAATGAGAGATAAAAATATAGATAATGGAACCCCAAGTTTTATGAGAAACTAAATATAACATAGTACATAGGCTTGACAAAAAGTCAAAATACTCTGTGTAAAATTTGGAAATTGTATGACTAATATTTCTACAAGGTCAATTGCACAGGTAACTTAGTAGGGGCATTGGTATAGTGTACTAAGGGTGTTGTTGTTCTATCTTAGAATCACCTAAAATATTTAGGAATGGTTCTTCTAAATGTGTTGATTAATACTTAAAAATATCTTTCTTGTCCAATTTGCATTGATTCTTCTACAAATCACTTACAAGACAAATCTTGCTAATGGAACCTTGCAAGTTGGCTAGGTCAAAGAGGAAGATACCTCAGTCAACCCCCTTGTGGTTAATTCAAAATTAAATCCAAATGATAATGATAATGCCATAATAATGGCAACAATATACTAAAATTAAATCTAAAATACACTTACTTTATTGAAATGAAAATCAAACCCTAATGTGCTTACTAATTATGAGATGGAAAGAAGGAAAGTAGTGTTTAATGGGTGAAGGAAATGAGATGGAAAATGAAAATAAATGACAAAAAAAGTGGTATGACGCTAAAGAGGGATGAAATGGAAAAGGGAAAATAGTGTGAGTTAGAAATAAAACTGGGAAGATGGAAGAAGAAAGACTATGAGAGGAATGAAGAGAGGAATTAGACAACATAAAGCTACTTCATAGATTCAAAATGTAACATTAATGAGCTCCAAAGCTTGATGATGATGCTCCAATGATAGACTAATTATCCAAGGCCCCAAATATTCAAGACAGAAAAGAAGAACTCCAATGTGAAAGGAAACTTGAGCATGTGATGTCAAAATGAGAAGAGGAAGGCTCCTTTTTTAGATTTTTGAGGGCCATTTTTTGTTATTTTGAGTGGGAACAATTTGAATTGGGCTTAGTTAGCCTAGGATAATATTTCATTAGTTCTTTGGAGCCAAGGGAGTGTAGGATACTTGCACCCCTACCTTGGGAGGGGTGCAAGTGACCCATATCTCAAGGAAGGTGATCTTGGATGGGAAGAAATAAGACAAAGAAACAAGATCAATGGAGGTGGTTTCAACTTAGTTAGAATTAATCTATATGAGATGAAATAAATAAATTAAAAATGAGCTATTCTTGTGAGAGGATAAGCAATAGTTTAAGTTTTGAAGAAATCACCTTGGAAATGGAAACATAGATATCTTAAGTGCGAATGAAGCATAAAGAAGAGGGGAAGAGGTGACACAAGGATAAGAAATAGGGCCTAGGAAGGGGTCAAGACACATGAAAAGGGGAAAGAGACACATGGAAAATGGAAAATCTAGGGGAAAGAGAGAATATAGGCTAGAAAGGGTAAGAAAGAAACAAACTATGCAAAATAGTAAAATGAGTGCAAAAACATGGTAATAGAATTGTAAGGTATGTAGTTTCTATTATTACAGTTATGTGGTTATGTAGCTATATGTAGTTTCCACCTAAACTAGATAAAAATTATACAAAGCCAAGCCAAGTGATGACATTGAAACAACATGATGTATATAATGTGTAGAGTGTAGTACCTAATAAATTGATTTGTGAAAGAAGAGAGATGATCAATTTAAGGTAAATGATAAAGGGGAGAAAGGAAAATGCCAAGGTATATGTCATAGTAGGATAACAAATGAAAGAGGGGAACATGTAGGTGATGCCCCTAGTGATGAGAAAAATTCCCCCAAGGTAGGGCAAGTACACAATGTAAAAAGTTAGCATTGAGAATCATAATTGATTGATGAAATGATAAGAATAAGAAATGATAAAATTATCAAAGAAAAGGGAAGCATATAATTGAGGTGATTCCCCCCAAGTCGCAAGGATCAAGATAATATGCCCCCAAAAGAATGACAAGAATGATATAGTAGGAAAAGGGAGAGAATGCTAGGAATAACGTGAAATTGATGAACATGTAAATGCGGTAAAGGCATGTGAAAGATAATAATGTAGAGAGTGAGAATAGTCATATATTTGAAGGTGCATGAGTATGTAAAGATTATAGTTCTCCATGGTATATGTGAACTATGGAGAAGAAAAAAGTTCTCATGAAAAATGGTGGGATAGATCAAGCAAGAAATAACTCAAAAGTAAGTGGGAGGGATAGAAGTGCATGCAACCTAAAAAGAAGCATGATAATATGAATATTAAGGATATCAAAGATGAAAATGGGAGATATAAAGGAGAAGAGACAATCAATTTAGTAGAAAAACATATAAGGGATACACATGTGAGAGTGAGCATGAAGTGTTTTACAAAAGTGGATTATCCCTAATAAGGATGATGTACATACAATGATCTCTAATCTAGGATCAACATCCTTCGTCTTTATAGAATGGCACACATGTAGGGACAAAATAGGTAGAAGCACAACACAACATGGGCTAAGGTGAATAAATATGTTGGGTTTGGATCAACATGAGAAGGGGTGTGATGCTCTAATATCTTGCATCATACCAAAAAGACATAGGAGGGAAGGTGCAAAGCGTGACTACAATAGATAAGGGAAAGCACATGAGAGGATACAACATATAGATGAAAATACAACATATAAAGATAATAATCCTACAATACTTGGGTCAACATGAAAGGGGTTTGACACCTTGATTCTTTGCATTAGCCTCAAATATCAAAGGAAAAGGTGTAAGATTATACATATATGAAACAAAGGGATAGGTAACACAAAGAAAAATGAGTTACCACATTTAACACCAAACATTGCCCCCCATTGTGTGCTATCATGCACCCAAAAGTGTCATACCATGTTCATGATAGTGGGGGATAATAATCACAAGAACATAAGGGAAGGAAACACTAAGGAAGAACTATGTACATAAGAAATATGTATCTAATCAATATAGGCAAGAAGATCCTCATCACCCATCATACCATCACTAGAAATATCATTGTCTGAGAATGTTGCAAAGTTTGCTAGTACAATAGCAGAGGATCTATTTTATGTAACGATAGAAGAGAGTGATGGAATATAAGTAATATTTCAAGCATGTTGTCCAAAGGTGTAGAAATGCCATGGAAGTGGAATAAGTGGTTTCTATAGTGGTCACAATTGAATCAAATTGTGGAAGAGGGGATGTGCAATATGAAGAGAATCCACATGATGCTTAAGGGCATCTCTAAAAGATGTGTTGATATAATCGGATGAAATAATGGGATTCTTAGGAATGCTAGTAATCATGGAAGGTGAAGGAGGATCCACATGAGGTTGAGGACCCCAAAACACCAACAAGTACAGAAGATGATGCAGTGGGAAGGAGATTCTATAATGCAATATGATAGTTATTCCAATATAAAAATGTGATGTAAATGATGTATACAACGAGATTGGATATCTCTAATATCTTTACAACTATGCAAGGGGAAAGAACCAATACAACACATGATATGATGGATTAGATGAATGCTCAAGAGAGAGAAATAAATGAGCACATTTATTGAATATTCCATAAAGTGCGAAGAACCTACAACCAATGTGGTATAAAAGAGATGTCATACAAGTGCAGTTCAAGACTCCACCAAATAAAGAAAGTCTAATTACATGTTATTTCCTCCCTAAGTAGATCTGTACTTATGTTCAAGATAAATAACACCTACACAAGTAGATATCTACCTAAGTAAGGTTATCCTAGGTGCATAATATGCAATAAAGTAAATAATTAAATGCAATAAAATAAAATAATGCACCAATAGAGGGTGAAGTAAAAGTTGATGAAGTGGCGGCCTTGGTGGTTGTACGATTAGATGGTTTGTTTCATTTTAAGTGTTTTGAGGGTGACATAAAAATAAATGGAGAGGTGGTCCTAAGGTGTTAACTAGATGGAAAGTGGAGTTCTTAGAGTTGGGATGGCTATGTTTTTTAATTGACCTCTAAAATGTCAAGTTGTTTAAGGAAAAGATCAATAAATTGATCCTCTAGAATGTCAAGTTGATCGATGAAAATAACAAGAGGAAGAAGATAATCCTCTCCTTGTAACTTTTTAATGAGGTTTGGTCATAAACTAGGACACATTAAATAGAAAACGAAAGGGAACAATTGGGAAGCTTTAAAGATGGTCAACAAATAGAACCTTACCCAAGAAATACCTATCAAATATTCCTACAACAAACATGTAAAATTAGCAAACAATTTAACAATTTATTTTGTAATAAAAAATAATGCATAGAAGAGCTTTGAACAACCATTTCTATAGAAAATTAATATTATAGATGGAAGTACAAATTATTAGATAAATTTCTTGTTATTTTGACGAGGATTTATATGAGTTTTCATTATTTTGTGTTCTGTATAGGAAACAATTGTATAGGCAAATTTGTTTACAAATATTACAATTAGAAGATGTGCACAACATTTTGTGGAGCTTGTTTGATGGCATTAATAATGCATGTTTAGCATTAGGAGAATAAAAATTCTAAAATACATAAGGAAGATATATAACTTCAATATTGTATTTATTGGGATTTTAAATCATGTGAATTTTGTGATTGATTATGTAAATAAAATATTTATTAAGTAGTAAATAACATAGTAAGTAAAAGTGTTGTAATAGCTATGTAATTAACATATATATACTAAATAATTTATTTTTTAACTTTTGTAAAATTATTGAAAAATAAAAATAATTATTCAAGTAAAAGAAAAAGTAAATAATGTCTAAAATAAATTATCTTTTAAATAAATAAAATAATTTATATTGTATTTATTTATGTGTCCATGTAGAAATTTAAATAGCTATTAAAAAATAATATTTATTAAAAATAAAATAACTCTTGAAATAAAAGTTAAAGTAAATAATTTATTTTCATTTGGATTGTGTGAAAACTAGTGCATGTTTTTTTATTATTTATTACATTACTATAAAAGATAAAATAAAATAGTAAAAGATAAAGTAAATAACATCTAAAACAAGTGCCACGTAGTGGCCAATACCTGCCTTGTAGTGTTGTTATTATAGTATTTATTTAGTTGTAATTTTTTTGTCGATTAGGTATTGGTTGTATATAGTATTTGTTTAGTTGTAGTTTTTTTGTTGATTAGGTATTGGTTGTATAGACAAATTGCATTGGGAAATAAAATCGAAATCTCAAAAATAATCTAATTTGGTAAAAATAAAATATGAGTAAAATATTTCCTAACTATAAAACTAAACTTTACAAAGTCTATTAAATAACACAAATATTTCCTTAAAATGTAATAATACTAATACTTTTATAATTTAAATGCATTAAAATATTGTAAGTTTGAAGAATAAAATAAAAAATGTAATAACATGGTGAAATATTTTTTGTGATACTTAGATTTTTAACTTTTGACTAAATAAAGTTGAAATCCTAGATTTTTAACTCTTGACTAAATAAAATTGAAATCCCAAAAATAATAAGGATGCTATGGAGACTGATGATGGTCTGGGGGTTGATCTTGCAGGTCTGCGCGATCGCATTGCGAAGCATAATTTCTCCATTGTGCTTAGGACCTCTATACTCCTCAACCTCTCTGTGCTGAAGAATCTGGGGGTTACTGTTAATACTGACAGTGATGATCTGGCTACAAAATTGGATGAGATTATTAAATCTATGGTCTAGAAAAGAGAGCTGTTGTCTCCTTAGTCTTTGTTGTTATACTGCTGATACCCTGTTTCTCAGTTTTTTGACTTTCATCTTAGCGGCTAGTTTTGCTGGTTTTGCTGGTATTTTGTTATGGTTGTATATGCTGTTTCCGGATTAAGGCACTGTTGATGCTTGCTGCCTTCGGGCCTCTCTGTTTTTTGTAAGGGTTTGGCCCCTTGTTTAGCCACCTTATATTATCAAAAACAATAACATATTTGTATTTACATCACTAGAGTATTTTATCTTAGTCACTTAATTTTTTGTTTAAGTAATAATAGTAAGTACTTTTAGAGAACATGATTTTAATTATTTTAATTAATCTAATATTGTGGTTTAGTAATAATTTTGGGTGCATTCATTTAATAAAAGTATGTCAGTTCAGCTCCATTTAATTAGACATCAATGGTTAAGATCAAATGAATAGTTAAGAAATATTTTAGTGAAATTAGGTTATTTATGTGTAGAACCCTAAAGCATAGTTATAAAACAAATTTAAACCTTAATAAATTTTTTACAAAATAGCTGTGAAAAGAAATCAATAAATAAAAATATGCATGCTTTGTAAAGAAAAATTTTAGTGTTATTTTATTTTAAGAAATTAGGTTATTTTTGGGATTTTTTTTTTTTACTCAAGAGTTAAAAATATGGAGTGTCATGAAAAATACTTTTATTTTGGGGATTTCAATTTTATTTACTCAACAGTTAAAAATTTAGTTTGATGAAAAATATTTAAATGAAGTAATGCCATGTTCTTGAAATATAGTTAGTAAAATCTTAAAAATATAATGCACTTGCTTATCATATACTTTTCCCTTTTTTATTTGATTTGATAATGTAAGGAAGTTAAAGTACCAGAAACAACTTCCTACGCCAATCTTGAGGAAAGAAATTATGCAAATCTTTTTAAAACTGATCTAACAATTGTAGAAAATTTAGAAGCACATTCAAAACATGAAATAAACAAAGAGACACAAAACACCAGATATACGTGGAGAAAACCCTTTCGGGTGAAAAACCTCACACTCCAAAAGCCTGTTAAATGTATTCCAAATCCAACAACAAGATTACATACACTTGCAAAGCAAGTTTATTACAGGAGTACCACCAGTAAACAATTCTGGAAGATTTTTGGCAGTATTCTAGCAGTATAATGGTACCTACAAACTCACACTATGCAAACTACTCCTCAAGCCTCTAATTTATGGACTTCTGGCTATACAAGAAACCATCTATGGTTTTACAAAACCATGTGCGAAGCTTCTCAGCCAAGATTCCAGTCTAAAAATAAGCTCTCATGTCCAAAATGAAATCCCCTATTTTTTACCCTTACAAATGTCATATAATCTGTCATAATATGCCTAAAAATAGGCCTTCCATAATATACCACAATGTGGGCATCTTTTGACACCTAATAAACCAATTTTCAAGGCATCAATAATGCTTAACAGCTATAAGAAAATATTAAATAAAAAATAACTATTCACAGGAAATATGCAAGGTTGAGACACCTCATTTCCCAATATTCTCCCACTTGTTGAATACCTTGCAAGAGCTAGGGGAATCACATCATCATGGATCAACTGCTAGGGGCCAAGAGGCCCATAGACTCAGAACACCACCTAAATTTTTCTGTGCTCACAGGCTTAGTAAATGCATCTGCAACATTCGCCACAGTCTCTACCTTTTCTAGCTTCACCCTGCCATCCTCGCCCATATCTCTCACGAAGTGATACTAAACATCAATGTGTTTGGTCCTGGCATGAAAAGTCAGGTTCTTCACAAGGTAGATTGCACTCTGACTATCACAATAAACTGTAACTGTACCTTGTTTCAATCCAATAACTGAACACAAACGCTTCAGCCAAATGGCTTCTTTACAGGCATGAGTAGCTGCCATGTACTCTGCCTCAGTAGTGGACAAAGCGACCATAGTCTGTCGCTTTCTCATCCAACTGATTACACCACCATTAAGAGTAAAAACATATGCATTGGTGGACCTTCTGCTATTGACATCACCAGCCCAATCTGAATCCACAAAACCACGAATACTCAGGGAATGCTGATCTCATGTACCATGAAAACAAATAGAGTATTTTGTTGTACCCCACAAATATCTAAAGATCCTCTTAACTACATCCCAATGCACTCTTCCAGGATTAGACATACAACGAGAAAGAATTTCCACTACTTGGGTAATGTCTGGTCTTGTATAGACCATAGCATACATTAAGCTTCCAACTGCACTTTGGTAAGGTACTCTGTTCATGTCTTCCATCTTCGATGGGGATGTAGGACATTGTGATAGAGAGCTTCATTCCCAATGTAACAGGGACACAAAGTGGTTTACAATCCTGCATGTTAAACCTTTGTAAAACTAAACAAACATACTTACTCTGGCCAAGTCATAGCTTTCTGTTCACACGATCTCTTCTGATGTCCATCCTAAGTATGTGTTTTGCTGCACCAAGATCTTTCATTTCAAATTTCGCAGAGAGCTGAGATTTCAATTTTGCAATCAAACCTTTACATTTCCCAATAAACAACATGTCATCAACATAAAGTAATTACCAGGAAATGATCACCATCAGATTTAAAATATACACAGTGATTAGATTTAGACTGCACAAATCCCAAACTCAACACATAAGTATCGAACTTCTGGTACCACATCCTAGGACTTTGTTTAAGGCCATACTGAGATTTTTTTAACTTACAAACCAACTTGCTTTTACCTTTCACCATGTAGTGTTCTGGATGTGTCATATAGATTTCTTCCTCTAAATCACCATGAAGGAACGCAGTTTTCACATCCATTTGTTCGACCTTTAGGTCATAAGCTGCTGCAATAGATAATAAAAATTGAATGGATGTCATTTTAGCAATAGAAGAAAAGACCTCACCGTAATCAATACCCTCAACATGAGAGTATCCCTTCGCAACCAACCGTGCCTTATACTTTTCAACATTTCCATCTGAACCAATCTTTTTCCTAAACACCCATTTACATTCAATAGGTTTGCATCCTTCAGGCAAAGGTACAAGGTCCCATGTATCATTTCTTTCAAGGGCTGCCATCTCTTCATCCATGACAACTTTTTAGGACTCATTCATCCCCAAAGCCTCTTACACAGATCTCGGTTCATCAATGTTAGTATTCAAAGCAAATATACACGTCCAATCATCAGGTGAATACCCATACCTTTCAGGTGGTTGCCTATGCCTTGTAGACCTTCGAACAAGCTAAGGTGGAGGTTCTTCCACTTCTTCCTCCTCTTCCCCCTCTTCCGAAGATTTAGAGCTTGATGAGCTCTCCTCAACTTCTTATCTATCTTTGGGCCATGATTCAACATTCTCAGGCATAGAAGGAAGTTGAATCACATCTTTTTTCTGTTCACTTTCTTTATGTTGTTCTGGCTGAAAAGTAACAGGAGAAGATTTAGTCTCTCTAAAAATACCACTTCTGGAATGAATTACCTTATGTGCAACAGGGTCCCAAAGCTTGTATCCTTTCACACCATAGCTGTAGCCGATGAAGATACATTTCACAGCCTTAGAATCCAACTTTTTTCTCTTCTCCTTAGGCACATGTGCATATGCCTCACAACCAAAAACTCTCAGATGTTTAAGTGAAGGCTTTTTCCCCAACCACGCCTCCATGGGTGTTTTATCAACAAGCGCTAATGTAGGAGATCTATTTATCAAATAACAAGCAGTGGCAACAGATTTAGCCCAAAACTTTTATTCTAGACCAGCTCCACTCAACATGCTCCTAGCCTTCTCCATCAATGTTCTGTTCATTCTTTCTGCAACTCCATTTTGCTAAGGAGAATACGAAGTTGTCATTTGTCTTTTAATCTCACAATTTGTATAGAATCTATCAAAATCTGTAGAACAGTACTCACAACCATTGTCAATCCTCAAACATTTAATTCTCCTTCCAGCCTGAGTTTCTACCATAGCCTTAAACTCCTTAAAATGACTAAAAACTTCAGATTTACTCTTTAAAAAATATACCCATGTTCTACTGAAATCATCAATGAAAGTAACATAATAAACTGGTTCACCAATAGAAGCAACATCAACAGGACCAAATACATCTGAATAGATTAGATCCAAAATACATGAAGATTTATGAGAAGATGAGTAAAAATGAACGCAGTTCTATTTGCCATAAATATAGTGTTCACAAAAATCAAACTCTAGATTGCAATCATTCAAACCTTCAACAAGGTTCTATTTTTCAGGGATTTCAAACCCTTCTCTCCAATGTGGCCAAGTCTCTGGTGCCATAACATGGTCTTCTCTGCAGGCAACTTTGATTCAGTAGACAGAGCACCCTTGGGCACCCAAAAGCCACAACCATCCGCAGAAGAGGAAACCATCTCTTTTTTCGGTGAAGTAGTTTCTGGCTTGATTTTATCAGAAGTGCTATTGCACTCAACCGTGCATGCATCAAGCTAGTACAATGTACCCAATCTGCTTCCCCTTGCTATCACCATAGCAGCTCTCACCACTTTCACACTTGCTTCAAAAAACTATACATGCACACCCGCATCTATTAGCTTGCTAACAGATAATAAATTTCTTGCTAGTCCTAGGATATGCAAGACACCATCAAATTGTTTAACTCTACCATCAGAAAATTTCACATGAATACTACCACAACCAACAATGTCAAGGAAAGAATTATCACCCAAATACACCTTACCACCATCATAGTTTTCATAATTACTAAACCAGATTCTATTAGGAGTCATGTGGAAAGATGCACCTGAGTCTATCAACCATGCATTATCACCTGCACGAGTGGCCAAGGCTGCAATAAAGGCATCTCCATCTTCCTTTTTAGACTCAAAATCAGAATCTTGCTTCTTCTTCTTTTTTTTCTTCTCTTCTTTACATTCCTTTTGGAAGTGTCCAGATTTGCCATAGTTCCAGCATATTGCCTTGGACTTACCATGAGATTTTGATCTCCCCTTGTTCTTGGACTTGGAACAGCCACGCTGCTTCTCATCTTTGTCTCATTCTTTTGGTCTTCCTCGAACACTCAAAGCCTCTTTGGCATTCAGGGAGGCCTTCCTTCTCATCTCTTCGGAGAGTAGAGAACCAACAACATCCTCCATCTTCAGAGTGACTGAAGTGCTCCCAATGACCATGACTAGGCTATCCCATGAGTTTGGCAGCAAACACATCAAAGTTTGGCACCTTTCTTCTTCATCCATTTTCACCCCAACTGAGGTCAACTGAGTCACCAACATATTGAATGTTTCCAGATGCTTCAAAATTCATCCACCATCTTCCATTCTCAAGGAATACAACTTCTTCCTCAAAAAAAAATTATTCACTAAAGATTTAGCTTGGCATATCTCACCCAACTTCTTCCAAAGCTTCTTTGAAGTGGATTTTTCATGGACATTTATCAAAATCGAGTCTACAAGACACAACCTTATGAGACCTTTAGCTTTTCTATCCATTACATCATATTTTGCAGCCAAAATTGGATTTGTAGGCCTCTGGACATTTTCATCCACTGCATCCCATAGATCCTGATCAATTAACAGATCTTCTATCTTTAGCTTCCACATTTCAAAGTTTGTGCCAAAAAGTTTTTCAACCTCCATTCTCCCAGATGTGTTCGCCATCTGAAAAAGTCTGCAACAAGATCACAAAGTATCCTTTGCACAAGCTCCCACTCAAACCTTGATTAGCACAAAAAATCCAACAACCCACAACTGAAACCAAAGGTGATCAGGCTCTTATACCACTTGTAAGGAAGTTAAAGTAGTAGAAACAACTTCCTACACCAATCTTGAAGAAATAAATTATGCAAAACTTTTAAAAATTGATCTAACAATTGTAGAAAATCTAGAAGCACATTCAAAGCATGAATTAAACAAAGAGACACAAGACCCCAGATATACGTGGGGAAAACCCTTTCGAGTGAAAAACCCCACACTCCAAAAGTCTACTCAATGTATTCCAAATCCAACAACAAGATTACATACACTTGCAAAGCATGTTTATTACAGGAGTACCACCAGTAAACAATTCTGGAAGATTTCTGGCAGCATTCCAGCAGCATAACAGTACCTGCAAATTCACACTATGCAAACTACTCCTCAAGCCTCTAATTTATAGACTTCTGGCTATATAAGAAACCATCTGTGGTTTTACAAAACCATGTGCAAAGCTTCTCAGCCAAGATCCCAGTCTAAAAATAAGTTCTCACGTCCAAAATGAAATCCCCTATTTTTGACCCTTACAGATGTCATAGAATCTATCATAATATGCCTAAAAATGGGCCTTCCATAGTATACCACCATGTGGGCATCTTTTGACACCTAATAAACCAATATTCAAGGCATGCAATGCTTCACAGTTGTAAGAAAATATTATTGAGACACCTCATTTACCAATAGATAAAACCCTAATAAAATACAGTTATAAAATATTATTAAACATAAATAAAATAATATGCAATATTACTGCCATTATTGTAATGGATGCACATTAATCGCCTTATCATGTAAAAGTTTTCTGCCAATTAGATTAAAGAAAAATAATTTTTCAATTTGTTATAATATTTGCATCTATACAATAGCAATAGCTAAATATTTTTTAAATAGAAAAACTATTTAAGTTCTTATTGGTTGCAAAAAGAATTATTAATAACTAGTTAAGAACATGCCTGCTTATAGTTTCCTTGGCACAAGCTCATTACTTGGAGTGAATTTGTTTTACAGCGTGAGAAATTTTTAGACTATTGGCTTAGGATTTGTTAAAACAAAAACCAAGGCCATCAAATATTAAAGTTTGATATTTTAAAATAAACAGCACAAAGTAACAACCACCCATGGATTGAAGATTTAATGATCAAGAAACTATTGAGCCAAAGAAGTAAATAACAACCACTACACCAACCCAAATCAATTGAAAAACTTGCACGAGCACGGGGAAATAGATAAAATCTAATTTAATATACTATCATAATTTTGATTTGGGTAAAAGCGGTTTGGGTAGTTGAACGGTAATATACTATCATAATTTTGATTTGGGTAAAAGCGGTTTGGGTAGTTGAACGGTAATAGTTAGGTGAACTGCATAGGTTTTGATTTAGGTTTTTAGGTTTGTAAATAATAAATTAAATTTGTTATAAAATATTGTAAGTTTGAAGAATAAAATAAAAAATGTAATAAATTTCATGATACTGTAGATTTTAAAGTTTTGACTAAATAAAATTGAAACCCAAGATTTTTAACTTTTGAGTAAATAAAATTGAAATCCCTAAAATAATCTAATTACATAAAATAAAATGTGTAGAACCCTAAAAACTAAATTAAAATTAAATTACTTTTAGCTAATGAAGTAAAAAAATAATCGCCATCCATTTAGGCATGACTTAACCAGTGGGAGACAAAATTTGTGTTCATAATTTGTTTACTTGCCACGTGCTCCCCTCAAACCACAATTCTCTCAGCACTTAGAGTTTTCCACAATTCTCTCAGCATTTATAATTTTTTGTTGCATGAAGAGGTCATTTTTTTAAACCAATGACAATACAGATAAATCATTTTTCAATAATTTTTTGTTAAAAATTTATCATGTTAACATAGGAAAAGTACAAATTTAAATCAAATTTGCCCAACAAGAAAAATAATCCTTTCCTTTGATTGGTTTACAATCAATAGATTAATAACTAGATAAGTGTGAACTCATTGCAATAGTACCTGGCCCAAGGCAGGTACTAAAAAATAGTTCTTCAGTAAAAGTATTTTTTTATCTATATAGTTACCTATTTATGTGTCAATTTATGTATATGTAGTAATTTAGATGGATATTACTTATATATATATATATGTGTGTGTAGATCTTAAAAATATACTTTAAATAACTCTTAAGTATAATATATACAAATCTCTCTATATTCTCTATAAATATATAGATTTACACACAGACATATATATAATATAAAGGTTTATATATATTATATTATATTGATATGAAGTATTATATTAATATGAATTTATTTTAATTAGTTTAAAGTTATTTTAAAGTATATTTCTAAAATATAGAGGTATTCCTTAATCTGATTCATTTTTTTATATAACTTTTCCACCTCTTAAATAAATCTATATATTTATGTAGGATTATATTTATAAAAGATTATATATATATATAAAAGTTTGTATATAAAGAGGGAGGGTATATATATATAAACTTTATAAAAAATTTAGAAAATATTTTTTAATTAATCTAAATTATTAATAATAATTAAAAAATAAATTAAATGAATATAATAACAACACACTTCCTCTTAAGAAGTACGAATAATAAACTTTACAATTAATTTTAGTTAAAAATAAGTTTTATTGAGTTTAAATCAATCAATTGAGAAAGTATGTGAGCCTTATTAAAGAAATCACCAAA
Source organism: Cunninghamia lanceolata (assembly GCA_027924645.1). Taxonomy (NCBI): domain Eukaryota; kingdom Viridiplantae; phylum Streptophyta; class Pinopsida; order Cupressales; family Cupressaceae; genus Cunninghamia; species Cunninghamia lanceolata. The sequence goes on from BSBN01000525.1 coordinate 16,312,414, forward strand.
GTTTAAATTTTGAGAAGTCAGGGTTATATAAGATAAATGAAAAAAATAAAAAAATAAAATGTGGCGCCCACTACGACCGGCAAGTCACGCCAGCATAAAAAATCTATCACATTATGAACATCAACATTTATCTTTATGTTTGGAAATTTGTTAAATAAATGAGAGTGGAAAAGACTAAATGTTGTACACGCCTCATAAAAACATAACGTGTATATATAAAAATAGGTCATTAATTAAATAGGGAATAAATATTCACGTGCATGCATGTACACCCATAACTGGGTAGGTGGACATTTATTGTGATAAAACAAAAAACACTTCTTTCATGCATACGCCGGAGTATAGTAGGGGCATATGTGAATTTAGTTTGTTACTAATTTTTTTTAAAATTTTTTAGTTGGTTGTTGTTGTTGTTGTTGTTGTTGTTGTTGTTGTTGTTGATGATGATGATGATGTTATTGACTCTCTAAGTGTCTCTGTTTTTCAGTTGGAGTTGTGTATTTTGTTTTATTTGTTCCATACAAAAAAAAATGAAAAAATATTTTTATTAATGTGATTTTTCATTTCTATTTTTACAAAGAACATAAATAGGGACATTATAGATGTGTAATGGTGAAATTTGTATACTTAAGCCAATTTTTATTTAGTTTTGGATTCATTATGTAATTCTATTAAGTGGTTTCATTAAAATGAGCTTAAAACTAATTTTATTGTTGATAGTCTATTGTTGTGATGTTGACCTTGGTTATTATGTCATGAGTCATATTGTTACTATTGGAATTGATTATTTGTTGTTTAAGGTTTGTTATTCTTTTATAGCGATTATGGTTTATTGTTGAGAAATCTATTTAATTACTTCTAGTTGGAATGATCTACATTTTATTGTTTGAAATCAAGTCATTGTTATTAATTGAACATGATTTTATTGACAATTTTTGGTGTCATGTTACTTATCAATGTGGTGATGTGTATTTTGATTGTTTCATACTAAACTGTGAAGCCAATGAGCACAACACTAGGATTAGCTCCTAACTTATGAAGTATAGCTTATGAGCTCACCAAAAAGGCTAGATCCTAGGATACACTTTTAGTGACACTTGTTAAGAATTATTAATATATGATTTATTATTATTTGACATTTTATTTGTGGTATATTAAATATTTATTGTTGTGATGATTATTTTATTGTTTATGGTTTATACTCTTTAGTATTTGTAACAATTATAGTGCTATTATGTTTGACTATTGAGAATTCTATTGATATTTGAGTTTGACACGTGTAATGTACATACCTATGATGAGTAACTTGGGCACAATTTGTTAGCATTGTGATATGTATGTCAGCTTGTGGACTACATTCTAGTTGGTTTAATGGTTATTAATTTGATAGTATGGACTGTACTTTTTGGTATGTGAAAGAAAAGATTGATATGATTGAACATTAATAATGATCTTCATTAGGATCTATTAGTGGGAAAGATATCACTTTTTCCAATGTTAGTTGTGATCTTGTACTTATAGACTAAATATTGGTTGCATTTACTCTTGAGAAGATTTATGAAACTTATGATGTATTTAATTTAAACTACTTTACACAAGTTGAGGACATATATATTTACTAAAATTAAGTGTTGCAACTATGTGCTTATCGGTGTTGTCATTGATGTCAACATATATGTGTTGTCATTGGTGTCAAATGTGCTCTTGTTTTGAACCTTATTTGTGTTGAGGTAGTTGCTTTGTAAATGTTGAAGATAATGAGAAAGTGTTCTAGATATTGAATTTCCAAGTGCTTTTGAGAAAATTTGCTCTCCTAGTGGAAATAATGTGTTGCAGAGTATATTGGCTTGCAGAAGAACAATGCAATGTTTTGCTCTGCATATCTTGTATATGAAATATCTTTGTCTGTGGATTGGTAGTTATGTTAAGGGATGTCTGTAGTTGCTATGTTCCAAGTTTGAGCCTTCGGTGTGAAGATTTGAGTAAGTTCTGTTCACCAGAGTAAAAACTATTTTTCTGAGCATTCAGTATTTACAAGGAGAATGTATTCTACTCTGCATTTCTCCGTATTTACGTCTTACAGTCTGTAGTTTTAGAATTAAGTTTGTAATGATCTTATGTGCCTTTAGTTCAAATGGTTCGTGATTTGGTGCTTTGCAAGCGATCTTTCCTTTATGACAGTGGTTGAGGGTAATGTTTAAATGCTCCAGTTTGAAGAGTCTTGTGGATAGAGTGTTTGTGGGTTGTGCGGAAGTTTTTGGTGATTGTAACATGCTTGTGGATGTCTCTAGATTGTGTTCTTGCCTTTTGATTGGTCTACAAAGTGTAATCTGGATCGTGCATGAAGCCTGTTCCTAAAGGTCTTAGTGTTAACACTGGTTTTGGTTGACCTAGTTGTTTTCACTACTTGCGATTATGCTTCAATGTTTGTGATAGCATGTTGTTCTATGGGAGATTGCATTTGAGTCCCAGCTAAGGCGTGGTGTGGTCAACATTCATTCTTTTTCTTTCATAAATCTATTTAGGTCCAGACCTATTCTAATGTATTGTGTTTGTCAACCTTGGAGATTGTTCCAATGGTTGATGATTGTAATCCCAACCTTGATGTACATTCTAAGGTTGATGAATTGTATAAAAGTATGTAATAAATTAGTGTTTGAGGTGCGATGTAGCGAAGATGTGAAGATAAGTGCAAAGTGTAAAAGCATAGCAGAGCATAGAAGTTTTAGTGCACTTCAATGGAATTGAACCTTGGCATAGTGTAGATGCTACTATCTCAGTTCACCACCTTTTAGCAATGAGCCTTTCTTCTTGGCAGTGAGCCTGTATGCAGTGAGAATCCTTCTTGGACAGTGAATCCTCAAGGGAAGTGAGCCCTAAGGTAGTGAGCCTATTATTATTCAGTATTGTCACTACATTATATTGTGAGCTAATCCTCACCGTGGTTTTTTCCTCACTGGGTTTTCCACGTAAAAATCTGGTGTCTCATGTGTTAAATGTGTCAATGTGCTTAAGTTTCTAATTTCTTGCTTTCATGGTTAAATCATAATAATAGTGATTAAGTGATTGTTGTGTTGATGTTTAAAAGAAGTTAAGTTTTGGTGACAACTGATTCACCCCCCCTCTTAGTTGTCTTGTGCATTTCAACAATTGGTATTAGAGCAAGGGTTCCTTGGAAGAAGTTTAACAGCTTAAGGTAGATTTGGGATGGCGCACAAGAAGGTTGCTCTTGAAGACCTAGAAAGAACTAAAGAAGAAATCAGAGATCTGAAGGAGAATCTCAAAGAAGTAGATGAATGTATCAGAAAATTAAGAGAGCAAGTCAAGAAGTTCAAAGAAAAATATAAGGAGGTTAGTGAACAATTGATATCAGCAAATGAAACCTTGGATGATTTGAAAGAGGAAGTTGTAGAAAGAGAAAAAGTAGAAGAAGACCTAAATCTCTTAGTGAAAGACAAATCAGAAGAATGTGATAAGCTTGAAAAAGAAGCTGGGAACTTGAAGTTAGATTTGGAGAAAGCAAAAAGTTATGAAGAAAAATTTAAGATAAGTTCTGTAAAACTTGATGAGATACTTGCTAGCCAAAAGAACTCTGATGACAAAGAAGACTTGGGATTTGAAAAAGGTGAAATTTCCAAAATAGGACAAGAAAAGAATGCTAAGATTAAGAAGGACAAAGGCAAATAGATCCAAAATCAAAGGAACAGACCTAGAAGACCACCGGTCAGGCAACCAAATGCTCAAAGGTACCCATCTTTCAATGGTTATTGTAATTCATGCAATAAGTTTGGTCATAAGGCTACTCAATGTAGGAGCAGAGTGAATCAAAATATTACATCATTTTTTGGTCAGTGCTTTACCTGCAATAAAGTAGGTCAAAAGGCTAATGAATGTAGAAGTCAGATAAGGAATAGTTACAACAATGGAAGGAATGCTCAAACTTTCAGAGGTAATTGCTTTACAAACAAAATATTTGGTCATAGAGCAAGTGAATGCAAAAGTCAGACAAGAAAGGATTATAACAATGGAAGGAATGCTCAATCTTTCAATGGTAACTGTTTTACATGTAATAGATTTGGTCATAGAGCTAACCAATGCATATCTAAAATGAATGAAAGGAATACTTGTCAGAGGAATGTTGTGTGCTACAATTGCAATGACTAGAGATATTGCAAGATTCTGCAGAAGCAAAAAAATAAAGAAGGATAATCCACTAAAAAGGAAGAAACTAGTGCAAAAGGTTGATCTAGCAGAAACCAAGAAGGAGATGAACAAGATATGGATCAAGAAGGATGTAAGTGAAGTCAAGGATGAGTCTGTACCAGACTCTGGTGCAGAAGCTTCCTCCAAGAAGTGAATTAAGATCTTTGTCTTAAGGGGAGTCTTATTGGAAATCTTGTCTCCCCTACTAAAAGATTGGTGTTGATGCCTTAGCACGAAGAGACAAGGTCAATGATTAGAAGAAAAGGTCTAAGTTAGATTAGAGAATGTGTTTGTAAAGGATAAAGAAAGAGTTGTACAGATTAAGAAGTCTATGTAAGAAGATTTGATCAGGAAAGAAGATAGGTTATGAATTTTAGCTAAGAATCTATTTGGTAAAATCAAGTTACAGTGTTCCGATAATTTGGTCCACATTGGTCCATTGTTGAAGATAATGCTTTGCAATTTTGGCATATGGTTATTGATCATTGGTTACATCTACATCCAGAAGTTTATCTAATTTTGATAATTGTCTTATGAATAAAGAGTAACAGAAGTTTGGGTTGATAGAACACAGTGGTTTCTACTACAAAACAATTTTCATGATGATTGGAAGTATATGGTGAAATTAGAGGCAAATGGATATGAATCTAATAAGTCTCCAAGTAGTAAAGAATAAAAAGGATGAAGAAAACTTGCAGGTTGAAGATGTTGGCCCACGATTGCTGTTAAACTAAAAGGTCGACCTGTTAATTTCTGATACAAGCACTAGAATTAATGAATCCACGGGAGGAAGTTAGTCCATGTCATGAATCCCATGGGGAGTGTTGACCATTTACCAATAAAATCCCCCCAGCGTTACTTAGGGGGATTCAAACCCATGACCTTTCGCTCTGATACCACTTGTTGGCATACAGGACAACACTGAGAGGGGGGGTGAATCAGTGTTGTATAATTTTTAACATCTTTTGCACCTTTTAATTTACAAGACAGAGAATGAGAGAGAATTCAATAATCTTTCAAACACATATGCACAAGTATGATGATGAATAGTATGAATAGGACCTTATGAGCAAAACAATAAGACACACACATATAGAGGCAAATAACATAAACCATATAACATGTTTTTGATGAGTGGAAAACTCTCATAAGGATAAAAAACCACTCTAAAAATTTGCCTCATTGGCTTAATAGAATCTCATTGATTATAACAATTGTCTCATTGACATATATGCCTCACTGGCAATAAATAGGTCTCACTGACCATGCAAGCCTCACTGGCTACAATATAACCATAAGGAAGAAAAAAACAATTCAGGGGATTGCCCTAATTCTCTACAATACACCAAATGTCTTAACCTTCTTCATCACTCATACAATCTTTTTGAGGATATATTGCATGCTTTCTGCATCAAAATAAACCTTCTTTGATATTAAAACCTTCTCTGCAATTGGCTGCATATTGTCTTCCTTGTACTTGATTCACTCATTCAAACTCTCATTCATGATTCTCTATCAAGGAATGTATTCTCCTGTATATTTTAGTCTTCACACATTTCTCTTTCACATCCATTTTTTTTTCATTAAAGTACCTGCAATTTCTTTTTAAAAACCTCACACAAAAATGTTTTCAACTTTGCATGTTGGTCCACAAAAAAAAATCACAACATACTAAACCTGCAATGTCATTATAAAATACAAACAACCTTTCATTTTCTATTCTTTGCATCTATCTTCTTCTTTCAAAAACAACTCTTTAATACTCCTCAATCTGTAAAGAAAATATTTATAAATCTAATCTTATTAATGACTCCCATAATAAAAAATAATGTCTTAAAAAAAACTATTCACTGCACACACAAAAAAAAAACTCCTCAGTCACCTGTCCATCTTCTCTGCATTAAAGAATTTCTTTTCATAGAAACTCTCTCTTTAAAAAAATATTATAGCATATAAACCCTTAAAACAAAAAAACTCCTTTATAGCTTTTAATGCCTTGAGAGGCCCACTAGTGAAATCTTAAAATTAGAAACAAATCTCCCAAAAATAACTTTTAAATCCACAAATTTTCCATAAAAAATAACTAAAAATAGTCTTAAACAACCACATTCCTTGTTGTCAACTCAGACTGATGGCCAAATGCACGTCAAAGTGGATGCTCAAGAAAGGAGGTCAAGATTTAAATACAGGCCACCGATTGGCCTTTTCACTTTTAAATACAGCTGTTGATGTGAGGTTTGGTGCCCACACGCTTAGAGGGAGACCAATGCAAATGGTAAAGGAGGTCGAAGAGGCCGGTCAACAATATGTGTAAAAACCCCTCAAGAAGGTCAACTTAAGTGAAGTGGCCCGCTACAACGAGTCACTACTAGAATATAACAAAAAGTGCAAGTGTCATAAATGAGCTATAAAAAGGTTTAAAGACTTAGTGCCTATTAGGTCCTTGTTTGGTTTTCAACCTAGATTTTAGGGTTTAAAGACTTAATAAGAGTGACAAAAAGAAACCCTAGTAAAACCAACTAAATTTCAGTGAAGGCTTATCTTGGTAGAGAAGTAATTGACATCAACAACAAAGTATGAAGGCATATGTAGACATTCATAAAGGCAAACATGATATGCAAGTCAAGCATGAGGGAAAGAAGGTCTTGAAACATGAAGACAAAGAAGGCAATTTTGCTTAGTATTTGCATCCTCTGTTCAACACCACCATGATGGTGTCAAAGCAACCTTGTTTGATTTCAACCTGAAGGTCATCCTAACAATCATATGTACATGAAGACATTTGTTCACCTTCTATCACCTGAGGTACCAATACATACTCTTTAAACATGACTACTCAACTGTGAACACCACCATCATTAATGACCTCTTGATTCTACCATACTAACTGCCTTCAACTTTGCCATCAGAGAGGTCTACAACAATAAAGAACATCATGAGATTTGCATCAACATTATAGGACAATGATCAATACAAATGTGATCAATATGAACAATATAAGGTGATCTTGCATAACATGTAATATCCTAAGATCCTATTTCTTCTCTCTTGCTCTTGTCTTGAACAACAACATTGATGCAACATGTGAAGCACATCTGAAGCACTGTTCCACAAGCATGCTTCTTATCTTTTTGAAGCATAAGATATCTTCCCAACTCAACCTGATAACCCCAAGAGAATGATCTCTGCATTAGAACCAAATGTACAACCTGTGAACAACATGATCTCTACATTGGAACCAAGTGGACAACCTATGAACAATATGACTGCATGAAGCAACACTTTGTCAACCTTCTGATGTATATCCAACCTTGTATCATCATAAACCATCAATGGAAAACTACTCAACACCTTTTTGACATCAATGACAATAAACCTCCATCAATCTCCCCCTTTGTCATTGATGACAAAACTACATGATGCATTCTCTCTCTCTCTCTCTCTCTCTCTCTCTCTCTCTCTCCCTATTTGACATCAGATGACAAAGGCTATTATCTCCTCCTGTGAAAAATAACTCATATACAACATTAGCAAGAGACTAGCAAACTATGCTGTTATCAATCAACTGTTTACCTATTTCTTGGATCATAGGCACTATTATTGACCTTGTTATCTTTATACCAACCATAATGATTGCATAATAAATATGATTATTAAACTTGTAAGCATTTGACCAAATGCATATGATCACTATCCTTGTAAACACTGCCATGTAATCAAAATCACAACCAAGAATTGAGATACCACCTACCCAAATTATTAACAGCACTGGTCTCTGTTAAAAAATTGAAGGCACCGATTACTAAAATGAATGATTACCATAGTGAGTAATCACAAGGAAGTGTAAGAACATTGTCCATCATCAATTGTCACTTTGAACTTTTGCCATTTTCTGTCCTAAACTTATCCTGAAAGCTCTATCCTTGTACATCTACATTTGGAACAACTTGAACACCACTGTCATATTCTTTTTCACTTTCCAACTTCATTTTCCTGACTATCCACTGTGAATAGAAGTATATCACTAATTTAATGACTAATGACTATCATGTACACTGTCAAGATATAACTGTCATTATATTACAGCATAGACAAATCACATCATTTAATGATATCAAAGTCATAGAGCATTCATAGAATTAGTTGTCTTTTGACTCACTGATACATAAGAAGTTTCTAACTTTATCATGGTTCTATTCACTTGCCAAAGACATTTACACTGTTATGATGCAAATTTTATGATTGTCATAGACTATCCTGATCAGTATTGTAGACATTGAAATGCTTCTCTATTTTCTGCAACATACATGGTCTTCTTTGAAGAAGTGAATGTCCACTACATATTTGCATGCAAGATTATTAAGGAGCTTAATGGAAGAAGTAATGAAATGTATTGCAGCATCACTATCCTTATGTCCTCATGTTAACTTACCAATTGCAATTGAAGGCTATCTCTATAGATTTTCTTACTCCTAATGTCTTTTGAAAGATACTGATCATCAGCTTTAATACAAATTAACACTGCCATATGAATTGATCATAATGCCATGACAACTGATCACACCATCAATAACAAACTCAAATGAATATCTAAACATTCTCATATCCAAATCACAACATGAAAAAGTAGGACTAATCAACATGAGGACTAGCAACACTTATAAACTCAAATGAACAATTAGAGATGAACCTGAAGAAATTGATGAGATAAAAGGCACCACCATCAATGACATAAGCATCTCTAGATTGTCATAGATTGAAGCACATACCTGATACCACTTCATAACTAGAAGCACACAAATTGCACATGCTTTCTTGAAGCCTATCAATGAAGAAACCCACCAAAGAAACATGTCAAACTGTCATACCAAGAACTCTTCTAAATGATCATGAATTTACATCTCCAGTTCACTATCTTCTTTTGAAGCTATCTCCAATCCACATGAAAGCTCCACCTCTCATGCATGACACATAGCTCAAAACACATGATATCTGATCAACACTTCACATCCTCACTAACATATCAAGAACACTCTGAACTGCAACATCAAGAACAAGATCAATATCATAACAACTCAATCTTTGAAAGTATCAACATGATATGAACAAAATATAAGTAGGATCATTTATAAACAAGGTCATTCAACATCATCAAACTCTTTGTGCAGTGTACCCCTGAACATCTTATCAACATCTTGTTTGCATTGATCACCTGTATCACTGATATACACCGAAGATCAACATAGTTATCAACACCATCATCAACAACATGAACTTCATGTCATAAGTATTAGGGATTGCATGTAGAAGATATAAATTAAATACAAATAAAGATTAAATAGAGGAATGAAAAATACACAGAAATAATAACAGTGAGAGACAAGTTTTAACGTAGTTCACCCAAACTCAGGCTATATCCACCAACAGAGAGTCCAATATTATTATCCAACTAATCAAACTGATTACAACCAGCAATCCTTACAAATCAATACTGTTGCAAATGCTACAATACAATATCAAAATCCCACCTGCAACATACATCTCAGCCGCTTATAACAAGCCTTTTGGAAGCTTCTAGAATTAGGGTTTTACAATATCATTTTTTCTTTGGCAGTTAACAAAAAATTAACAACTGACTCTGAACGAGCAAAAAGAGGGAATTTTTTTTGGGGCGCTGTCACCCTCGAACCCCCACTTCTCGGGGGTTACCACCCTTGAACCCCCACTCGGGGCCTGGCCTGGCCCCAAACCTTGGTGAGGATACATTACGAGTGTATAGTACTTGCATGATCAGTCACCACATACCAACAATCTTCCACTTGGAGACTGATCAGGCTCCACACCAAACAATCTCCCACTTGGAGATTGATCCTGGACGACACCGTTGCACATGCAACTCCCATTGGAAATAAGCACCCTAGACTCTACTATTCTAATTTTATTGTTTTCAATCTTGAAGACCAACCGAAGCTGAAGAGGAGCTCAACTTATCCCTTGTCATTGCCTTTGTAAACATATTTGCTGGATTTTCATCTGTATGTATCTTCTCTAGCCGTAACTGTCCATCATCCAACACTGATCGAATGAAGTGATACATCAACTATATGTGTTTGGTCTTTGAATGCAAGGCAAAATTCTTTGCAATATGTATGGCACTCTGGCTATCCATAAACAAATAACTGTTAGCCTGTTGTTTGCCCAATTCTTCCATGAAATATTGCAACCATATCATCTCCTTGCTTGCCTCTATTGTAGCTACATACTCTACCTCTATGATGGATAAAGCAACCACCTTTTGCAACTGTGAGATCCAAATCATTTTTGTCCCACCTACAATAGAGACATAACATGTAGTACTCTACCTGGTATCAATATCCCCTGCCAAATATGAGTCTACATAACATGCTAAATTAGTATTAGAGCCCCCAAAACATAAGTGTTTATTGGATGTACCTCTCAAATATCTGAGAATCCATTTTACCACATTCCAATGCTTCAATCCAGGATTACTCATATACCTGCTTACAACTCCTACAACATGTGCAATATCCAGTCTCGTGCATAACATGGCGTACATTAAACTTCCTATAGCTGAAGCATATGGTACCTTGGACATTTTATCTTCCTCCTCTTGTGTCTTTGGACACATCTCCTTAGTCAATTTCAAATGACTAGGCAAAGGTGTGCTGACAACTTTTGCATTCTCCATATGGAATCTTTGCAACACCTTTTCAACATAATCAGCTTGAGATAGAGTCAATTTTCTATTCTTCCTATCTTTGTAAATTTTCATACCAAGGATTTGTTTTACTTCTCCCAAATCCTTCATAGCAAATGATTGTACTAACTGTTGTTTCAACTCTCTTATGTGATCCATGTTAGACCTTGCTACAAGCATGCCATCAACATATAAACATAAAATAATGTAGCTGTCATTATCCAACATCTTAAAATAAACACAATGGTCAAAATTACACTAGTTATAGTCTTGCTCAGCCATAAAACTATCAAATTTTAAATACCATTGCTGAGGTACTTGTTTCAGGCCATATAAACTCTTCTTCAATCTGCACACTAATTTTTCCTTACCTTTGACCTTAAATCCTTGGGGTTGTTCCATATATATCTCCTCCTCGAAATCACCATGGAGAAAGGTAGTTTTTACATCTAACTATTCCAAATGCAAATCTTCAGTAGCCACAATACTTAAAACAATACGAATAGAAGTCATCTTAATAACTAGAGAAAAAATCTCATCAAAATCAACACCCTTTTTCTGTGCAAGTCCTTTTACAACTAACTTGGATTTAAATCTTTTCTTACCTCCATCTTCCTCTTTCAGCCTATAAACCCATTTGTTTGGTAAAGCCTTTTTACCTGCAGGCAACTTACATAATTCCCAAGTCTAATTTTTCAAGGAGCCCATTTCTTCTTTCATTACAAGCTCCCACTAAACCTTTGTATCCACCTGCATAGCTTCATCATACCCTTCTGGTTCACCAGCATCTGTTAACAAAATAGAATACAAAGAGGGAGAAAACCTTTTAGGAGGTCTACTTAGCCTTGTTGATCATCTAACATTCACTGGAGTTTGTGATATTTCTTGTTGCTGTTGTAGAGCATGAGGAACCACTAGAACATCATTATTTGGAGTATTATTCAGCACCACATAATCCTTTTCTTTCTTCTCATGCTGCTACAACTGATGTTTGTACAACACCTTCTCATTAAATACAACATCCTTGCTTCTCACAATTTTTAGATTTTCAACATCCCAAAGCCTATAACCAAATTCAACTTGAAATGCCATATCCAACGAAGATACACTTTTTTGATTTTGCATCTAGCTTGGTTCTATTTTCAGAATCTACATGTGTAAATGCTTCACATCTGAAGGTTTTGAGAAAAGAATAACTCACCTTCTTACCTGTCCATGCTTCCTCTGGAATACCACAACCCAAAGGAACTGAAGGACCTCTATTAATTAAATATACATCAGTATTGACAGCCTCTACCCACATGTTTAAAGGTAGCCCAATATGCAATCTCATGGTCCTTGCATGCTCCATTATTGTCCTATTCATGTGCTCAACCACTATATTTTCTTGTGGAGTCCCTGGAACCATTTTCTGCCTATGAATTCTGTTAATGGAACAATAATCCTCAAATTCTTTGCTGAAATACTCATCACCATTATCATATTTGAGACATTTTAATCTTTTACCTATCTCATTCTCAACCAAGCTTCTCCATTTCTTAAATGTTTCAAATACATTAGATTTCTACCTAAGGAAATATATCTAAGCCTCCCTAGTTGCATCATCTATGAATGTAACATAATACTGAGAAGATACCTGAGCTGGTCCCCATACATCTGTATGCACAAGCTCCAACTTTACATCTTTCTTTTGCTTCCCATCATTTAGAAAACTAACTCTTTTGTTTTCCATACACGCAACTTTCACATAAATCCATATTAATACATTTTAGACCTAGTAAAACTTTCTTAGAATGAAGTACGTTCATACCTTTTTCACTCATATGCCCAAGTCTATTATGCCACAGTGTTGTCTCAGAACCTACAGCAACTGTTTCAGTCTCTTCCTGTGAACTTGCAGTAACTATTCCTGAACCTGTTTGTTTTTTCTCTGCAACAACTAAAGTAGAAGGAACAATATGACCTATACAAAGATATAAGGTGCCTACTTTCACACCTTTTTCTACTATTAAGGCACCTCTTGAAACCTTCCAATTTTTATCACTGAAAGTAACTATGCAACCTTTGTCAGCTAGCTACCCTACTAAAATTAAATTCCTACCTAGCCTTGGAACATGCCTTACTTCTTGTAGTAGCCAATGATTCCCATTCTGTAACTTAATCTTGATTCTTCCCTTTCCAACAATCTGACAAGGTTCATTATCTCCCAAATAAACCAACCCAAAATCCCCTTGGACATAATAAGAAAATAACTTCTATGGGGCGTAGCATGAAATGAGGCCCCTAAATCTAAAACCCATGAATCATCAACATTGTCTAGGGAAAGATTCAAAGCATCATCTTTAGATTTATTACTTACCACATTTGCCTCCTTATTGCCTTCTTGTTTGTCTCCTTTATTCTTCTGAGACCAACAATCTTTCTTCAGATGACCTAATTTCCCACAGTACCAGCAATCCTTTTGTCCTTTGGATTGGGACCTCTTGTTCTTTGATTTTCCTCATGACTTCCCATGACCTCCAGAACCTTTTCCTCTCTCCTTTGATCTGCCCCTACTTTCTGCATTCAAAACACTACATGATGTAGACCAACCTAAAGTTTTCCATTGCATTTCCTCACTAAGGATAACACCAACAACATCATCAAATTTCAAAGTATTTGAACCAGAGACAAAGTTACTTACAACCATTACCAATCTATTCCATCTTTCTGGAAAAGAACATAAAACTAAGAGAGTCTGCACCTCTTCATCAAATTTCACTTTTACAGAAGTTAACTGATTGGTAATTGTATTACACTCATTTAAAGGATCTGTCAAAGATCCACCTTTAATCATTTTCAGATTAAACAAACTCTTCATGAGAAATACCTTATTTGAGGTTGAGGGTTTTTCATACAATTTAGCCAAAGCTTTCATCAGTTCATCTGTTGTCTTCACTTCTGTTATATTGAACACCACAGATGGTGCCAAACACAACCGAATGGTTCCCAGTGCCTTTCTATCTAGAAGATTCCAATCCTTATCAATCATTGTTGCTAGTTTCTTGGCTATTCCTTCCAATGACCTCCATAAATCCTTCTGATAGTGATAATCCTCCATCTACATCTTCCATAACTGATAGTTCTGCCCATTGAATTTATCTACCTTTAATTTATCCTCGTTCACCATTGCTCCCACTTAACCATGAGACTCCCACTTAACCGTGAGACCTTACTACAGATGATAATTGAACACAACCCGCTCTGATACCAATTGTTAGGGATTGCATGCAGAAGATATCAATTAAATACAAATAAAGATTAAACAGAGGAATAAAAAATACATAGAAATAATAACAACAAGAGACAAGTTTTAACGTGGTTCACCCAATCTTGGGCTACATCCACCAACAGAGAGTCCAATATTATTATCTAGCTAATCAAACTGATTACAACCAACAATCCTTGTAACTCAATACCACTGCAAATGCTACAATACAATAGCGAAATACCACCCACAACATACATCCTAGCCGCTTATAACAAGCCTTTTGGAAGCTTCTAGAATTAGGGTTTTACAATGTCCTTTTTTCTTTTGTCGGTTAACAAAAAATTAACAACCGACTCCGAATGGGCAAAAAATGGGAAAAAAAAATTTCCTTTGCTTCTCGGGGGCTGCCACCCCTAAACCCTAGCAAGGATACATTACGAGTGTACAGTACTTGCATGATAAGTTGCCACATACCAACAATAAGCATGAAACATTCTAGCAAACATTATCAGGCATAAATCCAATAGTATGATAAACAAATCAAGATCACCATATTGACAAGCACCAAATGATTTCTTCCTAAAACATCTTGGGGTTAAGTGATAGGACATTGGATAACTCCCCATCACTTCTTGCTATAAGTTATGCAACTGATGATGTGACTTGTGCAAGATGCACAAGTTTAGAATCTATCTTCTCTTTGTTTTGTTTCAATCTCCAAACTTTCATAGGTTCCTTCTTCTGTTTAGGTTTCTTCTTCCAAACCTTTTCAGCCTCTTTTCTTTTCCAACTTTTCAAACCAAATGATGCAATTATTTCATACATTCTATAGTTTCTTTGTATGTGACCAACATTATTGCACTTGTAACACACTAGATCAACATTAGATTGATTTCTTCTGCAATCAATTGCTTTGTGTCCAAAATGATTACATGTATAACAATAACCAAAAAAAAATAATTATATCTATACATATATGCTTGCCTTGCTAGAGAAACTCTTCTTAGATTTCTTCTTTGGTTGTGCATTTTGATAAACTCATCTTTAGTTTTCACCTTAGCTTGAATCTTATTTTTGCCTTTAGGAGCAGCAGCATGGTAACTTAGATCAATTTTCCTTCTAGGAGTCTCTATGTCTTTGTAACACTCTCCTTCATAACCTAGACCAGTAGTGTCCTTATGATGCTTTTGTTTGCCCAACATTTCATGCAACTTATTTGTGCTTTCTTCAAACTCCTAATATTTCTTGGACAAAACCTTGAGACCTTCATAATCTCTTCTCAGATTGACAATTTCAGCCTCTAATTTCAGATATTCAATTCTTTTAACCTCAAGGTCAGATTTTGTTACATCTATTATTCTTTTGGCTTCCTCAATTTCAGTCTTTAGACTGATAATCAATTTGTTTAGATTCATCAACATGACTCTTTAAGCCTATAATATGATTTCTTGCCTCTTCAAGATTAGAAGATACTCTTTCAAGATCTGAAAATGCTTTGTACTTGGAATCTTTTTCTTGTTGTAGCTGCAACTCTAATCTATGGTTCTCCTTTTTGTATTTCTTGATCTCACCCATAGCACATATGAGTTCTCCTTCTATATCAACTTCACACTCCTATTCATCATCACTCATAATGTGATATTCTTCTTCTGAATCAGATTGGACCTCATCTCCTTCATGTGAATGTCTCCTTTCATTGTCACTTTCTTTAGACACCAAGTTGTCCTCTCCTTCAAGTGCACCACCTTGATAGATACTAATCAAATTCTTCCACACATCCTGAGCTATTTCACAATGCATAACTTTATAGGAAATTTCATTAGATAATCTAGACAAAATAGTCTTCTTTGCTATATGATTACATTCATAAGCTTCTTTGTTACTTGTAGTATTAGGTGATTGAGAGGAAATAAAATACCCACTCTTAACTGACATCCACACACCATACCCTAAAGAAGATAGATAGACTTGCATTCTAATACACCAAATAGAAAAATCTGAACCATGAAAGAAAGGAACTCCTGAAAAATTTTCCCCTAATTTAATACTTGACTCAACTTGTGAAACATTTCTATCAACTGATTGTATATCAACATTTGAATTTGGTATAGATGGTGCCTTTGACCAATATGTGACTTGAAATTTCTCCTGCCCTTATTTCTTCTACATTTTCCCATGGTACTCCACTATCAGGACATATCCAAGTCTGTTACACTTCTATAGGGAACCTATGCTCTGATACCACTTGTTGGCCCATGATTGACGTTAAACCAAAAGGTCGACCTGTTAATTTCTAATAAAAGTGCTAGAGTTAATGAATCCACGGGAGGTAGTTAGTCCATGTCACGAATCCCATGGGGAGCGCTAACCATTTTCCAATAGAAGAAGCTCTGGAAAGGATTCCTAAAGACCCCTAGGGTTTGTGTAGAAGCATCACACTAAAGACCAGATTATTGGTGATAAGAGGAAAGGTGTATTGATAAGAAGAAGAATTGCAGATGAATAGGTAAATCTTTGTTTACTTTCAAAGGTTGAATCTAAAATTGTAAGTGAAGCTTGCAAAGATGAAAATTGGATAAAGGCTATGGAAGAAGAGATGGTGTAGATAGAGAAGAATCGAACTTGGGAATTGGTTCCTAGACTTGCTGATAAGAATGTGATTGGAACTAAATGGGTGTTTAGAAACAAGATGAGTGAAAATGGAGAAGTAGGAAGAAACAAAGAAAGACTGGTATGCAAAGGATACTCTCAAGTTGAAGGCATAGATTTTGAAGAGACTTATACTCTTGTGGCAAGGATTGAATCAATAAGAATGTTCTTGGCATTTGTAGCATACATAGATTTTAAGGTATACCCAATAGATGTGAAGTTTGGGTTCTTGAATGGTGAGTTGGAAGAAGAAGTCCACATAGAACAACTGGAAGGATTTTAGTTATCAGACCAAGATGACATGGTGTGTAGATTGAAGAAAGCCTTATATGGACTAAAGCAAGCCCTCAAAGTCTAGTATGCAAGATTGGACAAGTATTTGTTACAGTTATGGTTCAGTAAAGGTACTCCAGACATTAATCTCTATTTCAAAATCAATGATGATGAAATTCTAATTGTTGTAGTCTTTGTTGATGATATTATCTTTGGAGGCAATGAAGCTATGTGTAAGAGATTTGTAGAGGAAATGCAAAAGGAGTTTGAGATGTCTATGTTTGGTGAAATGAATTTCTTTTTAGGACTACATATCACTCAATCAGAAAAAGGGATTTACATTTCTCAGTCCAAGTATGTAAAAGATTTGTTGAAGAAGTTTGGAATGGAGGATTCCAAGCTAGTAGGTACTCCTATGATAACTAGTTTCTAACTAAGCAAGAATGATGAATCACCTAAGGTTGATTAGAAAAAGGTATAGGTCTATGATTGGAGGACTACTTTACCTGACTTATATTGGAGACCAGATATAATGTATGCAATATGTCTTGTGGCAAGATTTCAAGCAGATCCTAAAGAGTCACATGTGTTGGCTACTAAGAGAATCATGATGTATTTAAAAGGCACTTCAGACTATGGATTGTGGTATCCTAAAGATACTGATTTCACTCTTAGTGCCTATACAGATGTAGATTGGGCCAGAGATGTTGATGACAAAAAAAGTACAAGTGGAGGTGCTTTCTTCTTGGGTAACAGATTGGTTTCATGGCTAAGAAAGAAGCAAGAATTAGTTTCTTTGTCTACTACAAAAGCATAATACTTTGCTGCAACATGTTGTTGTACTCAAGTGCTTTGGATGAAGCAAACATTGAAGGATATAAGAGTTGTGTATGAAGAACCAATTTCAATCTTTTGTGACAATACAAGTGTTATAAACATTTCAAATAATCCAGTGATGCACTCAAGAACAAAGCATATATCAATAAGGTATCACTTTCTGAGAGAAAAGATAATAGAGAATGAAGTAAAGATGGAATATGTGTCTACCAAGGATTAGATTACAGATTTTTTTACAAAGCCTCTGCCTAAGGATACTTTTAAGTATCTCAGGGAAAAGTTAGGGGTTGTTATCCCTCCTACTCTAAACTAAGATGCATGGGAAGTGCATCAGTCTAGTGGTGCCCAAAGTCTTATTCTTTGATTCAGCTTGATGTTTTAAAGGCTATCCCTCAGGGGGAGCAAGTAGATGTTACTGATATGAGTTCCTAATAAAGAGAAGCAAGTATTGCAGTATTGTTGATAGGGGGTGTTGGGACAGGAAAATTTGAAATTTTCTTGTATTCTTACTCACTTATTTCTGACCAAACCAAAAAATATTTCACCCAAAATCAGAATAAACAACTGATATATCCCATGACTTTTATCACAAATAATGTAAAGGGCCTCAATTTCTTAACATCGGCAAGACCTTCCTTTTGTTATACCAATCCATGCTCCATGAGAAACTAGTTGAAATGGCTATCAACATGATAATAAGGATTGGGGAGAATGTTTTGGAAGACACTGATGGAGAAAGTGACATCGATGACCTTTCATTAGGGAGAAAATGCATGGTCACGCCGATCGGCATAAGGAAATACTATCAGCGAATACTCTACAAGCCCTCTTGATAGTATAAGTCATGCTGATAGTGGAGTTCGGTAAGACTCTCACTAATCATTCAGTGGAACGGAGGGTACTAGTAGTCATCGGTAGGAGATAAGCATCAGAAAGAAAAATCAAGGATTTTTTGATACTCTAAAGTCTCACCGATTGAAGAAAAGTGCTTCAGCGTAGCTTACACTGATATGTATGAAGAATAAGGACCATCAGTGAGAGCAAAGGCATCGAAACAAAACTTATAAGTTTGGCCGAAGCAATACTCACAACGATGTCGGTGACACATTGTGAAGATCTCTCTGATAAGGAGTGTAAAGGGCTATCTGGGAGATAACCACGATCGGGTGACTTGAGATAAGTTACTCCGATAACATATCTTACGCTGATAATAATAAGGATTACACTCATCGACAAGATTCTCCCTGACAATCATATTGGTGACACTTACGAGATTAGGGAAGAAGGTTATTTACACAGTGATGAAGAAAGTCACATCGATGGCAACTATGCCCACTTCCACATCAAGTAAGGCGTAGAAATCTCTTGTCGATACGATTTCAGAAATGAAATATAACGTCGAGGAGACAATTGAAGGGTTACAACAATTGACCCATGAACAAACGTTCCTGCCATGAGAAGATATTAAATCACCCAGACATTATGAAAATCATGTAGATGAGAGAAGTTATGACGATGTGACATTTCACAATGATTAAGAAAATTGAAATGCTCAAACAATTAATTATAGACGAAGAAGAAATCCTCTGAGATAACATTCAAAATCATTGCAATTAAGTTCAACATAATTGTTTGAGAAGAACAAGCAAGCAAAGACTTGAAGCAGAAACAAGGGAATTCGATCAGAGCCTCAGATAATAGGTACATACATACAAATTTTTGTGCTATACCCTGTAATTTGAATTTTTCTATCAAGGATTGTAAATGGAGACTCTGAGGAAAGGAAAGGGAAGAAAACCCTAGGGTGGCACAAGTAAACCTAAAAAATAGAAAATCAATAAAACTCCTGAAGATAAAACAAAAGAAAGAAAACTAAACCAAGACTTGATTGATCAACTACTAGGATCAACTCCCAAAGCCCGAAGGTCTGCACAACTTCGGGTGGAAGTGGAGAAATTAGAAGACAAATGTAAATACCTTGGGAACATTTGGACTCCAATTAAAGGCTATGAGATTTTTAGATTCCATTATAATAGAAGAATTAGGAATTCTCCAGTATCAAACCCATGGCATTTGAATTTGGGTAAGTTAGTTGTGCTTGATGTGTTTCTGAATGTTGAACTCCTCCAACTTCTTGCTAAACAATATAACTCAAGTCTTAAGGCTATATGCAACCCACAAGGGGAGCCTATTATACACCTGTCAAAGAATGCCATCTGTGAATTTTTTGACTTGGATGATCTATGTACTGTCCCCATTGTTTATGAGGATTTGGAGAAGGAATATTGGAGAATGGATACTACTTACAATGGATGGAGGTTGCCTATTCATAGGCCAAGGGCAGAGGGAGAATTGGTGCCTCTCAGTGAGGATGATGGCCCTCCTTTTCTTGTATCAATATTTGAACCTTACATACAATACACCTACTACTTTGTGGGCCAGGTCCTAGGATCAGAGGTCCCTGACTTCATGACCACTCCTCTGATGGTCATAGCTACTGACATTTAATGCCACAATGCTAGGCAGTTTGATTATGCTGCTTATATTTTTAATAGAATTGACTCTGGTCTGACTGCAATAAGGAACAATGCCCCTTCTGTTTCCTTTGAACATTACTCGCTTCTCATTCACATGGTGCTCTACTATGGCCAGGAAGTGGGGTTATGACCAAATGAATTCAAGGTTGTTCTAGTAGACTAGAAGGGGTAGAAGTCACCTGTACAGATGTGGACCAGAATATGGGATAGAAGATATGCCCATTCTAGCTATGTGCAATTTGAGGAATATTGTGTCAAAGTGCTATATAGATATTTCAGTCATCCCTGTGAGTATTCAATTTCAAATGAAGTAAAGAGGTTCCTTAGACCAAAAGATTTTGGTGGTCCTCCTACTATTACTCACAACTAGGGAGATTGGTACTATTTCGAGGATGCTACCATGGTTAGAGTGTATGGTTTTGAGGACACTCCCTTTATCTTACCTAAGACTGTCCCTGACAGAATTGCCTACCTAGAAATAGTTAGGCAAATGCATTGTTCAAATGTGATGCATCTGAGCTCCCATGACAAACAGTCTTTTATGCCCAGTACTTTGTGTTTTGGAGATTTCACTGTGGTTTCCAAGGAAGGTTATAATCTCATTTTGGATAAATTGATGCACTATAATATGAGGTGTGTTGAGGTTAGGAAAGGGTTTGATCCTGAAGGTTTTATTGACCTTGCTCGGAGGAAACAAAACCTCAGTGGGTACATACATATCCCCTATCCGCATGATGATGTTATCATAAATTTGGAAGAGGTTGAGTTGGAATTGGTGGTTGAAAAATATAATAGGGACTTGGATGAGAAAAGGAAGCATCTTGCAGAGATTGAGGTATTATCCTCTAGTGATGAAGAACTTGCAGGGCAAGAGGAACCACAACAACAGATAATAAAAATGTCTAAAAGAAAGATGCAACAATATCCATCTCTTGTCATAGCACATGATGAGGAGGGGTCTGTTGATGAAGACCCAAGACAAATAGCATATGATTCTTTTATTTCTGATGATAAATTCATTCATTCTAAAGAATTCAAAAATTTTTTATATAAATGCAAGGGGAAAGAAATCAGAGAGTCAATTGATGATGTTTCTGCCAACAATGAGAAACAATTACTTGATATGTTGAAAGCAATAGTGGATAATGAATTGCAAGACATGACCCCTAGTAAGGGTAGACAACTGCTCAAAGAAGCAAGGGTAATGATCTTTCCTGGCCTTGATTTGAATTTTGCTCTAGTATTTGATAGTTTTCTGCATAATACAGATGATAAACACAAACTCACTCTAGAAGGTGTCAATGAAGTATATATGGGCACTAAATATAATAGTGATGAAAATTCATTGATGATATGGGCCTTGTATCCTGCCCATAAAAAGACAACCATTATTGACACTGAGAAAGCTTTTGGTCATGTCATGACTTTGAAGGCAGGGGAGACTGACCCCTTGATCACTACAGACAATGACATTAATCTTGCAAAATTGAATAAGGCACATGCCTAGATGTTAATCAAAGAAAGGGATGCCTACAAGTTGAGCTGTGAGAGATTGACAAAAGCAAATGATTTTTTGAAAGATGCTGTCAAGAGCACCTTCGGGGGATCAATAAAGAGACTAACTTAGTGTGAAAGCTCACGGAGTGTCCAATCACTATCCATAGATCAAGTAGCTCAAATCCAAATGGATACACTTGTCACAGTACTCCAGAACAGGCATACCAACATGATGCATTGGTTGGATCGATTTTGGGATAATTATTCTCAAAATTATAAAGCAATCCAAGAGCATGAGAGGCTAGACAAAAGGGTGCAGGAGAAACTCAGTGAGACACGTGGTAAAGATACTTCTGACATTGTAGATTCTTTTAGTGCAAAAGATTTGATTATGACCAACTTAAGACTGACGCTAAAGAATGTGTTGAAGCCTCTAAAGCAGGAGTGCCTACATTGTTCAAGAGTGATAAAGAATTAAAGAGCAAGGAAGAAAGGAGTAGAGACTGTTAGGCAATATTACATGAAGCTTTGGGAGCTCTTAAGGACAAAGACTCTGCATCTAGGGAAGCCTGTAAGCATTTGGAGAGGATGGTTACGATGGATGTGATTACAAGGAACGCCATTGAGTTTACTGATTCACATCATAGCCAGGAGTACTTAGATCATATTGTCCAATTATACTTGTAGTTGAATAGAGCCTAAACATGGTTTTTTCATTATTGTTATGTTTGTTAATTCCCAAAAGACTTTTTTGAAGAGTTATGTCTCTTCATAAGTATTCCTATATAAGTTGGACATATGATGTTGAATAATCATCAGCAGTAGAATATAATATATAAAGTCTATAATGTTTCTAAAAGACCATGTTGCAAGTATCTTATTGAAGAAGTAAATTGAAGTTCTTTGATTCAGTGGTTTTATTTTGGTATCAATTGTTTGTTGAAGTTACTCAATTGTATGGTTGTCTCCATTTCAGTATTTCCTTGTTATTCAAATTAATATATCAAGTATATAGTTAATTTGTCAATACACATTTGTTGTATCTGTGTGATTGACTTAATTGGTTTCCATAGAGGAATTAAAATCCTTTTGATCAGTCACAGTAACCTGGAAGTGCTAGTTTGGATTACTAAGAAGAATCATATAATTAGGATTGCCATTCTATCTCCAAGTTGATATTATCTATTATCTTGCATATTTCATTCAATTGGTTCATTCAAGAAAGGATTAAATGACCTTCTGGTGAATAACAAGAAATTTGATTGTATTAATTGGATTATTAAGAAGATTTTGTCAGTTATCTCCCTGCACGTTTATACAAGTTATAAACTAAATATTGTGCCAAATAGTTAGAATTATTACCCACCATAAGCCACTAGTCTTAGTCCTTCATTTGATTCTGTTTACCCAACAAGGCACTGGTCTTATTTCAATTTATCATTTAAACCCTTTTATTTACACAATCATAAAATTCACCTTGATATTGCTTATACAATTTATACCAACCATTCATCAGATATTAGGATTAGTTAGAAAGATTTCATCTATCCTACACCATATGCCACTATAGATAGATCCATTTAGTCAAAATATTTACCCTCAACCTACTTTAGTTTTCAAGGTTCATCCACCTAGGTTTAGTAGGACCTAAAGTGCAGGGAGTCATCAAGCCCTAAAGGTTGATTCCATCGTGTTAGTTCAAAAATGTTGTAAATCTAAGTGTAGAGCCTGGCATTCTCTTAGGATTAGCAACCTGCATTTTTGAGACCTAACAGGGGGAGTGGAAGAGTAATTCTAGTTTGATCAGAGCAGTATTATGCAAGTATGTGTAGAGAAAGAGAAGTGATGCCCTCTGCATTGATGTCAAAGGGGAAGAGAAAATCATGTGAAAAACTTAGGGGGAGAAAGAGTTTAGATGTTTAAAGAGAAAGGGGGAGAAGGTAATCAATGCAGAATCTTGTCTTGATGGTTCTTATAGTTTTTCACATCAATGTTTCCATCAATGATAAAGGGGGAGATTATTGCAAGTATGTGCTTACCGGTGTTGTCATTGATGTCAACATATCTGTGTTGTCATTGGTGTCAATTGTGCTCTTGTTTTGATGCTTATTTGTGTTGAGTTAGTTGCTTTGTAAGTGTTGAAGATAATGAGAAAGTGTTCCTGATATTGAGTTTCCAAGTGCTTTTGAGAAAATTTTCTCTCCTAGTGGAAACAGTGTGTTGCAGAGTGTCTTGGCTCGTAGAAGAATAGTGCAATGTTTTGCTTCACATATCCTGTATACTAAATATCTTTGTCCATGGATTAGTAGTTATTTTAAGGGATGTCTGTAGTTGCTATGTTCCAAGTTTGAGCCTCCGGTGTGAATATTTGAGTGAGTTCTATTCACCAGAGTAAAAACTATTTTTCTGAGCATTCAGTATTGATAGGGAGAATGTATTCTGCTCTGCATTTCTCCGCATTTACGTCTTATAGTCCATGGTTATATAATTAATTTTGTAATGATAATATGTGCCTTAATTTCAAATGGTTCATGATTTGGTGCTCCGCAAGCAATCTTTCCTTTATGACAGTGGTTGACAGTAATGTTTAAGTGCTCCAGTTTGAAGAATCTTCTAGATAGAGTGTTTGTGGGTTGTGAGAATGTTCTTGGTGATTATAACATATTTGTGGATGTTTCTAGATCATGTTCCTACCTTTTGATTGGTCCACAAAGTGTAATCTAGATCGTGCATGAAGCATTTTCCTAAAGGTCTTAGTGTTAACATTGGTTTTGGCTGACCTGGTTGTTTTCAGTACTTGCAATTATGCTTCGGTGTTTGTGATAACATGTTGTTGCATGGGAGATTGTATTTGAGTCCCATCTAAGGTTTAGTGTGGTCCACATTCATTCTTTTTATTTCATAAATCTATTTAGGTCAAGACATATTCTAATGTATGTATGTTTGCCGACCTTGGAGATTGTTTCAATGGTTGATGATTGTAATGTCGACCTTGATGTACATTCCAAGGTTGATGAATTGTATAAAAGAATGTAATAAATTCATGTTTGAGGTGTGATGTAGCGAAGATGTGAAGATAAGTTCAAAGTGTAAAAGCAGAGTAGAGTAGAGAAGTTTTAGTGCGCTTCAATGGAACTGAACCTTGGAATAGTGTAGATGCTACTATCTGAGTTCACCACCTTTTGGCAATGAGCCTTTCTTCTTGGCAGTGAGCCTATATGTAGTGAGCATCCTTCTGGGATAGTGAGTCCTCAAGGGTAGTGATCCCTAAGGTAGTGAGCCTCTTGTTATTTAGTATTGTTACTACATTATATTGTGAGCTAATCCTCACTGCGGTTTTTCCCTCATTGGGTTTTCCATGTAAAAATTTGGTGTCTCATGTGTTAAATGTGTAAATGTGCTTAATTTTCTAATTTCTTGCTTTCATGGTTAAATCATAATAATAGTGATTAAGTGATTGTTGTGTTGATGTTTAAAAGAAGTTAAGTTTTGGTGACAACTGATTCACCCCCCCTCTCAATTGTCTTGTGCATTTCAACACTAAGTAGGCAACTTGAATACTAATACAATCTTAGTTTTTCTATTTGGATCTTACTCTCAAGGCCTTGATAGGTCATTTTCATTGAATTGGAGAAATTGTGATGATCTATAGATCCTTTTTACCCTTGATTATTTACTATAGCATACTAGGTGGAATACCTCGGTTTACCTTGATGGAACACCAGAACCTTCAAGTATAAACCACCCACATAAACTTAAGATCTAGTAATCATAACCTTATGAGGAGTCATTGTTAACTAAGCCCTAATTTAAATAGGCATGCAAATTGTCTCAAGGAAATCTAGAAAGATGAAATAATCAAACCTTAGGTCATTAGGTGATTCAGAAATTTATAATGTTATCCTCCTTAAGAGATCATAAATGATAGTTATTGTGTTGAGGGTTCCTAATCTCTCTTTTATTATCCTTTTTGTACCATTATATGTTGAATTATTACATTGGTAGTATAGAACCAATTATAGTGCACAATGAGGGAAAACGTACATGAAATATCCTTACTCACTTTAGACATTGTGATCAATTTATCCATTTAATTAAGTTCTTATCCATTAAATTAAGTGATCATATAGCTTAATATTCTTCAAAGTTTCCATAGTGGATATAACATTAGTAAGAAAGTATTTTGAAAATCAATTACTAAGGTAGTAGTTGAATTATTGTCTTGTTTAGTGGTCCAATATAATCCGATTTAATGATCCAACATGTTTGGAATTATTTGAAACCTAGTGATCTCCTTTTGATACTATCATAACTCTTTTGAATGCTAGCTTATTTAGTAGACTATCAAATACCTTCATGTTTTGTTACCTTGAAGATGAGATAAACTCAACCAAATGTGATGAACTTCCACTCTTTTGTTTTAAGTTTTGAACATTGGGTACTTATTTTTGACTTAGCATTAGGATGATAATAAAATAAGAAGAGAAGAATGTCATTCCCCATACTATTATATATATAATTTTGATTAAAATATGATAGTATATTTAATTTATGTCAAAAGGAAGTCATCTTAAATTTCATTTGAATTATTTATGATTTGAATTAGAAGTAGTTAGTAAAATGGAATATAGTTTTTGAATTATAGGAATGAATAGTTTCATTATTTTATTGTAAAGTTCATTATTAGTTAGATTTATTATTATTGTGTAATATCAAAAATTACATACCCTTGCAATTTCATGCTACATTTTTGCTCACTTCAGTGTCCATTCCATTAGCATCTTTTAGGTTCATTTTTAGCCTTGCCTTGGCCTTTTCCCACCCACAAATGCCATGTTTATGTTATGTTTTCTCCTTTATGTTTGTTTTTTCTAAAATTCTATTGAAGTGTTATGTTATTTTTGTTGTTCTAAGGTGTTTTGAAGGTTTAGAAGTTGAAGTTACTCAGATACTAACACAATACATATGCGTTTGCACAATGTGCTAGCATCTTGTGACCATCTGCCCCCAATGACCATTTCTGAATATTTTTTGCCACCTTTCATTTCCTATGTGACCTTGTATAACACCTTTGTCATGTCCAAATAGATTGTTTTTGACTTACCTTCTTCTTCCCTCCAAGGTGTCTTTTTGAATCCATTCTTTCTAATTATGTGAATCTTTTTGCAACTTCATTGTTGATTCCAACATTCTATCACATTCTTGAGAATTTTTACAACATTCTTGGTAATCTTCCTTGGCTTTCTATAGTGTACAACAAAGTTGTGTTATTTTTCCAAGCTTATGTGATCAACCTTCAAGTTCTTGGCATCTGTGTAAGATTTGTAGAACTTGTTGGTGATTGTATTTTCTAGCCCTAAATTTTCTAAATATCCCAAGTCTAGTGCCCCTCTTGTTATAGTTGTCATGTATAGCCCATCATTGATATCCGATCAAAGAAACCTTCAATGGGTTATGCCTTTGTAATAATTTCACCATGGTGTTGTTCTTTGGCCTCCCCACATGCCCTTCATATCCTAACATCATCAAGAATCCAAGAAAAAATCCAAGTCTAGGGGTTTCCTTTACATTTTTGCCCCTCCCAGGTTTTCAGGTTTTGTAGGGACTATGGGATGTTCTGAGTCTAAATTTTTTTTACACTTGTGGCCTTTTGGTCCTTTGGTCCCTGGTTCCTTCAGAACCTCAAAAACCAACAGTTCATTCCTTTGTGGTCCCTATGTTAGTGGTGGTGACATCAACATCAATATCCCTAAAATTTCTAATTTTGGACCCTTTTCGTGCTTTTTACCCTTTTCAGGTTTTTGCGTTTTCTTGAGACCTTAGAACTTTGTCCTTGTGTCCCTAAGTTCCTTGGTTCCCCAAAACCCTTAATGTCCATGTTCCCTGCCTTCTTCTATTTTTTCAAATTTTTAGGAACCCGAGGGTTCTTGGAAACTTTACACCTAGTTCCAAGATCCCTGAGTTCCTTAGTTCCTAGATATCTACCTAAGTAAGATTATCCTAGGTGCATAATATGCAATAAAGTAAATAATTAAATGCAATAAAATAAAATAATGCACCAATAGAGGGTGAAGTAAAAGTTGATGAAGTGGTGGCCCTCGCGGTTGTAAGCTCCTAGTAAATAATATTACATGTTATTTATTGCCATTCTTTATGGATGCCTTGTTTCTTTTGTAATTCAACTTTGTTCAATGCAAAAAAGAAAAAGAAAAAATACTTCTACTAATGTGATTTTTCATTTATATTTTTACAAAGAATATAAATAAAGATATTATAGATGTGTAATGGTGAAATTTTTATACTTAAGCCAATTCTTATTTAGTTTTAGATTCATTATGTAATTATATTAAGTCATTTCATTAAAATGAGCTTAAAACAAATTTTATTGTTGATAGCCTATTGTTGTGATGTTGACCTTGGTTATAATGTCATGAATCATATTATTACTATTGGAATTGATTATTTGTTGTTTAAGGTTTGTTATTCTTTTATAGTGATTATGGTTTATTGTTGAGAAATATATTTAATTACTTCTAGTTGGAATGATCTACTTTTTATTGTTTGAAATCAAGTCATTGTTATTGATTGAACATGATTTTATTGACAATTTTTGGTGTTGTGTTACTTATTAATGTTGTGATGTGTATTTTGATTGTTTCATACTAAATTGTGAAGCCAATGAGCACATCACTAGGACTAGATCCTAACTTATGAAGTATATCTTATGAGATCACCACAAAGGCTAGATCCAAGATACACTTATAGTGACACTTGTTAAGAATTATTAATATATGGTTTATTATTATTTGACATTTTATTTGTGGTATATTAAATATTTATTGTTGTGATGATTATTTTATTGTTTATGGTTTATACTATTTAGTACTTGTAATAATTATAGTGTTGTTATATTTGACTATTGAGAATTCTGTTGCTATTTGAGTTTGACACATGTAATGTACATACCTACGATGAGTAACTTAGGCACAATTTGTTAGCATTGTGATATGTATGTCAGCTTGTGGACTACATTCTAGTTGGTTTTATGGTTATTAATTTGATAGTATGTGAAAGGAAGCAAGGTATGTGGAAATACTTCCTACACTGATCTCTTAAGAAAAGATTTATGTAAATTTTTACTTTTACAATTATAGATTAAGATGCACATTAATAGAAAGATAATAACAACTTCCAAATGCAAACACAAAACTCACAACACAAGATATACATGGGGAAAACCCTTTCAGGTAAAAAACACCACACTCCAAAGTTGCCCAATATATTATTCAGGAATCACAAAGATTACAATATACTTGTAGAGCAAGTTTTTACAGGAGTATATCTAACCAGAGATCCAAGAGGTAATTCAACATTTATAAGATTCTTACATGCAACCTCCATCTCAAGTTCATGATATATAGGAGATACAATACAATACACTGCCAACGGTAATTACAAAACCATGAGCCAAAACCACCCAAAAGTGGCACCCAAATTATCTCCAATCAAAGATGCCTTATGATGTGCCAAACCACACACCAACATGTGTAACTCTCCCCTTTACAACTCTTTTATGTGTCCAACATAATTTTACATTTCCCAAAATAGAAGGTCCAACTTCCGGAGGCCATAACTTTTGATCTAAGTGTCCGATTGACAAACCATTTGATGTGTCGGAAAGATCATGAAGAGATCTATCACCCTATAACTGGTTACATAGGTTATGACAATTTTTGAGATGTTTAGAAGACATGCAAGACATGGAAGACATGCAAGACATACAAGACACAAGGAAGATAGTAAGAAACATGCAAAACATAGAGAATATAGTGGAAACATGTAATCCATGGAGAATACATGCAGGCAGTCATACAACACACAAAATATACATTGAGAGAAGACATGATTAAGCATATATATATATAAGTGATGGGGATGGAGCTCATTGCTATGCGTCACCATCAAAAACACGTAAGACACACCATACATGCAGGGAAGACGCGTAGAAAACACATAGAATACACAAGCATCATATAGTACATCATCAACATACTACACGTGTTATACATGACAAACACGAGTGAAAGGGAGGAGCTCATCACTACTCCACTATCTAAAACACACCAAACACACCTAATGATTGAGTTGCATTACTACAACTATCAAAGACACACTTAAGGGTGAATGACTCAAGATCCAACACTGCCTCTGTAGAGGACTTTGTATAAAAGGATGTACACTAGCTCAAGAGATACACCATCTTGCCTTCTGTAGAAGGGCTTTGTATAAAATGATACGCACTAGCTCAAGAGATACGTCATCCTACTTTGTGATGAGGGCTTTTTTCTTTAAATGGATGTGCACTAGCTCAAGATATACACCATCTGTTGTTATATGGAGCCTAATAAGACTCAGAGGTTAGATTTTCCCCACTTTTATCGACATGGTTTCCCCCCAAATTATTTAATGGGGGAGTGTAGGGGGGGCAGAGCCCCTCCTATGGGGCTTAGGGGTGGAGCCCATGGTGGGGGTCTAGAGGCAATGCCCCCAGCGAGGGCTGCTAGGAGTAGTGCCCCTAGCCAGGGGCTCGGAGGTAGCAGCCCCAAAGAAAAAATTGCCTATTATTTTATAAAGGCATCAAGAGTTATTTTTCTATTTCCTAACATAAAAAAACCTATTTTGTAACTGACATAAGTCTTGATAAAAACAACTAAGGGTTAGGGTTTTCATTGACATTGTATTGTAGCATTTGTAGCGGTATTGAGTTGCAAGAGATAACTGGTTGTAATTGGTTCTATTTTGCTGGATAATAATATTGGACTCTCTGTTGGTGGATGTAGCCTAAGTTTGGGTGAACCACGTTAAAATTATCTCTCATTGTTTTATTTCTGTGTATTTTCATTTATCTATTTTAATCTTTATCTGCATTTAATTGATATCATCTGTTGGCTAACCCTAACACCATCCTGCCCCGTGATGAGGGCTTACCAACATGCTTTGTCAGTGTAAAAGTAATTAGGTAGATACAATTATATATGCCCCCACCTTAATGTGGTTGATCCTGCTTGCTGATATCAAGAACATTAAGGTAGAGTGAAAACACGTAAGGGAACAAGAGCCATCACAAAGCCCATGCCCCCAAAGGTGACATGTGTCATGATCGCCAAATGTTCCCACAAACACATTGGTATTAAGTTTGCTAAGATAATCCACAAGAGATAAACTTTGGTTAGAAAATATTACTCTAAGATAACAACCAAATCAATGAGAGATATGCATAAATCATATTAGATCACATCAAAGACCAAGACTACACTTGTAGGTTTAGAATTGAGTATAGCTATCAGGCTATACTATAGGTATCTCTGAATCGAGTGTAGCAACAAGGTAAGATATAGAACCATCCAAAGTGCGTAGAGTAGATTAGTATTGCAAAGGTTTGTTATGAAATGACATCACATGGAGTAGTTCTACTAGTTAGGCATCAAATATATATATCAACCCCATCTTCATATATGGACTAGATCCATTTTTGCTTACTTACTGAAGGGACACATAGTCCTTATAAGTGTTTTTTGATCATCATCCTCCAGCTAGTAGGGCCACGGAATAAGGGAAACAATAACAATGAGAGAGGAGACAAAGTGCCTTAGGAACACCATGTAGGAGGATGCCCCCAAAGCACCCTCCGCAATTCTATGCCCCTAAGGCACAACACACAACAATAAAATAGAGGAGAGAAGAGTATAGAAGAATTGAGATACAAATAGAAGAATTTTACGAAAGAGGTGGTCCCGTTTTATCCTTGACTTTACAAGAGTATCAAGGGTCATCCAAAGAGACCTTAAAAAAAATAGCACAACATGGGGGAACACAACACAATGCTAACAACATATATATCTAGGAGGAAGCCACCCTTGAGAGCATCTAGAATAGGTGCTAAATCAAGTGTGGCTAAATGAGGGAGAAATACTTACCTGATTCAGTGGGATATTTCCTGGCGGACAATCCATGTCTATCATTGCAAGATGTATCACATGTAGTTTTGGTCTTGTTGAGATTACATTAACATTAAGTTTAGGATGATGATAAACTTTAGTGGGTTTCAAAGAATAGTATCCAATATTGGCCATGTAATTAATTCCAACAACTTGTAGAGGTACTCTGATTCCTTGTTGATTTACACCACAACCATTGCCTATGTAGTCACAATTTTTATAAAGGATTTTAAATCATCGACTATAGAGGAATGTCACCTCTATAGAAGATGGTGTGGCCTTGTAGGTCTCATAATCTGTAGTATAAGTAAGAGTATTGTCTTTGTTTTCTACCAAGGAGACTTTGGGTTTCTTAGGTGTTTCCAAAGATTGCTTTGGTGAGATCGCTGCGACTTTTGATGTGTTAGGATTAGAGTTATTAAGTTTATATTCCCTCGTAAAGAAAATAGTAAAATCTAATGAACCCCAATCATCACCAAAAAGTGCATTCTATGGTTTAGAGTCTTGCACAAAATTATCTGTGGCACGAGGTATTAATGAATCGGCTCGTAAGTTGTTTAGACTCTTCTGATTGTTAACTTGTTTTTGCATTTCAATATGCAAACAACTATTTGGTTTAGGATCAGGTTAGATGGTGTGAAGTTTATTTTTGTAAATAAACTTTATTGATTGATGAAGGGTAGATGAAACTGCCCCCATGGCATGGATCAACGGTCTACCAAGAATCATATTGTATGAAAGTGAACTAGGCATGACATGAAAAAGGGTAGATAATGTCACAGGTCCAACCTTTATGAGTAAAGTTATGGTACCCAAGGATTGTCTACCAACATTATCAAAGCCACAAATGTTAAGCCTGTCTAGTTTAATTGACTTTCTATCAACGTTGATTTTGTGTAGTAAATCAAAGCCACAGACATTAAGAGACAATCCATTGTCAATCATAACTCACTTGACCAACTTTTTATTTATTGTGAGAAATATTATAAGAGGATCATTTGGTATTCAATTGATGGTACTTCATGTTTTTGAAATAGAATATCCATTTTTGTCGCATGCATACAATCTAATAGGGCCACTACATCATTCGACTTAACAACAGGTGGTACAATCTATTGCAAGTATGGGACTAACCGGTGTTGTCATTGATGTCAACATACTCCTGTTGCATTGATGTTAAGGATTGGATGAGTTGTATGCTAAGGATATTGAGAAAATTATTCCTACAGAAATAGAGAAGAACAGTGAAGACAGTGAGGTAAAGATCCCAGCTAAGATGAAGATCAGAGGTTGTGCATCAAAGGGTTTGTATATATGTATCCAAAGGTGATCCAGTAAAGATTTGAGAGGTCCGCATGAAGAATTAAAGAAGTTATGACCATATGAGTTAAACCGGTTCTAGCAGATGTTTAGAGGTGATAGAGTGACACAGATAGGTCTGGTGAGATTCAGAAATGCAATATCTTGTTCTGCAAATTTGGTGGAGTGTTTAGGAAGTCAATGTGAATTGACAACTCAATTGGTTCATGGTCTAGAGATCTGCAAGTATCTATTCCAATATGACAGTGATGACAAACTGTGTTCTTGAGGTTCCGAATGAAGGAGAGAAAGATTTCTGTAAGCAGAAGTAGTGTGGATGTTCTTGGTGATTCAGGAAAGCTTATGGGGGTCTCTAGATTGTGTCCAGTTCATGTCGGTGGTCTGCATTGAAGATTGAGCTTGTAATTGAAGAATTACTTTTGGATGATGATGTTCTTCCTAAGTTTGGCCGACCAGATGAGTTACACATCTTGCGGATGATCTTGAAGATGTTCTGCGAAGCATGGCATGTTCCTCAAAGAAGATTGGAGTCCTAGATCTATGTGGCTGACAGTGTGATAATCCACATGAAGTCTTTTGTAATTAGTCAAGTTGTATTTGTGTATTTTCTCTGTAAAGTATGCTGACTTGGATGATTATCCCAAAGCCAATGTCTTGTATAAATAAGAAGTTGTGAAGTCATTTCAAAAGTATCTTGGTGGAGATGAGAATGTGGTAGAGAGGAGGAAAGCAAAAGGTAGAGCAGAAGTATTGGGCTTAAATGGAACTGACTCAAGCATGGTGAAGATGCTATTCTTCAGTTCAAGTATGTAATATTTATCATTCTGTAGACAATGTGTCTCCTGTAGGCGGTGGGCCTCTTGTGAGCAATGTGCTTGGGTAGTGAGCCCTAATTGGCATGTGCCATTTTGTTCTTCTTATTCTTTTAATAGAGAATACAATCTTGGGTTAGTCACCCCGTGGTTTTTCCCTTAATCAGGTTTTCCATGTTAAAAACTTGGTGTCATATGTGTTAATGTGTTTCTACTCTTGAATTGTTGCATTATGTTTCCATGATTGATCATTATGCTGCTAAATTACAAGAAGGATTTAAGTAAAGAATAAGAGAAAATTTTGGGACAACTGGTTCACCCCCCCTCTCAGTTGTTTGTCTTGAATCTAACAATTGGTATCAGAGATAAGTTCCTCTAAAAGAGCTTAACCACTTGAGGAGATCCACGATGTCTTCGTACAAGAAGGATAGTCTGAGGTTTGACAGAACCAATTTCACTATTTGGAAAAGCCGCATGGAATGTCACTTGCAATGTATGGGAATGCAATATTGGATCATGGCTTCAAAGAAGTATGTTCCTCAATAGAATGGTTTGAGAATTGTAGATGAAATTAGAGGTGCTGAAAATAATCTTTAGGCTAAAGAAGCTCTTCTAAGTGCCTTATCTGATTCAGAGTTGACAAATGTTATAGATCTAAAAACTGCATATGAGATTTGGGAAAAAATGGAACTTCTGCATGAAGGAGACAAGTATGTTAAATGTGCCAAGCTACAGAGTCTGAAAGGAAAATTCAAAAACCTGAAGATGAAAATATAACTACATTTATGCCAAGAGTAAATGAGCTTGTTTGTGGCATTAGATGTGCTGGTGGAATCTTGGATGAAGATGAGATTGTTGCCAAAGTTCTCAAATCCCTACCTCCTTACAAATACAAGGTTGCTACTATTGAAGAATTCAGATCTTTTTCAAATATCACAAGAGATCAATTGGTTGGAAAATTAGCTGCATTTGAATTGGCTTAGTTTGGAGATGCACCCCCCAAGACTGAATCTGCATTCAAAGCTAGTGCCTCTGTAAAAGGCAAACAAAAGTTTGATCTGGAAGAGAACTCATCAAAGAAACTATCATGGTATGAAAAAGAAAGAAAAGATCTGGAAGAAGATGAAGTAGAAGCTGCTCAACTTGAAGCCCTTATTGCAAAAAGATTACCAAGAGGATCCAGTAAGTATGAAGGAAAATTGCCCTTCAAATGTTTCAACTGCAATAAGATTGGTCATTTTGCCTCAAGGTGTCCAGAAAGATTTTCAAGAGCTAATCCAAACAGATCAAGATTCCAAAAGAAATGTTACTATGTTCATGAAGATGATGATGATGAAGGAGTAACAGATGATGAATCAGAGACATGAAACAAATCCGGAAGGGACTAGGTGTTTATTGCCATCAAGGAAGAAGATCCAATGCCCTCTGAATCTGTCAATCATAAAATGGTAGAAAGAGCTCTGTCTTCCCAAGTTGAAGAAAATGATGATTGGGTCAATGACAGTGGGTGCTCCACCATATAACAGGTGACAAAAATAAGTTTATAGATTTGGAAAGATATGAAGGTGGAGTTGTAAAATTTGGTGATAATTCTGCTGGCAAGATTAGAGGTAGAGGAACTATTT
This sequence comes from Cunninghamia lanceolata, assembly GCA_027924645.1. Lineage (NCBI taxonomy): Eukaryota > Viridiplantae > Streptophyta > Pinopsida > Cupressales > Cupressaceae > Cunninghamia > Cunninghamia lanceolata. The sequence goes on from BSBN01000525.1 coordinate 16,348,133, forward strand.
CTTTTGATGGAAAGAACAAAACTAGTAATGTACTGTATGTTGAAGGTCTGAAGCACAATCTTCTTAGTGTTGGACAATTGGTGGACGAAGGCTATGATCTCTAATTCAAAAATGGAAAATGTAAGATCTTTGAAAGTTCTGGAATAAAGATTGCATCTGGTACTCAAACAAAAGGTAATATCTTCCACTTGGTTGGTACTGGTAAAAGTTGTTTATTTTTTCAAGTTGATCAGAGTTGGTTGTGGCATAGGAGAATGTGTCATGTGAATTTTGATAATATCATCAAGATAAGCAACACTCAGGCTGTAAGAGATCTTCCAAGACTAGTGAAACCTACTAATAGTTTGTGCAAAGAATGTCAGTTGGGTAAGCAGAGTAGAGTCACATTCAAAAGTAAGGAAAAATCTTCTACTAGACTGTTGGACTTGGTACATACTGATCTATGTGGTCTAACATGAATCAAGAGTTTGCAAGGTGATAGATACTTCATGTTATTAATTGATGACCACTCCCGGATGATGTGGGTGACTTTTTTGAAAGAGAAATATGAGGCTCTTGAGAAATTCAAAATATTCAAAGCTATGGTAGAGAATGAAACTGGATTAAACATAAAATGTCTCAGGTTTGATAGAGGTGGAGAATTCACATTTGGAGATTTCATAGAATTCTATGAGAAACATGGGATAAAAAGATAATTGTCTGCTCCAAGGACTCCACAGTAGAATGGAGTAGTGGAGAGAAAGAACCATACCATCTAGGAAGCATCTAGAACCATGATGACAGAAGCAAATGTTCCTCAGATCTACTGGAGAAGTTGTAAGCACTGCTGTCTATACTCTTAATCGAGTACAAATCAGAAGTAATACTGGTAAGACCCCTTATGAACTCTGGTTTGGTATCACTCCCACTGTGAAGTATTTCAGAGTCTTTGGTAGCAAATGTTACATTAAAAGAGATGAAGATCTTGGCAAATTTGATGCTAGAAGTGATGAAGGAATATTCTTGGGTTATTCTACTCAAAGCAAAGCATACCGGTGCTATAATAAGAGATTGAGAAAGATTATAGAAAGTTCAAATGTGAAGGTTGATGAAGGTATTGAAAAACCCTCAAGGTTTTATGAATATGATGAAGATGATAAAAATGATTTTTTGGTCCAAGAAGTCCAAGCCCCTTCTAAAATTTAGATCCAAATTGATCTAGAGAATTAGGAAGAAGAGATAAGTTTGAATGAACTTGCTCAAGAAATAGAAGTGCAAGAAATTCCTAAAATTCCCAGGTATGTAAGACTGAATCACTTTGAAGATCATATCATAGGTGATAAAAGTAAAGGTGTTCAAAGAAAAAGAAAGATTGCTCAAGACTCAGAAAAGTATTGTCTGATTTCAAAGATTGAACCAAAGACAGTGAATGAAGCATGCAATGATGAAAGTTGGACTAAAGCAATGAAGGAAGAGCTAATGCAAATTGAGAAAAATCACACTTGGGATCTTCTTCCCAGTCCTAGAAACAAAAATGTGATTGGAAAAAAATGGGTCTTTCAGAATAAACTAAATGAAGATGGTGAAGTAGTCAAAAACATAGCCAGATTGGTCTGCAAGGGTTATTCCCAAGTAGAAGGAGTTGATTTTGAAGAGACTTTTGCTCTGGTGTTTAGAATTGAAGTACTCGAATCATTTCTTACTTTTGCTGCCTTTAAGGACTTCAAAGTATATCAGATGGATGTCAAGTCTACCTTCCTGAATGGTGACTTGGAAGAAGAAGTTTACATTGAGCAACTGGATGGATTCGAATTGTCTAATCATGGTGATATGGTTTGGAAGTTGAAGAAAGCATTGTATGGACTCAAACAAGCCCAAGAGCCTGGTATGAAAGACTAGATAAGCATCTTTTGAAGATTGGTTTCAAAAAAGGTACTGCAGATAGTAATTTGTACTTCAAAATTGATCATGAAAATATCTTGATTGTTGAAGTATTTGTTGATGATATCATTTTTTGAGGAAGAGATAGTATGTGCCAAACTTTTGCAAATCAAATGAAAAGTGAATTTGAGATGTCCATGTTTGGGTAAATGAATTTCTTCTTGGGTCTGCAAATCATTCAAACAAAGAAAGGAGTCTTCATTTCACAGACCAAATATGTGAAAGAATTGTTGAAGAGATTTGGGATGGAAGACTCAAAACTAATGAGTAAGCTTATGGCAACTGGATGTAAATTGAGAAAAGATGATGACTCTCCTAAGGCTGATCAGAAAAAGTACAGGTCAATGATTGGAGGACTATTGTATCTCACTCAAGCTAGACTTGAAATTATGAATGCTGTTGGTCTTGTTGCTAGATTCCAAGCTAATCCTAGAGAATCTCATGTCATGGCAATCAAGAGGATTTTTAGATATCTAAAAGGGACAGTTGAGTATGGTCTGTGGTATCCTAGAGATCATGATTTTTCTCTTCATGCATATATAGATGCGGACTGGGCAGGAGATGTGGATGATCAGAAAAGTACCAGTGGTGGAGCATTCTTTTTAGGGAAGAGATTGGTTTCTTGGCTAAGCAAGAAATAAGAGGCAATATCTCTGTCCATAGCTGAAGCAGAATATATTGCAGTAGCAGGTAGTTGCACTCAAGTTTTGTGGATGAAGTAGATGCTAAGAGACATCCTAGTGGAGTATGAGGAACCTATCAGAATCTTCTGTGATAATTCAAGTGTAATAAATATATAAAAAAATATGGTGTTGCATTCAAAGACAAAACATATATCCATCAAGTTTCACTTTTTGAGAGAGCAAGTGAACAAGAATGAAGTCAAAGTGGAGTTTGTGCCCTCCAAGGATCAGATTGTAGACATTTTTACTAAACCTCTACCTAAGGACTCTTTGAGTATCTCAGGGAGAAGTTAGGGGTTATTACCCCTCCAGTTTTGAATTAAGGTGCACTGATGTACATCAGTTCAGTGGATCTCACAACCATATCTTATGGTCCAGATTGATGATGGGAAGCTGCTACTTAGGGGGAGCAGTTGGTATGATTCTGAGTAATGCAAGTATGTGCCCTTTGCCATTGATGTCAAAGGGGGAGAGAAGACATGTGAAAAACAAAAGTGGTTGCTGATCAAAAGGGGAGCAGTAAAGGAAGAGAAGACATGTGAATGGTTGTTGTTGATAGGGGGGGTTATGTCAATCAGTGAGGAGAAGTTCTTGTCTTGATGGTTAAAACAATTTTTCACATCATATGTTGCCATCAATGACAAAGGGGGAGATTATTGCAAGTATGGGCCTAACCGGTGTCATCATTGATGTCAACATACTCCTATTGCATTGATGTCAAGGATTGGATGAGTTGTATGCTAAGGATATTGAGAAAATTAGTCCTATTAGAAATAGAGAAGAATAGTGAATATAGTGAGGTAAAGATCCTAGCTAAGATGAAGATCAGAGGTTGCGCATCAAAGGGTTTGTATATATGTATCCAAAGGTGATCCAGTAAAGATTTGAGAGGTCCGCATGATGAATTGAAGAAGTTATGACCATATGAGTTAAACCAGTTCTGACAGATGTTTAGAGGTGACATAGTGACACAGATAGGTTCAGTGAGATCTAGAAATGTAATATCTTGTTCTGTGGATTTGGTAGAATGTTTAGGATGTCAATGCGAATTGTCAACTCAATTGGTTCCTGGTCTGGAGGTCCACAAGCATCTATTCTAATATGACAGTGATGACAGACTGTGTTCTTGAGGTTCCAGATAAAGGAGAGAAAGATTTCAATAAGCAAAAGTAGTGTGGATGCTCTTGGTGATTCAGGAAAGCTTGTGGGGGTCTCTAGATTGTGTCTAGTTCATTTTGGTGGTCCGCATTGAAGATTGAGCTCGTAATTGAAGAATTACTTTTGGATGATGATGTTCTTCCTAAGTTTAGCCGACCAGATGAGTTACACATCTTGCAGATGATCTTGAAGATGTTCTGTGAAGCATGGCATGTTCCTCAAAGAAGATTGAAGTCCTAGATCTTGTGGCCAATAGTGTGATGATCCACATGAAGTCTTTTTGTAATTAGTCAAGTTGTATTTGTGTATTTGCACTGTAAAATATGCCAACTTGGATGATTATCCCAAAGTCAATGTCTTGTATAAATAAGAAGTTGTGAAGTCATTTCAAAAGTATCTTGGTGGAGATGAGAGTGTGGTAGAGAGGAGGAAAGTGAAAGGTAGAGTAGAAGTATTGGGCTTAAATGGAACTGACTCAAGCATGGTGAAGATGCTATTCTTCAGTTCAAGTATGTAATATTTATCATTCTATAGACAGTGTGTCTCATGTAGGTAGTGGGCCTCTTGTGAGCAGTGTGCTCAGGTAGTGAGCCCTAATTGGCATGTGCCATTTTGTTCTTCTTATTCTTTTAATAGAGAATACAATCTTGGGTTAGTCACCCCGTGGTTTTTCCCTTAACCAGGTTTTCCACTTTAAAAACTTGGTGTCATATGTGTTAATGTGTTTCTACTCTTGAATTGTTGCATTATGTTTCCATGATTGATTATTATGCTGCTAAATTACAAGAAGGATTTAAGTAATGAATAAGAGAAAGTTTTGGGACAACTAATTCACCCCCGCTCTCAGTTGTCTATCTTGAATCTAACATAGTCACCTTTTGTAAAGCTTCTTGGAGAATTCTGTGGTATGTAGGCGATGTTTGTATTAAGTCTCAAAGAGAGATCTTTGCTGGAGTAGCGCAAAACTGTTCAACAAGATCATATTCTTGACCACCTTTATGAGTAATGTGAGGTGGTTGAGGAATCATAGGTTGAGAAGATGGAAGAGAGACAGGGACATGTGGCGCTTTCTTACCTTGCTTATTATTATGAGTATTGTATGTGTGAGCAATCATGTGATACTGTGGCGCATTTTGAACACCTTGATTTATTTGAGTGATTTTTCTTGCATAATTTAGAATGTAACTTAGAGGTCAAGGTGGTTTTAGATCACCTTGAACCATAATCATTAGTTTTAATAAAAAAAGGCGCATCAGGTGCCCCATTCACAATGAGTTTAGGAACATTAGTATACTTATTCACTATCCCCTTAGTAGGTTGAATAAGTCTATTAGTGATGATTGAATTAACATTGTTTTGACTTTGATTAAGCTCATCATTCACCTCTAAAAGATTTGATGCGAGAGACCTTTCTTCATATACCAATGCTTTGTCTTTAGGAAGGAGAGCATTAGAATGAAGGGAAGGTAAAGTGTTAAGAAAATTGTCGATGACTGTATCTTTAGTGATGTCCAAGGGGTTTGAACATGCAACCAAAGGAGAACTATTCACATCCTTAGTGATGTCCAAAGCACTTGAGCATTCATCCAAAGGAGGAAGATCGAGGGTCTTCACTTCCTTAGTGATATCCAATGTGCTTGAACATTCAACTAAAGGAGGAACATGATGACTCATAGAACCATCATCATCATAATATACTTTAGATATTAAATCCAATGCATTATTATGATTTATAAAAGAAATTTCACAATCCTCTTTCTCATGAGTGTTCATGGATATGAATTCAGTTAGATTTTCTAATATTGATGGATGCTCACCCATAAGGGTTATGAATCTATGAAAATCAAGATCGTTGATATATGAATGCAAAGATACCAAAGAGAAATGACATGAAGATGCCATATTAAAATATCTTGGAATAACAATATGCAATAAGATCTATTCATTTATCACTTACAATCAATATGAGAGACTTTTGTACCCCACAACACTAGTTTGAGGAAACTGGGTTTTTGAAGCTTGTTACCAAGAACAAAAACACACTAGTGTCCTTACAAATGGAGTGATTAAGATGTAAAAAGTGTTGTACAAAAGGTAGTATAGACCACTTTTAAGATTTCTTGCAAATAGAGAGGTTAAATTGCTTATGTTGAAATACACATTGTGTAATTACAAACATGTGAAATTTTCAAAGTAAAGTATGAGATGATGCAAAATTTTCAAATGAGCAATGAAAATATGCTTTAGATCATTACTAGATCTGAATTGAAAGATGTTCATGATAGTAGAAAAATCTGAAATAAGATTTTGACTACAAACCCTAGCTTTCAGAATTACTAGGTTATATGAAAAAATGTAACTTTTTAAGCAAAACCCTAGCAAATGAAACCTTCAAATGCAAGATTTGATATGAATTAATGATGAATTACTGTAATAAGAATCAGATCTGATGAAAATTTTAGAAAATTAAATATTTTTTTCATATGCAACACTAATTATACAAAACTATGTCTTAATGAAATCCTAAAATGCTTATTTTTTTTCGATTTTTTCAAATGTATGTAAGATTTTCAATGGGATATGATAAATGTGATATGAATGAATGCAAGGGCTGATTAAAACACTCAGAAAGATGCAAAATGCTCACTTTTCTAGGTTTACAAAAATGTTATGTGTGAAACTGTAGAAGAGGGATGGATGAAGTTAAGGTCTATCAAATCAAACCCTCCTTTCACAATAACATTTGAGGACAAAAATTGAGCCAAGTCACTACAGATGAATGAGGACTTGACTATAGGTTTGTATACTTAGGAATGATATGGAAAGATAGATTAGATTGAGAGATTTGTCAAACCTTAGATCGAATAAGCCTCAAACACTAATTATAATGCAATCGGGTACAAACAGACAAAATGCTACAGGAAACTGTACAGGAAGATACTCATGGATGATCAGAAACATACTAGAAGCTAGGTTTTTGGAAACAAAAGCTTTGCAAACTATTGGCTGGGTCCCAAGTCCAATAGGGTAGTTTTTTTGTAGATCCAGAGCAGAGAGATGTGTTAGACTGTATCCATCTCCTGAGTTTGGGGTCAAGCCTGTTGGGAGGACTAAGGGGTGGGCACCCTAGTCCAGGAGGGTAGAATATTATCAAGTTTCTTTTAGATCCTGAATCCTTATTGGTGCAGGGGCACCAAGGAGATTCTACTTGTCTTTGCTTTGTTCATGCTTTGTTTGTGATGAATAAGGTTTTGAAAAACCATTTCCCATGTTTGTAGTAAGGACTATGTCCAAAAGATGTCATTTTGATGTTATGTTTGCAAGAGGTAGTCATAAGATGTAAAGGAACAGTCATAGTATTCATGTTTGTACAGCCTTTTATGGCATGTAGGGGAGGAATCAAGAGGTCTACTACCTTTTCAAAGGCTCATTTACCTTGTAATGTTGTTTGCAGACCTTATTTGTTATGGAACCCCACAATATATATGACAACTCATTGTAATTAGTTGCAGTCATTAACAAAATAGGGGTAGTTTGGTGGTTGTAGACAATTTACCAGCCTCCCATTGATTCAAACTACACCTCCAACTACTCCAAACCATCGAGGCAGGCTTCTTAAAGCCTTCTAGATGTTCCTTGTAGAGAGATAAGTGAATTGGTGAAGAAATCAATAACAACAATTTTTTGCCTTTATATACTTTATTTTTCATTGTTTCTATACGTGCTCTGCCCTTGTATGGAGGAGTCATATAAGACTACAATGGTGGCTTGAAAGTGGGGTGAGTCTAGAACATTTTGTAGTTGATTTGGGTTTTTAAAACATCTGTAGAGAGTAGATATTTGCATTCTTCTGAATTTGGTTTGATAAACCCTCATTTAGGGTTTTTGACAGAAAACCATGGGTTTCTCACCATTCTACCAAATCAAATGCTCCTTGATTAGTGGAATGGATTTGTTAGTGTTTGTTTCAATATTTTTTGAAGGTGTTTTTGGTAGGAAATAGGTTGTGATTAAGATTTCTTGAAATAACCTAGCAAGACCATGTGCTAGGTATATGTGTAGAAGGAATAGCATAAGCCAAATCAGTCACAGTCAATGGTGGGGACTCAAAACCTGAAAAATCCTTGGTTTGGACATGAAATTGAAGTATCTAACTAGTTTAGAAAGTTTTGTGAAGCAAGAAAAAGGCACTTGCTTTGTAACCTAGGCCTAATTAGGGCTCTTGATACTAGGACAGGTCTCAATGAAAATGGCACATGTCCTTAAACAATCCATGGCAAGTTTTTAACATGTTGTCAAGACTCATAAAGGGTATCCCAAACATGATTGATCTAGTCATAGAAGTGTCTAGGCTATGAATTATCCTCTGTCAGACCCTAAAATAGGGCTACAAAGGTTAGGACAACATTGTGAGGGAAGTAGTGTTTTGAGAGTAGACAATAATTGTTGGATGAATTGGGGGTATCCTTGTAGGTGTCAAAGGATCCTCTAGATGTCTACCTTCAGAGGGTTAGGTGTTTAGTACCATGTTCCATATGAGCCCTTTGATATGAACTTATAAACATTGCCTCTCATAAAAATAGTCCTACCTTATTGGATACCTTGTCACCTATCAAATTTGTGTTAATCTCCATTGGCCTCTACATCATAGTGGTATCAGAGCCATACAAGGTTCTGTCATTGGTTGTGACAAGATCCCTTGTGTATGTTAGCAAAGGAGAGTGAAGGAGAGGCTAGCATCATGCCTCCAAAGGTGGCCAAGAAGTTTCAAGAAATGGAAGAGATGATTAAAGTGGGAGTCAAGGATGCACTCAAGGTAGAATTGAAAGCCTTGAGGATTGGAAAGAGGTTAGATGAGGAGTCTAATGGAGAAGAAGAAGAAGAGGAAGAAGAAGAACCCCAAGGGCAGGCATAAATACCTGCTGACTAAAGATATTTTCTTGAAGCCATCAAGACACTTGGTAAGGATTCATCAGAGGCTCGGATGGAGATCCCAATGTTTAGTGGGAAGATGGATGCTGAGGAGATTATGGAGAGGATTGAGGCCTTGAATAATTATTTTGAGTACAAAGAAGTTCCTGAGAACAAGAGGGTGAATTTTGTAAAAACTAAACTTAAGGGTGCTGCCCTTACATGGTGGAATTACACCCAAGGTGAAAGGGTGAAGAGTGGGAAGAGTATGATCTCTTCATGGAGCAGAATGTTGGAGAGGATCAAGTCCCAATTCCTTCCATTAGACTATGAGGTACAGATCTACAAGAAGATGCAAAACTCAAACAAAGAGATTTGGATGTGGCCACTTACACTGAGGAGTTTCACAAGTTATCTCTTCGTTGTGGACATGTGGAGGATGAAAAAGGTGAAGTGGCAAGGTATCTAAATGGTTTGAAGTTTAGTATACAAGATGAAATCAGTATACTAACCCTTGAAACAGTGGATAAATGCTTTCAAATGGCACTAAGGGTAGAAGAAAAGTTGAAGAGGAAAGGAGATCAGCAAAATAGAGGAAGAGGAGGTAGAAATCAGTCCCAAAGAAGTCAAGGGGAATCTAGTTCCCAAGAACAAAGTGGAGAATTAGGTTCTAGAGGAGGCTTTGGAGGAAAGAGACCCAATGGAAGGGGTAGATTTGGTGGACCAGGGAGAGGTCCTAATGTCTTCATAGGGAGGTGCTACAATTGCAACCAAGTGGGACATCCAGCCTTCAAATGCCCTGAGAAACAAGCTTCAAGCTCTCATGGAGGAGAGAGAAGGAACCAGTTGATCCAAGAGGAAGATTGCCAAAGTGTTAACTCTCTAATTGGAAGTGCAGCCCCAGTCCATGATGGAGAAAACTTGATGATGAGGAGAACCATTTTGAAGGTGCCTCAAACACAAGAACCCCCTCAGAGGAAGACATTGTTCAGGACAACATGCAAGGCCTATGGTAAGATATGCAAGGTAATTGTTGATTCAGGTTCAACTAAAAATTTAGTTTCTATTGAGATGGTAGACAAGTTGAAATTGAAAAGACTGCCTCATGCTAGTCCTTATAAGGTGTCATGGTTGAATAAGGGGCAACAAGTATTGGTAGATGAACAAACTTGGGTAGAGTTTGATATAGGGGAATATAAGGACAAGATTTTGTGTGATATAATCCCCATGGATGCTTGTCATTTGTTGTTAGGATGCCCTTGGTAGTATGATGTGCAAGCCCAAAATAATGGGAAGTCAAACTCTTTTGTCATAACCAAGAATGGTAGGAAGTATAAAATGGATCCTTTGCCGGATGAGAATGTGGAGAAGAATGTAGGGTCAAGTGTCATGTTGGTGAGTGGTAAAGAGTTTCTTAACACCCTTAAGAAGGAAGGAACCCAAGGGTATGCTCTGATTTTGAAGCCTAAAAATAGTCCTAATTTGCATGGTCCTAGTGAGGAAGAGGTTCCCAAGGAAGTGTAGCAATTGTTAGAGAAATACAAGGGTATCATGGTAGAGGAGATGCCTAATGAATTGCCACCTATTAGGGACATGAGCCATCAGATTGACTTCATACCAGGGTCTACTTTGCCAAACAAAGAAGCCTACAAGATGACACCTTCTCAAAATGAAGAGATTGCCAAGCAAGTGCAAGAATTATTGGATAAGGGTTTGGTGAGAAAGAGTCTTAGCCCATGTGCTATCCCAACAGTCCTAGCCCCTAAAAAAGATGGTAAATGGAGACTATGTATAGATTCTAGGGCTATTAACAAGATCACCATAAGATATAGATTCCCTATGCTAAGGATTGAGGATTTAATGGATTGTTTGGGAGGGGCTAGATACTTTTCCAAGATTGATCTTAAGAGTGGGTATCATCAAATTAGGATAAAGCAAGGGGATGAATGGAAGACAACCTTCAAAATAAATGAGGGTCTTTGAGTGGCTGGTGATGCCATTTGGTCTATCCAATGCTCCAAGTACTTTTATGCACCTTATGAATGAGGTGTTGCAAAATTTCATTGGCAAATTTGTTGTGGTGTACCTTGAAGACATTCTTATTTTCAGCAGGACCAAGGAAGAACATTTGCAGCACTTGGATTAGGTTTTGAAGAAGTTGCATGATGAAAATTGATGATTAACATGGAGAAGAGTGTCTTTATGAAGGAAGAACTCACCTATATTGGTTTTGTCATCTCCCAAGGCAATTTGAAGATGGATCCAGCAAAGGTAGAGGCTATTGTATCATGGCCAACTCCTAAAACAACAGGTGATGTAAAAAGTTTTCATGGTTTGGCAACATTCTATAGGAAGTTTATAAGGGGGGTAGAAATGTAAATTTTCTTGGACAAAGGTAGCCAATGATTCTTTTGAAATTTTGAAACAAAAGGTAGCACAACAGTCCATTCTTGTTTTGCCTAATTTTAAAAAGTTGTTTGTAGTGGAATGTGATTCTAGTAACCTTGCTATTGGGGCTGTCTTGAGTTAGGAGGGTAGACCAGTTGCCTTCTTTAGTGAAAAATTGAATGATGTCAAAAGGAAGTATTCTACTTATGACTTGGAGTTGTATACAATGGTGCAAGCTTTGAAAAAATGGAGGCACTATCTGTTACCTAAGGAGTTTATTGTTTATACTGACAACCATGCACTTAGTTTTCTGAATTTACAAGAGAAACTCAATCATAGGCATATGAAATGGGTTGAACAACTCCAAGCATACACATTTTCAATCAAACACAAGAAGGGCAGGCCAATAAAGTGGTAGATGCATTGAGTAGAAGGGTGTCTATGGTGCAAGAAATTCAGTTAGAAAGTGTGGGGATTGATGCTCTCAAACATATGTACAACGATGAAGATTTCAAGGAGGTATATGAAGTTTGCTCTCAATTTTTGGATGCATATCATTCTAATTTTTCTTAGTTTTTGTTGCAGCAGGGGTTGTTGTTCAAAGGTAGCCAATTATTTGTTCCTAGGTGTTCCATGAGGGAGAACATCATAAAGGAAAAGCATTGTGGTGGACTAGGAGGTCACTTTAGGCTGGACAAAACATTGGATCAGGTGAAAAGATTTTATTTTTGGCCAAAAATACAATCAGACATTAGAAAATTTATTGAGGGTTGTAGTATTTTCCAAAGAGCAAAGGGAACATCATCTAATGCTGGTCTATATTAGCCACTTCCTATTCCTCATAGGCCATGGGAAAGTATTAGCATGGATTTTGTCTTGGGTCTTCCTAGGACTCAAAGAGGTTTTGATAGCATATTTGTTGTGGTGGATAGATTCAGTAAGATGGCTCATTTTTTGCCATGTAAATGCACTAATGATGCTTCTCATATTGCTGGTTTGTTCTTCAAAGAAATTGTTAGAATCCATGGTTTGCCTCTTAACATTGTGACTGACAGGGATCCAAAGTTTATGGGCCACTTTTGGCATACTTTGTGGAAGAAGTCGGGCACTCAATTATCATTCACTTCAGCTTATCACCCTCAGACTGACGACCACACTGAGGTAGTGAATAGGTCCTTGGGAAATCTTCTTAGATGTCTTACAAAGCAGCATGGAGAAGCATGGGATATGATCATCCCTCAAGCTAAATTTGCTTACAATGACTCCACCAATAGAAGCACAGGAAGGAGTCCATTTTAGATTGTCTATGGGATTCACCCAAGAGGTATTCTTGAATTGAGGGATCTACATGGATTGGAGAGGAAGAGTACTCAAGGTGAAGACTTTGCATTGTCTTGAAGGACATCCATGATAATGTAAGAGAAACTCTTTAAAGGAAGAATGAGAAGTACAAGGAGAAAGCCAATGAGAGAAGGAGAGATGTGCAATACAAGGTTGGGGATTTGGTCATGGCACATTTGAAGAAGGAAAGACTTTTAAAGGGGCAACCAACTAAACTCCTCATGAAGAAGATAGGACCTTGTCGGATTGTGCATAAATTTGGACCTAATGCCTATGAGATTGAGCTTCCTCAAGGCTTGGCCATATCTTCTATCTTTAATGTCTCAGATTTGTTTCCTTACAGGGGTGGTAATGATGCAGACTTAGAGGTAGATGTGACAGCAGCAGGAAATGTAGAATGGGTTAAGGGTCTCTCACCCAATCAACCCTTGAAATTGGAATGCATCTTGGACACCAAGGTCTTGAAGAAGACTAGAAGGAAAACTTACAAGGAGTACCTTGTCAAATGGAGTGGCTTGCCTGCTGAAGATGCCACTTGGATGAGTGAAGAAGACATTTTGAAGCATAGGACCACTGTTGCTGATCTACTTCCTCAAGAGACTTGAGTTCTTTAACACCCTGGGAGTATGGTGCAGGGGCACCAAGGAGATTCTACTTGTTTTTTCTTTGTTCATGCTTTGTTTGTGATGAATACGGTTTTGAAAAACCATTTCCCATGTTTGTAATAAAGACTATGTTCAAAAGATGTCATGTTGATGTCATGTTTGCAAGAGGCAGTCATTAGATGTAAAGGAACAGTCATAGTATTCATGTTTGTACAGCCTTTTATGGCATGTAGGGGAGGAATCAAGAGGTCTAATGCCTTGTCAAAGGCTCATTTACCTTGTAATGCTATTTGTAGGCCTTGTTTGTCATGGAACCCCACAATATAGATTACAGCTCATTGTAATTAGTTGCAGCCATTAACAAAATAGGGGCAGTTCGGTGGTTGTAGATAGTTTACCAGCCTCCCACTGATTCAAATTGCCCCTCCAACTACTCCAAACCATCGAGGTAGGCTTCTTAAAGCCTTGTAGATGTTTCTTGTAGAGAGATAAGTGAATTGGTGAAGAAATCAATAAGGAACAATAGTTTTCTGCCTTTATATACTGTATTTTCTGTTGTTTCTACATGTCCTCTGCCTTTGTACGGAGGAGTCATAGAAGACTACGATAGTGGCTTGAAAGTGGGGTGAGTCTGGAATATTTTGCAATTTATTTGGGTTTTTGGAACATCTGTAGAGAGTAGATATCTGCATTCTTTTGAATTTGTGTTGATAAACCCTCATCTAGGGTTTTTGACAAAAAACCATGGGTTTCTCACCATTCCACTGAATCAAACCCTCCTTGATTAGTGGAATGGATTTGTTAGTGTTTGTTTCAATGTTTTTTGAAGGTGTTTTTCACAGGAAACATGTTGTGATAAATATTTATTGAAATAACCTAGCAAGACCATGTGCTAGGTATATGTGTAGAAGGAATAACATAAGCCAAATCGGTCACAGTCAATGGTGGGGCCTCAAAACCTAAAAAAGCCTTGGTTTGGGCATGAAATTGAAGTGTATAACTAGTTTAGGAGTTTTGTGAAGCAATAAAAAGGCACTTGCTTTGTAACCTAGGCCTAATTAGGGCTCTTGATACTAGGATAGTCTTAATGAAAATGGCACATGTCCTTAAACAATCCATGGCAAGTTTTTAACATGTTGTCAAGCCTCATAAAGGGTATCCTAAACATGGTTGATCTGGTCATAGGAGTGTCTAGCCTATGAATTATCCTCTGTCAGACCCTAAAATAGGGCTACAAGGGTTAGGACAACATTGTGAGTAGACAATACTTGTTGGATGGACTGGGGGTATCCTTCTAGGTATCAAATGATCCTCTAGATGTTTGCCTTTAGAGGATTAGGTGTTTAGTGCCATGTTCCATATGAGCCCTTTGATATGAACTTATAAACATTACCTCTCATAAAAACAATCCTACCTTATTGGATACCTTGTCACCTATCAAAGTTGTGTTGATCTCCATTGGCCTCTACATGACTTATCCTTCAAACTACTTCTCTACACTTGTAATTTTCCAACTCCTGCACTTGTAACCTGTAGTCACAAAGAGAGGGGTTTGGGGGTTGTGGTGTTTAGGAGTTTGCCTCAGTCAAGCCCTGGAAGGACATTCATATCTTCCAACACTGTTGTTAGATAGAGTGCGTGCCCAAGGAGGGTAGAGGCCAAATCCAATGATGAAATGAAATGATTAAAACCCAAATTGATGTCACCTTAGAGGTGAAGCCCTCATGGATATGGAGATCCTTCAAATCATGAGGAGATGAATTGATGAAGCCAAATATGCAACCAACAAACACAATAACAACATAATTTTTCCCTAAAACACAATGAAGGCATTGAAATCTCTTAGCTCCAATATCATAAGTTCGTATTATCCATCTAGGTGTAAAATTAAGTCATAAACTCACTTATATATGCTTTCCCACTAACATTTGTAAATTAAATTGAAGAGGTCAATAGAGGGAAACCTTTTGAGAGGGCCTAAGCCAACATGCATTTATTTTTAACCCGACAATTTATAAGGTTGGGCTTGGGCATGGGTGCCCAAGTCCCAAGGCTAGTTTTGGTTATGTTTAAGCACTTAGAATAGGCCTCTAAGTCCCATTTGGCATGGGTTTTGGGGAAATTGCTTTGAGATGAGTATTTAATTTGCAAAGTGTAAACATGGGGACCTAGGAGGTAAAAAGGCATAGGGAAACATTTTACTCTATAACACTACTCAACAAAATGAGCTCCAAAACAAGCAATAGTGGTAGCCTAGGAGTCATTGAGATGTCAAATCATGTCTTCTACATGTTGGTGGGGTTTTCAGGGGGGTCTAGATATTGCAAAAAAATGATAGGCACCCAAATGTAGAAACTTGAGGGGGGAAGGGATTTGCAGTGGTTTGGGGGGTTTAGAATTTGCACTTTTTGAGTGATGATCGAGATATGTGGAAGAGCGATAGGGATCTAGGATGTGGAGATACAAAGGGGATCATGATGCATAGGATGAGGGGGAGATGGATCTCTAGAGATTCAGGATGGAACTGGATATGTGGGAGTTCAAGAGGGAGAGAGATGTGGTGATAGGAGATGCATCCAGATGTGTAGGGAAATGGGGGGATCCGAATATATCCATATCTAGATCAATGTTTCACAAAAGGGAATTGAAGGGGAAAAGAAAAGGTTTGAGGGATAATCAGATCTATGGAGATCTGGGGGTAGCAAGACTTCTAGTGGGTAAAGGATGTATCTAGATTCAGATAATAGTTCTGCCAAGGGGAAATGAAGCACCTTGATCCCAAAATACTGTCCCACTTTTTGGCCAAAGTAGGACATTGAAATTAGCATTTTAAACCAAATTTTCACTTTCTCACACCTATAGAAACCAAACAATTAAGAATTTGAATATCATATGAACTAGTGATTTTAAGATTTTGTGTGTAGATTCTAAATTTATTTTTTAAAAAATTTTAAGAAATAATTTGTGAATTTTTTTATGTAACTTTTAGTAATTTATTTTTTTTATAGTTAGCAATATTTTTTAAAGTGATGTTTATACCATACTGTTGGGTGAATATTTTGTCGTTAACTCTCTAATGGCAAAATGGGTATATCAGCCACAGCTATGATGAGACAAAGTCTCTCCTCTCAGCAAGGGGAGGTTCCCTCTAATTGCTTAACTTTTGTAAATCAAACACTTATCAAATTTATGTACACTAAAAACTATGTTTGGGGTGGTTCCATCTCATCTCATTCTCTTTTTTCAGAATAGATGTTTATATTTCAAACTCTCAATATAAAACTTATAAATTATCACAATATCACAGAAACACAAAGTTTTCTGTTACCTCACTCACTACTTGTAACCAGAACTTGTTTGAAGCAAAATGCAGCCCAAAGTCTTCACTCTCCTTCAATATGATAAAAATGATTCAAATATAACAACTTGCAGCACAAAGTCTTCAAACTGTTGTATTTTCACAAACATGAACATATAACCCACAACCGATTTGATAACACAAAGTTTATCAGAATCAAATCTAGAGCGCTCTTCAATCACTTGAAACAAACTCCACCTTTCAATTATTATCAATTAAGATTATGATAGCAAGACATAAGAACAAAACTATCACAACGCAAATAATCCCAAGACAAAGATTGGAATTGAACTTGCTTTCTTGTATTGATGAATATTTGAATATTGATTTTCACAATAAGCACAAAGTCTTGATTTGCTTTTCAATTCGCCAGAGTTTTCTTGCAATAGATAAAAGATAATATTTACAAAAGAGGTCCCCTTTATTTATAGGGAAAGACCTTGAGAAAATCTAGGAAATCTACAACTACTTTGACTTATTCAAAAATAGGAGTCCTTATTGACTTGGGACTTCCTATTTTTTACATGTAATTGCATATCAAAAATGTACATGTAAAAATGTCCAAAACTGTTTTGAAAGTACATATGGAAATCAGAAAATAAACTAAGGGAAAAAATCAGCTGCTTCGACTTGTGTCACCGCCCTTTTTCACGTGGTCATCATACATAGTGAAGGTCGCCTGCATTTCAATGCTATCTGGTTTGAATGTGTTCTTGAAAATCATCCTGGCCTTCACTATGGCATCCCTTACTGTAGTGATTGACTTGGCGTGATTGGTTAACCTGGTTTTCAAATTGTCCAAGGTTAACTGGTTGTCTAATATGTTGTCCACAGAAGTTATTGAAAATACCTTGTCTTCAAATTCCTGCTGAAACATGTCCTCAAATTCCTTAACCATTTCTTCTGCAGAAAGAAACTGGTTATCCTGTGATACCAATTTACAGGGCAACTCCTCCAGCTTATGCAAAATGTTAACATCGTTTTCTTCACTGGTTTCCTTGGCAGCTTCGAGATCCTTGATCAAATTTCTTAGCACATTGCTCCTGTACGTTAGAGCTTCCTTTGTCTCTATATATGAATCCCTGTTGGAAATGGCGCCAATGGATATTAAAGTGCTCATTTTCAGCTTCCTCATTTCAACCCACTTATCATGAGTATCCTCTGTGTGCTCAATATCATGAGAGATGGCATCAATGAGATCGTTGAGTTCTGCTCTTACTTTCCTCATCTTATCCGTTTTCTCAAAAACCTCCTTGAGCAAAGAGATTCCCTGAGCTCGCATCCTGTCTAAGTACTCTTCAAGTACTTTTCCTCTAAGGTGAGTCTTTTCCGCTTTCAGGATGACGGGGTCTTCTACAGACACGGCCTCTGGAGTAACTGCTTCTGAATTCAACGTGATCTTTCTTACCACTGCAGTCAGCTGTTCTGCTTTTGCCTTGTAGTAGTCTTTCATTTCTTTTTCCCTGTCAAATTTCTGGATCAGGATGTCCATGGCTGACTGCATATCATTTTTAGCGCTTTCATGGGTGATTTTGCCCAATTCAACCCTAGAAATAGAATAGTCATTCATGTCAAAATTTTTGACAGTTGCATCCTGTGGGGGTTTTGCTATCTCCAAAACCTTCTGCCCCTTTTCTTCAAGTACCCTTGAAAGGATCTTTGGTTTCTTCGGAGCCTTAGGTTTTGCCGGTGTCAGCTTAGTGAAATCAAAATCATCTGGAGAGATGACTTGCTTTTTCCTCTTTGGCGTGTAAGCTGATAACCAAGGTGGCAGCAGAGAAGTATTTACATTGGAGTCCATTCCTGCCACTGGTGTTACTGGGACTGTACTTGTGCTGGTGGTAGTAACAATAGGCGGGGTGTTGGTAAAAACCGCACCTGTTACATTGGCACTTGAAATTTGCTCAGTATTCATCACAAAATGATCAAACATAGAAGTATCTCCTATATCAAATGACGAAGAAGACAAACTAGGAATGGAATCAGAAGAATGGAGAACATTTTCAAAAGTGCCCTGGGGATTATCAAAGATTATCTTAGGAGGAGAGGGGGATTCAGAAGAAGGAATGATAATGGGGGAAGCAGGCACAGGGGGTGCAACAGGTGTATTGTCTTGTGGAGACAAAGCCTCTTTTTCTTGTTCCTCTGATCCCTTGTCTCCGACATCCATCTCTTCTGTAGCTGGCTCTTCAGTTGTTGGATCCTCGGCCGCTGGCTCCTCAACTTCCATATCCTTCGCTTCAGGTTCCTTCTCAACAACCTTTGCTTTCTTTGTCACAAATCTGATTTTAGGTTTATGTGTTTTAGAGGATGATGGAGCATCACTCTTATTCTTCGTTCTATTTTCAACCTTCTTACCAGTTTGCTCTTGAACTTCAGTTTCTGAACCAGTGAGGAATTCCTTCAGCGTAATTCCTTTATCTTCCAGCCACTTATTGGTGTTGGCCAATATGGGTTCAAATCTCTTCCTTAGGGAAGTCAGTTCCTTTTGGGACCATTGGATTGGCGGTAGAGGAGTACCAGCTATCTGTTCTGTTTCATACTTGGCATCAACCAATTCTCCATCATCTACAAGGTCTTCTGGGATATCAGCAAGTCCTAGGTATTCAATTTGCTCTAGAGACAGCCTGCTATAGTCCAGTTTCCGGATGTCTTCCTCTGTTCTCAAGTCTATCCAGACATCTTCCACCATGGGTTCATGGAACTGTGTTTTCCTCTTGATTTTATCCTTTACACCCCGGTAATCAAACTTTGGTCTCCTCTTGAATTGCTTCATGGTGACCAGCTGCATCTCCGTTTCCATAGCTCTTGCCTTTGCGGCAGTCAATACTGAGTATCTGCCGATTTCTACAGGAAATCTGAAACCAGGCTTCTTGAGTTCCATCTGCTTGTTATGCACGACAATCATTTGCCTGCACAACTCCATCAAGACCAATCTATCTGAAGGAAACCTTGGAAGCATATAAGGGTAACCTTGGAAAAAGCCAACCCTCAAGTAGGAGAAAGATGGAAATTGCAAAAACATACAACCAAAACCATTAACCACTGTCCATGCCTCATCTGAGATTCTTCTCTGCTCCAGTTGGGGATTGAAAAGGCACAAGAATACAGCAAAGAATGCATCATTCACTCTCCTGAAATGGTGAATTGAGCCTTTCAATGTTAGCTGAGAATAGTACTGGTATACTGGGACTACTCTTCTATCCCCTTCTGACGACAATCCTGGAAAAATCCTCATGGAGGCTGCAATGTATACCAGATAGGAAGTCATGAAGAACTTGGAGGTAGTGGATACCTTCGTCAATTGATCATGCAAAGCGTTACTAATTTGCTCTCCCCAGAAAATGACCTGCTTGCCTTGGAGTATGACCTTAATGAAGGGATACATCCATTCCTGAAATTGTGAAGAGGAAGACAAACCTCTTATCCTGCTGAGGAGGGTAATCAAGTCACCAACTTCTTCCACGAAATCACTTCGAGGGAAGCTGCGTGGCCATCTAGACAAACTTGACCTCGCAATCTTCAACCATTTGTTGTTGATTACCTTCTTCGCCTTCTCTGGATTCTTATCATATTCCTTTTGAGCATCGGTGAAATCAAGCTTCAACACCTCTGTTGCAGGAGGACACATGAACACCTTGTCAATAAACTCAGGGTCCAACCTGATTATTACATTACCACTGGCGTCCACCACAGCTCTGATATCTTTGTTGTAGAAATGGGCGCACTGAAGAACAAATTCTGTATTGTGAGCCGCCACTGGGAAGGAGGATACCAGATGAATATTACTTTCTACTATTTTCCTCATCATAGCACTGGGGTTGCTCGACTTGGTTCTCTCTACGAACTCAGCCATATCAACATGGCCAATCTCTGTATCTCTAATATCTTCAACATTAGAGTGGACTGAGGTGATTGGGAAAACACCTTGATATTTATACTTCATTGCTTTAGCCTTCTTCGGAGACAAATCAGTCATTTGGACGATCTTTCACTGAGAAGAAATTTGACGTCGAAAGGAGCTCCGCAGAAGAAACTGCAACAGAAATCATGATCATGCAATCAGGGAAAATATGGGCAATCTGGGAAAATTGCATGTTGACGATCACGACTATGGGAGTGCGCTTGAAAAAGGGCTATAGTGCGAGCTGGCCAAGGATCAGAGGAGAAGCGGGCTCGGGAAAATGAAATTGGAAATTTTCCAGTGTTAGGAAAATTTGAGATAATTTTGCACGGGCGGCAAAATTCGCCGCCCTTGCATGTGTTGGGAGAGTCTGGGTTGGTAGGAGCGGCGAATTTTGCTGCTTTTGCAGGCGAAAGGAACGAAAAGTTTTTTATGTTCGGGCGGCGATTTTCGCCGACACTGCATTTGAGTTCTAAACTTCATCTCTTCAATGTTCCGTCGGCGATTTTTGCCGACACTGCATTTGGGTTCTATATATGTACGAGCGGCGAATTTCGCCGCCCTTACATTGCAAGGTAAAGTGAAGTTAGGGCGGCGAAAAACGCCGACGTTGCATGGCAAGGTAACATCCGCAAGTTTTGAGCGCAGAGATGTTCGCCGATCCGACACTCAGGTAACCAACAACGTAAACACGGCAAAATTCACCTATGTCGTATGAGAGGAATTTCGTGTTGAGGGTTTGGGAATTCGAAGGCGAGGGAATCCCTAGGGTTTTCGGGGTAGTAGTTAGGGTATGCAGGTGGACAACGACAATGACGACACAAAACGAAAACACCAGACCCTAAACAAACACGAAACGTATAAAAAACCAACTAAAAACCAATCAAATGCAAAAACCTATGACAAACTTGAAGGAAAAGTTGAACGACGAGTGGGAAGAAGAAACTTACCCGTGTTTGAAGTGCAAATTATAAGAATAGATCCGTTGGCGATTCGGCGAACGGTGAGATCGAACAAGCGTAAAGCGAGTCGCGTAGAAGTCTTGTGGATAAGAAATGACGAATGGAAGGAAGAAAAAGCTTTTTAAAGGTCGAAACTGGAGTTGAAGCGCCTGGCACGAGTGGCCATTAATGGCGTCCGACACCAAAATCCCGAAGATCTCATTCGGGCGGCGATTTCGGCCGCCGCGACATCGCCGTTGACTAATATGCGAAGTCGGCAAAAAAGGCCGCCGATGCATGTGAAACAGTTACTCGACATATGCGATAGCGGTGATTTTACCCGCTTTCGCATTTTGGACTAAAAACGATGTAATAGCGGCGAATTTAGCCGACTTTACATCAAAACAAAAAAAACTTAGGGGATATGTAAGAGCGGCAAATTTCGCCGCTCTTGCATATCAAGAGTCAAAATTTGCCAAACTTAAAAAAGACTAAAATTAACACCTTGACCAATTTACGACTTGAACTTTCCTCGCCTTCATTGAGAAATTAATTCAAGGAAGCGTCGTAAAAACGTCAAATGACCTCGCACGAGAACAAGAACATCTTTTCTCGATTTGCGATCTTAGAGTGTAGTTTCACGAAACGGACAAGTTTCGTGGGGTTGTCTACAAAATGAGCGTAGCTGATTTTGAGAACAACACATACATCATAACTTTTTTAAAGAAAGGATCAAATTATACAATTTTAAATATAGATTTGTAACACCAATATCTAGTGCGTATATATTTTTTCATAATTTTTTGTTACATATATTTTTTATTAATTTTTGAAGTGAGATTAATTTAATTCAGACATAGGTTTATACCATACAATATAACTTTTTATGTATGCGTCCAAATTATTATTTTTTTTGTTGAAACAAAGACATCAATACCTAGTGTGTAGATATTTTTCATAATTTTTTTCTCTATTTTTTTATTTTTCCACATGTGTAGAATATAGATCTTGATGTTCACTGAAAAACCTATATTCACTAGAAAGTAGAAAATAAATATAATAATCAAATGAAACATATTCAAAATCATACTTTTTGGAAAGCTTATACTAAGGGCTACATACTTACAAAATAGAATTTCTAAATGTCTTGATTTGACCCCCCAAAAGGTGAAGCATCTTGATAGGTGCAATGGAGACTCCATCGAGGTTTAGATTAAAGACTAGGGGGGTAATTCTTTCCAAGGGGGTTTGGTCTAAGGGGATTTATCTAACCCCCTTTAGGTAAACCTCTTTAGATGGAACCCCTCATGGCTTAAATCATTAATTTATCAAAAAAATATGTGATTTCAGACAAAAATCAGGATGTCCCAAGTTTGGGACTCAGTATTGTGGGATCACTTGAGGAAAGCAAGAGTTGAAGGGGGATCGAGATATGGGGGTTAGAAGGGGATGTGGACACATCTGCATCGGGTTTGAAGATGCGCAAAAGGAAATTTGTGGGGATCGGGAGAGAAAGGGATGCAGGGAAGCGAAGGGAGCTAGGATATATCCATATCTTTATGAAAACCTTGCATATCAAGTTGGGGCATAAAGTTTCACAGATCTTGATTGGGTCCAAACTCTTGCCAGAAATAAAAAGACTAAGGAAACTTGGTTTTTTTAGGATTTTGCAAAATTTTAACAAGATTGTGAGCACTCCCAAGCACAAAACAAAGTATTCCACATAGGATTTTCAATGGATTCATGGGCAAAATTAGGCCAGAAAACTAGGTGCTAATACTGGCTCTAATTGGGTACATGTGTCACACATTGACACAACGAGAATCTAGTTAACTCTCGATGCAAACCAAGAGGAAAGAGAAAGGGCCTAGGAAAAATAGGGAAAGGGACAATGACCACAAGGTAAAAACACTAAAACATAAAAGAGGAAGGAAATATACATATTTACAAAAGGCTACACGTCCATATCCTTAAGAGAAGTATTGTTTGAGGTGCTGGCCATGGACTAGCAACTCCAGAAATTCTCCCTCTAGACTCTTGAGGTATAATGTAGTAGGGATACACCTATCAATGATCACATAGGGATCCACCCATATAGCTTCAAATTTCCCATTCTTGCCCTTGTCTTTAGACCTAGAATTCCACATAAGAACCAAGTCCCCTACTTGAGAATTCTTTTGGACTTCCCTCTTGTCAAACAAATGCTTGACCTTCTATTGTTGTAGTAGATTTCTCTCATGTGCAATCCTTTAAGATTCATCAAGTTCAGTCAACTCATGTACTCCAAGGGAAATGGCATCATCTTCATTTCCTTCAATCCCTTGCAGTAGTTTGTAGATAGGTTGTTCAAGGTTGATTGGCAGCTTAGCTTCTATTCCATAAAGAATTTCAAAGGGACTTTTTCCAATTAACTTTTTGTAAGTGACCCTATTAGCCCAAACAACATACTTGAGTTTATCATCCCACCTTTTGTCATTTGACTCAAGTGTCTTTTTGATTATAATCATTATGCTCTTGTTACTAGACTCAGCCTAGCCATTTCCTTGTGGGTGATAGGGAGAAGAATGGGTTACAGTTATCCAATATTTAGAACATGCATCAAGAATATCATGAGATCTAAAACACATTGCATATCTATAACATTTCTTGTAGTCACACCAAACCTAATAACGATGTTATTTGTCAAGAATTCAATTACTAGCTTTGATGTTGCATTTTTGGTAGGCACTACCTCCACCCACTTGGTGAAGTAAGATGTGGAAACAAGGATCCATCTATATCCATTGCTAGATCTCTCGATAATTACTTAAATAAAATCTAGACCCCACTACTGAAAAGGAGCTATAGCTATCACATAAGTAGGAGGAAATGCACCTAAATATTTCATCTTGCCAGCAAATCTTTGACAAGGATCACATTTCCTGACAAATTGAGCCATGTCCTTGAACAATGTAGGCCACCAATAGCTGGATCTGATTATTTTGTGGGTAATAGTCTTGGACATGAAATGCCGACCACACAATCCTTGATGACACTCATCCATGACCTTGATGGACTGCTCATAATCTAGACATTTCAACAACACACCATCAAGGTTTCTCCACATAAGTTGGCCTTGAACTACAACATATTTTTGGGCTACCAACTTCATTGTCCTTTTTTGACTATCACTCATATTTGGATGGCAATTCAAATTTTACAAATAGAAAATTATATCCTTATACCAAGGATCATCCTTCAATTGACAAGGAGTTAAATCAGAATTAGAGGTTACCTGATTTACTTCTATTGCTTCCAAATTTGTGTCTACCATTAACATAGCAAGTCCCTTACCTCTAACTAGATTTATAGTCTATACCTCCATATCACATTCCTAGATCATATTGGTCCATATACATCTTTTCCCTGAGGCCTCCTGCTGAATGAAGATGTCTCTTACAACTGTATGAGGCACATAAGCTATGATTTTAGCTCATATGAGATAAGGTCTGAAATTTTTGATAGAATTGACAAGAGTGTAAGAATGTTTCTCCATGATAAAATAGTTCATCTTAGCATTTTGCAATGATTTACTAAAGAATTCTATGGGCTGCTAAAATCCATCAACATTTTTCTGAAGTAAGACAACAACAATGGTGTAGTAAGAAGCAACAGAGAACAATTGAAAAGGCCTGTAGTAATCTGGCCAACATAGGTGTTGTCTTAAATGCATTTTTGATATCCATGAATGAATCAGTTGATTCTTTATCCCAACCAAAGGATTGTGATGCAGAGTAGGAAATACAGAAGCCTGTTTGAAAATTCCACAGTGAAAAATGATGATGCTCACAGTCGCATTCACAATTCAGCCTGCATATGCATTTGCTAACCTTCTATTGCGGGTTGCTCCTTGTATCTCCAATCGTTCTAACCGCTACAACCAGTCCCCAATTGCATCTTCCGAAATGTACATTTAATCATGTACATTCCAATATACAACTGTTGACATGCAAATGAGGGATACACAGGAATTGCTCTTTAGATACAAAAGTGATATACTCACTACTTGTATCTCCCAAATGTACATTCGTAATATACATTTCTACACATACATTCCCCTTATACATACAACATATGCTTATGGTGGGTCCCTCAATCCTTACTTTCCACGGTGTATGTCTCACCACATACAAACAAAACGCATGTACAAAGTATGACCTGCTATTCCCGATCCTCTCTTGTATCCGCAGGCCAAAAACAACCCAGCATACATTTCCTTCACCACTTCAACATGTCACCTTTTTGTATATTTTGAAGAATGTATGTTTTAATGTATATGCCAATATACATTCCTCAACGTACCTTTATTGACTTACTGAGCCGGTTCTCCTCCCTACTATCACTAGTCATCCCTTGCATCTTGAAACAAACATCCATCCAATATACAAGCGAGCTACCACCTCGGCCGGTTGTCCTTTGCATCTTATGCAATGTGTATTTTCATTGCACCTTCACAACAAACAACAACGATATGTAATTGCAGTATACTCACAAATTGATGCACACATACAATGATGATATATTCACAAACTGTTTATGATATACATTTGTTGTATACACACAAAATGTATATCCTCAACAATTTCGACAGACACAAGAGTTAACACAGAATATGTTTTAGTGATATATACAAATGGCGGACCCTTACATGCAATTGCGGGATACACACAGAATGTACTCAAGTACATTGGTGATATATACAGGGATTATATATTCAGCGACCAACACAAATTTGACTCAACAGACTTTTATACATACCATTTTCCACAGTATATACACAGGAAGTTGTTCGCATGCAAATACGATATATTCACAGACTGTCTCCACATACAATTGATGTATATACATCAATGTACATTTGAACTTCCCGCCTACAACTTCCTCTGTGACGAATTCCACAATTTCTACTCTGTCAAGCTCATCGAACAAAAGAATAGAACAAAAAATGGAAAACTATTTTACAAGTCCATTCCACTGATTTCACAGAAATCCACCAGTGGAATCGATTTAACCATGCATCTCAACAACAGAAGAATTAAATTAAATATAATAGATAATATATGGAATAAATTTGATATACAGAGAATAATGTGATACACTAAGAATTTACACAGAATCCAAATTTGTAAAACACACTTGACAAAATTACTACTTCTTCATTCCAACTTTTCTGAACATATACTAATTACAAAGATTTCTACAATTTGATAATTCTGAAGGTCGAAGAAAAAATCCCTACTCCTCGACCACTTTTCCCTATTTTGTTACGGACCCCCCTCTCCTCTATTTTTAGGATTTTGCTTAAACCAAGATTATAACAAAAAGCCCTAATTAATCACAAGGCACCTGTTTTGCATAAGACAACAAAACACCTCCTAATACGACACTTTGGTTTAATCCTTTTCATAACCCAATGTCTAATGATGTTTAAATTCTCATGGTGGGGTCATGTTTACAAACATGAAATGTTCACACAATTACTACAGATAACCAAAAAATGTATATAGCTTATTAAAACCTTATTTTTCTCCCTCTTATGCATATTTATCTTGTTGAAGGGGTGCTGCTGCATCAGATTGGCTTTTCTTGAGAACCTTGGAGATCGATTTGATCTTCTCTACAAAGTTAGGACTACATCTCCTTACAAAGTTTATTTGTCCAAAGACGGATTGCACTACCTTGATAGTTTTAGGTTGTCAGACAAGGTCAATTGCTTTGACCCTTTCTAGATCAATCCTTACTCCATCTTTAGATACAACATGTCCTAGAAGCTTACCTTCTTCAACACCAAACACACACTTTTTAGCATTCAATGAAATCCCATACTTCAAATATCTCTGAAGATCAGTCCCAAATGCATGCAATGGTCGTCTCTATTTTTGGAGTAGGTAGTCAATTCATCTTGATAGACCACCATGATCTCATTGATCAGCCCAACAAATGCAACATCTATAGCTCCTTGAAAGGTGGCTCCGATATATTTGAGTCCAAATGGCATTCTCACATATACAAATGTGCCCCAAGGAGTAGTGAAATTAGCCTTATATTGCTCAAATTCCTTGACCATTACCTGATTATAGCCTGAGAAGCCATCCATCATAGACATCAATTCAAATCTAGTAACTCTTTGCAAAAATGATCCATGCTAGGAAAAGGATAATTATCCTTGAGGGATTTAATACTCAAATTTATAAAATCCACAAAAATCCTTATGTCCCCATTCTTCTTTCTAACCGGGACTAAGTTGGAGACCCAATCTGAATGTCTTATTGTTTTGATTATTCTACCTTCCTTCAACTTCATTAGTTCCTTTTTCATTTGGGGAAACAATTTAGGATTAATAGGTCTTTGTTTCTACCTAAATGGTTTTGCATCAGGTTCCAAAAGGATAGTATGTTGAAACAAGTCTTCCCTATATGCTTTCAACTCATTATATGACCATGCAAAACATTTCTTAAATTTTCTTAACAAGATGATCAACAATTGTCTTTCTGCTGGCTTCAACTTCTTACCAATGTAAATCACCTTTGGAGTTGAATCAGTACCTAAGTTCACTCCCTCCACATAATTTTCATTGGTTGGATCTTACTTCTTCTATTGCAGCAATCATTACTGTTAGCTATTCTCTCTAAGGCCACAAGACCCCTTGGGATGGTATTGGTTTTGAGTTGGATAACTTCCTTCCCAAAGATAGTTTCTTTTTCATCTTCCACCTCAACCATTCAATTTGATAATCTGTTGATTATCAAATTCACCTACATTCATCTTCCACCACAACCATTCAATTTGATAATCTATTGATTATCAGTTCAAGAAGTCATAAATCTGCTTGTCATCACTGAAAACTCACTAGCTATAAATATTATCAGGAATGTTGGGCCTAGTGAGGATTTCAACACTGTATGCATAGTGAGGGGAGGATAATGATACATCATATTTTGATGCCATGACAACAAGAGTATCGGTCATGGTATTTTCACTCCTATCCAACCATTTAATGTCAAAAGCATCAAACAACTCAATGTTGTCCCAAACTACATTCTTATACATTTTCTGCCTCTTCTCCTTTGTTGTGTAAGAACTTCTAAATTGAGAAACAATTAGCTCTAAATCACCAAAACACTCAGGCACTTAATTCCATACCTGGCAGTAATTTTTAACCTTGGCAGCAAAGCCTCATACTCTGCTACATTGTCTGTGCATTCAAAATTTAGTTTGAAACTGAACTTGTGTTGTGTATCATCTAGATATGTTAGAACTACACCTGCTCCATTTCCTTCTTGTGAACAAGCACCATCAAAATGCATCATCCATACATCATTATGCTCAGGTGCAAAAAATGATATTGTCATAAAAGTTCCCACAAAAGTTGTCATGTTCTTAATCCAAGTCATATTTCTTTTCATTTCTTTTCATTTCTAGGTTTTTCTGGATCCTCCACATTGCAACCCATCTTCTTCTCTCTATGTAGCTTAACCTCTTTTCCATCAACAAGTATTGTGGCATAAGACAAATCCATTTGTAGACTACCACCAATTGAGGCTACTCATTTTCTTGATAGCAACATATCCCATTTAGAAAGACATTTGACTATGATGATATCCATTACAAAACATTTATTAGTCCATAGGCAACCAACTATACTCCCACACCTTTCACAACTCTAATAACATTCACTTCCCTTGATTCCATTGCAAAATATTTACTATAGGTCTTGGACACCTTCAATCCCAACAATTCCATGACCTCCCAAGGCATTACATTTCTTGACACACTAGAATCTAACATGTAATTATGCACTAGGCATCCATTTATCAACAGTGAGGTGTAAAAAGGGTCAATCCTATTTGAATCATGCATAGACATAGTCCCAAGGTAAACCTTAGGTATCTCTTCTACAACATCTTCATCATATTTCTCTTCATGGTCAGGTATGGGAATTGTTCGACTCTCTAATATAGTTGGGGTAGTGATTTATTGTAGCAACCTATCCTTATATTATGGAATTCTAAGCAATTCAGAGGCTAGGACAACAATTTTCATTTGACTTAAATATTGATCCATATCAATGGGAACATAACTAGGTAATGGGGTGGAAAAAGGAATACTAACAACATGATTGTTTGGAATAGAAGGGAATATTTGATTTCCATTAGGTGTGGACTTCTCTTCATGAGAATTCTTTACTGCCAAATCATCCTTGTTGTTAAGATCTGCCCCCTTTGGTTTTTGATGATTAGCTAGTAATGCCTTTACATTTTTGCCTTTTCGGATGCACTTTTGTTGCACTAGTGATTTTTGTTAGACTTAGGGCACACAACTAAGGGGGGGGTGAATTAGTTGTTCAAAACTTTCTTCAATTTAAACACTTAAGTCTTCTTAGTGATTAGCTGTATATTAATCATAAACCATAATACATTCAAATCAAGAGTAGAAACATATCAACACATAAGACACCAAGATTTTGATGTGGAAAACCCGGTTAAGGGAAAAACCACGGGGTGATTAACCCAAAATTGTATTCTCTATTAGAAGAATAGAAAGACCAAAATGGCACATGCCAATTAGGGCTCACTGCTTGAGCACACTGCTCACAAGAGGGTCACTGCCTACAAGAGACACACTGTCTACAAAGAAATAAGTATCACATACATGAACTGGAGAATAGCATCTTCACCATGCTTGAATCAATTCCATTAAGCTCAATACTTTTGCTCTACCTTTCGTTCTCCTCTTGGCTACCACACCCTCATCTCCACACAAAAGACGCATCCAAACTGACTTTGCAATCCCTTATTTATACAAGGCATCAACTTATGAATGATCATCTAAGTCAGAAAACATTCATAAGATCATCCGACAGATGCATAACTCATCTGGTCAGCTTGTCTCAAGAAGAACACCATCATACAAAAGTTACTCTTCAATGGCGAGCTCCAACTTTAATGTGGACCACCAACACAAACTAGACATGATCCAAAGACCTCCACGAGCTTGCCTGAATCACCAAGAATATCCACACTTCTTCTGCTTACTGAAATCCTTCTCTCCTTCATTCAGAACCTCAAGAACACAGTCTGTCATTACTATCACAAAGGAATAGATGCTTGCGGACCTTCAAACCATGAACCAAAAGAGTTGATACACCACAAAGGCTTCCTCAGCACTCCCTTAAATCTACAGAACATGAAACTTCATTTCCAGATCTCACCAGAACTTTCTTGTTACACTCTGTCACCTTTGAATACCTACCGGAACTAGTTTTACTTGAGCGGCCACAACTTCTTCATATCTTTATGTGGACCTCTAAAATCTCTATTGGATCACCTATAAACACATATATACAAACCCTTTAATCCATATCCTCTGATCATCATCCTATCTTGGACTTTTGCCTTACAGTCATCACTGTTCTTCACTGTTCCTGATTGAGACTAATTTTCTCAATATCCTCAGCTCACGACTCATCCAAACCTTATCATTAATGCAACAGGAGTATGTTGACATTAATGACAACAGTGGTTAGGCCCATGCTTGCAACAATCTCCCCCTTTGTCATTGATGGCAACATATGATGTGAAAAACCATCAAGACAGGAACTTCTCCTTACTGTCACAACTCCTCCTATCAACATCAACCACTCACATGTCTTCTCTCCCTTTACTGCTCCCCCTTTGATCAGCAACTACTTGTTTTTCACATGTCTTCTCTCCCCCTTTGACATCAATGGCAAAGGGCACATACTTGCAACTTCACCACTTCAGAATCATACTTGCTGCTCCCCCTGAGTAGCAGCTCCCCAACATCAATCTAGATCACAAGATGTGACTGTGATACCCACCGGACTAATGCACATCAGTGCACCTTAGTTCATCACTGGAGGGGCAATAACCCCTAACTTCTCCCTAAGATACTCAAAAGATTCCTTAGGTAGAGGTTTAGTAAAGATATCTGCAATCTAATCCTTGGATGACACAAACTCTAATTTGACTTCATTCTTGTTCACTTGCTCTCTCAGAAAGTGAAATTTGATAGATATATGCTTAGTCTTTGAATGCAACACCGGATTCTTAGATATACTTATAGCACTTGAATTATCACAGAAGATTGTGATAGGTTCCTCATACTCCACTTTGATATCTCTTAGCATCTACTTCATCCAAAAAACTTGAGTGCAACTACCTACTGCTGCAATATATTCTACTTTAGTTGTAGACAGAGATATTGCCTCTTGTTTCTTGCTTAGCCAAGAAACAAATCTTTTCCCCAAAAAGAATGCTCCACCACTAGTACTCTTACAGTCATTCACATCTCTTGCCCAATCAGCATCTGTATATGCATGAAGAGAGAAATCATGATCTCTAGGATACCACAAACCATACTCAACCATCCCTTTTAGATATCTAAAAATTCTCTTGATTGCCATGACATGGGATTCTCTAGGATCAGCTTGGAATCTAGCAACAAGACTAACAGCTTGCATAATATCTGGTCTAGTTTGAGTGAGATACAACAATCCTCCAATTATTGATCTGTACTTTGTCTGATCTACCTTAGGAGGGTCATCATCTTTTCTCAACTTACATCCGGTTGCCATGGGAGTATTCATTGGCTTTGAATCTTCCATCCTAAATTTCTTCAACAATTTTTTCACATATTTGGTCTGAGAGATGAAGATTCCTTTCTTTGTTTGAGTAATTTGCAGACCCAAGAAGAAATTCATTTCACCAAGCATAGACATCTCAAACTCACTTTTCATTTGATTTGCAAAAGTTTTACACATACTATCTCTTCCTCCAAAGATGATATCATCAACAAATACTTCAACAATCAAGATGTTTTCATGATCAATTTTGAAAAATAAGTTACTGTCAGCAGTACCTTTGTTGAAACCAATCTTCAAAAGATGCTTATCCAATCTTTCATACCAGGCTCTTGGGGCTTGCTTTAATCCATATAGTGCCTTCTTCAACTTGTAGACCATATCACCTTGATTAGACAACTGAAATCCATCCGGTTGCTCTATATACACTTCTTCTTCTTCCAAGTCACCATTTAAAAAGGCAGACTTGACATCCATCTGATATACTTTAAAATCATTGAAGGCAGTAAAGGCAAGAAATAATCTGACTGCTTCAATTCTTGCCACCGGAGCAAAAGTTTCTTCAAAATCAATTCCTTCTATTTGAGAGTAGCCCTTGTAGATCAATCTGGCTTTATTTCTGATTACTTCACCAACTTCATTTAGTTTGTTCCAGAAGACCCATTTGGTTCCAATCACATTCTTGTTTCTAGGTCTGGGAACAAGATCCCAAGTGTGATTGTTCTCTATTTGCACCAGCTCTTCCTCCATTGCTTTAGTCCAGTTTTCATCATTGCAAGCTTCATTCACTGTCTTAGGTTCAATCTTTAAAATTAAACAATACTCTTCTGAATCTTGAGCAATTCTCCTTCTTGTTAGTACTCCTTTGCTTTTATCACCTATGATCTGATCTTCAGAGTGGTTTAGTCTTACATACCTGGGAACTTTAGGAATTTCTTGCACTTCTGATTCTTGATCAGGCTCATTGAGACTCATTTCTTCTTCCTAGTTTACCGGATTAGCTTGAATCTGACTAATAGATGAGGCTTGGGCTCCTTGAGTCAGAACACCATTCTGATCATCTTCATCATATTCATAAAACCTTGAGGGTTTCTCAATTCCCTCATCAACCTTCACATTTGTACTTTCTATCATCTTTCTCAGTCTTTTGTTATAACACT
This sequence comes from Cunninghamia lanceolata, assembly GCA_027924645.1. Lineage (NCBI taxonomy): Eukaryota > Viridiplantae > Streptophyta > Pinopsida > Cupressales > Cupressaceae > Cunninghamia > Cunninghamia lanceolata. The sequence goes on from BSBN01000525.1 coordinate 16,381,144, forward strand.
GGTATGCTTTGCTTTGAGTAGAGTAACCCAAGAATATTCCTTCATCACTTCTAGCATCAAACTTTCCTAGATCTTCATCTCTTTTAATGTAACATTTGCTACCAAAAACTCTAAAATACCTTACAGTAGGAGTGATGCCAAACCAAAGTTCATAAGGAGTCTTACCAGTATTGCTTCTGATTTGAACTCGATTGAGAGTATAGACTACAGTACTGACAGCTTCTCTCCAATAGATATGAGGAACATTAGCTTCCATCATCATGGTTCTAGAAGCTTCCTGTATGGTCCAGTTCTTTCTTTCCACTACTCCATTATGCTGTGGAGTCCTAGGAGGAGACAACTGTCTCTTTATTCCATGTTTCTCATAGAACTCTATGAACTCAGTAGATGTGAATTCTCCACCTCTATTAGACCTCAGACATTTCAACTTCAATCTAGTTTCATTCTCTACCATAGCCTTGAATATTTTGAATTTCTCAAAAGCTTCTGATTTCTCTTTCAGAAAAGTTACGCACATCATCCGGGAATAGTCATCAATTAGTAACATGAAGTATCTATAACCTTGCATACTCCTGATTCTTGACGGGCCACAAAGGTCGGTATGAACTAAGTCCAATAATCTACTAGAAGATAATTCCTTACTCTTGAATATGATTCTGCTCAACTTACCCAACTACCATTCTTTTGCACAAGCTATTAGTAGGTTTCACCAATTTTGGAAGATCTCTTACAGCTTGAGTATTGCTTATCTTGATGATATTATCAAAATTCACATGACACATTCTCCTATGCCATAACCAACTTTGATCAACTTGAACAAATAAGCAACTTTTACCAGTGCCAACCAAGTGGAAGATATTACCTTTAGTTTGGGTACCAGATGCAATCTCTATTTCAGAGCTTTCAAAGATCTTGTATTTTCCATTCTTGAACCAGAGATCATAGCCTTTGTCCACCAACTGTCCAACACTGAGAAGATTGTGCTTCAAGCCTTCAACATATAGAACATTACCAGTTTTGTTCCTTCCATCAAAAGAAATAGTTCCTCTTCCTCTGATTCTACCAGCAGAATTATCACCGAACTTCACCACTCCTCCTTCATACCTTTCCAAATCTATGAACTTATTTTTGTCACCTATCATATGGTGAAAGCAACCACTGTTAATGACCCAATCATCCTTTTCTTCAACTTGGGTAGCCAAGGCTCTTTCTACAACTTTATGATTGACAGATACAGAGGATATTGGTTCTTCTTCCTTGATGGCAATAAACACCCATTCATTTCCTGATTTGTTTCCATTCTCTGATTCATCATCTGTTACTCCTTCATTATCATCTTCTTCATGAACATAGTAACAATTCTTTTGGAACCTTGATCTGTTAGGATTTGGCCTTGAAAATCTTTCTGGACATCTTGAGGCAAAATGACCAATCTTATTGCAGTTAAAACACTTAAAAGGCAATTTTCCTTCATACTTATCGGATCCTCTTGGCAGTCTCGTTGCAATGAGGGCTTCAAGTTGAGTAGTTTCTACTTCTTCTTCTTCTAGGTCTTTTCTTGCTTTTTCATACCATGACAGTTTCCTTGATGAGTTCTCTCCCAGATCAAACCTTTGTTTACCTTTTATAGAGGTACTGGATTTGAATATAGATTCAGTCTTGGGGGGATCATCTCCAAACTCGGTCATTTCAAATGCAGCCAATTTGCCAGCCAATTGGTCTCTTGTGACAGTTGTATGGGCTCTGAATTCATCAATGGCAGCAACTTTGATTTTGTAAGAGGAAGGAAGGGATCTGAGAATTTTGCCGACAATCTCATTTTCATCCAAGACTCCACCAACATTTCTAATTCCACAAACAAGCTCATTTACTCTTGGCATAAAAGCAGTAATATTTTCATCATCTCTCATCTTTCATTTTTTAAATTTCCCTTTCAGACTTTGTAACCTTGCACATTTAATGTATTGGTCTCCTTCATGCAAAAGTTTCAATTTTTTTCAAATATCAAAAGCAGTTGGAAGGTCAATAACATTTGAGAGATCTGAATTAGATAATGCACTTAGAAGAGCTTCTCTAGTCCATAGATTGTTTTTAGCATCTGTGATTTCATTTGGAGCTTTTGGACCACCCTGTGGACATACATATTGTATTGTAACCATGGTCCAATATGCCATTCCCATGCATTGCAAGTGACACTTCATGTGACCTTTCCATAGAGTAAAATTTGTTCCATCAAACTTCAGACTATCCTTCTTGTAGGACGACATCCTGGATCTCCTCAAGCGGTTAAACTCTTTTAGAGGAACTTAGCTCTGATACCAATTGTTAGACTTAGGGCACACAACTAAGAGGAGGGGTGAATCAGTTGTTCAAAACTTTCTCCAATTTAAACACTTAAGTCTTCTTAGTGATTAGATGTATATTAATCATAAACCATAATACATTCAAATCAAGAGCAGAAACATATCAACACATAAGACACCAAGAGTTTGACGTGGAAAACCCGGTTAAGGGAAAAACCACGGGGTGATTAACCCAAAATTGTATTCTCTGTTAGAAGAATAGAAAGAACAAAATGGCACATGCCAATTAGGGCTCACTGCCCGAGCACACTGCTCACAAGAGGCTTACTACCTATAAGAGACACACTATCTACAAAGAAATAAGTATCACATACATGAATTGGAGAATAGCATCTTCACCATGCTTGAATCAGTTCCATTAAGCTTAATACTTTTGCTCTGCCTTTCACTCTCCTCTTCGCTACCACACCCTTATCTCCACACAAAAGACACATTCAAACTGACTTCGCAATCCCTTATTTATACAAGGCATCAACTTAGGAATGATCATCTAAGTCGGCAAACATTCATAAGATCATCCGACAGATGCATAACTCATCCGATCGGCCTGTCTCAAGAAGAACACCATCATACAGAAGTTACTCTTCAATTGCAAGCTCCAACTTCAATGTGAACCACCAACATGAACTGGACACGATCCAAAGACCTCCACAAGCTTGCCTGAATCACCAAGAATATCGACACTTCTTCTGCTTACTAAAATCCTTCTCTCCTTCATCCAGAACCTCAAGAACACAGTCTGTTATTACTGTCACAAAGGAATAGATGCTTGCGGACCTTCAAACCATGAACCAATAGAGTTGATACACCACAAAGACTTCCTCAGCACTCCCTTAAATTTACAAAATAGGAAACTTCATTTCCAGATCTCACCCGACCTTTCTTGTTACACTCTGTCACCTCTGAATACCTACCGGAACCGGTTTTACTTGAGTGGCCACAACTTCTTCATATCTTTATGTGGACCTCTAAAATCTCTACTGGATCACCTATAGACACATATATACAAACCCTTTAATCCGCATCCTCTGATCATCATCCTATCTTGGACTTTTACTTTACAGTCATCATTGTTCTTCACTGTTCCTGATTGAGACTAATTTTCTCAATATCCTCAGCTCACGGCTCATCCAAACCTTATCATTAATGTAACAAGAGTATGCTGACATCAATGACATCGGTTAGGCCCATGCTTGCAATAATTTTTTCTTAGGAGTTGATTTCTCTATGTTCTTATTTGCTGCATGTCTCTTCACAACATCATTACTTACTTTTTTCTTTCCTTTGTTAGTAACTACCTTAGACACCTTTGGTTATGCCACATTCTAATCATTACAATGGTAATTCACCTATCTATTCTAGAGCTGATATCCACTTTGGACTTGCATGGCTGTAGCCTCTGTGAAAGATTTAATGTCCTCCTTAGATATCAGGAGCTCATTAGGAGGACATTAAATCTTGCCTATACCTCTCTAATCCCAAGGGATGTCTTTGTGGTGCAACTCTTTGAGCATTCTCCCATTAGGAGCTCTCACATTTTGATGATTACCCTACTGATTTTACTGATGATTTTTTTCATGTCTATTAGGAATATTTTGGGGTTGAGGAGGAGGTTGTGGCCTATTTTGTTGTTGTGCATTTTGTGGCAACTAAGCTTGTTGTAATTTAATTTGTTCTTGGAAATCTTGAGGTGATCCAACAGGTCTAGGCTTTATCAATCACCCTTTCTCTACACTCATTCTCTAATTGTGTAGCAATATCAACATCATAGAATGGAGCCGCTTGTTCAATTTCAGTCTCATTTACAGAAGTAGGAGAATGAGATCATGATCCCACTCTTGTACAAGTCTTCTATTTACAAGATTTGGATTGTTCAAATATTCATATTGTGCATCTAGGGACGTTCTTCCATTATTTCCAACCATTTTTAATGAATCCTTAGGAATACCATACTTATATTTTTGATTTCTTCTATCGTATTTGCCAATTCTATCACTATAATCATTTGAAGATGGATACTGATCTACATATGCATCATTTCTAATAGAAGGACAATCATTATCTCTTTGATAGGTTTATTTGGTAGACATACCTTTTTTTTTATCTTTCCATGGAGTATGCTACCTCCCTAAAGGTGTTGCCATATTATCTGGTTGTTGTTTCTTTCCTCTTTCCATCTCTAATTTCTTTCCTTTGTACTTTACTAAGTTTTAGCCAAAGAAAGTCACCACTCTTCACTTGGGAAGAGAAAAAATTTCATTACCAGTATAAGATTCAAGAAAATGACCAATAATTTAATCAATTCCCTAGCAACGACACCAGTTTTGTTTTTGCACAAATTTGATGCTCCTCCAATCATTAAAGGTGACCAGTTCTTGAGTGCCAAGGGTGTCAAACTCAAGAAAGAGATCACTTACTTATCTTCAGGATGAGGCAACTAAGGATAACATGGTTAATGTGGGTAAGACCTTCTTCATCTTTTGGGTTTGTTAGACCAAGGGGGTATTCCCTAAGATGTACAAGAGATAGATTTTACAACACTATAAGAAACCCCAAATCAAACCATAGCCCATGCATAGGAACTCCCAAATTTATCACTAAGCCACCTATATGCTAGTTTGATGGATTCAAGGTACTATACCTTTATAAAACATAGAAACAACCATGTGGGAACTTCAAATAATGCTATTGCAACCCCTAATACATTAGCATTCACACTAGTAGAAATATGGAAAATAAATGACTAGGTGACTAAAAACTTTAGTCACGTGACTAAAACTTTTTGCAACACAGCTATAAATGACTAATTTGGTCATCGATTGAAATGACTAAATAAATGACCAAATAAACATTAAAAAAATATTTTGAATTAAGGGAGTTGGTTGTATTATAATATAATATAATATATATGATATTACAATACAATACAATACAATACAATATATATTATATTACAATACAATACAATATAATATAATATGATAGTATATTACAATACAATATAATATTATATTAATATATATTATTATATTATTAATATTACAATATTATATTTATATTATAATGTATTTAATATTATATATTATTAAATATATTATAATATAATATAATGTAATATAATATAATATAATATAATATAATATAATATTATAATATTATAATATTTATATAATATAATATAATATAATATTTATATTATATTATTAATATTATAATATGGGCGCCAAAATTATACATGGGCTACCATATACATGTATTTCATTTAAATTTTACTTTTGGCATTGGTACCTGATGTAATATAGGCTAATAGAGGCCCAAAACAAACCTAAATCAACTAACTCTTCTTGTTTTCCAACCCTCTAAAAGACACTTCCTTCACAACTGCCTATATGTCCTTATAGCCCTCAAAAAGAGGAAATATGGCAAAACTCCAAGGTGAGGCCATACAATCCTCCATTTAATACCAACTTCAGCATATCCAAATTGCACTATGTGTTGTTTTGGAACAACTAGTCTAAAACATGACTGTCCTACTTCTCCAATAGCCCCAATTAGCCCACTTTTCAAAGGAACCCCTCTTAATTCCCCTTCCACTCACTCAAACTCATCATGGATGACTTATATCCACCTAAAATGATTCAAAAATGTAATTTATTGGGCAAAATAACTCCATTATTATGACTGTTTTCTCAAATCTGTGTCTAATAGGCTAAATTCATTCAAAAAAATAGAGCTAGGGCTTGTCTAAAAACATATTAGACCATAAAAAAACACTCTAAAACCTTAAAAATATTATAGAGAACATTGAAATATCCCTTCATACCATTTTTTTATGAATTTCCATATGTGAAATTGCAAGATATTCATGTTTTTTCTAGAGAAACCCTCACATTTAGATTTTTTAGACCTTCTTTTAGGAAAATGAGTGTAACTTTTGATAGACCTTATGAAAATTGATGAAACCGCCTGAAAATGAAATATACTTCATCCCTCTTTCCAAAAAACTAATATTTGTGTCATTATAGGCCATACAATGGCCGTACCAAGCGCTGCAACAGAGAAATAATAGTAGGTTTCAGAAAAATAGGTTAGTCTTTTTATTATTTCTTTTCAAAAATGTCTTCTAATCACTCCAAAACATCCTCCCACACCTTGCACAAGTTTTTTAGGCACATTTAACCTATTTATAATCAATCTCAACTATCCTAACTGACTTTTTGATTACATGACACTTCATCTTCCTTGAAAACTAAAATTGACAACATTTTTGTAACAACATTTTGACAATTTTTGACAATATTTTAGACTAAGACCCTTATGAACTCAATACAACATAAATGGTCTAAAATAGACCTTATTCCAACAAAACATGACTTATTACATACTAAAACACCCTTGACACTACATGACATGACACATTTGACTCAATTTGACTACTTTCCTAGGTGCTCCTACACCATACACCTGGCCTAGAAAAAGGATTCATGTCACATGAGTACTACCTTGGTTCTTGCTTCTTCATGACCTATTTGACCTTCTAAAGTCCTCTTATTAGGTAGCCCCTTCCATTGAGTAAGGTATTGTAGATTGGTATTCTTCCTTGTACCTTTGGTCTTGTTTCCACCTTGACTGGGCTCTCTTGTTGTAGTCAGACTTGCTTGTTGTCTTCTACCTTTGCCTTCACCAAGAGCTGATGATGTATTCACCTTCATACCTACAAACAAACACTTACCATATGTTCCTTGAATTGGTTCCTTTATTTCCTCAATTGTATGCTTGAATTTGCTCCTTGACTTTTGCCAATCACTCTTGTTCCCTTCAACCTCTACCTTCACATTCTCTACCCTTAAAACATCTTCCTTCTCACCTTTACCAACTACTATCTCTTCAGACCTAAACACTTCTATTTTGACAGTCCTTGACAGTCCATTGACCTCTTTTCCCATAAAAGGACATAAGACTATCCCTACCATGACTTCTCCATGCCTTCTTAAACAATCTTGTTTCTTGACCTTCTCTTGATCAGGCTTGATCATCAAATCATCATCATCCTCTCTTCCCATCATTGAATCAGTCCTCAAACTTGTTGTCCTATTAGTTTCAGACCTTGAAGAAGCTGCAACCTACATCTTTCCTTCCTCAAGCTTCACAGTCTCTTTCTTGCCAAACACTATCACTCTTGCTGACTTACCTTGTTCCTTAGTATCCGCCATCAATGGAGTCAATGTGAATGTGTTCCCATCCTTCTCAATTTGATAGGTATTAGCCCTTCCATCATACATGGCACGTCTATCAAATTGCCATGGCCTTCCAAGCAATAAATGATAACAATCCATACGTACAACATCACAAAGAATCTTATCTTTGTACCCACCAATACTAAACTGATCTAAGGCTTGTTCATTCACCAAAAGAGATTGATTATCATTTACCAAAGATACTTTATATGGTGACTCATGAGGCACTTTTTCTAACTTCAATTTGTCAACCATTTCATTTGTAACAAGATTATCCATACTTCCTAATCTATGACTACTTTGCATACCTTTCCCTTACTTTTACATGTGGTCTTGAAAAGAGTTCTTCTTTGTGTCATCTCCTTATCCTTGGAAGCCTTTAGGAGTTGTCTTCTAACCATCAATGATTCACCAACTTTTGGAGCAACAATCTGACTTGAAGAACTTACACTTTCACCTTCATCTTCTTGCACTATTTGATCCCTCCTTTCACTTCTCCTTTCACCCCCACTTGATGTATAACTTTGTCTTTACGAACACTTGAATGATAGATGTCCAAACTCATGACAATTGTAACATCTACCAAAGAACGTATTTGAACTTCTACCACCTCCAAATCTACCTCTTGAGCCTCTAAAACCAGCTCTAAAATCTGCCACTTGTTCTTGATCTTTGGTTGCATCTTCTTTGCTTTCATTGAACTATCTTGAAGTAGAGAATGATCCTCTTCCCCTAGAGGCATTGCCCCTGCCTCTTCCTTATTTTTCTTGTCTTCTTTTTAGCTTCTCTTCTGCCTTAGCAGCCAATTGGAAACACTCCTCCATGGTCCATGGTATAGCCAAACTCAATTCATCTTGGATTTGAAACCTCAACCGACACATGTACCTTGTAATCTTCTCATTCTCATCTTCTATATGACCATACCTAATTCTTAACTTGTGAAATTCTTCGGTAGATGTCATGACATCCTTCTCTTTTTTCTTTAAACCTTGCAACTTATTGAATGTTTGGATTGCATGATTACTTGGCAAGAATTGACCTTTTATCTTTGACACCATCCTATCCCATGAACTGATTTTTGTTTTCCCTTGCTTCACCCTTTCCTCTTGACTGTAATTCCACCATGTAAGAGCTAGACCTTTCAACTTAGTCTTTGCAAACTTAACCTTTTGATCTTCAACAATCTCTTTGTATTCAAAGTAGTTATCTATAGAATCTATCCAATCTAGTACCTCTTCAACATCTAACTTACCACTATACATTGGTACCTCAATTTTTACATCAGAAGCATCTCCTCTCACAGCTTTTAGTAGCTTCATCATCTTTCTATCATCCACATCTATTCATCTTCACTTGGAGGGTTCTTATCCTCACCCTCTTCCTCTTGACCACTCTCATCCTCATCAATGGCCTTATCTCTTCTTTGTCTTGTCTCCATGGCTGCAAACCTAGCTAAAAGGGCTTCTTGAGACTCCTTCAACAACCTAATCTCCCTTGCAAGTGCTGCACTACCTTTAGGAGGCATTTTGTCTTTTCAACTTCTACTTTTTCCACTCTTCAAACTTTAATTTTTCACCTTCTAGGGATCTAATCCCTATGCTCTGATACCACTTGATGCAGTATAGGCTAATAGAGCCCCAAAACAAACCTAAATCAACTAACTCTTCTTGTTTTCCAACCATCTAAAAGACACTTCACAACTGCTTATATGTCCTTGTAGCCCTCAAAAAGAGGAAATATGGCATAAATCCAAGGTGAGGCTATACAATCCTCCAAAAAACATTACCTTAGTTGCCATTTAAGGCCAACTTTAGTATATCCAAATTGCACTATGTGTTGTTTTGGAACAACTAGTCTAAAATAGGATTGTCCTACTTCTCCAATAGCCTTAATTAACCCACTTTTCAAAGGAACCCCTCTTAATTCCCATTCCACTCACTCAAAATAATATTGGATGACTTAGATCCACCTAAAATGATTCCAAAATGCAATTTATTGGGCAAAATAACTCCATTATTATGACTATTTTCTCAAATCTGTGTAACAGGCTAAATTCATTCAAAAAAATAGAGCTAGGGCTCCTCTAAAAACATATTAGACCATAACACAACACTCTAAAACCTTTAAAATATTATATAGAACATTGAAATCTCCCTTCTTACCAGTTTTTATGAATTTCCACTTGTGAAATTGCAAGATATTCACGTTTTTCTAGAGAAACCCTCACATTCAGATTTTTCAGACCTGCTTTTAGAAAAATGAGTGTAACTTTTGATAGACCTAATGAAAATTGATGAAACACTTGAAAATGAAAGCTACTTAATTCCTCTTTCCAAAAAACTAAGATTTGTGTCATTACAGGCCGTACAATCGCTGTACCACACGCTACAACAGAGAAATAACAGTCAGTTTTAGAAAAATAGGGTAGTCTTTTTATTATTTCTTTTCAAAAATGTCTTCTAATCACACCAAAACATCCTCCCACACATTGCATGAGTTTTTGAGGCATATCTAACCTTTTTACAATCGATATCAACTATCCTAACTAACTTTTGGATTACATGACTCTTCATCTTACTTGAAAACCAAAATTGACAACATTTTTGTAACAACATTTTGACAATATTTTAGACTAAGACCTTATGACCTCAATACAACATAAATGGTCTCAAATAGACCTTATTCCAACAAAACATGTTACATACTAACACACCATTGACACTACATGACATGACACATTTGACTCAGTTTGACTACTTTGCTAGGTGCTCCTGCACTAGCGCCCACCTCCATTTCACTTTTGGCGCCCGTTGCTTCAAGTTGAAACCCTAAAGGTAAACCCTAAATCAGAAAGGATTAAAAGCCTAACTTATTTTGTTTCATTGGAGCAGAGCTGGGTGCATTAAGAGCCATTGTGAGGGCCATGGCCCTCACCTTCATTGTTCCAGCAGAGCTATTCCCTACGCGGTTGCAGTTGACGTGTCATGAGATATCAACGACAGCTGATAAGGAAGGGACAATCATTAGACCATTTGGGTTTCTGTATGTTGTGTAGAGTCCACATGAAAACGAGACAAATGCAAGGTACCCTAGAGGAATTGGTATTAAGTCTTCCTTAATACAAATAAAATAAAGACAAAATCATTAATTATAAAACTTTTAAATATACTATATAATTTTAGTTCACTTTAGTTCTAGGGTTTAGGGTTTAGGGTTTAGGGTTTAGTGTTTAGGGTATAGGGTATAGTGTTTAGTGTTTAGGGTATATGGTTTAGGGTTTAGGGTATAGGGTTTAGGATTTAGGGTTTTGGGCTTCAGGTTTAGGGTTTCAAGTTAAGGTTTAGGGTTTCAGGTTTCAGGTTTAGGGTTTAGGGTTTAGGGTTAAGGGTTAAGGGTTAAGGGTTTAGGGTTTAGTGTTTAGGGTTTAGGGTTAAGGGTTAAGGGTTTAAGGTTTAGGGTTTAGGTTTTAGTGTTTAGGGTTTAAAGTTTAGGGTTTAAGGTTAAGGGTTAAGGGTTTAGGGTTTAGGGTTTAGTGTTTAGGGTTTAGGGTTAAGAGTTAAGGGTTAAGGGTTTAGGGTTTAGTGTTTAGGGTTTAGTGTTTAGTGTTTAGTGTTTAGGGTTTAGGGTTTAGGGTTTTGGGTTTGGGGTTTGGGGTTTAGGGTTTAGGGTTTAGGGTTTATGGTTTTAGATTTAGGGTTTAGTGTTTGGGGTTTAGGGTTTAGTGTTTGGGGTTTAGGGTTTAGGGTTTAGGGTTTAGGTTTTAGGTTTTAGGGTTTATTGTTTATGGTTTAGGGTTTAGTGTTTATGGTATAGTGTTTAGGGTTTAGGGTTTAGGGTTTAGTGTTTAGGGTTTCATGTTTGGGCTTTCGAGTTTAGGGTTTAGGGTTTTGGGTATAGTGTTTAGGGTTTAGGGTTTGGGGTTTGGGGTTTAGTATTTAGGGTTTAGGGTTTAGGGTTTAAGGTTTAGGGTTAAGGGTTTTGGGTTTTGGGTTTAGTGTTTAGGGTTTAGGGTTTATGGTTTAGGGTTTAGTGTTTAGGGTTTAGGGTTTAGGGTTTTAGGTTTAAGGTTTAGGGTTTCAGGTTTTGAGTTTAGGGTTTAGGTTTTAGTGTTTAGGGTTTAGTGTTTAGTGTTTAGGGTTTAGGGTTTAGGGTTTAGGATTTAGGGATTATTGTTTAGTGTTTTGTGCTTAGTGTTTAGGGTTTAGAGTTTAGGGTTTAGGGTTAAGGGTTAAGGGTTTAGGGTTTTAGGTTTAGGGTCTAGGGTTTTGTGTTTAGGTTTTAGGGAGTTTGTTTAGGATGATGGACATAAGAGGCTGTATAGGCCTACTTGGAGATAATATGAATATGGTCTCTATGAAGCTTTAATCTCAAATGACAATAGATGGGGATGGAAAATTATGGTTTAAGGTTTAGTGTCTAGGGTATAGTGTTTAGGGTTTAGGGTTTAGGGTTAAGAGTTTAGGGTTTTGAGTTATGGTTTAGGGTTTAGGGTTTCAAGTTTCAGGTTTAGGGTTTAGGGTTGAGGTTTTAGTATTTAGGGTTTAGTGTTTAGTGTTTAGTGTTTAGGGTTTAGGGATTAGTGTTTAGTGTTTAGGGTTTAGGGTTTAGGGTTTAGGGTTAAGGGTTAAGGGTTAAGGGTTAAGGGTTAAGGGTTAAGGGTTTAGGGTTTAGGGTTAAGGGTTTAGGGTTAAGGGTTAAGGGTTTAGTGTTTAGGGTTTAGGGTTTAGGGTTTAGGGTTTCAGGTTTTGGGTATAGGGTATAGGGTATAGGGTTTCATGTTTAGGGTTTAGGGAGTTTGTTTAGGATGATGGCAATAAGCTCTATAGGCCTGTTGGGAGATAGTAGGAGTTTGTTTAGGATGATGGACATAAGAGGCTGTATAGGCCTGCTGGGAGATAGTATGAATATGGTCTCTATGAAGCTTTAGTGATGTCAAATGACAACAGATGGGGATTGAAAATTATATTCAATCTCTTATAGAAAGTGATGATATTTTTGTATATAATGGAGTTTTGCTCCCTACAAATAGCATTCACATTTGCCTTTTGTTGACTTAGTAGGGAATACCAAGGATTTGAGCATTTCTATCTTTATAAGATTCATAATGTTCTATGGTCAGAGCTTTGTTTTGTATGGATATATGTGTCTGGCTCCTATTTCTGTCAATTAATGCAGAACCAGATGATTACGCAAAATCAGCGTTAGACAACATATAGCAAGAAGTAGCATACAAGGTACCAGAGGCCATAAATTTTGAGATTGAGTGGATACAAATCTACCCAGATAATATGTGTACAGACAACCCTCATGAAGTGATGTGTGAGTGGGATGCATGTGAGAGTAATGGGGTTTCAATTTTTATGTGCGTAATGAAATTGCAGCAAACAAATATTAGTTTTTGTGCTAGAATAACAAAGAACTATGCAAATACCTCTTTTTTAAAAGGAAGATTTCCTCCACAACCTTGGATCGATTCCTTGGAAGGTGATTCTTTTTTTTTTCTGTTCATACTCCCCTTCAACTCACCTCAATTCTTGTAATTTGATATGCTTGCCTGAGTTATTTTTTAAACCCTTTTTGCAGAGAACAACTGAAGAGTTAAGAAAATTTCCCGGCGTGAATTTTTTTATGACGTGAGACAATTCTGAACACTATAATGCTCATATATAAAATCCTATCAGCTAATAATAATAATATATTATACAATAATATAATATTATATAATAATATAATATAATATTTATATTATATAATATTATATTATTATATAATATAATATTATTAATATTACAATATTATATTTATATTATATATTATATAATAATATAATATTATAATATATTCAATATTATAATATTATATTATATTATAAAATAATATAATTATTATATTATAATATAATATAATATTATAATATTATATTATATAATATTAGGATATTATAATATAATATAATATTTATATTATATTATTAATATAATAATATCTTTAATATTATATAATAATATAATATTACATTATATTTAATAATATGGGCGCCAAATTTAATTTTCATTTCATTTTGGCACCCGCCTCCATTTCATTTTCGTGCTTCTCATTGAAACCCTAAAGAAAAAGTATAGGTACTTGGAGTCGTATTAGAGGCATCCAGGCCAGGCTGCTACTTTTGTGGATCACATCAGGGAAGGGATTAACACAACAACATGGACGAGGCTGCATTGCTCTTGTTGAGTGGAGGGGAGACTAGGAAAGATGCTGGTCCTCGCAGCGAGGCACAGAGTTACTAGAATGATGTAGACAACCACCAATGGTTTGGTATGTTCTAATTTCTCATTTTCTAAGACTTAAATTTAGGATATTGTAATAACCTCTATATAACTGAAGGATATTTCATTTCCTACTGGTTAGAAATTATGGATTAGTTAAAATGTTTCATCACACAATTCTTGACAAATAGTAGTTGATTTGAATGCCACAACTTAGAATTTATTTGTGAATTGATTTTGAAATTTGATTACAGTCATGAGCAGGTGCAATAATTCCGGTACATAATTTCAAATAGAGTTAAATGCAATCAAATCCTTTTATAGAACATATAATCAAATTGACAATAGATGGGATTCACTGGGTTTGACCGCTTAGTTAGGCTTTCTGTACAAATTCTAATTTAAGCAATTTGCCCTCTCGCTCAGCTCACTTCTTCCAATGTTGGTGTTTTTTAATGGCTGACAACCTTAGTGAGTGAGGTCACAATAAGTATTGGTCAGATTAATAGGGTGTGACCAGATAATTGTTTGTAGTATTGGATGAGTGAGTGTTGTTGTATTTGGGCATCAAACCTACTTATGATCTAGTTCCAAACCCCTATTGCACCCTGTGCATGTTGATTCCATTGCAGATCGCTTTAGATTTGCTTCACAAATATGCTTGTATATGATATTTTACTATGGCAGGGTTAACTCCAATCAAAGACTGGTGATATTTGTATTGGCTAGGGATGATTTGTAACCTATCATGACCAAAATAGTCACATTTTGAATGAGTTTCATTTATTGCCCATTCAAGTTTCTTAAACATGACCGCTTCATTTGTAATATAGTGGTCCTGTTTTACATGCTCTTGCATATACTGAATGGGTGAAGGAAGATGCTTGATTTAAGCACATACTTGTCCAGATGTCACCTTCTTCAACTCATGCTTTTCTAAGATTGAAACTATGGCATAAATCTTCTCTAGTGTAGGAAAGCTATACTTCATTATTTTATCATATTTCTTTTGCCTTCTTTTGGTTTTATAGATGACAAGATTAATTAGGTCACAAAAAGACTTTTTTTATGTTTAAATGCCCTAGCTTTAAAATTTTTATACTGTGGACTCAAGTCTCTATTGTGATATGTTCATTAAAATATTCCATTGATTTTAAGCATATTGTCAATACTGCTCATTTGTCTTTTAATCTCCTAACTTGATTGTTATACAGTAATAAATTTTTGGAATCTCCATTTTACATTCATGAATTTAGTGTATCTTGAACTAATAACAGAGGAGTGTGCATCATATAGCCTTTTGGTTTGACTTGTGGAGGCTTCCTTCTAAACACCTTGTCCCATAAATCCCATGCAGATCTATGTGACTCTATATGTTAGAATAAAACTAGCCCAAAACTTTATGGACTTGTGTATGGTCTCTGCATTGTATCAACTATTTTGGACAAGCTCTCCAGATCTCCTTAAAGCCACATGAACCTACTTTAACACTGCTCGCAAACATGAAATGACTTTGATAGGGTTTCCAAATAGTCTAATAGAGCTTGAAGGATATGCATATTTATAGAGTATGTGTAGGGCTACATGAGATTCTTCATAATGATATATGCATAAATAAACTATCCACAATAGTGTAGACCTTCAAAAGCATTGGACATTCTTAAACAACATTTGATAAAGCTACTACTATTCTCAGATGGCTGCTAGATATCTTATGATTGTGTAGACACTGTAGAAGATGTTGATACCTCCAAATACATTAGCAGATCTTATGTAAGTGATGACCCCTAAGAATATTTATAATAACTTTCCAGGCCTATCTATGCTATTCCAAAATAGTGATACAAGGGTCATCTTGGACTGCTTCAATGCCTCCTATATGAGGCAGTGAGGGTCTAAGGTCTCTTGAGACATTCCATACTCCTTGGATATCATTAGGGTTTTTGAAACTTGTGTGTGCTTCTTTAGACTTCATTCTTGCAAACCCTAACAGTTACTCCATTATCCTTCATGACTCAGGCATATCTGAATGATTTCATACAAATATATGACACTCTAAAAAGTCTTCAAGATCCTTACCTTGTTATATAGATTTAGTCACTGCTTGACAAGGCTTTTTGTGTTATCACAAAACCTGTAGGGGTACACATTGGTTTGGGTTATTACTCTAACCTACATACCATTGTATAATGCTCTTCATCACTATTTAGTCTATGCATACTTGAAATCTGTTTCCCAATCTGTATATTGCATCATTAGAGTATTCAATAGAATTATTCAATGCCTTTCTCAACTATATAATGTAGTGAAATTGTGCACTATCATTATTTACATGCTTGGACAAGAATGGAGTCTCCAAAAAAGGCTCAAACTATCTTCAACCTATAAGAATATGAACTTATACATAGACTTTCTGCCCTCTATCCAAAATGCTTACTATTCTAGGGCCTTTTAGACTATGCAAATTCTTTAATGCAGAATACAGACCTTGTAAAAGATTTGATAGGTTTTGACAAATGTTACTATACAAATTCCTTCAAACTCTTCTTAAATACCATTCAATACCTATAGATGTCTCTTCTCTATTCACGTGGAAACCTCAGGGTCTTGGACCTATTTTATGCATTTCTCTTTACCAGGTTGAGCCTGCAAAACTAGAAAATACATTCCTAAAAGAACTTCTCCTACTAGCCTTAATCCAAAAACCTAGAGTATGATTCTCATTAGAGGGGTAGTGACTAGGAGGTCTGGGGTTTTTCCTCAATTGCAACAATTCAAGTATGATTGTAACAAATGTGGCACCATTTTAGGACCTTTGTTTCAAAACTCCTATTCTGAAGTGAATGTATGCTCTTGTCCTGAGTGCCAATCGAAGGGGCCATTCACAGTTAACATAGAACAGGTTAGATATTTCTATTGAAATGTTGGAATGTTAAACCTTTTCTTTGATTTCATATTGCATGGCATTGATAAGTTTTAAGATAAAAGGGTGATTGTGAGCAGCTACATGACTATACATTCATAGTGAGTTGAATTAGTTGGTTTGTAGTTAAAAGGATGAATTTGAGCAACTACATGACTGTGCAATGGATTGATTAAGAAACGATAATTTATTAGGTGGACATCTTGTTGCATATGTTATCCTCAAAACTGTGATTATCATATAGAGTGATGTTTGTTTTGTTCAAATGTCATTGAGAAATTCACATTCTATATAGACGCATGGTTGTATAATGTGTTTCTAAGGATTATACGTTCACCATGTGTTGTTTTGTTTTAAGGGCCATTTCTTTTCTTTGAAAGCTACTCATAAATTTTCCTCTTGTTTAAACTTCTAATTACACTTGCCAATTGCATTTGCTTGAAAGTTTCTAAGGCCTTTTCAACAA
This sequence comes from Cunninghamia lanceolata, assembly GCA_027924645.1. NCBI lineage: Eukaryota > Viridiplantae > Streptophyta > Pinopsida > Cupressales > Cupressaceae > Cunninghamia > Cunninghamia lanceolata. The sequence continues at coordinate 16,398,399 of BSBN01000525.1, forward strand.
ATCCATTTTATGCAATCCTGCAGTCATTACATTCCATGAGATGACATCTCTTTGAGGCATTCTGTCAAATAGTTTGTGTGTCTTGGTTGTGCTTTCAAATTTTTCATATATGTCTTGTTGTCACATGAAATTGCACCCTGCTTGGAGAGAGTCCAAGCATTCCAATGACACAATGGGAATGATCTCGAAGTGTGGGACCTTGCAAAATGAGATCAGACCTCTAGAGAAGGCTGGCTTCCTTAACTGGTTATCACCTAAAACTACTAAATTTTTTATAGGAAAATGGAGAAGGAATGCTTTTAAAAATGAAGGATGAAACATGAAACAGGAAAACTTGAAAATAAAGGGGTGATTCACCAAGTTGAATAAAAAAACCCTTAGAGCACTGACAAGATGCACAACATAACTAGATACAACAAGTAAGCATAGACAGATTCAAATGATCCTAGCAGAGGTGAGAAACATAACGATTGAGAGGAATAAAATGTTCACAGATAATCACATGTAGATCCACACTAAACTAAAATTAGTAAAAGAGGTAAAAATAACTTGCATATATTTAATCAGAAGGCTCAGTTACAGTAGTAGAAAGATCTGTTTGGAAACAGAAGGACTGAAAGCCAAAAAATTTCTAACCCTATTTACATCTCACTCTAAGCATATATAGCGTTTCAATCTGACCTATGTCAGTTACAAAAAATTGTTCAAAAGAGATGCAACAGGAAAATATCTCTCCCTGAAGGGACGTCTAACTGCAAGAAGTTATGGCACAAAAAATCTAGAAATAGTGCAGATGGAAGATATTTTCAATCTTCAATGCAAGCTGCTTAATCATCAATCTTCAACAATGAATCGATGGAAGATATTCTGGGCATTGAATGTGAGCAAATTAGATGTCTATCTTCAATAATGAACATATGAAATATTTGAAACATGATAGTGAAGAGATTAGATTCGCACTAATGGTGGATGGGACATATCCCCCCTTGACATTTTCTGTATTTTTCATTAGGTCTGAGATTATCTACAAAATTAAATCTGGCCGCTGAGATGTCCAGTTGAACGAACATGCAAATCCAGATCCAAAATTTTGAAAGTGAGAATATCCTACTTAAAGCCCGCCAAATGAAAGAGGAGGCACAAACAAGCATTTTTGCCTTTTGTGGCATGTGGAATTTCACCAGGATGAGCAAGATACTTGCGATCAAAGGTTGCAGTCAACTGCCTGTGTATATCACTTTGCATTTGTCACCCATGCCATGTGGCACCACCTGATTCACCACTGCATGGAAGCTAGGACCTATCGTTGAACAACTGCATCTTCTATTGGCCGTTGGAAAGATAAAAAAATGAGTCACAGATGCATACTATCTTGCCAAAATCCCTTGTATGTAGGCCTCGTATATTGCAATTGTATATCGCATATACAATCGCATGTATACATACAAAGCAAACTCCCACATTTTATCTGCCATACTCAATTCCGTAGTCGAGTCTGCCTTGTATGTCTCTCTTGCATCTTTCCCTATGCATCTCTTGACCTTGCATAAGCAAATATACAATGCGGACCCCAAAATAACTATTTGTTGTATTTGACTCCTTACTCGGGTCCGGGCCTTGCATGTTGGAAATGTATATTACATTTGTACATTCACATATACAAACACAAAATACAAGCAACATATACATACAAACACCTTTCTTTGGCATGTGCATGTTACCATTGTATATTGCTTTGTATGTGACCCTTTGTATGTGTGAACATACAATGCAAAATATACAAAGGAAAACATGCATACAAACATGCATTTGAACTTGTACCTGCCCCCTTGTATGTGCACTTGCATATGCAAAATCTTTTGTATGTGTGCCTGGTGGGCTCCAGGCTTTATATCCTTTCTCCTTGTATCTTTCTCTTTGTATATGCCCTTTGTATATCGGCACATACAATGCCAATATACAAGCCGCAGACTCCAAATGATTATTCGCTATGCCTAATTTCGTAGTTGAGTCCGGCTTGTATGTATCCCTTTGTATGTTTTCCTTTGTATGCTACACTTGTATATTGACTTTGCATGTTTGCCAATATACATTCTCTTTTGTATATTTCCAATGTATCTTTTCCTTGCATATCGCAAATGTACATTCAGATTGCATCTTTGACCTTTGTATATCGATGTTGTATCTTTTCCTTGTATGTGCCCTTTTCATATACAAAGTCATCAGCCAATCAGTGGTACCTCAGACCTGGCTGCCGATGCACCATGTTTCGCCGATGACCATCCTTGTATACTTTGCCTTGTATGTTTTCTTGTAGCCTTCATCAGCCAATCAGTGGGACTCTGGATTTGATCGCTGATGATGCATGTCATGCTTAAGACACTTTGTATGTTCTTCCTTTGCATATTTTCTTTGTATGTGTGATTGTATATATGAACATACAATGCGAAAATACATGTAAAGAAACATACAATGCATTTTCATCTAAAAATGACTAAGTATAGAACTGGGAAACATCTACGATGGAAAACACTTAAGGACAAAAGATATCTAGGTTTTTTTTGGTTTTCTATAAGGATTTTTTAGGCAAGAATTTTGGGATTTTTGGCAAGGCATAGCATGAGTATTTGAAGGATTCAAGCCTTTTGGGGTGATTTCCTAAAGGATTTTGTAGGAAAATGCAAGGTGAACTATTTAACTTAGGGCAAAGGAAAATAGGTCAACATTTTAGCATCTTCTATGGGATGTTTCCCTGCTAAACAATTAGACTAGTGGCCTTAAGCATCCATTGGGCATGGAGTCATACAGAGACTAAAATATACCTTGACAAACAATCTTGACCTTAGCAACTCAGCATATTAGTAGTGAAGAACATTTGGAAGACCAAAACAAGACAAAATGCTGAAAGCAAACCACTCTGACTGTGCTAGACAACACTTAGGGAAAACAACAAGGGATCCAAACTATTGTGTAGTAGCACTTTTTGAAAGCAAGAAATCTAATCTACTGATTTACAAGGCACTTATACCTCAAAACACCTCTTTAGGTGTATCCCATTAATTGGGACAGGCAAATTTCCTCCATCCATGTTTGATAACTGAAATGCATTGTGCTCCTTGCATTCAATAATGAGAAATGGGCCACTCCGCATGCTATCAAACTTGGAGTGTTTTCCTGGCCTGCTTTTCAACTCATCCCATTTGAGCACCATATCACCCTCCCTAAAGATTCTGGGAGTGGCTCTCTTATCAAAATTTCTTTGTCTGAAGCTGATGATACTCCATAGCCTTCATAGATTTATCTCTGCTCTCTTCAAGCTCCATAAGTTGAGCATATTTGATAGCCATGGGGTCTTCCTCTTCAAACATCTCCAGCTGATTCATGATATCAAGTGCTGGCAGCTCCATATACATAGGCAATCTTGCCTCTTTTCCATAAACTAGTACATATGGGGAGTTTCCAATAGACCTTTTGGGAGTTATTCTATTTGCCCATAGAGCAAATTTCAGATTGGTATGCCAGGATCTCTGGTTATCCTCCATTGACCTCTTAATAATCCTTACGAGCTTCTTATTTGTAGATTCAACCAAACCATTACCCTATGGGTAATAATTCGATGAAGTATTCAAATAGATCCCATTCTTCATAGCCCAGTCAGTTATCTTCAATCCAACAAAGGCTAAAGCATTGTCTAAGATAATTGACTCAGGTACTCCAAATCTAGATATCAAATCATGATAAAAGTTCAACACAATATTTTCATTGGATTCCTTTAGAGCCACTGCTTCAGTCCACCTTGTGAAATAGTCTGTAGCTGTAAGTATCCACCTGTGACCCACACTTGATGGTGGGTTAATGGGACCTACAAAATCAATGCCCCATCTCATGAAGGGCTGCTCTACTTGAATTGGCCGCAAAGGTAAAGCTGGTAGCCTTTCTTTGCCTACAAAAATGGCACATTTTACACATTTTCTAGCCCATGCATGGGCATCCTTGAATAAGCTGGGCTAGTAATATTCAGCTCTCCTTATTTTCCAAGTAGTAGTCTTTGGGGCAAAATGACCCCCTACTGTTCCATCATGAAACTCATGCAGCACCTTGTCAGTCCCGATTATTATCAATGCATCTTAACAACACACCATTAAAATCCTTTCTAAAAAGGATGCCATTTATTAAAACATATGGAATGGACTGCAGTCTAAAATACCTTCTCCTAGTTCTATCTAAACCTGCTAGACATTTACTAGTTTGCAAAAATTGTGTCATGTTATTAACCCAACTTGTGCCCACTACTGTTGTATCATCCTGGGGTGCATCTTCAATGGTCAGAAGCACCTCTTCTTCTTTCTCTGTTTCATCTTCAGACCCAGTAGCAAGCTATTCACTAAGTCCTCTTCCTCTGATAAGCTTGGTTATCTTGATATCAACATCATACTCCATGACTTTGGTAATCCAACCAGCCCTTTTCTCATTAACATCCTTTCCCAACAGGAACTCCTTCACACTAGGGTGAGCAACCATCAGTTGTATCTTATTGTTAGAAATAAGATGTCTAAACTTCTTGAGACTTCTTACCACTGCAAGGACGTGCTTCTCAATGAAGCTATACCTCTGCTCATAGTCTTCCAGTCCTTGACTAAAGAAAGCAATTGGTTGCTCAAAGCCTTCACTTTGCTGCTGTACCAAAATTGTAGAAATTGTATCTAGGCCACCATAAGCATACAAAATTAAATCTTTTGAGAAATCAAGATTTACCAGAGTTGGTACAGCCGATAACGCTTCTTTTATGGACTCAAAGCTGAGTTTGGCCTCTTTTGTCCAACTGAAAACTATATTTTTCTTTAGCGTAGAGGTCAATGGCTTCAATAGATTTGCAATGTCAGGTATAAATCTTCACAGAAAATTATTTTTGCCAATAAAACTTTGGAGTCCTTTCTTGTGACTAGGTAAAGGCAGCTCAAGAATAGCTCTTACTCTTTCTGCATCAATGGTGATTCCCTCTTTTGACACAATGTGTCCTAAAAGCTTACCTTCATGCACCATAAAAATGCATTTCTTGGGATTGAGAGATATCCCAAACTCTTTGCATTTCTCAAATACTAGCCTCAGGTAGGATATATGTTCAGCTGCATTCTTAGAAAAAATCGTGATGTCATCAAGGTACACCAACACCAATTTATACAACAAACCCTTAAAAGCCATATCCATAGCTCTCTGAAAAGTAGACTAGCATTTGATAGACCAAAAGGCATCCTTTTGTAGGCCATGGTGCCCCATTTGGTGGTGAAAGCAGTCTTGAACTGATCTTCCTCCTTGACCAACACCTGATTATAACTGAAACATCCATCAAGTAAGGAGAATCTTTCCGAACCAGCCACCACTTGCAGAATTTGCTCCATTGAGGGCAACGGGTAGTGGTCTTTTAGGGAGGCTCTATTAAGGTCTTTGAAGTCGATGCACAGCCTAATCTCTCCACTCTTTTTCTCACAGGGACAAGGTTGGAGACCCAAGAAGTATGCTTGATTGGAAAAATGATCTTTCCCTCAATCAGTTTGGTTAGTTCTTTAATCATTAGAGGCTCAAGCTTTGGATTTAAAGGTCTTTGCTTCTACCTCATAGGTTTTGTACTTGGTTCTAACTCTATGGTATGCTTGGCAATGTGAGGGACAAACCCCTTTAGGTCTGAATAATCCCAAGCAAACACATCTTCAAATTCTTGACAAAGAGCAATAAAAGCCCTTCTATCCTTAGGTGAACAGATTTTACCAATTTTGAGAAGCTTACCTTTAAAAATTTCTAGCTCCTCGTAATGTTCCTCTTTGACCTACATGCTAGTTTTATTCCTTTTTAGCTGATCATCGGTACTAAAAATAGATTCCAAGGTTACCAATCCCTTGGGCAGCTTGTTTGTTCTCAACTAAACAATTTGATCATTGCCATATTACTATTTGAACTTATCCTAATTCATCACATAAAACTCATCTTCTTCTATCAGGAAACGCAAGATCTACTCATCACTCTCAAAAACCCGCCAATGAATATCATTGTTAGGGATACAGGGCCTATCAACTATTTTCACATGAGGCTGCACCTTTTCTCTTTGAATATCACTAAGGATGTCAAACTGGGTCCCAATTGCAGCTAACCTATCTGCATGATAGTTCTGATTTCTTGGAATGGAGATCAAATTGAAAGCATCAAACTCTTCAATCATGTCCCATACCCTATGTTTGTAGCATTTCAAAACATCATTTTTTGTAACATGTAGTCCTCTCACCTGATTCACAATGAGTTCACTATCACCATATACCTGCAAACAACTATTTTTCCTCTTTCTTGCCCACTGCAAACCTTGGATCAATCCCTCATACTTAGCAGTGTTATTTGTGCATGAAAAAGCAAAATAGAAAGCAAAATAATATCTATTACCTTGTGGAGACACAAGCATTGCACCACCACTAGATCCATTCCTATTCCTTGAGCCATCAAAGTACATTTTCCACATTTTGCTGTTCTGTCTGCTGTTCTGCATCCTTTACCAGGCTTGGAATTGCTGTTTTAGGCTCATGCAGTATGTAAACTCCCATACCAGTTTCTTGAATCTATCCCTTAGGATCATCTGCAATATTTTCTAAGGCCCACTCCTTTAAGAGTACCTTTGATATGCTCTTAGCTTGTAGTTCTTGAGCAGCAACAAGCTTAGGATCATCAGAAATAATGCAATTTGCATTAACAACACTTGGGACATAAGGCTCTATGTGATATGTGGCAAGTAACTTAGACCTTAGGGTCAATTTTGTGCCATATTTGGTCCTGAAAAATATGTGGGACCAGTTCAAGGATAAATATCCTCCTATTTTGGCTATGAACTCTCTTAATAAAGACATGGCAAAATAGGGGGGCAAATCTATGATGAACACCTCTTGGGAAATGGAAACATTTGGGCAAGTGTGCAAGGTGAGACCTAGGTCTTTTATCACACCCACAGTATTAACAGCTGTGCCATCTAACTGAAGCACACCTTTCTCAAGGGGCTGGTATTTCAATCCTAATTGATCTGCAATCTACTTTGGCATTACAGAACTACTTGCACCACTATCCACCATGCAATTATGTACTAACTTGTCTCCAATTATTAGTGACACATAAAATGGGAGTGGTTTAGCACTTTTGTTTGGCTGTTTGCTATTGTCCTGGGATGCATTGGTAAGGACAGTCCTAGTTGGGTCAACAGTTGCATCCTTGGGCACTTTCAAATCAGACAAGGCAGATTGTAATATGTCCTTTTGGCCTAGGATGGCTAGGGAATCCCACATAGACATTGTCACATTCATCTTCTTCATATTTTCAATAATATTGAAAGGTGGAGTGACACTTACCTTCTGATGTGCCTTTGTAGCAACAATGTCAGCCTGTAAATGAGGCATTTCCCTTACTGTTGCTGAAGTATTCCTTTGTAAAATATGGGGAATATGGGATGTAGAAGGATCAGCAAGTCCTTTTCCTTTATTTACTGCTTGATCTATCTCATAACCCCTCTTCTTGGCTCTTGTATTTGTTGCAACTGGGGCATCATCTCTATTTACACCACAGAATTCACCTTCATGCCAATTTATGAAGGTAGAATCATTCTGAGGCTATTCTAGCTGCTGCACAGCCCCATCATTGGGTGTGTTTGGTTGTGAGACTACAACATTCTGCACCATTAGAGCCTGATTTATCACCCCATTTGAGTAGGCTGCCTGACTATGTGGCTGATTGCATGGAAAACACAATTCATACTCAGCTGCAAGGTTATTCTAAACAGGGAGAAGGTCCCTAACTACATTAATAGGTGCAGGATTGTAAGGCTGAAAAGGCCTCTGGTTCACATTTTGCCTAGTACCCTAGTAATTGCCTTGATATGGAAGCCTATTGGCTTGATAAGGCTAATTTTGCCCTTGATAAGGCTGTCTGTTCTGGGATTGCTATTTTTTGATGTTTACCAGCTCATTCCCAAAAGTTTGCAGGATATTCTCTATTTTTTGTTGACTATTTTTGATCTCTTTTAACTCTTGAGATGAGCTAGAAACAACAGGTTCAGAATTGGCAGTATTTGGCAAGGCTGCTACAACAGGTAAATGGACAAAATATGGGATTGGCAAAGGCATTGAAGCCTAAATCTCAGGGAAAATGGGCATTGGTGGTCGAGGAGCTATTTTACTAGACTAAATCAGGTTGTTTTCTAATCTAATAGCTATTTCATAAGCATTAGGTAGGCTTGTACCTCCCAATGATTGAATCATTACTGAAATAACACTATTTAAAGCTTTCAAAAAAACAAGAACGCATATTCTGATGGAGGCCTTATCATGACAGGAATTCTATCCCATGTCTTCTGGAATCTGAAGTTGAAATCCATCATTTGCTCCTGGGGAGCTCTCTTTATTGTAGTCATCTGTTCGACCAATGACAAGTTATTAGATTTATCTTGAAATTGCTTGTTTAATTTATCACCCAGATCATCCCAGGTTCCTATGGTCTGTACTGGTAAACTCCTAAACCATTGTAATGCTTTCCCTTTAAAAGAGGCAACCAACAGCCTGATGGCTACATTCTCCTGGGTGACATGATGAACTCCACATAAAGAAGCTACGTCTCTAATGTGCTCAATTGGGGTAGTTTGATTCTCCCTTGTGAAATAGGGCAGACTCTTCGAAGCTGCAATGGGTATGATGCGTGCACTATCAAATTAAATGGGCTACCCCCATCAAAAGCCACAAATGGTTGATTTCTTTTCATTGGGACAACCAGAGGTAGGTTTTCTTGAGCTGGTACATGAACTACAGGTGAAACTGGCTTGAAACTTGGTCGATTTGATTGTACTCTTTTAGAAATTGGAGTCCTTACCACAGCTCTACTCTGTCTTCTAGGTGGAGACAGCTACAAGTAATCAAATGAACTTGAACTTTGAGTTTGAATCTTTCTCATAAAATGTAACAGCAGCACTGATCTGCTTGTCTTTCCTCAGTATGAGTTGCCAGATATGCATAAAATTGCCTCTTAAAGACTGGTAATCACTGGCTGCACATCAAAACTAGCAATATGATTGTAGCAGAGTCCCACCAGGTGTGCCAGAAACTATTGTCACATGAAATTGCACCCTGCTTGGAGAGAGTCCAAGCATTCCAATGACACAATGGGAATGATCTCGAAGTGCAGGACCTTGCAAAATGAGATCAAACCTCTAGAGAAGGCTGACTTCCTTAACTGGTTATCACCTAAAACTACTAATTTTTTTATAGGAAAAGGGAGAAGGAATGCTTTTAAAAATGAAGGATGAAACAGGAAAACTTGAAAATAAAGGGGTGATTCACCAAGTTGAATAAAAGAACCCTCAGAGCACTGACAAGATGCACAACATAACTAGATACAACAAGTAAGAATACACAGATTCAAATGATCCTAGCAGAGGTGAGAAACATAATGATTGAGAGGAATAAAATGTTCATAGACAATCACATGTAGATTCACACTAAACTAAAATCAGTAAAAGAGGTAAAAATAACTTGCATATATTTAATAAGAAGGCTTAGTTATAGTAGTAGAAAGCTCTATTTGGAAATAGAAGGACTGAAAGCCAAAAAATTTCCAACCCTATTTACATCTCACTCTATGCATTTATAGCATTTCAATCTGACCTAAGTCAGTTACAAAAATTTGCTCAAAAGAGCTGCAACAGGAAAATATCTCTCCCCAAAGGGACATCCAACTACAAGAAGTTATGGCACAAAAGATCTGGAAACGGTGCAGATGGAAGATATTTTCAATCTTCAATGCAAGCTGCTTAATCATCAATCTTCAACAATGAATCAATGGAAGATATTCTGGGCATTGAATGCGAGCAGCTTAGATGTCTATCTTCAATAATGAACATATGAAATATCTGAAACATGGTAGTGAAGAGATCGGATTTGCACTGATGGCGGATGTGACATATCCCCCCTTGACATTTTCTATATTTTTCATTAGGTTTGAGATTATCTGCAAAATTAAATCTGGCCACTGAGATGTCCAATCGAACGAACATGCAAATCCAGATCCAAAATTTTGAAAGTGAGAATATCCTGCTCAAAGCCTGCCAAATGAAAGAGGAGGCAAAAATAAGCATTTTTGCCTTTTGCAGCATGTAGAAATTTTCTAGGATGAGCAAGATATTCACGGTCAAAGGTTGCGGTCAACTGCTTGTGTATATTGGTTTGCATCTATCACCCATGCCACATGGTACCACCTGATTCACCGCTGCATGGAAGCTAGGACCTATAGCTGAACAACTGCATCTTCTATCGGCCATCAGAAAGATCAAAAAATGAATCGCCGATGCATACTATCTCACTGAAATCCCCTGTATGTTGGCCTTGGATATTGCAATTATATATCGCATGTATACATATAAAGCGGACTCCCACATTTTATCTACCATACTCAATTCCGCAGTAGGGTCCACCTTGTATGTCTCTCTTGCATCTTTCCCTGTGCATCTCTTGACCTTGCATAAGCAAATATACAATGCGGACCCCAAAACAACTATCTGCTGTATTTGACTCCTTAGTCAGGTCCGGGCCTTGCATGTTGGAAATGTATATTACATTTGTACATTCACATATACAAATGCAAAATACAAGCAACATATACATACAAACACCTTTCTTCGGCATATGCATGTTACCATTGTATATTGCTTTGTATGTGACCCTTTGTATGTGCGAACATACAATGCAAAATATACAAAGGAAAACATGCATACAAACCTTGCATACAAACATGCATTTAAACTTGTACCTGCTCCCTTGTATGTGCACTTGCATATGTAAAGTCTTTTGTATGTGCGCTTAGTGGGCTTTAGGCTTTATATCCTTTCTCCTTGTATATTGCTCTTTGTATATGCCCTTTGTATATCTGCACATACAATGCCAATATACAAGCTACGGACTCCAAATGATTATCCACTATGCCTAATTCCGCAGTCGGGTCTGGCTTGTATGTATCCCTTTGTATGTTTTCCTTTGTATGGTGCACTTGTATATTGACTTTGCATGTTTGCCGATATATATTCTCTTTTGTATATGTCCAATGTATCTTTTCCTTGCATATCGCAAATGTACATTCGGCTTGCATCTTTGACCTTTGTATATCAGCCTTGTATCTTTTCCTTGTATGTGCCCTTTTCATATGCAAAGTCATTGGCCAATCAGCGGGACCTTAGACCTGGCTGCCGATGCACCATGTTTTGCCGATGACCATCCTTGTATACTTTGCCTTGTATGTTTTCTTGTAGCCTTCATCGGCCAATCGGCGGGACTCTGGATTTGACTACCGATGATGCATGTCACACCGAAGACACTTTGTATGTTCTGCCTTTGCATATTTCCTTTTTATGTGAGATTGTATATATGAACATACAATGCAAAAATACATACAAAGAAACATACAATGCATTTTCATCTAAAAATGACTAAGTATAGAACTGGGAAACATCTGCGATGGAAAACACTTAAGGACAAAAGATTTCTAGGTTTTTTTGGGTTTTCTGCAAGGATTCTTCACTCAAGAATTTTGTGATTTTTGGCAAGGCACAACATGAGTATTTGAAGGATTCAATCCTTTTGGGGTGATTTTCTAAAGGATTTTCAAGGAAAATGCAAGGTGAACTATTTAACTCAGGGCAGAGGAAAATAGGTCAACATGTCTATCAGAGCATTTTGAACTATAATATCTGACAAAAATCTGCCTTCTATTATCAAACTACATCTAGGGATCTTTTTAATTCCTCTATCTTTCATCATCTCCTTACCATTTGAACCTCACCCCAGCTGCCCACGTCTGCATATATGTTTGAGAGAAGAACATAAGTCGCAACATTTTTAGGATCTAAATCAAAAAGCGTCATTGCTGTAAATACTCCTAAGCCTATATTCATATGTGATTTACAGGCACCAAGAAAACATGTCCACACAACCACCACAAGTTTAACTGGAATTTTAATGATAAAGTTTAGGCTATCCTCAAGATAGCCAGTACATGCATGAAGGTCAACCATGCATACATAATGATCAACTATAGGAGTAATACAATAAGGGTTACTCATGTGATTGAAGCATGTACATCCCTCATCCACTAAACCTGAATAGTTGCATGCACATAGAACACAAGCAAATATTACAATGTTAGGATATGCTCCAGAGTGCTTCAATTCAAAGATTTTGAGAGCATCCTTACAAAATCCATTTTGTGCATATCCTACAATCATGGTATTCCATGAGACCACATTTCTTTAAGGCATTTTGTCAAATAGGTCACGTGTCTTGTCTATAATTCCACATTTTGCATACATGTCTACCAGAGCATTTCCAACTATAATTTCTAACAAAAATCCCCATTCCATTATGCTTTGATGGATGTCCATACCCTATTCAAAAGCTCCCATTTTGGCACAGGTAGGGAGTATGCTGGCAAAGGTTGTCAAATTTGGCTTTACACTTACTAATTGCATTTGCTTAAAAGTTTCTAAAGCCTTTTCAACAAATCCATTTTGTGCATATCCCACAACCATAGCATTCCATGAGATGACATCTCTTTGAGGCATTATGCCAAACAGTTCACATGCCTTGTCAATGCTTCCACATTTTGCATACATGTCTACTGCAAGGTAGTTGTTGGGCCTTCACAATGATTCGGGGAACTCCCCGCATCATGGCGAAGGCCCAACAACCACCTTGTGGTGTTGCAGTGAAGCCTGGTACAATTTCTGATCAGCAGTGGAGGATACTGGAAACCATCTCTCAGGGGAAGTTTGTGTTTGTGACTCAGTCTATAGGCACTGGTCAGAGTTACTTGATGAATAGCCAAGAACAAACACAGAGGAAAGAGATGCATACTTCAACATTCCTTGGCCTCCAAGATCGATTATAGCTATGGCCAAAGAAGATATCATCTACCTCTACCAAATTAATGGTAAGTGGAAATCAATAGAGCCAAAGTCATGCACTCAACAAATACACCAATGACCTTTACCTACAAGAGTGACATCAAAGAAGATCGATGAAGGTAGAAAATCTATACTAGTGGGGCCGCACTTAGCCGATCCATAGAAACATGTCAAAATGTGCCAACTATAGTCGTTATGCTACAAAAGACTCCATGGTGAGGAGATGCATGGCCAATGAAAATGTCTCATGTATTCGCATAGATTCATTAAATATTCCCTTGTATACTCATGGTATGTGAACATTCTCCTTTTAAATGTAAATTTGGTACCATTTGGAAATATTTTGTTCGTGGTAGAGAATATTACTAAGAAAGCACAATAATGCCATTTGAATTTGCCATTTGCAGGTAGTCCTTTGTTCACCCAGATGATGCAGTTGCAAAAGATGTAAGTCTTTTATCTGAGACTACAATCTATGTGTTTGTTCTTTGTTCATTTACTTTTTCAATGCATTTTCTTTGTGCATCTTATTTGGTTTCAATCTAGTTTGATATCAAAATTTGTGACTTTTCTTGAGTTCCAAATTTTTGTCAGACTAAATAGTCCAAGAGGATCTCATTTTTGTCGTGTAGGACCAACGAGAAAGGTATGTCTCTTTGATGAAAATAGATTTCAAAGTAAAATTTCAAGTTTTCCCAACTTGAATATATGATGGTGATTTTTCTTAACAGGTCTATTTTAAACCAAATGAAGTGCGTGCCTGTAAAGTAACATGGGGAGGTCTATGCCCAGGGCTTAACACTGCATATGCATTTCTTATTGAATATCAGACTTGTATAAATGAACTATGGAGTTTGACTATTAGACTTGTATATGCATTTCTTCTTGAATACTTTCATAATATATGCTTATATTGCTGTAAAATTTCTTATCATCCCACTTTGCTTTTCATATTTCAAAGTTTCATAAATATTTTAAAAATATTAACAAATTTTGAGTTTTTTTGATTGTGGACAGGTACAAAGCAAGGAGAAAATGCAAAACAAGTGCCTTCTAGATACATTTACAGCCCACCCCATGTGCAACAATGGCATCACTGAAGACATGCATTCACATCGATGACTTTTTAGCTTTAGTTTTAGTTTTTTTCAATTTTAAAAGCATAATAAATCAGCAGTTTGCATACTGCAGAAAGATTCTACCTTGAAAACTCTATATATAGAGTTCTTTGTAATATATTTTATATATAGTTTGAATATACAGTGAATTATTTTCTAGCATTGTTATTTCAATCCTTTGAGTAGATTTGTTGATAAACGAGTTCTTTGTAACATATTTTATATACAATTTGAATATACAGTGAATTATTTTCCAGCATTGTTGTTTCGATCCTTTGAGTAGATTTGTTGAAGTTTATCAACAAAAAATGGCATAGTTGATGTTTATCATGTACTAGTTGTTTATATATGACTAGTTAACGGAAAAATAATGATTAAAATGACCAAATATACTACCAATGGATGGAAATTAGTTAATACAAATGACTAAATATACTACCAATGGACGGAAATCAGTGACTAAATATACTACCAATTGACGACAATTAATGATTACAATGACTAAATAAATTTGGTCATGAAATAAATGACCGGCAATAAACTATTAATGGTCATGTGACTAAATATACTACCAAATTGATGACTAAATATACTACCAAATTTATGACTAAATATACTACCAAATTAATGACTAGATATACTACCAAATTTATGACTAAATATACTACCAAATTAATGACTAAATATACTACCAAATTAATGATTAAAATTTATTTGGTCATAAATTTGGTCGCGAGATAAATGACTGGCAATAAACTACAAATGGTCGTGTGACCAAACTACTAATCACATGATCAATTTTTGGTAGTTTTTTAGTCATTTATTTCTTTTTTTCTACTAGTGTCAAGTCAAGAACATTGATGTGGGTAAAACAAACAATTAGAAATAGGTAATATATTTGTGTTTTGTTGTGTTTGATGGTGTGAAGGAAAAGGGGTGTTGAGCAAAAAATTGATTGGTGCCTACTTTAGTTGGGGCCACAGAGTCAAGACAAACATGCAAAGGGGATACCAAAGTAACCACATTTTCCACCTAATGAAGGAAACAACAAAGATAATGTCGATAACCTATTATGTAAGTTGGGATCTACACAACACAATAACTATAATAGGATTGCATGGCTAAATTACAAGCATTCCTCAATGATCCATGGGTACATACCAAATTTCATGCATTCAAATACAAGATACCATTATAGCAGCATTGTAAAAGTGTTTTATAGTCCACATAGACTAACCAACGATGTAAAATGCTCAAAACAACAAAATGTGAATAGGGTATACAAGAAATATACCAAAAATTCAACACACACCCAAGGAGACACTTGAAAAGAAACCAAATCTACACGCTTCATTCATTATTTGCTTATTACAATGTCCATTCATTGCCTTTGAATAAGAATTTAACTAGAATTATAATATAAAATGTTGTTGAACTTCTGAATCATAGTAAAAACTACTTAATATCCAATAAACTTCAATGAAATTGATGCAAATACAATATACAAAGATATTACTTTCTTAGATCATATTCACCTTGTAGCTTCCATTGTTGCCTATCTCATATTGATCTTATGTATGATTTTAGCTCTCAGAAGTTGTACTTCCTTGTTGTTGAAGATGACAATAGGAGAATGGCTATGATTGGATTGTGCAATGGAGATTAAACTAACAATGCAACTCTAATAAAGATGGATGGTGGAGATATGGAGACATGATTGGATGATTATGATGATAATGAGGTTATGCAAATGCAATGAGGATACTTTTCCAAAGGCACGCTGGTGGGATTTTTGCAGAGTAAGATTACTAAAGCTTGAATGGATGCAAAATGGGTGTGAGAACCTTGTTTATATAGGTTGAGGAGAGTCCAAATCCAAGTGTTAATGGATCCATGACTGGAGGAATTACCTATGACATGTATGGTTGAGGAAGCCTGAGAGAATGTGCATGAATTAGAAGAGGACAAGTGTCTAGGCATCTTTCATGAGTTATGGGAGTTAACATAATAGATTGAGGATTTAACTGAATAGACTGACCAGTTAAGTGAATTGATTGATTAGATAACTGATTTGACTGATGAGTTAACTAATCTTGATTGGAGGATAAATAGGACATGTGGGTGAGGGGATATTAGCTAATTAAATATTAAAAATATTTAATTATGTGTGCAACATGGTGAGGTGGAAGATGAGGTGGAAGAATGACATGGATGAGATGACGTGGAATTATAGAATTTAGGACTTTGGAATAGAGGAATTTGAGATTAATTAAATAATTTAGGATTATTTAATTAGATGAGACATTAAAAGAATTAGTATATTTAATTAAATAAAATGATTTTTATTTAATTTTGGGATAATGAACCAATCAAATAAATTAGAATATTTATTTGATTGATAGAAGAATAAGAATTACAATAAATATTTAAAATATTTTTTTAGTTCGACACGAGCTAATTTCAGGTATATACATTTTGCCCCTCTTTGATGCAATGTGTTTTATCATGTTGTTTCAAAGAATTAAAAATTTTGTCAATATGATATATGCCCCAGTTTTGCCCCTGGTATAGGTTTAATGATGATAGGATGCCCCCTCAGGAGATTGGACGGGAAGAATGTGATGACAAGATGACAGACGATCTCATGATGAGATAGTTTGAATAAATGATGTTTAAGAAAATGGAGGATGCATGATAAGGGATAGATGAAAGAGCTGAATGACATGTTATGCAAGATAAAATGATAACACACACAAGAAAGCAAGCAAGTATGCACAAATGATATAAGAACAAACAAGGTACTGCTCCTGTCAAGCTGTAAACCATTAATTAATTGATAATGATTGATGATAGTGTTTTTCATTGCGGGGAATGATATATCCCTAGATCAACACAAAGATGTAGGAAAGACATATCCCACTGATGATGATGATTGATTGATTAATTGAGTTGGCTTATGATAAGATTAGGATCAAGATCATTGATTGCAATTGGATGATTTGACAAGATTGATTTACTCAATTGGTATGGATTAAGGATGGACTTGAATTTGGATCATTGCTTGGATTGATTGGATTGATTTGATGATTAGACTAATGCTTGGATTGATGATTGGTGAGGTCCTAGTCACTAAAGAGTGAGGGTGACAAGGAAAGATAATGGTAAGTTAGCAAATAAGATGAGTGATGATGATGACGCCCCCTCGGGAGGACAATTGGTGTGCTCTCAAAACAAAAAGAGAGAAAAGGGTGAGTAGATAAAGAAAGGACTTGGATCTTAAGCCACTTGGAAAATGATATGTATGAAATGCTTATAAATGAAATGAAATGCAATTTGGTATGTATGATAGTGGATTTTGTCATCTTCTTGTACAAGTTTTTGAAGTACTTTGTTTCATCATTGAGCTTTTAAAATGTTGTAAGAAAATGCAAGCATCTAGGTATACTTAAACTATGATGACCTGAATATTATTAAAATGTTGTAAGAAAATACAAGCATCTAGGTATAATCAGATAGAGACTCTTCCACGACCAACAATCATCAGATAAGAGTCGCCACCCAGATACACCTTTCCACCATTGAACTCCTCATACTTAGTGAACCCGTCTCGATGCGAGGTCATGTGGAATGATGTACCAGAGTTGATTAGCCACACATCATCAGATGCATGGGTTGCCAGGGCTGCGATGAAAGCATCACCGTCATCTTGTGATTTGTCAGAATCTGAATCAGGAGCTTTCTTCTTTTTTTCTTCTCCTCTTTGCATTCCTTTCAAAAATGCCTGGTCTTGCCACAGTTCCAACAAAGAGCCTTGGACTTTCTAGGAGATTTAGATCTCCCACGGGATTTGGATCTACCCTTCTTAGCTTTCTTCTCCTTCTTCCCTTTCTCCATGGGTCTTCCACGAACTACAAGGGCTTCTTTGGCTGCCTCAGAAGACTTTCTCTGCATCTCTTCAAATAATAGCAAAGAAACCACCTCTTCCATTTTGAATGTGGATGTGGTGCTTCTGATTGCCATGACAAGATGATCCCATGAGTCCGACAGAGAACAAAGCAGGATCATACACCGATCCTCCTCCTCCATCTTTACACCAATAGATGTCAATTGTGCAACCAACATGTTAAAGGCATTCATATGCTTAGCCACAGATCCTCCATCCTCTATTCAAAGAGAATACAACTTCTTTCTGAGAAAAAGTTTATTGACTAGGGATTTGGCTTGATACACATCCCCCAACTTCTTCCAAAGGAGTTTTGCAGTAGCCTCCTCATGGACATTTAACAATATAAAATCAGCAAGACTAAGTCTTATGAGACCCTTAGCCTTCCAATCCTTGAGATCCCACTCATCTTGAGTCAATGTAGCTGGTTTAGTTCCATTCACACTTTCCCAAAGGTCTCGGTCAACTAACATGTCTTCCATCTTGTGCTTCCACAGCTCAAAATTATTGCCATTGAACTTCTCTACTTCAAACCTTTCTGATGTGCTTGCCATCTCCTTGGTGCAATAAGATACAAAATGCTCTGCATAGACTCCCACTCAACCTAAGATTAGCTCAAAAAACCCCTACCCAACAACTAGGACCAAAGGTGATCAAGCTCTGATACCAACTGAAAGGAAGCTAGGTGTGAGGAAACGCTTCCTACACTAATCTATTGAGGAGAGGGCTATGCAAATTCAAATTTATCCTAGTTATTATAGTGATGTTAAACCATTAACATGAGATATAGAAGAAAAACACAAGAGCCAAAAAGAAGACAGAAGAAGAGAGACAAAGATTTACGGTGGGGAAAACACTTATCAGGTGAAAACCCCCACACTCAGAAACTTGCACAATGTATTAACAAATCTGAAAGAATGTTTACAATACACTTGCAATGCAAGCTTCAATGGTCTTTGACACTCATGTCTGAAGTCAATCTGGTAGCATAATAGTACCTGTAAACCTGTGATACAAACTCCATCTCCAAGCACCTGTTTAAATAGAACATACAAGGCAATTTTGGACCTTTCTTGGAATGGGCGTCCAATATGGCATCTTGGACCAAAACCCACGCCTAGGGACACTTGGTCAACATTGTAGAATGTGTCTGACACTTGTCCACAGCTCCCATCCCAAAGAGGTTGCCTATTTCCAAAATGGGCTATGACAGATGCTCTTACGACACTTATGACTGTCATAGAATCTGTCATAACACTTACAACTTATAGCTGTAAGAGAATTTGTCATACACATGCTATAAATAGAATATTCTCTTACAACACATCTTATTCCACCTTGGGGCACCCAAATATGCCTCATTCAAAGATGCTTCATGACACATGTCATTACCTATATTACAACCTTCTATTCTCGACTCTTACGTGTCGTAGATTTGTCATAGGAATCTGTCATAACCGTTTCGGTCAAACATTCCTTACACAACATAGAAGATGTCGACACATGGTAGAATATTCCTACCACTAAGTGGGACGCCTATCTCCTCATGTGAGGACAAAATAACAAGTTGTCATAATCCATGTAGGATTGACACATCACTGTGCCACATCCCACAATATGACAAAGTGGAATTTCCAATTATTTACAACATAGGCAATTGAATAATAAATACAAAAATTACAAATGTAGAGAATTACCAAGGTTGAGACACCTTAATTCCCAACATTCTCCCACTTGTCGAACACCTTGTAAGAGCCAATAGAAAAATAAGATTTAACTTCTATAGGCCGAGAGGCCCATAGACTCTGAACACCATCTAAATTTCTCTGTGCCCGCTGGCTTCGTCAATGCATCTAAAACATTCTTCAAAGTATCTACCTTCTCCAAATTTACCTTTCCATCCTCAACCATGTCCCTCACGAAGTGAAACTAAACATCAATGTGCTTGGTTATATCATGGAAAGTTGGATTCTTTGCAAGGCAAATTGCACTCTAACTGTCACAACTGATCATGATTTGACCTGCATCAACACCAATATCAGAACACAATCTCTTAAGCCTAATGGCTTCCTTACAAGAATGAGTTGCTTCCATATACTCATCTTCTATTGTGGACAAAGCAACAATAGGTTGTCACTTACTCATCCAACTAATAGCACCACCAAACAGTGTAAAAACATAAGCACTGGTGGATCTCCTGCTGTCAATGTCACCTGCCCAATCTAAATCCACAAATCCACAAATATCAATAGAATGTGGAGGTCCTGAAACATTACCATGATAGCAAATGGAATAATTAGAAGTACCCCTCAAATATCTAAACACTTGCTTAACTACATCCGAATGAACCCATCCAAGATTAGCCATAAATCGACTAAGGACTCCCACTACTTGGGCAATGTCTGGTCTTGTGCAGACCATAGCATACATCAAACGGCCAACAACACTAGCATAAGGTACTCTACTCATGTCCTCCACCTCACTTGGAGATTTTGGACAATCCTCAACAGACAACTTTGTCCCCAAGGAAACGGGAACACACAATGGTCTACAATCTCCCATGCTGAATCTGTCCAACACTGTCTTAACATACTTACTCTGACTTAACCAAAGTTTTCTGTTGGTTCTGTCTCTTCTGATTTCCATTCCTAGAATGTACCTAGCTGCCCCTAAATCTTTCATTTCAAACTGAGCTGACAACTGACATTTAAAATTAGAAATCATATTCTTACCCTTCCTAATGAGCAACATATCATCAACATATAGTGCAACAATGAGAATACGATCACCACCAAACTTATAATAAATATAGTGATCGGATTTCGATCTCACAAATCCAATTGACAACACAAAGGCATCAAACTTCAAGTACCATCTCCTAGGGGATTGCTTCAAACCATACAAAGACTTCTTAAGTTTGCAAACCAAATTTTCTTTACCTTTTACCATGTAATGCTCTGGCTATGACATGTAGATTTCCTCCTCCAAGTCACTGTGAAGGAAAGTTGTCTTCACATCCATCTATTCTACCTCCAAGTCATAACCTACCACGAGAGACAACAGGAATCGAATGGATGTCAACTTTGCAATAGGAGAGAAGATCTCACCATAATCTATACCCTCCACTTGTGAATACCCCTTCACAACCAATTTGGCCTTATACTTCTCAATACTGCCATCTTTACCAATCTTCTTCTTGAACACCCATTTGCATCCAACGGGTTTCGGTCCAGGAGGCAAAGGCACCAAGTCCCAAGTTTGATTCTTTTCCAAAGAAGCCATTTCTTCCTCTATGGCCTCCTTCCAGGAACCTGCATCCTTCATATCCAAAGCCTCTGATATAGTTCTAGGTTCATCACAGTTAGTAAGCAAAGCATAAGCACAACTAGAATCAAGCAATGTAAAACCAAACCTTTCAGGTTGCTTCCTTATCCATGTAGACCTCCTCAAGAGCTGAGGTTGAGGTTCAGCTTCTTCATCTGAGCTTTCAGAGCTGCTAGAGTTCTCCTCATCATCAGGTCCAACATTGTCTTTCTATTCAATCTTCTCACGGGTGAGAGGAAACTAAACAACATCCTCTTTCTTTTCTCTTTCTTCTCGCTGCAAAACAGTGGAAGAAGGTGTAAGCTATCTAAAGATGACACTTCTGCTATACAACACTTTTTCAGCCACGAGGTCCCAAAGCTTGTATCCTTTCACACCAACACCATAGCCTATGAAGATACACTTAACAACTTTGTTCTCCAACTTTGATCACTTCTCCCTAGGCACATGTGCATATGCCTCACAACCAAAAACACGAAGATGCCTTACTGAAGGCTTTCTACCAGAACACACCTCCATGGGTGTCTTTCCAACAAGAGCTGATGTAGGAGATCTATTTACCAGATAGTAAGCAGTGGCAACAGCTTTAGCCCAAAACTTTTGTTCTAGACCAGCTGCACTAAGCATACTCCTAGCCTTCTCCATCAATGTCATGTTCATCCTCTCTGCAACTCCATTTTGCTGCGGTGTGTATGGAGTTGTCTTATGTCTTTCAATCCCAAGTTCCTTGCAATACTTATCAAATTCTGTAGAACCGAACTCACCACCATTGTTAGTTCTCAAACATTTAATCTTTGTACTAGTTTGATTTTTAGCAAAGGCTTTAAACTCCTTAAACTTGCTATAGACTTCAGATTTGCTTCTGAGAAAATAAATCCATGTCCTTCTACTGTAATCATCTATAAAAGATACAAAGTATATAGATTTTGATAACGAAGGAACATTAACAGGACCAAACACATCAGAATGAATGAGGTCCAACGCATCAAAAGACTTATGAGAACTCAAGTAAAACTGAACATGGTTTTGTTTTCCATAAATGCAATGTTTGCAAAAGTCAAACTCAAGATTACAATCATCTAACCCCTCAATGAAGTTCTTATTTTTCAGGGTACACAGACCCTTCTCACCAATGTGGCCAAATCTCTTATGCCATAACATTGTCTTTTCTGCAGGAAGTTTAACTTCTAATGCATGATTACAACCATCAAGACTAGAAACAACAGATTTCTTCACTGCTTGCTCAGATGGTGGGGATGAAGTGACTACTGCCCTCTTTCTTGAGTCAGAAGAACTATTGCATTGTGCAATACATGCCTCCATATGGAACATAGTACCTCTCTTTGTACCCTTAGCAAGAAGCATAGATCCTCTAGTCATTTTGCATCCTTCTTTCGAAAAAACAACCTGCACACTTGCATCATTCAAACTACTTATAGAAAGCAGGTTCTATGCTAAGCCTGGGATGTGCATAACCCCATAGATGCCCTTCACTTGACCATCAGGGAATCAGATAGAGACTCTTCCTTGACCAATGATCTTCAGATGAGAGTCATCACCCAGATACAACTTTCCACCATCAAACTCCTCATACTTAGTGAACTAGTCTCGATGTGAGGTCATGTGGAATGATGCACCAGAGTCAATTAGCCACACATCATTAGATGCATGGGTTGCCAGGGCTGCGATGAATGCATCACCGTCATCTTGTGATTTGTCAGAATCTGAATCAGGAGCTTTCTTCTTTTTCTTCTTCTCCTCTTTGCACTCCTTTCAGAAATGCCCAG
Source organism: Cunninghamia lanceolata (assembly GCA_027924645.1). Taxonomy (NCBI): domain Eukaryota; kingdom Viridiplantae; phylum Streptophyta; class Pinopsida; order Cupressales; family Cupressaceae; genus Cunninghamia; species Cunninghamia lanceolata. The sequence continues at coordinate 16,421,538 of BSBN01000525.1, forward strand.
TCTTGCCACAGTTCCAACAAAGAGCCTTGGAATTTCTAGGAGATTTAGATCTCCCACGGGATTTGGATCTACCCTTCTCATCTTTCTTGTCCTTCTTCTTCCCTTTCTCCTTGGGTCTTCCACAAACTGCAAGGGCTTCTTTGGCTGCCTCAGAAGACTTTCTCCGTATCTCTTTAGATAACAGCAAAGAAACCACCTCTTCCATTTTGAATGTGGATGTAGTGCTTTTGATTGCCATGACAAGATGATCCCATGAGTCCAGTAGAGAACAAAGCAGGGTCATACATCGATCCTCCTCCTCCATCTTTACACCAATAGATGTCAATTGTGCAACTAGCATGTTAAAGGCATTCATATGCTTAGCCATAGATCCTCCATCCTCCATTCGAAGAGAATATAACTTATTTCTTAGAAAAAGTTTATTGACTAGGGATTTGGCTTGATACACATCCCCCAACTTCTTCTAAAGGAGTTTTGCAGTAGCCTCCTCATGGACATTTAACACCATAGAATCGACAAGACTAAGTCTTATGAGACCCTTAGCCTTCCGATCCTTGAGATCCCACTCATCTTGAGTCATTGTAGATGGTTTAGTTTCGTTCACACTTTCCCAAAGGTCTCGGTCAACTAACATGTCTTCCATCTTGAGCTTCCACAGCTTGAAATTACTGCCGTTGAACTTCTCTACTTCAAACCTTCTTGATGTGCTTGCCATCTTCTTTCTACAATAAGATACAGAATGCTCTGCACAGACTCCCACTCAACCTAAGATTAGCTCAAAAAACCCCTACCCAACAACTAGGACCAAAGGTGATCAAGCTCTGATACCAACTGAAAGGAAGCTATGTGTGTGGAAACGCTTCCTACACTAATCTATTGAGGAGAGGGCTATGCAAATTCAAATTTATCCTAAATATTACAGCGATGTTAAACCATTAACATGAGATATAGCAGCAAAACATAAGAGCCAGAAAGAAGACAGAAGAAGAGAGACACAAAGATTTACAGTGGGGAAAACCCTTATTGGGTGAAAAAACCCCACACTCAGAAACCTGCACAATGTATTAACAAATCTGAAAGAATGTTTACAGCACACTTGCAATGCAAGCTTCAATGGTCTTCAACACTCGTGTCTGGAGTCAATCTGGAAGCATAACAGTACCTGTAAACCTATGATACAAACTCCATCTCCAAGCACCTGTTTAAATAGAACGTACAAGGCAATTTTGGACCTTTCTTGGAATGGGTGTCCAATATGGCATCTTGGACCAAAACCCACACCTAGGGACACTTGGTCAACATTGTAGAATGTGTCTGAGACGTTTCCACAACTCCCATCCCAAAGAGGTCACCTATTTCCAAAATGGACTATGACAGATGCTCTTACGACACTTACGACCGTCATAGAATCTGTCATAGCAGATACAACTTACAGATGTAAGAGAATCTATCATACACATGCTATAAATAGAATATTCTCTTCCAACACATCATATTCCACCTTGGGGCGCCCAAATATGCCTCATTGAAAGATGCTTCATGACACATGTCATTACCTGTCATACAACCTTCTATTATCAACTCTTACATGTCATAGATTCGTCATAGGAATCCGTCATAACTATTTCAGTCAAATATTCCTTACACAACATAGAAGATGCCGACACATGGCAGAATATTCCTACCACTAAGTTGGATACCTATCTCCTCATGTGAGGACAAAATAACAAGTTGTCATAATCCATGTAGGATTGACACATCACTGTGCCACATCCCACAATATGACAAAGTGGAATTTTCAATTATTTACAACATAAGCAATTGAATAATAAATACAAACATTACAAATGCAGAGAATTACCAAGGTTGAGACACCTTAATTCCTAACACTAAGGGATTGACCTAGTGCCTTGGGGGCTCATCAATGATGGCCTTGCCTATGTGATGACGTAGAGGTAATGTAGTTCAGGGTGTGGACTATGTGGACCTAAGACCTAGGGGTTGGGAAGCCTCGAGGGCTCATCGATGATGGCCTTGCCTATGTGATAGCTCAGAGGCAATGTAGTTTGACCTTGAAGGTTGACACTGGTGAATGGGTGAATGGAAGATATGCAAAGGTTTACGATAGGATAAGGGATATGGATGGAAGGGAAGCCTTGAGGGCTCATCAATGATGGCCTTGCCTACTTGATAGCTCAGAGCTGACGTAGTTCGACAATGGTAGCAATGATGGAGTTATAATGGATGACAAGATGGACAAAGGTTTGGATGGATAGACTGATGGGACAAGATGATAAGGGCGAGAAAACAATAAGCCATGAAAGGTATCGTTATGTGATTGGATGGATGCGGTAAGAAAATATGGATGAGGACTAAAATCCTAAGAGATGGAGGAAGTGGTTTATTACTGACATTGCTTTTTTATTCCCTTGCATTGGAGTTTGTAGGATTTGACGATTGGATAAAGGGATGGGCGATAAGGGATGGAATGGATGCACACGTAAGAAAACAAGGATGTGATCTCTAAGGACTATGTCGCATAGGAATAACTCAGGATTTGACATGACAATGCTTATGAAAAGAGGGTAATAGGATTGGATTGGTTTGAAAAAGATAAGGTACATCAAGAGATTTTTTCCAAAGCATGTTTTGACATTTTGGCCCCATATCTTTATCAAGATCAAAAGAGGAATGGAGGATGAATGGATGCAATATGATAGGTATACGTAGGATAAGGATGATAGAAGGGTATGGTAAGATAGGATGGAAAATGATAGGGTCAATGTGCTCCCAAGGGTAAATGACATGGAAGATCAACCTACACATGACGCCTATTTGCCAGGTTTTCATCATGGTACTTATCCAAGGTGCCACCAAGGGTGGTTTTCACCATTGGATGAAGGGATTTTTCTTTACCCTTTTTTTTTGAATATGATTGGTGGAATATGGACAAGAGGGACTCAAGTGTCTAGTTTCATGAGAGGTGGTAGTCATACTAGGGATGGATATTATCAGATGGACCATGTCAAGTCTCATTATGCTCATAGATGTTGGTAGGGGATAGCATGAAAGTGAAATGGATAAGATAAATAATGGATTATGTAGGGAAGATAGTGGATTATGATATGGATTATGTGGGGAAGATGAAAGACTTGTGCAAAAGCATGGACCATAGGAAGGTGATGGGTGAAATAGATAGGATAATGGTTGGAAGATGGGGAGATGGAGGTATGGAAAGGAATCATGACCTAGGATTACACACACCGTGATAAACATTGAAGCTTTTGATTTGGAGGTGGTGTAGGAAGCAATGGTAATGTTTTCTTAGAAGATGGGTGACGTAGTAACTTAAGTACCCACAGACTTAACATTTTTATGATTTTTGTTTTTCTTGTGGGATTTTTAGAATTTTTGAATGGAATGGGAATTTTGGATGGAAGAGGATGGTTTGGATTCTTGAGAGTTGGATGCTTCATTTGACTTTCTTTTTTTCTTCGCGATCCATACCATTTGGCTTTTGGACTTTGCTTTTGGAGGTATGGGATTGGGTAGCTTTTTAGATGGATTTTTCTTTGAGTTTTGGCATTTGTATCCTAAGGCATTAGGACCCTTAGGATTTTTGGTTTTTATAAAAGGAGACATCTAAATGTTTATTTTTGAAGCCCATGGGTGTGGTGGAATGAATGGAATCTTCATGTTTAGATGATATGTGCATTTGTCGGTCATGATTTGAAATGTGAGGGAATGTGTAGATGGATGAATTTGGCATTGAGAGAAGTGATGGTAAAGTGGATTGAGGGATGTTAGGAGATGGAAGTAGCAGAGGTAAATTGGATGGTGGAAGGTGTATGGTCACATGATTTTGACATTTGTAGGATGATGGAGGTGGAATGACAACATATGTCTTGGGTATATGATAGGGTTTGCGATGGGAAGTGGTGGACTTAGGAGGAAAGGAGGAAGTACCAGCATATTTAGATTGTTCACCTTGGGGTGTGTATCCAAGGCCATAAGAGGGTGGAGGGACTTTGACACAGATAGGCTCCAAAATACCTTGTTCATGAAGGCCTAAGCCTTTACCTTGATAGTTCATATTATGGAGTATGCAGTGGACAATGGGATTATGGGTCATTTGGACACTAGAAGTGATCTCATTATTTGATGGGGAAGGTGAGATGGTAGATAATGGTTGTTGCTCTCCTAAGGAAGAACATCCATGGATGAAGGTGGTGAAACCAAGTGGATATGATGGGGGATTTGCAACATGATCGATAATGGGTGAGGGAGGATCATTAGGATCTTGATTATCATTAGACTCACTAAGATTCAAGGTATTGGTTTGATAATCTATGTGCACTTGGGAGCCAAGTATCTCATCAAGGGAAATGAATGTTCATGGATCATGGGTAGGGCTAGATGGAGAAGAAGTCTCTTTGCTTTTAAGGAAGGCCATGAAATAGGGTGAATGCTCAAGTAGGTCAAGAAGATTTTTATTACATGGAATATGTAGGTCTTGGGTATCTTGTTTATAGATGGTTATGGGGGTATGAATAGGATCAAGGTTTTCATGGATAAGTTCTTCATCATGAATATCACCTTGATCATGGAAAAGATATATGTTATGGATGGGTTGGATTTGGATTTCTTTCTCATGGATATGTATAGGATCAAGTTGCTCATGGATAGCTTCTTCATAGGTAATATCTTGATCATGGAAAAGATAAATGTTATGGATGGGTGGAATGAAAGCAATTTGATCTTGATTAGGATGGGGGTTTGTTGTTTCCACATGCTTAGGATTAGGTTCTTGACATACCTCATGGGTTGTTTGGATAGAAGTGGAAGGATCTTGGATAGGCTTGACATGCTCTTGAGGGTTATCATCATGAGGGGATGATGGATATTGACTTGGATTCATCGGGGGAGATTGTTCAATAGACTCAAGGGGTTGTGGACTATATGATGGGGTTGTAGGGTTGGACATGGCATTGAAAGAGTTTCTTGTAGGTTCAAGGATAGAAATTTGGTGACATGGTTGATTCCTTGCCAGTAGTCCTTGGATCACATCCTTTATAGGTGTATGGGTAGATGAATGATGTAATGGATGGATGGATTTGGGTGAAAGAGGTAATGGTGTGAGACAAAAGGTTTGTTCAATGGAATACTTTCCTACACCTTTATCCTTGATCTTGAATTTTTGTTCTACAAATTTTGATGTAGAAGATATTGAACTTGGGTCAACATTGGCTACAGAGGGTGAAGCTACATGGTTGGTGGGGATTACGAATTTGGGCTTGGATTGGATGGAATTGCAATATTGGAATGGATTAGGATCACCTTGGATAGTGATTTCTTGGCCATTATGAGGAAACTTGATACACTGGTGGTAGGTGGATGACATAGTCTTCATCACGTGTATCCAAGGTCTTCCAAGGAGAATATTATATACTAGTTCCATGTCAAGCACTTGACATACCACATCTTTCACTACTGGTTCCACTCTGATTGGGAAAACAATGGTTCCTTTTGATTTTCTTTCTTCTTCATTGTAAGCTTTGATGGTGATTTTCTTTTTAGGATCAATGACATTCTCTGAAAACCCCAATGCAAGGATTAGTTTTAAAGTGTAGATATTTAAACCTACCACCTCCATCTATTAGGACTCATTTTATTTTATGCTTATGGATGAAGGTTTCAATATGGAGGGATGCATTGCATAGTTGGGTGATAGACATATCATCTTTTTCTATGAAGGATAAGAAATGGGGTGTAGTTAGATGACCTACCATGGCCTGAAATTGCTCTTCAACTATATTGGTTGGGATGGTAGTTTCCAAGAGAGCTTTTTTGAGGATGGCTTTGTGAGACAGAGATAGATTTAAAAGCTCCAAAATGGATATATGTGCTAGTGTTTTATGGAGTTGGTCAAGGACGCTATATTGGTTGGACGTGGAGGATGGCTTGGATGAAGCCCCTTGGAGAGTAACTTTTCCACCATGAGTGGTTACATTACAATTGAGCTTTCTATTTATAGTGATCACATTCACATATGAGTCACTTTCAGAGATGTGGTTAACAACATTATCATATGACACATTTGTGTAGTTGGTGTTGTTACCACCATTATTGTTTTGATTTGAAGGACCTCCCTTCTCATAGTTGGGGAACATATTTTTGAATGCCAAATGGTCATCATTAGATACGTCTCCATTTATTTTTTTTACTTTTTGATTAATCATGTCTTGAACGATATTCTTTAGTCTTTAACGGTCATTATTTTTGTGACCCTTGCTTCTATGATATTCACAAAAGTGTGAGTCTTTCCACCAAGGAGGTTTAATTTTTAGTTCATAATCTCGCACTGTTGGAAGAGTTATGAGATTGTTTGATATGAGCTTTTGTAGGGTAGATTCGATTGATTCCCCTAATGGTGTAAACTTTCAATGAGGAGGAAAGTTTGTGGATCATGGTTCATTTTTTTGAGGTTTGTTCAATGGTGTGTTGTTTTGTACATTTTATAGATTAAAGATTGGTTTCTTTGGCACCACATGTTTAGCATCAAAAACACCATCATTCACAATGTTTTTGTTTTTGGTCCAAAACCTTGGCTTGTCTATGTTATTACTTGAACTAGGGGTGTCTTTGTACAGTTTTATTTCCCCTTTACTATCAAGGATTTCTCGATGAGTAGCCCCATTTCAATGACCTTAATGAAAGTAGTTGGACATTGTATTTGGATTTGATAGCTTAGTTCCGTGGATAGATTGTGAACAAAAATTTCTATCATTTGCTTCTCCGGTATGTGGTAAGGACAATTGCTTGCAAGTTGTCTCCATCTTTGTAGGAAAGAGGCAAAGGATTCTCCCCCTTTTTGCTTGTTATTACAAAGGTCCAACATGGAGATTTCATGTTCAATATTGTATGACAAATGTGTGACAAATTTATCCACTAGTTCATCAAAAGTGCGGATGTCAGGAGGTAGGCAAGAGAACCACTACATATCTTGTCCTCCTAAGCTTCTTCAGAATAGTTGCATAAGATATGTTTCATTGTGTGCAACTTCTAGACATGCGGCACTAAATTCCCTTATATGATCTCTTGGATCACCTTTTCCTCTATATTTGTTGAATTTTGCAACCTCAAACCTTGAGGGAAAAGGTATCATGAGCAAAGATTTATCAAATGGATAAGGTAAGATCTCCTCAAGGGAGTAGTGTTTTGTGGTTGTCCCACTTTGGATGTCCACCAACTATTTTTGCAAGGTTTGGATTTGTGTTGTTAATGTGTCCAAGGGATTGAATGTATCCTTAGCCTTTTCTGAATTAGAAGCATTTTTGTCATTTTTGGAGCCATCTTTCAAAGACTCAGCTTCATTTGAGGAATTGATCTCTCTTAGATTTGAGACATCAAAATTTGAGGGCAACTTAGCTCTTTGTTGAGCTAGCATAAGAAACTATTTATGAGGATCTGTGGCAATGACCCTATCCATTATCTTTTAAAATATTGGATCTTGAAGGTGTTCAAGGATTTCCTCTTTGTTAATTTCCTCTTCATCAGAATTGTGCCCACTATTGTGAATGGAAGCCATTTTTTGCTTTTGTTTTACTTGGGACCTAGTTTGAACCATGCAAGTTTGAGATGTGGGTGAAGTTGGATTGTGAGACTTGGTGGACTTGGTTTGATGTTTTGGTATGAAATGATTTGAGGGTGAATTTAGTTGAATATGTTTTTGATAAGATTTTGCTAAGGTTTTATATTGATCTATGTTGTCCAAACAATGTGCTCTTGAGCTAAAAGGTAGTCAAAATAGGGATAATTGATCAACACTATTGATATAGACTATTCTTTTATCAAGATTACACTAGCACAGTTTTGAGATGAAGGATGATTGATCTTGTTATGAAACTAACTAGATTTGTTTGAATTTGGTAGAGTCTCAATAACACCTAGATGAAAATCTTGGTTTGGTTTGAATGCTCGTGGGAAGCAAAACAGTGGTATGCAAAGGCGATGTTTGAAAATGGTATGAAGGTGAATTTGCAAGGTTGAAGTTATTTCCCAAGTGTGTACTAGAGCAAAAAGGGTACTCAGAAATGGTTTCACTTTTGTCTCAAAATGTACGGAACAACTCTCTGTTGTGAATGTACAACGTTAGATGCATAGGAATAAAGGGCAAATACGCAATTCTGTATTGTGTATGCACAGGGTTGTGTTTTAAATGTGCAGTACTATGTTTTAAATGCGTAGTACTATGTTTTAAATGCACGAAAAGGTATATGCATAGCAAGACGGTGTAAATGCGCAATAGTAGTGAATGCGCATCAAGATTTAGTAAATGTGTAGCAAAGCAATGTAAATGCACATGCCTATAGAAGTTTTTCTTTTTGTCTTAGTTTGTCAATCTTGGCTTGTTTGCACATTTTCCTAGGATGCTCTAAAGTTTCTGGTACTATTTTTTTTACTCAAGTTATTGCTAGAAAACACAATAAAAAAGAAGTTTGTCATGATTATTTGATACAATTTTGATAAATGTAAAAACAAACAAGTACAATCCTAAGGATGGCAAGGACAATATTTGTTGAATTCCAACTTGGATTTTACTCCAACCACTTACATAAAGGTAGAAAGTTAGCAAATTAGTAGCACCGGCTCCCCCTTACAGTGCACTCACTTCTCATGCATACCAAGTTACAATCCCTCTGAAGAGTTTGATTTTCTGTCTCCACACTAGATGAGTGTATGACGTTGAATGGCTTTAAAGGACTTCCTCCTGCATCAACAAATAGGGGTTTTTGGCTTTCTAAAATAATTGACTTTTTAGTTTGAGCATCCGTTCAGGTGGTTATACATGCGGTGATTCGCTCCATTATGGAAGCTTCCCAGTCTAAAGAGGTTAGGCTCAACAGAGTTAAACGCACCACAAGGGTACTATGGGAAACATTTGTTGGTATAACACAACAGCACCCATTGTTTGTGTCTTTCAACACAAACAAAATTTATTTATAGTGGTTTAGAAGTGGCTTGGCTTTAGCCTGTTACTACTTGAGGTCATCCCACTTGGAAGAAACACAATCCTAAGGGTAGGCCTCTTCTAAAGGTTACACAAATAAAATGATGAGTTTGGAATTTTGGTCACCCAAGAAGGGGAGAGCATAGTCCTATCATCATTTTCAAGCATAGTAGATACTGGTTCTTTATCCTCCTAGAGTTAAAAAACAAAAACTAGGTGTATTTTACTCTACCAAGCACACTCCATTGACAAGATAGCAAAAACTTGGAAAAGATGGTTAATTTTATCCTCCTAAACAAGTCTATGTGAAGATTGTTGTTGAAGAATTAAACAAATTACTTTCCCCAATTTAAGCTGAATGATAGTTTGTAGTGCAAGATAGCAAAATGAAAAATTTGTTCATTTTTATCCACCTAGGTTGGGACTATGTGCGAATTGTAATGCAACAGTACAATTTACTGCCTCCTAATTAGATCTAGGTGAAAATTTGCATGAAGATGTCAAATTACTTCCTCCTAATTAAGTCTAGATGAAGATATGATGCAACTAAATGACTAAACTAGCTTTCTACACCTGCAAGATCATTCTGTCAAAAGCCTCCATTTGATGATCAAAATACCTGAAACAAAAGTTAGTATGAAAATTTTACAACTTTCATACAACTCTCTGACATGAATCGGATGCATTGAAATAGAGAATGGATGCACAGAAAGATAGAATAAATGTGCAGGAATAGAAATGCGCGGAAAGATCCAACAGATGCACATAAATAAGTTTTAAATGCGTAGACATAATGAATGCACTGAAAGAGTGATCAGATGCATAGAAAGAATCTTTATATGTGTCAGACTGTCATTTTCATCATGGATACACAAAACTGGAAGAATGAATGTGCCAGAACGACATGTCATGACTACAACTTGACCAAAAACTCAAAATAGAGATTAGAAGTAGGGTAGTGGCCCCACGGTGGGTGACAAATGTTGTTGAACTTCTGAATCATAGTAAAAACTACTAAATATCCAATAAATTCAATGAAATTGATGCAAATACAATAAACAAAGATATTACTTTCGTAGATCCTATTCACCTCGTAGCTTCCATTGTTGCCTATTTCATATTGATCTTATGTATGATTTTAGCTCTTAGAAGTTGTACATCCTTGCTATTGAAGATGACAATAGGATAATGGCTATGATTGGATTTTGCAATGAAGATTAAACTAACAATGCAACTTTAATGAAGATGGATGGTGGAGATATGGACACATGATTAGATGATTATGATGATAATGAGGTTATGAAAATGCAATAAGGATACTTATCCAAAGGCATGCTAGTAGGATTTCTGTAGAGTAAGATTGCTAAAGATTGAATGGATGCAAAATGGGTGCGAGAACCTTGTTTATATAGGCTGAGGAGAGGCCAAATCCAAGTGTCAATAGATCCATGACTGGAGGAATTACCTGACATGTACGATTGAGGAAGCTTGAGAGAATGTGCATGAATTAGAAGAGGACAAGTGTCCAAGCCTCTTTAATGAGTTATGGGAGTTAACAGAATATATTGAGGAGTTAACTAAATATATTGACCAGTTAAGTGAATTGATTGATTAGATAACTGATTTGACTGATGGGCTAACTAATCTTGATTGGAGGATAAATAGGACATGTGGGTGAGGGGATATTAGCTATTTAAGTATTAAAAATATTTAATTATGTGTGCAACATGGTGAGGTGGAAGAATGACATGGATGAGATGATGTGGAATTATGGAATTTAGGAATTTGGAATAGAGGAATTTGAGATTAATTAAATAATTTAGGATTATTTAATTAGATGAGACATTAGAGGAATTAGGATATTTAATTAAATAAAATGATTTTTATTTAATTTTGGGATAATGAACCAATCAAATAAATTAGAATATTTATTTGATTGATAGAAAAATAAGAATTAAAATAAATATTTAAAATATTTATTTAGTTCGACACAAGCCAATTTTAGGTGTATACACAAATGTCTTCAAAACCCTAACTAGGCAAAACATGTCAATTCATTACAATTTCTCTGTATTTTGACCTATGCTATGCACAAAAACATTTTCCCTCCATTTGCAAATGAATGAAAAGAAGATTATATACTATTCCAAAATTGAAGGAAGGAATGAAATAAGGAGCCTTGACCACATGCAGACCTAAACATGGAGACCATATTGTTTACCTCACTTTCAAATAGGCCTAGTCAAAAATACCTTCAATTTTGAGTGAAAGATCACGCTTGAGTACAAGGAATTCACCACAAGAGGGTCCATAATAGTCTTGAAATGCCTAGAGTTCACCTATCCAACAAATTGATCTCCAAAATGAGCAATAATGGCAGCCTAGGAGTCGTTGAGACGTCAAATTGTGTCTTCTACATGTTGAAGGAGGTTTTTGGAGGGAGGGTTTGAATATTGTAGAAAAAAACAGGCACCCGGATGCGAAAACAAAAGTGGGAAGGGATTTGCAGGGTTTGGGGGTGTTTGGAATTTGTAGGTCCAGAGTGATGATCAAGATATGTGGAAGAACGGTAGGGATTCGAAATGTACAGATATGAAGGGGATCAAGATGCAAAGGATGAGGGGGAAGCCAAAACTATGGAGATCTAGGGTGGAACTAGATATGAAGGAGTTTAAGAGGGAGAGGGATATGAGGATAGGAATTGAATCTAGATGTGTGGGGAAATGGGGGGGATCTAGATATATCCATATCCAAATCAAAATTCTATAGAAGGGAGTTGAAGGAGAAAAACATAGGTTTGAGGGATAACCAGATCTGTGGAGATCTAGGGGTAGTAGGACTTCCAAGGGGTAAAGGATATATATAGATCTAGATAATAGTTCTACTAAGGGGAAATAGAGGAGGAAAGAAAGAGTTGAAGGGGATGTGAATGCATCCACATATGGGTCAAAGATGCGCAAAAGGAAATTTACAGAGATGCGAAAGAGAAAGGGATGTGTGAAGGCAAAGGGAGATAGGATATAACCATTTCCTAATGAAAACCCCACATATTTGGTTGGGGCACAAAGTTTCACAGATCCTGATGGGGTCAAAACTCCCACTAGAAACATAAAGACTAAGGAAACTTGGGTTTTTTAGGATTTTACAAAATTTTATCAAGATTGTGAGCACTCCTAAGCACAAAACAAAGCATTCCACATAGGATTTTAGGATTTTAATGGATTCATGGGAAAAATTAGGCTAGAAAAATAGGTGTCAACATAATCTAAGTATACTCATGTTGTTTTTAAGATTAAAATATTGGTGCCTTAGAAGTAATGCTGATGAAAATTGAGGGTTTTCTTGGTGAAGGATAGCTTTGGACTATATGTTCCCTAGTCAGTAAACTTTGTATTTATTTTTGTATTTTCGTTATGTTTTTGTAATGTATACAATAGGTGAAAGAATGTTAGCTTTTAGGTGTGTTGTACACCTTGCAATCCTAGTTAATATTAAATAAATAGATCCCTCTTAGAATAAGAATCCAACCTTGGGGAAATCTATGAGATGCATGTTTTCCAATTGGATTGTATATTATGCCCCATGTATGAAGTATGTAAGAACATCTATGAAGTTGTAAAATATGTGTAAGAGAATCTATGTTGTGTGTAAGAGGGACATGTAAGAGAATCTTTTAAGAGAAATTAGTGCCCCTAATTAGAGCACTTGTTTTTACCAAGTGTACTTCTTGTTTGTAGGAGTCAAGGAATCCCACGTGGAGTGTTGGAATGCATGCGTGGGTTTGGGCACCCAAATTGGGATTGTAGTTTTGGAACCCAACCCTAGTTTGCTAGTTTACAATATCCTATAAATCAGACACTTGATAATTAGATTGATACAAGCTTGCTATGATAGGTTTCCATAACAAGGTTATGCTATTGGATTGATCACAAGTTGAAAAGAAACTCATAGATACATTGATAAGTGATTTTTAGAAAATACATGAGTTAGATTAGATAGAAGGCAAAATATTAGATAGGTATCATGTTGTTTATAGTTATGTCAACAAAAGTCAAATCTCTTGTATATTATATTCTTGTTCTTTAGATAATATATTAAATTATTGCTATGTTATTTATAAGTTTTTTTTGAAAGGTTTTCCCAAAATAAATTTGGTGTTTTATATGTATTGTAATTACATTGTATGCTTCATTTTCCATTCTATTGCATAGTTGAATTGATTACTATTTATTATTTCTTTTGTTTGAGATGATTAGCTCCTATTATTTCATTTCAACTATGAGATTTAAAGAACTTAGCCATTATCTATTTGTTGTTTGCTAAAATTTAAAAGTGGCCATCTATCAGTTTAGGATAGTTGCAGTGAGATAATTATTTATATTATGCTCTCCCAACACAAGTGGAAATTATGGAAAAAGTACATTTTTCTCCCCTTTAGTCTTTCATGCACTCGATTGACATATTGAAAGAAAATATCTCATATTACAAAGAATTTTATAACTATGGTAAGACAACAAATGTGCGGGTTGCATAATATCTTCAAATCTTAAAAGAACAACATTTCTTCAAAATAGAAACCATTCATTGATCTTCTTTAGCAATGCCATAATCACCTGTAGTCTTAGGAGCCTTGTAGATACTTTTATGCATAGTTAAATAAAAGTAATCACAAACTTTGATATAAAAATCATGATATCAATGAGCATGCAACTTATAAAATAGTTTCTAGATTGTTATGGTTGATGAGGAAATCCAAGAAGGGAAAGCATGACGAGGGAATTATAGGGAACAAAAAATTACATCAACTAGATCCAGATGGATTTCCTGTTGAGTTCTTTCAAACTTTCTAGGATATTTCCAAAGATGATATTTTGAAGGCTTCTGAGGAATTATGCACCTCAAAGCAAATGTTCAAAGACCTTAATAACTCTTTTTTGGCTCTGATTCTTAAGAAAGATCATGTTTTGCATTTTTCTAATGTCCAACCCATATCTCTTTATAATAATATCTATAAGATTTTTTCTAAAACTATTACTTAGTATTGAAAATAACTCCTATCATTAGCACCTAGGAATGTTCCATTTGGACCTACAACTAGATGTTGGGGTCCCTCCACAATAACATCTATCAGTCTTTATCAACTTAAAACCATTTGGCTATGCCAACAATAAATGCATTCTTGTAAAATGCCCTATTTGCATTCAATGTAATATTGTCAAGAGTCATATTTAATGTTCTTCACCTCGTGGGACAAAACTAACAATGCCAACATGTTAGGGTGGGTAGGTGAATGCTAGAGGAGGTCTTTTTTTTTTCTGAGGGGTCTTGATCCTTCTATCCTACATAGTTCTAGCAAAGTCTCTTAAGAGACCTAAGAGCAAAATGTTGCCAAACTTTGACAAAACAGTTCTCAGAATTTGTGGCCCCTAGGAATATTTCATTTAAACATATAATTAGATTTCAAGTTGGTCCATAATGACCTCTGTTAGTTTTCATCAACTCAAAATTATTTGATCATGTCAACAATGAATTCATTCTTACAAAATGCCTCAGTGGTGTTTAGTGCAATGGTGCCAAGATTCACATTTTTTGTTCTTCACCTCACGAGATTGAATTAATAGTGCCACCATGTTGGGGTGGGAAGTAAATTCTAGATGAGGCATCATTTCATTTCTGAGGGGTCCCAATCCTTCTGGGATACACAATTCCAACAAAGTCTCTTAAGAGACCTAATATAAAAAACTACCAAACTTTGACGGAGTGGTTCTCAAAATTTGTGGCACCTAAGAATGTATTGTTTGGACCTATAGATAGATGTCAGGTCCCTCCATAATAACCTCTCTCAATTTTTGTCAACTTGAAACTATTTGATTGTGCTAACAATGATACATATTTGTAAAATGTCTTAGTGGCATTCAGTGTAATGGTGCCAAGAGTCACATTTTTGTTCTTCACCTTGTGGGATTGAATCAATTATGCCAACATATCTTTGGGTGGGTAGGTAAATTCTATAGGAGGCCTCATTTCATTCTCAAGGGGTCCTAATCCTTCTAAGCTACATAGTTTTGACAAAGTTTCTTAAGAGACTTAAGAGCAAAAATTACCAAACTTTGATGGAGAAGTCTTGAAATTCATGGCACCTAGGAATACTCTTCTTAGACCTACAACTAGATGTTGGGTCCATCCATAATAACCTCTCTTAATTTTTGTCAACTCAAAACTTTTTGACTATGCCAACAACAAATGCATTCTTGCAAAATGCTTAGTAGTGTTTAGTGTAATGGTGCCAAGAGTCACATTTTTTGTTCTTCACCTGATGGGACTGAGCTGACAGTGCCAACATGTTGGGGTGGGTAGGTGAATTCTATAGGAGGCCTCTTTTCATTCCCAAGGGGTCCCAATCCTTCTAAGCTACATGATTCTGGCAAAGTGTCTTAAGAGACCTAATGGACAATGCCAACACATCGAGGTTTAGGATTTTTATAGTGGATCTTGTTGATTTCCCTTGTAGCATCATCAAGTGAAACCTAGTGTATGCGAGATTGTGTCATGTGGCCAAAATTTTAATGTAATAATAATGTCACTCAACCATGGTGCATGAACAAGCATGCTAGGTAAACCATAAAAGATTGATGCATTAGTAGACCCCTCACATAAAATCCACAGAATCATCATGATACATGAAATCTATCACACATATTTCATTAGAACCTTGATTCCATACAATCATTATGATGCATTAAATCTATCACATATATTTTATTAGACCCTTCATGCAAAAGGCATAGAATCATCATGCACAATAGACAATGTGCCTCAACCATGATGTATGAAAAAGCACACTAGTCACATTTTAGGAGTTTGTGCAACCTTAAAACAAAATCCTTAGAATTGTCATGCACAAGAGTCAATGTCACTCAACCATGATGAATGAACAAACATATCATAAGATTTTGATGTAACCAAGTTAAGAAAAACCATTATAAATCTATGAACCATATGCCATTAGAGTCTTGAAACAAAGTTCATATAACTTAGTGACATATATGTCATTATACCCTTCATGCCAAGTCATGCAATCATCATTTATAAGAGTCAATGTCACTCAAATATTATTTATCTCAAAGATTATTGATAAAAGTTGAATTCTTATTATAACTCACTCATAAATTAAGAAAATATCAATAAATGATTGTTTTTGCAATGTAATATACAATACAAAAACAACAAGTGTATTAAATATTTCAAACATTTATTATCAATATACTGTAAGTTACATCACCATTTAAATATTATACTAATTACTATTATCTCTTAATTATTATGATCAACAAGTACATATTACTCAACATCATTTATTAATTATATGTATTATAAATATTATACTAATACTTATTATTTGGTATTTATATATTTATCTAATTCATATAATATAATGTCAACCAACTTAGATAATATTTGATTGTTATTATGGATAAGGATAAGGATAAGGGTAATATTCAATATAAATTAAGGTAATTTGACAATTACCATAATTAAAATTCTAGAAAATTATATGAACAACCACAAAATAGATTTATAATAGGAAAATTCACCCTAACACTTAACTTCAATAAATATACAAATTAATTTTTTATTAATTAAAAAATTATTTTTCCAGTATAACAAAGTAAATATAATAATTCATATTTACTAATACTTTCAATTAATGTTTTTTAATGAATACTTCCTGTTAAACTTTATATTAAAAAAAAGTAATAGTACAATATTCACTAAAAAAAGGAGGGTAGTAGAGAGACACACCCACAAAACTAAACCAAAACAAATAAAAAGACACCTATTTAATTAATTAATTATTAACTATAATTTCTAACAAATAAAAAGACACCTATTTATTTTTTAAATATTTAGACTACCTAAGTATAGTTTAAACATATAAATGAAAATACTTTTCCCCTGTGCGACTGTTTGTAAAATCCAAGGTTAGAACTACACCTACTCCATTTCCTTCCTATGAACAAGCACCATCAAAATGCATCGTGCATACATCATTATCCTCAGAACAAGAAGGCATTGGAGACAAGGTTAGATTAGTGCAAAAATTGATATTGTCATCAAAGTTTCGACAAAAGTTGTCATGTTCTTAATCCGAGTCAT
Organism: Cunninghamia lanceolata; assembly: GCA_027924645.1. NCBI lineage: Eukaryota > Viridiplantae > Streptophyta > Pinopsida > Cupressales > Cupressaceae > Cunninghamia > Cunninghamia lanceolata. Next base: position 16,438,705 of record BSBN01000525.1, read on the forward strand.
ATTACTTTTCATTTCTAGGTTTTTCTAGATCCTCCATAATGCAACCCATCTTCTTCTTTCTATGTAACTTAACCTCTTTTCCATCAACAAGTATTGTGGCATAAGACAAATCCATTTGCAGACTACCACCAATTGAGGCTGCTCATTTTCTTGACAACAACATATCTGATTTGGAAAGACATTCGACTATGATGATATCCATTACAAAACATTTATTAGTCCATAGGCAGCCAATTGCACTCCCACACCTTTCACAACTCCAATAACATTCACTTCCCTTGATTCCATTTTAAAACATTTACCATAGGTCTTGGACACCTTCAATCCCAACAATTCCATGACCTCCCAAGGCATTACATTGCTTGACACACTAGAATCTAACATGCAATTATGCAATAGGCATCCATTTATCAACAATGAGGTGTAAAAAGGGTCAATCCTATTTGAATCATGCATAGACATAGTCCCAGGTAAACCTCAAGTATCCCTTCTACAATGTCTTCATAATATTTCTCTTCATGGTCACGTATGGGAATTTTTTGACTCTCTAATACAGTTGGCGTAGTGATTTATTGTAGCAGCCTATCCTTATGTTCTAGAATTCTAAGCAATTCAGGGGCCAGGACAACAATTTTCATTTGACTTAAACATTGAGCCATATCAATGGGAACATAACTAGGTAATGAGGTGGACAAAGGAACAATAACAACACGATTGTCTGGAATAGAAGGGAATATTTGATCTGCATTAGGTGTGGACTTCTCTTCATGAGAATTCTTTACTGCCCAATCATGCTTGTTGTCAAGATTTGCCCCCTTTGGTTTTTGATGATTAGCTACTAATGCCTTTACATTTGGGATGTACTTTTTGTTGCAGTGGTGATTTTTTCTTAGGAGCTGATTTCTTTGTGTTCTTATTTGTTGCATGTCTCTTCTCAACATCATCACTTTTTGCTTTCCTTTGTCAGTAGCTAGCTTAGACACCTTTGGTGATACCACATTATGATCATTACTATGGGAATTCACATGTCTATTCCAGAGCTGATATCCACTTTAGGCCTGCATGACTGCACCCTCCATGAAAGATTTTAATGTCCTCCTTAGAAGGTCTAGACTTCTTATACTTTTGTTGCATGATCTCTTTTAAATGTTGAAAATCATGAGGTGAAACATTATGTTGTCCATGGATCTCAACAGATTCATATTGGAAGAAATCATCCTCCTCATGGTCATCAAATTGATTTATGTCACCTTCTTCATAGTATTTAGCAGCTCCATCATTTGGGAAGTCACCTTCCTTGGATATGCCAACTGTAACAACACAATTTGTAGGGTCATGAGGCAAGAAACACACCTCACACCACAAAGTATCATATTGCATATTCACATAGTCTTTTCTTAGAGGGTTAGGAGTGTTGTCATCCTGTGCTCTTGAGTTTCCTTGCCTTGGAGCAACCTGCTTATCCACATTTCCTAATTTCTTTGACCAATTATTTGACCAATTATGAAGCCTCTACCCCTCATTGAAATGAGTAGCAACATTGTTATGAGGAAAACCTTTCTCATTTCTTGAAACTCTATAGGATAAATCTTTTACTACTCCCATTAACTTGTCTAACTTATATTCAACAGTGATAGGTTTGTTTGAAGCTGCTACATCTGGTTTTAGGATTTTCACATTAGCTCTTTTGACATGTTTCCTAGATGCTCTCATGTTTCTTTCTATGTTAATTTCTAGGGTGTAGGCCTCTCTCAAGGTTTGAGGATTCTTGTCACAAAGACAATACCCTATCTTTGCATCAAATGCTCCATAGTAGAGAACCATGCACATTGATTCATTTGGTGTAAGATTGGGAGGAACCTTTCTCATTATCATCACAAACTAGCTATTAAATTCAGATACATTCTCATTTAACCCTTTCTTGATTGCTATCAATTCATGGGTGGAAAAATTGAGGTCTATTCTACCTCCATACTGTAGTCTGAATACCCTCATAAACTCACCCCAAGAATCAATGCTTCTATCTGATAAGATTTTGTACCATTCCTTAGCACTTTCTTCTAGTGACTGAGAAAAAAGTTTCATCATGACATCCTCATCCTCTATCTCGTATTCATCAATTACATTGATAAATCTCTTGAGGTCTTCTTCCCTAGTGACAACATTGTTCCCTTGGAACTTAGGCACTTTACCCTGGATTTCATTTGGAATTAGATTGGGGTAATTTGAGATACCATAAAAGTATAGCTTCCCATACCTCTCTAATCCCAAGGGATGTCTTGGTGGTGCAACTCTCTAAGCATGTCTCCTATTAGGAGCTCTCACATTTTGATGATTACCCTGCTAATTTTGCTCATGATTTCTTGATGTCTGTTAGGAACATTTTGGGGTTGAGGAGGAGCTTATGGCCTATTTTGTTGTGCATTTTGTGGCAACTGAGCTTGTTGTAATTTGATTTGTTCTTTGAAATCTATTTGTCTCTATTTGCAATTATCCAATAGGTCTAGGCTTTATCAATCACCCTTTCCCTACACTCATTCTCTACTTGTGTAGCAATATCAACATCATAGAATGGAGCCTCTTGTTTAATTTCAGTCTCATTTATAGAAGTAGGAGAATGAGATCGTGATCCCACTCTTGTACACATCTTCTATTTGTAAGATTTGGATTGTCCAAATATTGATATTGTACATCTAGAGATATTCTTCTATTATTTCCAACCGTGTTTAATGAATCCTTAGGAATACCATACTCATATTTGTGATTTCTTCTATCGGATATACCAATTCTATCACCAGAATCATCTGAAGATGGATATTGATCTACGTATGCATCATTTCTAATAGAAGGACCATCATTATCTCTTTGATAGGTTTATTTGGCAGACATACCTTTGTTTGTATCTTTCCATACAGTACACTACCTCCCTGAAGGTGTTGCCATATTATCTGGTTGTTTCTTTCCTCTTTCCATCTCTAATTTCTTTCCTTTGTACTTTACTAAGTTTTAGCTAAACAAAGTCACCACTCTTCACTTGGGAAGAGAAAAAATTTCATTACCAGTATAAGATTTAGGAAAACAACCAATAATTTAATCAATTCCCTAGCAATGACACCAATTTTGTTGGTGCACAAATTTGATGCTCCTCCAATCCCTAAAGTTGACCAATTCTTGAGTGCCAGGGGTGTCAAACTCAATAAAGTGATTATTGACTTATCTTTAGGATGAGGCAACTAAGGATAACATGGTTAAAGTGGGTAAGACCTTCTTCATGTTTTGGCTCTGTTAGACCAAGGGGGTATTCCCTAAGATGTACAAGAGATAGATTTTACAACAATAGTATAATAAACCCTAGGTCAAACCATACCCAATGCATATGAACTCCCAAATTTGTCACCAAGCCACCTATAAACTGGTTTGATGGATTCAGGGTACTACACCTTTATAAAATAGAGAAACAACCATGTGGGAACTTCAAATAATGGTATTGAAACCCCTAATACATTAGCATTCCTCAAGAACATAGATGTGGGTAAAACAAAGAAGTAGAAATAGGTAATATATTTGTATTTTGTTGTGTTTGAAGGTGTGAAGGAAAATGGGTGTTGAGCAGAAAATAGATTGGTGCCTACTTTAGCTAGGGCCATAGAGTCAAGACAAACATGCAAAGGGGACAACAAAGTAACCAAATTTTCCACCTAATCAAGGAAACAACAAAGATAATGTTGATAACCTATTATGTAATTTGGGATCTACACAACACAGTAACTATAATAGGATTGTAGGGCTAAACTACAAGCATTCTTCAATGATCCATGGGTACATACCAAATTTCATGCATTCAAATAGAGGATACCATTATAACAACATTGTAAAAGTGTTTTATGGTCCACATAGACTAATCGGTGATGTAAAATGCTAAAAACAACAAAATGTGAATAGGGTATACAATAAATATACCAAAAACTCAACACACACCCGACGAGACACTTGAAAAGAAACTAAATCTATATGCTTAATTCATTCTTTGCATATTACAATGTCCATTCATTGATTTTGAATAAGAATCTGACTAGAATTACAATACAAATGTCTTCAAAACCCTAACTAGTTGAAACATGCCAATTCGTTACAAATTCTTTGTATTTTGACCTTTGCTCTGCACAAAAACATTTTCCCTCCCATTTGCAAATGAATGAAAAACACATTATATACTATTTCAAATTTGAAAGGTGGCATCAAATAAGGAGCCTCAACCACATGTAGACCTAAACATGGATACCATGTTGTTTACCTCACTTTCAAATGGGCCCAGTTAGAAAAACCTTCAATTTTGAGTGAAAGATCATGCTTGAGTACAAGAAATTAATCACAAGACAGTCCACAATAGTCTTGAAACACTTGGAGTTCACCTACCCAACAAATCAATCTCCAAAATGAGTAATAATGGTGGTCTAGGAGTCATTGAGATGTCAAATAATGTCTTCTACATGTTGAAGGGGGTTTTTGGAGGGGGGTCTAAATATTGCAGAAAAACAATAGGCACCTGGATGTGGAAACTCAAGGGGGAAGGGATTTGTGGGGGTTCAGGGGTGTTTGGAATTTGTAGGTCCAGAGTGATGATCAAGATATGTGGAAGAATGGTAGGGAACCAGAATGTGGAGATACGAAGGGGATCAAGATGTGGAGGATGAGGGGGGAGCTGAAACTACAGAGATTTGGGGTGGAACTGGATATGAAGGAGTTTGAGAGGGAGAGGGATGCAAGGATAGGAATTGAATCCAGATGTGCAGGGAAATGAGGGGATCTAGATATATCCATATCCAGATCGAAGTTTCGTAGGAGGGAGTTAAAGGGGAAAAGTAGAGGTTTGAGGGATAACTGGATCTGTGGAGATCCTGGGGTAGCAAGACTTCCATGGGGTAAAGGATATATCCAGATCTGGATAATAGTTCCACTAAGGGGAAATAGAGGAGGAAAGAAAGAGTTGTTCAAGGGATCGGGATGCAGGGGTTGGAAGGGGATGTGGATGCATCCACATCTAGGTCAAAGACGTGCAAAAGGAAATTTATAGGGATGTGAGAAAGAAAGGGATGCGTGAAGGCAAAGGGAGCTAGGATATATCCATATCTTGATGAAAACCCCACATATCTGGTTGGGGCACAAAGTTTCATAGATCCTGATGGAGTCCAAACTCCCACTAGAAACATAAAGACTAAGGAAATTTGGGGTTTTTAGGATTTTGTAGAATTTTATCAAGATTGTGAGCACTCCTAGGCACAAAACATTAAAGCATTCCACATAGGATTTTAGGATTTTCAATGGATTCATGGGCAAAATTAGGCTAGAAAATTAGGTGCCAACATAATCTAAGTATACTTATGTTGTTTTTAAGATTAAAATATTGGCACCTTAGAAGTAATGCCGATGAAAATTGAGAGGGTTTTCTTTATGGAGGATAGCTTTGGACTATATGTTCCCTAGTCAGTAAACTTTGTGTTTTTTTTTGTATTTTCCTTATGTTTTTGTAATGTATACAATAGGTGAAAGAATGTTAGCTTTTAGGTGTGTTATACACCTTGCAATCCTAGTTAATATTAAATAAATAGATCCCTCTTGGAATGAGAATCCAACCTTGGGGGAATCTATGAGATGCATGTTTTCCAATTGCATTGTATATTATGACCCATGTATGAAGTATGTAAGAACATCTATGAAGTTGTAAAATATGTGTAAGAGAATCTATGTTATGTGTAAGAGGGATGTAAGAGAATCTTTTAAGAGAAATTAGTGCCCCTAATTGGAGCACTTATTTTTACTAAGTGTACTTCTTGTTTGTAGGAGTCAAGGAATCCCACGTGGAGTGTTGGAATGCATGCATGGGTTTAGGAACCCAAATTGGGATTGTGGTTTTGGAACCCAACCCTAGTTTTCTAGTTTACAATATCCTATAAATCAAACACTTGATAATTAGATTGATACAAACTTGTTCTGATAGGTTTCCATAACAAGGTTATGTTATTGGATTAATCACAAGTTGAAATGAAACTCATAGATACATTGATAAGTGATTCTTAGAAAATACATGTGTTAGATTAGACATAAGGCAAAATATTAGATTGGTATCGTGTTGTTTATAGTTTTTCAACACAAGTCAAATCTCTTGTATATTATAGTCTTGTTCTTTAGATAATATAATAAATAATTATTTCTATGTTATTTATAAGTTTTTGTTGAAAGGATTTCCCAAAATAAATTTGGTGTTTTGTATGTATTGTAGTTATATTGTATGCTTCATTTTCCATTCTATTGCATAGTTGAATTTTGATTACTATTTATTATTTCTTCTCTTTGAGATTATTAGTGCATGTTATTTCATTTTGTCATGTTCACATTTCCCATGCGGTCACGACATGCATCACACGTGTCATGTCCACATTTGTCATGTGGTCATGACATGAAATACCAAATTTTTTCCCATGCTTCCCTAGAAACCCCCTCACACGCGTAAGCGTGCGCGGTGGTGTACACTTAAGGAGCAAACAATATAGCTGAAAGCAGGGTAATACGCACACGTGCACATTCCAATCGCAAGAAGGCCATCAAGGGGGTCATCGCGACACAGTTAACATCGCTAATAGGGTTAAACTTTACTAACCTAACCAAACCCTAAATTCTAAGAAAATATGGCTGCATAATGCCTCATGGGCGTGAGTAGGGTTTACTGTACTAACACTAAATTTGATCAAGAGGTTTCTTGATTTGGGTTAATAAATTTCTTACATCTCACTAATTACATTGGAATACAATTGATTAAGTTAATTAAACATTTTTCAACAAAGTCTGATCATTTGTTCTCCTTCACGTTTTCTAAAATTTAATATTAATTTGTTCTCCTTCACGTTTTCTAAATTTAATATTAATTTGTTCTCCTTCACATTTTCTAAAATTTAATGTTAATTTGTTCTCCTTCACATTTTCTAAATTTTAATACATTTTTTTTCAACAAATTTCGAACATTTGTTCTCCTTCACATTTTCTATCAATTAGAGTTATCTCTACATCAGTTACATTATTCCTAATTTCTTGGTAGATTAGATCTCGGAACCAGGATTTACTAACTTCGTTTGATGAGGTTTACTAGGTTTCCATTCTAGGTTTAAATCAACGTTCAAATTAAATTTGTCAATTAAAAATCCACAACATGATTAAAAGAGTATTAAATTTTAATTAATACTCTTAACCCTAAACCCTTCCAACAATAAAATATTATTTTTCTTTAAGAGTGAAAACCCTATTTTCTAATTTTCTCCTCTTTGTTTTCACTTTTATCTTTCTTTCTCTTTTTCTCTCATTTTTCTCATTTTCTCAATTTGTCATTTTCTCATTGTGTAGGTTGAGTTTAAATGGCCACATATGAAATGCATATGATGGATTCAATAATTATGAAAATATAAACACACACACACATATACTTATTGTATTTATACCACTAGGATTTCTTTTAATAAAATATATGTATATATTTCTTTTCTTTTTCTTTGTATTTCATTTGTGAAATTGTCAAACCCTAAACACATTTTCTTTTAATTAAGAATATATATATATTGAATAATTGTTATTATTAGATTTTCTTTTATAAATATGAAACTATACATTTCTTTTATATTTTTCATTTGGGAAGATATTAAAAACCCTAAATATATTTTTGTTTGGCTTTCATTTTAAATTTTTTAAAGCCCTAAATGTTTTTGCTTGTTTCAATTGGCAAGGAGGAGGGTCTGTGGAGACCAGCGGCAGCGGTGGTGGAGCGGCCATAGGGTGGAGGTCTAGTACAGGGGTGACAGATCTCATGGGGGCTGCAGTGGTGATGGTCTGGCGGTGGGTTCAAATACCGGTGGCAGAGATGATAGGCAGCGGTAGATCTGTTGGAGGGCCGGTGGTGCGAAGGCAGCATAGAGGGGACTGCAGGGAAAGGGTAGGTGGAGGGAGCTACGGGGTTTAAAGTTTAAGGGGAGTGTGGGGAGGGGGTAAATCCCCCTCCCCACACCCATTGTAAATAGCAACAACGGTAGGGGGTTCAAACCCCCCCACCACTCCTTTCATTTTTTTTATAAATTGCGAACTGTGTAAAAATAATAGTCGCCCCATATTTTAGTTCGACTCTCAACTTATGAGTTTTTTAAAAATATATTTAAATATAGTAATATATATATATATATATATATATATATATATATATATATATATATAAACACATATATACACAAAAAAATTTCTTTTACAGATCCACTACAAAACACAGTCTATTTAAAAATGAATTATATATATATATATGAAATCTCAATCCATTTAACAAAATAATTAAAATCAGTCTATTATTTAATATATGTCATGCATAAATTCAATTTACTCCTTTATATATAATGAAAATTCTCATTTTGAACAAATAAACAAAATTATATATAACCATTCTTTTCTTTTAAAATCTCTACATGGCAAGTAACTCATTTTCAAATATATATTCATTGGAATATTACTAACACTTGCATTTTTAAGGGAAAGAACAATGCAAATAAATAAATACTTCTATTACACCAAAACAACTAATTTCCTCACTTATAAGAACTAAATACAATTCTATCATATTGTCTCAAAAATTTAAATTACAACCTTTCTATTTTGGTATATATATATATATATTTATATATTTAAAGAAATAAACATACAATGAATTAGCTTTTAAATACAAATTTTCTTTCTTCATTTTTATTTGAATGATAAAAATAAACCAACAAATTGTAACTTTCAAAAATGACTTTCACACAACTTAAGGAAACACAATTTTACAACAAGAGAGAGAGACAACCTCCCCTCTTTGAAAATCGACATCTTAAGAGCTTAAAGAGTAAAGGAAAATAAAATATTAACTCTAAACACAAGGAGTTTCTCCAGCTTCACATTTAGCTCCATTGAACCTACATATCACAACAAGGGGAAATAAAACCACACATATTGCTCTCCTCCTTACCGCAGACCTGTAAGAGGGTCACCCTCAAGCTAGGGAGGTCATCCACACACCTAGGGTCTCATTCCACTTCACAACAAAGCACACAAACATCCAGAACACAAAATTACACCCATAGAAAATCACAACACATGAACTCAACCAAGGTGAGTTCAAAGGGGTAGGGGAGTGGACACACTCAACTCAAGAGTGCCACTCCTACAAAATATCCCAACACAATTTCTCTTATGGCCTCAAGCCATCACACTTAACAAAATTTCCAAAAGTCTCCATATTTTGGCTCTCAAGCCATGTATCAAATTGTTCAAAATCACATAAAATTGCCCTCAAGGCTTACAACACCCCAAAACAAGGTAATGACCCCGAGGACGATCACTCCTCCCCTACCCCACACTTGTTGAGCATCTTCTCCCAAGTGGGAGAGGCTCTTACAACACCCAACCAAATTTCCCCACAATAACAATAACACTCAAGGAAATAAACCACACATATGCATCATGCAAGCAAACTATAATATAAAAGGAAGGCCTTAGCCTTGAAAACCAACCTTTAAAAGCCCTATTATGGAAGAAGTTGATGTAGAGCTTCTCCAAAATCTCCTCCAACATAAGCCACCAAAACCCCCTCTATCTTTTTCTCCCAAATTCCAATTCAAACAATAAAAAATTCAACAACCTCTCACCTTATCCCAAGTGGGATTAAAATAAGCCCAACCCATGAGCTTAGAGGAATGGGGAGGTGACACTTGTCACCTCCTCACTCTTCCTCCCCACTACAAGTATGTCCCAAGGGATGGATGTTGACACATGTCACTCACCCATCCCCAAGTCTCCCTCGCCCATTACCACTTGTCCTCTCTCCAACATGTGGGAGAGAAAGGAGTTAAAGAGGGAAAGGGTGACACATGTGTCCCCCTCCTTTCCTCTCAAGAGGGACCACACAACTCCAAGGGTACTCTCACCAATTGTGAGAGAGACTTGGAGTCAAGTCCTCCACAATTGGTGGGTCTTGGAGTCATTTCCAACCTTGGGAAGTGAAAAGGGATGGGGTTGAGTGTTGGTATCACTCATCCTCTCCCTCCCATGCCTCCAAATTCGTCACTTAACTTTAGTGTGAAGTTAAGGTGACCATATGGAGGTTTACCAAGGGTTACCCAAGTCAAAAGGGACCCTAGACCCATGGGGTATAACCCAGGGTCAAGTTCAGCCTAGTTAGATCACCCAGGGTCAAGTTAAAACACATGAAAAGGGTCTCCAAAAATTTAAAATTTAAAAATGTAATTCAAAGACAAAATTCTTACAACACAAACTATAATTCAAATTAAAAGAGGGTAAACTTAACCCAATTAACCACATGCAAAAATAACATTACAACATTTCATCATACACAAAGTTGATCTTATTTCCTCATGGAACTAGATCGGTTTCACAAGGAATTACAACATCAGGTGTGGGATGATCTCCAGTATCTGTGGCAGGTTAGAAATACCTGCGCACTCAATTGCAAAGTAAATTTCTACATATACATATAATAGCCGAAGCAAATTAAAACATACACTCGCATAAAATATCACAAGTTCACATAAGCATAAAGAAAGTCACATTACAATTAGGTTCTAATTTTTGCATTTCAAACATCCATTCCCAAGATTGAATTTCAAAACAATTTTCTATCCAACATCACCCAATTAGTTTTCCTTTAATAATAAGCATTTATCTAACATCACCCAATTCGTTTTCTCTTAATATATAGTATCTATCTAACATCACCCAATTAGTTTTCCTTTAACATCATAATATAAATCAATTTCTATCTAACATCACCCAATTAGTTTTCCTTTAATATAAAGCATCTATCTAAGATCACCCAATTTGTTTTCTCATAATATAAAGCATCTATCTAACATCACCCAATTAGTTTTTCCATAACATCATAAAGTCTAATAATTCAGGAATTTAGGATCAACAGTCCCACAAGTCTAAATGTATCAGCAATAGTAAGGTAAATAGTCAAATGAACGAAAATGAAAAAGGTAGGCCTCACATATTTCAACTATGAGAATTAAAGAACTAAGTAGCCATTGTCTATTTGTTGTTTGCTAAAATTTAAAAGTGGCCATCTATCAGTCTAGGATAGTTGTGTTGGATTTAGGACAGACAACTGAGAAGGGGGGTGAATTAGTTGTCACCAAAATCTTGTTCCTTATTCACTTTAAACCTTCTTATATTTCAACAGCATATCAATGATTCAATCATGAAAGTATAATGCAATAATTCAAGAGCAAAAACAAATTCAACACATATAACACCAAGATTTTAACCTGGAAAACCAGGTTAAGGAAAAAACCATGGGGTGACTAACCCAAGATTGTATTCTCTATTAAAAGAATAAGAAGAATAAAATGGCACTTGCCAGTTAGGGCTCACTGCCTGAGCACATTGCTCACAAGAGGCCCACTGCCTACAAGAGACACACTGTCTATAGAAAAATATGAGTATTACATTCTTAAACTGGAGATTGGCATCTTCACTATGCTTGAGTCAGTTCCATTTAAGCTCAACACTTCTGCTCTGATTTTCGCTCCTCTTCACTACCACGTTCTCATCATGACCGCTAGGATGCTTTTGAATGACTTCACAACTCTTATTTATACATGACATCGACTTTGGAATGATCATCAAAGTCGGCACAACATGCACTTATTTTATTATAGAGCAATTACAAAAATACAACTTGACTTATTACAAAAACTTCATACGCATCACTACACTGTTGGCCACACATAGCTTGGACTTCAATCTTCTTCAAGGAACATGCCATGCTTCACAAAACATCTTCAAGATCATCCACAACATGCATAAATCATCCGGTCAGCCAAGACTAGGAAGAACACCATCACCTGAAGGTAAATCTTCAATCACGAGTCAATCTTCAATGTGGACCACCAACATGAACTGGACACAATCTAGAGACCCCCACAAGCTTTCTTGAATCTCCAAGAACATCCACACCACTTCTACTTATTGTAATCATTCGCATCTTCATCTAGAACCTCAAGAACACAGTCGACCATCACTGTCACATTAGAAGGATTGCTTGTGGAACTCCAAACCATGAACCAATTGAGTTGTCAAATCATATTAGCCTCCCAAACATGTCACTAGATCTGTAGAACATGATATTGTATTTTCGGATCTCACTGGACCTATTTGTGTCACTCTATCACCTCTTAGTAGTTGCCAGAACTAGTTTTACTCTCATGGCCATAACTCTACATTTTCATGCGAACCTCTCAAATCTTGACTAGATCATCTTCAAACACATATCTACAAACCCTTTGGTGTGCATACTCTAATCTTTATCTAGCTGGGATCTTCACTTCATAGAGGTTCATTATCTTCACTGTTCTTCTCTATTTCTGATAGGACTAATTTTCTCAATATTCTCAGCACACAACTCGTCCAATCCTTGACATCCATGCAACAAGAGTATGTTGACATCAATGACAACACCGGTTAGGCCCATACTTGCAACAAGTTGTAGTGAGATCATTATTTATATTATGCTCTCCCAACACAAGTGGAAATTCTTAAAAAAGTACAATTTTCTCCCCTTTAGTCTTTCATGCACTCGCTTGACATATTGAAAGAAAATATCTCATATTACAAACAATTTTAGAACTATGGTAAGACAACAAATGTGTGGGTTGCATAATATCTTCAAATCTTAGAAGAACAATATTTCTTCAAAATAGAAACCATGTATTGATCTTCTTTAGCAATGCCATAATCACCTCTAGTCTTAGGAGCCTTGTAGATACTTTCATGCATAGTTAAATAAAATTAATCACAAACTTTGATATAAAAATCATAATATCAATGAGCATACAACTTATAAAATAGTTTCTAGATTGTTATGGTTGATGAGGAAATACAAGAAGGGAAAGCATCATGAATGAATTATAGGGAACAAAAATTACATCAACTAGATCCAGATGGATTTCCTGTTGAGTTCTTTCAATCTTTCTAGGATATTGCCAAAGATGATATTTTGGAGGCTTCTAAGGAATTATGCACCTCAAAGAAAATGTTCAAAGATCCTAATAACTCTTTTTTGGCTCTGATTCCTAAGAAAGATCATGTTTTGAATTTTTTTAATGTCCAACCCATATCTCTTTATAATACTATCTATAATATTTCTTCTAAAACTATTACTTAGCAGCTAAAACAACTCCTATCACTAGCACCTAGGAATGTTCCATTTGGACCTCCAACTAGATGTTGGGTCCCTTGACCATAACATCTATCAGTCTTTATCAACTCAAAACCATTTGACTATGCCAACAATAAATGCATTCTTGCAAAATGCCTTATTTGCATTCAAAGTAATGTTGTCAAGAGTTATATTTTATGTTGTTCACCTCATGAGACAAAACCAACAATGCCAACATGTTAGGGTGGGTAGGTGAATGCTAGAGGAGGTCTTATTTTGATTCTGAGGGGTCTTGATCCTTCTATCCTACATAGTTTTGGCAAAGTCTCTTAAGAGACCTAAGAGCAAAATGTTGCCAAACTTTAACAAAATAGTTCTCAAAATTTGTGGCACCTAGGAATGTTCCATTTAAACCTATAATTGGATTTCACATTGCTCCATAATGACCTCTCTTATTTTTCATCAATTCAAAATTGTTTGATCATGTCAACAATGAATGCATTCTTACAAAATGCCTCAGTGGTGTTTAGTGCAATGGTGCCAAGAGTCACATTTTTGGTTCTTCACCTCACGGGACTAAATTAATGGTGCCACCATATTGGGGTGGGCAAGTAAATTATAGAGGAGGCATCATTTCATTTATGAGGGGTCCCAATCCTTCTAGGATACACAATTCCAACAAAGTCTCTTAAGAGATCCAAGAGAAAAAAAACTACCAAACTTTGACGAAGTGGTTCTCAAAATTTGTGGCACCTAGGAATGTTTTGTTTGGACCTATAGATAGATGTCAGATCCCTCCATAATAACCTCTCAATTTTTGTCAACTTAAAACTATTTGATTGTGCAAACAATGATACATTTTTGCAAAATGTCTCAGTGGCATTCAGTGTGTTGGTGCCAAGAGTCACATTTTTGTTCTTCACCTTGTGGGACCGAACCAATGGTGCCAACATACGTTGGGGTGGGTAGGTAAATTCTATAGGAGGCCTTGTTTCATTCTCAAGGGTCCTAATCCTTTCGAGCTACATAGTTTCGACAAAGTCTCTTAAGAGGCTTAAGAGCAAAAGTTACCAAACTTCAAGATGGAGAAGTCTTGAAATTCGTGGCACCTAGGAATGTTCTTAGAGCTACAACTAGATGTTGGGTCCATCCACAATAACCTCTCTCAATTTTTGTCAACTCAAAACTTTTTGACTATGCCAACAACAAATGCACTCTCGGAAAATGCTTAGTAGTGTTTAATGTAATGGTGCCAAGAGTCACTTTTTTTGTTCTTCACCTTATGGGACCGAACTGATAGTGCTAACATGTTGAGGTGGGTAAGTGAATTCTATAGGAGACCTCTTTTCATTCCTAAGGGGTCCCAATCCTTCTGAGCTACACAATTCTGGCAAAATGTCTTAAAAGACCTAATGGACAATGCCAACACATCAAGGTTTAGGGTTTTATAGTGGATCTTGTTGATTTCCTTTGGAGCATCATCAAATGAAACCTAGTCTATGCGAGATTGTGTCATGTGGCCAAAATTTTAATGTAATAACAATGTCACTCAACTATGGTGCATGAACAAGCACACTACGTACACCATAAAAGATTGATGCATTAATAGACCCTTCACATAAAATCCATACAATCATCATGATACATGAAATCTATCACACATATTTCATTAGACCCTTGATTCCATACAATCATTATGATGCATGAAATCTATCACATATATTTCATTAGACCCTTCATGCAAAAGGCATAGAATCATCATGCACAAGAGACAATGTCCCTCAACCATGATGTATGAAAAAGCACACTAGTCACATTTTAGGAGTTTGTGCAACCTTAAAACAAATTCCTTAGAGTTGTCATGCACAAGAGTCAATGTCACTCAACTATGATGCATGAACAAACATGATAAGAGTTTGATGCAACCTTTAAGGAAAACCATTATAAATCTATGAACCATATGCCATTAGAATCTTGAAACAAAGTTCATATAACTTAATGACATATATGTCATTATACCCTTCATGCCAAAGTCATGCAATCATCATTTATAAGAGTCAATGTCACTCAAATATTATTTATCTCAAAGATTATTGATAAAAGTTGAATTCTTATTATAACTCACTCATAAATTAAGAAAATATTAATAGATGATTGTTTTTGCAATGCAATATACAATACAAACATAACAAGTGTGTTAAATATTTCAAACATTTATTATCAATATAATGGAAGTTGCATCACCATTTAAACATTATACTAATTACTATTATCTCTTATTTATTATGATCAACAAGTACATATTACTCAACATCATTTATTAATTATATGTATTATAAATATTATACTAATACTTATTATTTGGTATTTATATATTTATCTAATTATATAATATAATGTCAACCAATTTAGATAATATTTGATTGTTATTATGGATAAGGATAAGGGTAATATTCAATATAACTTAAGGTAATTTGACAATTACCATAATTAAAATTCTAGAAAATTATATGAACAACCACAAAATATATTTATAATAGGAAAATTCACCTTAACACTTAACTTCAATAAATATACAAATTAATTTTTTATTAATTAAAAAATTATTTTTGAGTATAACAAAGTAAATATAATAATTCATATTTACTAATACTTTCAATTATTTTTTATGAATACTTCCTATTAAACTTTATATTAAATAAAATAATAGTACACTATTCACAGAAAAAAAGAGGGTAGTAGAGAGACACACCCACAGAACCAAACCAAAACAAATAAAAAGACACCTATTTATTTAATTAATTATTAACTATAATTTCTAACATATATAAGGACACCTATATTTTTTAAATATTTAGACTACCTAAGTATAGTTTAAATATATAAATGAAAATACTTTTCCCTTGGGCGACACCTGGATATCATTGTTGTAAAATCCAAGGTTTTGGTTTGTATTGGACATATTGAAATTGGTTATCAATTCCTTGTCACCCTTTCTGTTTGTGTGTTTGATATGCATCATCAAGTTGAATTTTATAATTTGATTTTTCCTCACGGACTGCAATGAGATAGTGCATTGGTAGTAAAGTCGAATCCAGATATGAAGATCCAATAATGTTTATTCCATAATCTGTCGTATTCCAACAAAAAAATGAAGTCTCGTGACAAGAGATAAATGCGTTTGAAAGGTGCTGCGTAAGTGCCAACAACACAAAATATTTATTAGCCCTAAACTTTTTTATATTCTATTGAGAATGAAGAATACAGATCAAACAATATAAACATCACATCCCTGCTGTTCACAAAAGGAATCAGCAGCCTACAGAATCACATATTTACAATGTGATAATGGAGCCAGCAGCTAAAGGATAAGCTGTACCACCACAAGATTACTGTTCACAAATAATTGTTGTTCATAAATGTACAATAGATGTAAACATAAATTTGTTGTCCACTTGTGAATATAACATCACTTATGAACGGCTATTCTTAAACATCATCCAGTTCAACAGTCAGAGATAAATTTTGACAAATAAAAATAGAACAAATATTTACCACTTTTTTATATAGATGAAGTGTTAAATTGTTATTGACTGTTTGACCATTGACTGGAATGATGTTTAAGTAGAGTGCTCATGAACAACAGACCTATGCAAAATGGTTGTTAGATGTCAAATTCTACAATAAAGGTCTTGTCCGAAACATCATTCCGTTTAATTGTCAAACAGTCAATAGTAATTTTACACTTCATCCATATTAAAATGTGGTAAATATTTGTCTTATTTTATTGGTCAAAGCTGATATTTGATTGTTAAATTGGATGATGTTAAAAAATAACCATGAAAGGATGCAGAAAGTTGGTTAGACTCATTGGTGAGTTAGTCTCTAAAAAATTGGATTTTTTTTTTTTTTGATGAAAATGCCATATTATCTATTAATCATAAGATAAGAAACACTTCCACAAAAAATGATTTGGGTGGTATAAAAGCACACCCCAAAAAGATGGTCATATAGGCATAGCCCAGAAAGTTCCAGAATATCTTAAGGGTTCATACCCGAAATAACATAACAGAAATTATAAAAACATAATACTATGCAGATTTAAGCAGCCAAAACAATACCATATAAAAAAGTTTGTAAGGTGATGAGTTGGAATTTAAAGGCAATTCTTAATCATTGTTGCACCGAATGGGGACAGTGCTGATCCTCTGAGATTGTTCAAGCTAGACAAAAGTGTATTCACAAAGTTTATTAGTGCATCTAAGTGACTAAGTGTTCTGGGAAAGAAGCAATGACACCATAGCCCATGCCCACCACTCAAGTGCCAAGATTTAGTTATATTTATGACGAGTATTGTAAACTCCAAGCATTAGAACCAAGTATTCAACTTGATCGAAGAGATGGAGTTAAACCTTGACGATTCTCCTCCTCAAGAGCAATTAGAGTGCATTGACTATGATCTGTACATGAAAGCTTTTAGTCTACATCGTGGTGTAGTAAAGCTTGAGGTATTATGTTTCAGGGACCCTATGTTATGCTTCTCAAGAAGATGTGTGAGGTGGTTTATCTGTTTCTTCAAACATATGTGTTTATTGTTTCCAAGTTTTTTACAATAGGTGTATTTGATTTTCTCTACAATAGGGGCACTTGATTTTCTCTTTCTTAGGTTTCCTTTGATTTGAAGAAGATTCTGTGTTGGATTTGAAGGGCTCAGATTTTTGTTCCTTCTTGATTTATTTGTCTTTTTTATTCTTCTCCCCTTTGTTATTTGAAGCATTATATTCCCCATTCCCAGCAAAGAGAGCTTGAGGTATTAAACCATGAAAAATAAGAGCTCTCCAAGAAAGTTAGAATTTCCAAGCATGTTTAAATGGATAAAAAAAGGGACACTATAGAATCTAGATTTAAATAATCTTAAGTTGCAATAATTTCAAGAGATTTTTAAAATTAAATTCAAGAAGACAAAACACATAACCGTTGGAAAATGATAAAGAATAATTATTCAGGCTACATAAAATCACATCATATTGCTGAAGAATAATTAATAACTATTGATGCTGGAATATATTAATTGAAAATCGTAACCTATTAATAAATTTAGCTTTCCACCCAAAATAATCTCAACTAAATCCAAAAGCAATTACCTAAAGCAATACCATGTCTCTTGTAAGCGCCAGGTCATAGGAGAAATGGTTGTATATTCACTAAGTCAATAACGTCATGTACGGCCTGTTTTACACGCTGTATGAGTTTGAACGCCTCTCGCTGAAAGTTTAACTATAATCTGAAGTATTCAGAATGTTTTCCTCTATAAGTATGGCCGGATTTGCCATCTCCATCTGTATCTTCTGCTGCTGCATTATATCTTTTTCCATTTACTTATCAAAGTATGGGGAAATCAATGCTTATCAAACTCATAGCAGTGCTTCTCTCGCTTAGTTCAATATTTATTGTTCATGTCTACGCTAGAGATACAATTCTTGTGGGAGACTCTATTGACAAAAGTTGTAGAAATTGTAGAGGCCATATTCAAGATCCGAAATGCTGCAAAAAATCATCATTGGCAGAGCGTGATTCAACTTCAACTGGTGTGGGCTTGTTAAAACGTTGTAGTGGCTGTCGAGGCCATTCTGTTGATCCTACTTGCTGCTGGCCACCTACAAAACACTAAGTAGACAGAGATTTTTGTCAAAGCGGAAAATAGAAATCAGTATGTGTAGTCCATGCAGAATAAAGCCTTCTTCATATATATGAAGGTAAACGAATAAAGCCGCCTTCATATATATATGAAGGTACAAGTTTTGTTTATGTTTTTTTCCATGAATTTTGGATGAAGTTACAACTTATAAGATATAAGTTTGAGCAATTTATTTTCAGTTTATGTGATGTTTTTTCAAATTGTTACTTTTCTTTAAAATGTAAATTTTAAGTGTATACCATATTTTTGGGATTAGTATTGGATTGTAGATATCTAAAGTAACCAAATTCAATAATATTGGCACTCAACATTTATAAATTATTACTCATATTTTTATCTTTTGTAATAAAGTTCTTCACACAAGTTTATATTTCAGTTATTTTGTGGATTGTAATAACACCCACTCATCTAGAACGATCTTTGGAGGAGATGTGGAACAAAGAAGGCTATCATAAAATCTAATGTTTTATTGTGGATTTTAAAAATTATAATGTACCAAAATTTATTTTTATTTTAAATTGATAGTGTTAAAAATGCAATCAACTTGAAGTAGTAGGTGCATAAATTTTGCATGTAAACCAATAATATGTGCAATCAACCATAGAAAGTAATGCATGCAAACAAATAGAATATGCATATATAAAGAAATGCACATGTTAAGTTTTTTTTTTTAAATATATTTTTTTCTTTTTTCATGAAGTTTGGATGAAGTTATAATCTAGATTATTTATCTATAAATAATTATTATATGGAATAAGAAAAAAAGAAAGAGTAAAAGAAAGTTTTAGTACAACATTTTATTTTGAGTTTATATTTTTTCTCTTTACTATCTATACTTTAATTATGTTCCATATTTTCATAACTAATTGACTATAGTAATATTCTATTCTAGATGCTTAGAGGAATAAAATTCAAGGACACCCATAGTCAACACTTGTGGACTATTATCCATATTCTTGTATCCTATAATCAATAATTCTTTAGGCAAGTTCAAATCACAAATTTCATTCATTTTATAGATTTTAGTAACACCCACTCACTTATAAAGATATTTTGAGGGGATGTGTTGCTAGCTCTTTGCAACATCTTTGTTGTTGGATTGTTCATCCCAGCAACATTTATGTCATTGGATGCTTGTTTGAATATCAAATGTTTATTGAAAGGAAAATCTAGGAGAAACTCACTAGTAATTTGAAGGGACAACACTTCAAGAAAATGAATTGAAATTCTGCAAGTGGAGACATATTATAACCAAATCATTTTTGTTTTTTAAGGCAGAATGTAGCAATAGCAATTTTACACCTCATCCATATTAAAATGTGGTAAATATTTGTCCTATTTTATTGGCCAAAATTGACCTTTGACTGCTAAATTGGATGATGTTTAAGAATAACCATAAAAAGATACTAAAAGATAGTTAGACTCATTGGTGAGTTAGTCTTTAAAAGATTGAATATTCAATATACATCCATGTGGAATGATTTGTAACGTCACACACTAGAATTTGAAGGTAATTTTTAATCATTGTTGCACCGAATGGGGGGAGTGCTAATCCTCTGAGATTGTTCAACATAGACAAAAGTGTATTCACAAAGCTTATTAGTGCATCCAAGTGGCTAAGTGTTCTGGGAAAGAAGAAATGTTACCATAGGCCCTGCCCACCACTCAAGTGCCAAGATTTAGTTATATGACAAGTATTGTAAACTCCAAGCATTAGAACCAAGTATTCAACTTGATCAAAGAGATGGAGTTCGACCTTGAAGATTCTCCTCCTCAAGAGAAATTAGAGTGCATTGACTATGACATGTACATGAAAGCATATAGTCTACATCATGGCGTAGTAAAGCCTGAGGTATTTCCCTATCTAGAATTAGTTTGGGATATATGCACAAAGTGTTTATTTAAGCATGGAACTATTTTTTCCCTTAAAAGGATTTGTATTCAAGTATGATAGAAAATACATTTTGAGTATTAGTATTATAAAAACAATGTGCATGATGTGTTGAAAGAGCAGTCAAAGAATTGAGATCACTGGACTAATAGGAAGAATGTGATGCAGAGTGAAACGCAACAGAGGCAACCTAACAGGAAGGAGCTGCCAACAATACAAACAGCATGATAAAATTCTCTATCGGCTGAACATCATCATCATATTTCCTAACACTAACAGCATCATCACATTTCAACAGCATCATCATATTTCGGATGATCGCAAATATCCTCCTGTCGACTACTATTTACCTCCTTCGACTGTCGCCTATCATCATCATGATAAACAACAGGCGCGAACCTCCTCCAGTTGCACTGTTCATCGGGTGCCAAACACAAGCGGCATCATCATGGTATTCAATATCACCTTCGTCAGCAGGATATCCTAATATCCGGTTCTCCAAATATCCTGATGACGTTGCACTTCAACAACTTGCCTTCGATGCTCCACTGCCCGACGATACAAGCAACAACATCATGACTCAACTTATCCGGTTGTCTTCGGAACCTCCTGATGATGCTAATACAACTTCCTGCCTACGCCGATGTCTAAACCCTTAGCGACAACAGGATAAACTCGCATAGAGGGATTTCTGAATATCCTGATGACGATGACGTCATATCCTGATGACGATGACGTCATATCCTGATGACGATGACGTCACACATCATCCTGATGAACTCTTCAACACTTAGCCAAAAAAACTCAACTTTCACACCCGCATCCGTTAGCGATATGCGGATGATGACCTTCCCCGAGAGATGATCCTGACTGCGATATATACACTGAGTATATATCCAACTCAAAACATCATGATGCACCTGCAACATGCAAATTTCAACAACTTCATGACCCGATCCTGATGGCGATGGATTCGCAGATGATGTTGCGGCTCGTTCCAACTGGAAACGCACATGCAGACTCCTGTGTATCCTTCCACTGCATGAAAACACTCACAACCGCATAATTTCACAAAGATCCTGTGACGACCGGGCCGGATCACCTTCAAACCAAAATCTAAGCAAACTTATCTTCTAGACCTAGCACATGAGGATGCTAGGCTGATTTACAGCATGCTTCTAACAGATCTCCTGAACAATGCAATGCACAAATAGAAAACACAAATGCAATCTAAGCTATGATACAGGACCATTCCACCGATTTGCAGGATCAACCGGTGGAAGGGTCGAAAGTACCCATTAACTTGCAAAATGGAAAAGGAAAACAAAACAGATGTAACTGATACAACCAGATAATGCGAAGATGAGATCTTATTCAATTGAAATTCAAATGTCCTGAATACAGCTTCACAGTGTCTGAACTGCTCTCCTGAATCTCAACTCAACACCAGTACATCAATATCAAAACAATATCTCTAAACCCTACAGATCGAAGGTATATATAACAAATCCTTCGAGTACTACTAACATCACTTCCCAGCGGCTGGGAGCTTCCAAGCGGCTGGGAGAGAGGACAGCTCAGATAACCTTATCCCGATCTCTAACTGCCTCTAACTGCCTACACATACTCCTATGTTGAACTATTACATAGCATCGGTCCAGTGGACCTTATTACATGATAAAGTCAAACATACTAAAATAGATTATCCCGTCAGCATGATGATAACTATCCTACATCTTGATCATGTATGTCATCATGCGGACCTATATCCTGATCATGTGCGGGTGCTCCTGCACCATACTCCCCAAAAGAAGAAATCTCAAGTCCACTTGAGATGAGAGTATCAAGGTCGGCACCATGTTTCTGTATCTGTTCTGCAGTCATCCATACGGCTTCAGAAGTCGGCTGTCCCTTCCAAGAGATGAGGTACTCCAAGTACTTCTTGTTCCTGGTCTGTTTGACCACTCTAGTGTCCAAAATCTGCTGTATCTGTGGAGGATCATGTTGAGGAATGTCTTCAGCAACTGTATCCAGTAGAATATCCTGATCTGCATCTGGATTAGCCTGGTAGGGAGTTAAGTCACATACATTGAAGATAGGAGATAAACCAAGATCAGGTGGTAGTTGGATCTGATAAGCATTTTGTCCATGTTTTTGCAAAATCTGACATGGTCCAACTTTCTTTTGCATGAGCTTAGTATACTGCCCCTTAGGGAGCCTGTCTTTCTTCAAGTGAACCCAAACCAAATCTCCAACAGCAAATTGAACATCCTTCTTCTTCTTGTCAGCATACTCCTTATACTTTAAGGTGGTTTGCTGGAGTTGGGTCTTAACCTGATCATGAACTTCTTGGATTGCTTCAGCAAAAGCTTCTCCATCTGCACTAACAGGATCTGCTGTAGGTAGTTCTCGCAACTCTAAAATACCTCTGGGATGCATTCCATATACTACCTGAAAAGGCGATTTTCTTGTGCTCCTGTTGACAGTATCATTATATGAAAACTCAGCTTGAGACATAATATGGTCCCACTTCTCTCCATGCTGTTTTGTCAAGCATCTAAGTAGATTCCCTAAGGAACGGTTCACAACCTCAGTTTGTCCATCCGTTTGAGGATGATATGCAGAGGAAAAAGATAAATTGGTTCCCAGCTTCCTCCATAGGGTTCTCCAGAAATGACCCACAAACTTCACATCTCTGTCGGAAACTATGCTCAAAGGCAACCCATGAATTCTGACAATTTCCCTGAAGAATAAATCTGCAATATATGAGGCATCTGCAGTGGTTTTGCATGGCAAGAAATGTGCCATCTTACTGAACCTGTCCACTACAACAAAGACACTGTCAAATCCTCTCCTGGTCCTTGGTAAACCTAAAACAAAATCCATACTGATACTTTCCCATGGTCTGGAAGGAATGGGTAAGGGCTGATATAACCCTGCATTAGTTGACCTGCCTTTAGCCTTCTGACAAATTACACAGGTTTCTATAAATTTCCTGACATCTGACTGCAACTTAGGCCAGAAGTAATGCCTCCTGACCAGATCAAGAGTCTTGTCTATACCAAAATGACCAGCCATTGCTCCACAATGTTTCTCCTTGATTATATTCAACCTCATAGAACACCTTGGGATGCACAACTGTCCACCCTTAAACAACAATCCATCTTGGATCAGGAATTCAGAGAACTCAGCATGGTATTTCTCCCCAAAAGAAGTACAGACCTGATATATTTCTCCAAAATCTTCATCAGACTCATACATGGTCTTGAGTGAGTCAATGCCAACACTCTCTAACTGAATCTGATTTACTGTGAGAACTCTCCTGCTCAAAGCATCTGCAACTTTGTTCTTAACCCCTTTCTTATGCTTCAAGGTAAAAGTGAAAGCCTGTAGTGTTTCTACCCACTTCATATGTCTGTGGTTCAGCTTCTCCTGACTGTTGATGAAACTCAAAGCTTGATTATCTGTGAAGACTATGAACTCCTTTGGCATCAGGTAATGCCTCCATTTCTTTAGGGACTGAACTAGAGCATACATTTCCAGATCATATGATGAATACCTTTTCTTAGCATCATTGAGCTTTTCACTGAAAAATGCAATTGGTCTACCCTCTTGACTGAGTACTGCTCCAATGGCCATGTGACTGGCATCACACTCTACCTGAAAGATCTTATTGAAATCTGGAAGTGCAAGGACTGGCTGCTGTGCCACCTTCCTCTTCAATGCCTCAAAGGAATCATCTGCTCCTTGAGTCCAAACAAACCTGCACTTTTGTCCTCCTTTGATGGTATCCAACATGGGTGCACAAATATGACTGAACCCTCTGATGAACTTTCTATAGAAGGTTGCTAACCCATGGAAACTTCTGACTTCATTCATGGTCTGTGGAGTTGGCCAATTCAAAATGGCACTCACCTTCTCCTTATCCATCTGCAGCTTGCCTTGTGAGATGACAAAACCTAAATAGGTGATCTCCTGTTTCATGAACAAACACTTGTCCAAGTTTATCATCAGCTTCTCTTCATGTAACCTCTTGAGAACCAGCTCTATATGCCTGAGATGTTCTTCTCTGGTGTTACTGAAAATCAGAATGTCATCTAAATAGACTATGACAAACTTACCAATAAATTCCTTCAGAACCTCATTCATCAGCCTCATGAAAGTACGAGGGGCATTAGACAAACCAAAAGGCATAACCTTCCATTCATACAAACCTTCATTTGTTTTGAATGCTGTCTTCCACTCATCACCTGGTCTAATCCTTATCTGATGGTATCCACTCTTCAAGTCTATTTTAGTAAAGTACTTGGCATTTCCCAAACAATCAAGTAAATCCTCAATTCTGGGGATTGGAAACCTATACCTGATTGTGATCTTGTTGATGGCTCTGGAATCGGTGCAAAGTCTCCAAGTGCCTTCCTTCTTAGGTGCTAGTACAGCTGGTACTGCACATGGACTCAGACTCTTCCCAATCAAACCTGAATTCATCAATTCTTCAATCTGCCTGGCTACTTCTGCATTCTGTTCTGGGGTAAGCTTATAAGCTGCTTTATTTGGAAGTGTAGACCTTGGAATCAAGTCTATGCAATGACTGATATCTCTGATAGGTGGTAGGGATCTTGGCATTCCCTCTGAAATAACACCTTTGTACTTATCCAATAACTCTTGGACAGCTGGGTCTATCAACCTTGGCTTCTTCTCCTTCTTGGCTTCTTGCTGTTGTTTCTTATCCACACTCATACAGGGGATTAGGGCATATGCAACTGCACCTTCTGCTGCTACTTCTTTCATAAACTATTTGCCTTCCATTAGCATGACCTTCACTTCTTTGCCTTTAGACTTCTCCTCTTTCTCCTTCAATGGGAATAGTGTTACATCTTTACCATCTTTAGTGATTTTATAGGTGTTTTTAACACCATCATGCTGTGCCTTCAGATCATATTGCCATGGCCTTCCAAACAAAAGGTTGCAAGCATCCATCTTGGTGATATCAAACAACAACTCATCCTTATATCCACCAATCTGAAACTCTACCCAAGCCTGCTCTTCTACAGTTGTCTGCTGACCTTGAGTAAGCCATGAGACTTTATATGGAGATGGATGAGGCAATCTCCTAAGCTTCAGCTTCACCACCATTTCTTCAGACACAAAGTTCTCAGTAGAACCAGAATCAATCAAAACTTTACAAGCCTTACCTCCTGCTTTGCAAGTGGTTCTGAAAAGGGACTTCCTCTGAGGGGCTTCTTTATCAGGTACCTTCATGGTAGTTACTGTTCTTCTCATCATCAGGGACTCTCCACTTTCTGGATATCCATAATTCTCAGGACCATTCACACTCTGAAAATCATTAGAGCTTGTCCTGCTTTGATTATCAGGTTCATTGACCAGATTTGTCCTCCTTTCTCCTGCTGAGCTTGTGGCCTTGTCTGGACATCTGCTGGCTATATGGCCTTCTTTGTTACAGTTGTAACACCTGATGGATCCTCTGCCCTGGGATCTTCCTCTGTAAGGTCTTCTACCTCTGAAGTTACCTTGCTGACTGAAATTCTCTCTCTGATTCTGACCATTGTTGCTCTTGCTATTGTCCTGACTGGATTCTCCTTGATATCCCTGTCCTTGTCCTCTGCCTCTGAAAGGACTTCTTCCACCTCTTTGTTGGTCTTCATACAGAGTTTCATGAACTCTTCTGTATATGGATGTGAAGCTGGACTTGCCAGTGTTTACAGGTAAGATGGACCCTGATTCAGTAATGGAATGGATAGACTGTCTGAACAATTTCTTTGTGACAGAGGAGATACCAGAACAGCAGAGAGTGAAGATAGCACAGTCAAAGATGAAAGAAGCTGCCTTGACATGGTGGAAGGGTCGAAAGTACCCATTAACTTGCAAAATGGAAAAGGAAAACAAAACAGATGTAACTGATACAACCAGATAATGCGAAGATGAGATCTTATTCAATTGAAATTCAAATGTCCTGAATACAGCTTCACAGTGTCTGAACTGCTCTCCTGAATCTCAACTCAACACCAGTACATCAATATCAAAACAATATCTCTAAACCCTACAGATCGAAGGTATATATAACAAATCCTTCGAGTACTACTAACATCACTTCCCAGCGGCTGGGAGCTTCCAAGCGGCTGGGAGAGAGGACAGCTCAGATAACCTTATCCCGATCTCTAACTGCCTCTAACTGCCTACACATACTCCTATGTTGAACTATTACATAGCATCGGTCCAGTGGACCTTATTACATGATAAAGTCAAACATACTAAAATAGATTATCCCGTCAGCATGATGATAACTATCCTACATCCTGATCATGTATGTCATCATGCGGACCTATATCCTGATCATGTGCGGGTGCTCCTGCACCAGAATGCCAGTTCATAGACTGTTAAGATGTTCAAGTATATGATTAAGGAATGATATTGTTTAACAAGTTATATGGTGCCTCACAGACACAACATGTAAATCCTTTATGTTACCACTTATTTCCATAATTATCAATGACAAAATTGTGCATAATTGGAGTGAGATCATCATTACAACCTAGAAAAGCAATTTATTGAAGCTTTCATACCTACTTGATGTAATTTTTTGTTCCCTATAATTCCCTTGTGATGCTTTCCCTTCTTGGATTTCCTTTTCCTCATCAAGCATACCAACTAGAAACTATTTTATAAGTTGCATGCTTATGGATATCATGATTTTTATATCCAAGTTTGTGATTATTTTCATTTATCCATGCATGAAAGTATCTACAAGGCTCCTAAGCCTAGGCGATGATGACACTACTAAAGAAGATAGATGCATGGTTTCTATTTTCAAGGAACATTGTTCTAAGATTTGAAGATATCATGCAACCCCCACATTTGTTATTGTCTTATCATAGTTCCAAAATGGTTGGTAACAAATGCTTGGTTATATGAGAGTTTTGCTTTCAATATATCAATGGACTGCATGAAGAATTAAAGGTAGAAAAATGTACTTTTTCTAGAATTTTCACTTGTCTTGGGAGAGCATAATGCAAATAATTATCTCACTAAAATGTCTATCTTGGACCAATAGATGTTTCAAATTTTAACAAACAATAAATACACAATGGCTAAGTTCCTTAAATCTCATAGTTGAAACGAAATAAGAGATGTTGATAATCTCAAAGAGAAAAAATAATAAATAGAAATTTATACAACTATGGAATAGAAAGTAAAATGAAGCATGCAATGTAATTACAATTCATAAGAAACATCAACTTTATTTTGGAAAATCCTTTCAAGAAAAAGATTATAAATAACATAGCAACAATTTTATATATTATCTAAAGAATAAGATTACAATATACAACAGATTTAACTTGTGTTGAAAAACTTATGAACAACACAAAACCAATCTAATATTTCGCCTTCTGTCTAATCTAACAACATGTATTTTTTGACAACCACTTATCAATGTATCTATGAGTTTCTTTTCAACTTGTGATCAATCCAATAACATAACCTTGCTATGGAAACCTATCACAACACTTGTATCAATCTAATTGTAAGGTAAAAAATTGTATACCTTTGCAATTTCATGTTATATTTTGGCCTTGCTTTAGTGTTCATTCCCTTAGTTTATTTGTAGGCTCATTTTAGCCCTTGCATTAGCCTTTTTCCCTCCCATGGTGCTTAGGCCTTGTTTCCTGTATTATATTTTTGTCAAATCTATTGTCACTTTTGTGATATCCCCGTGATGTTCTAGTGTCTCGTTAGTTTTGATCCCAAACTATCTGGACATTGGCACTTCGTACAGATGTCCATGCGACACATTAGCGTTCCGTGTCAGTTTCATGTTTGGTGGATATTTCTAAGTGTTTCTCCATTTTTCACCTTCCCAAGTCAATGGTAATGGCTTAGAATGGTTTGAAATGGTTTGTTAGCTCCTTCCTCTTCCCTCCTCTCTTTTTTCATATCTATCTTTTTTCACATTTTCCTTCTTCTACGCTCTCTCTTGCAATTTTCTTACACTCTACAGCTCTCTCTAAATAAATAAATATACTAATTTATATTTATTTTATTCGTATTTCCTCTATCAATGAATAAATATACTAATTTATTTATTTGATTCACATTTATCCTATTCTTCCAATAATTAAAAAAATAATAATTTATTTAATTAAATATCTTAATTCTTCTAAAGTTATCTCTAATTAAATAATCCTAATTATTTAATTATTCTTCTAAGACAAAGCCATATTCCTCAATCCACATCACCCTACACATCATTTGATACCTCATCTTCATGTTGCACCATAAATTAAATATTAATTGTAGCATAAAATATGAATTGCAAATAGATTTCAAATATTTCAAAACCCTAAACTCATATTAAATGCCCCATCACATGATTAAAGTTAACTATAGAAAGATTAAAAATTAAATGCAGAAACCATGAAATGTTACTAATGGCGAAGATGTGGTTGCTCAAGATATTGGTAGCATAACACTAAGGATGATTTTTCCACGGGGGTAAATGAGAATGAAAATGGGTTTTTATAAGAGTTGGTGAAAAAGGTTTTGGGTGGTTGAATGGATTTTTGGTTAGGTGAATGGTAAAAGGTAGGTATAATATAGTTAGGGTTTTTTATTTTAAATTTTTTGTGAATAGATTTGGGTTATGTTTTAAGTAAATAATAAATTAAGTTATTTAACTTTAATTTATTATTTACAGGATGGTAATAAAGTGGAGATTTAATTAATTTAATTAATTAATTAAATCTCATAGATAAGCGTAAGGATTAGGATAAGGATGAACTAGGGAATAACACTGGTCAATTTTTGGATGTCTACATTTTGCCCCTCTTTGAGACGATGTTGTGAAGCAATGCCATTTCAAAGAAGATTAAAACATAGGTTTTGGATGCGGATTTTGGGTAGGATGGGATGGGCCTCATAAAAATGAAGGATTGGTAGATAATGTTGATAACTGAGAGGGGGAGGGGGTGAATCAGTTATCTTAATTAATTTAACTTTCTGTTCTTCTTTAACAATTAGTGTAGCATCAAAGCAAATAAGCATCCATAATCATGAAAGCAGAAACAAAGTCAAAACACATAACACAATGATTTTGACATGGAAAACCCTGTTAAGTGAAAAACCACGGGGTGACTAACCCAAGAATGTATTCTCTATTAGAAGAATATAAATACAAAATGGCACATGGCAATTAGGGTTCACTGCCTGAGCACACTGCTCACAAGAGGCTCACTGCCTACAAGAGACTCATTGTCTACAAGTAATAAAGAGAGTAACAAGATACTTGAGCTAATGAGAAGCATCCACATATGCTGGAGTTCAGTTCCAGTTAGGCTCAGTATACTGATCTACTGCACTTCATTCTTTCTCTTCTTTGGTGGTACTGTCCTGTCACATACCAGACCTGCCTTACTGCTTCCACACCGCACTTCTGCTTTTCTTTGCACACTACAACACACACCACACCCCTTCATACTGAAATCAATCTAGTATATATATCCGCACCAAGGATTTCATCCACTTTCTAGTCGGCATCCAGAATACTTACTATTTTCCCAAACTCTTGGTTTATCGGCTGAATCCTTGCTTATCAAGTGATGCGTATCAAAGAGATGCTCATAGAAGTCATCAATCATGTCAGTCAATCATGAATGATACCTTAGTAAGCTTGATCACCATCAATATCTCATTTGGATTAAGGTCTGATGCTCTTCCTCAGTTTACTCTGCTAAACAGGAACCCAATACTTAGGTGCTCATATCTCTTTACTCTTTCATTACCGGAGGCTCAATCCCTAGAATCTATTAGTCAAGGTACTCCTCTTGCTTTCCCAAGTCCATACTTTACGTAGATACTTCCTCTGAGAGATCCGGACCTGATTGTCGAACCTTGTTGCATACTCTGTTCTTGGTCACCGGACCACAACACTCTTCAATCTGAATTCTGATATAAGCACACCATGTCCTGCGGATGGGTGGGATGATCTTTGTTGCCATCAATGACAACACTCATGAAGGTACAATGTGTTTCTTGTCACACTACACTCCCCCTTAGCTGATGCTCTGTTCTAATGTACACTTTACCAGAGCTCCCCCTTAGTTGGATTCCACATTTTTCACTGCTCCTCACTCCCCCTTTGACATCAATGGCAAAGGGTAGGGTCCGCACACCAAAATTTTCAAGAAAAACAATCTATACATATCCGCATAAGTGTATATACAAGTTGTACTTACATGTAATTAAGTATGTCTGTAAAAGTATTCTTCAACTGTATAACTTCTGTAGCCCAACTCTGCTTCATCCTCTCCAAAATTGAGATGTGACCACTCAACAGGAATGTAAACGCTTCTGCCTTCTTAAGATTTGTTGGATCATTGGTCTGGGCTATGGCCTGAGCATCAGTTAGGGCCTCATGCATGGCCTCTAACTTAGGGATAATGATCCCTCTAAGTTCACTCAACCTGTTTATTCTATTTTTCTTCTCCTTCTTAGGCTTCTTTATTTCATCTATGACTGCAATAGTTTTACACTCTTGATTTACTATGGAGGAGGAGAGAGGATCAAAACTTTGAGATAAACTTAACAGTTTATCCTCTTGCTCTTTTACTTTCTTCTCAATATCCTTGGTCACTTAAGGCTAGAATAAACAAAATTTATAGATATCTTCGCCATCTTTAAGAGCATTTTCCAAGCTCTTTATTCCAATATCCATAACTCTCCTATCATTTGTTATTAGACCCTGGACTTCAGAGAATTTTTTCCCAAAAACTCTTTCTAGACCTTTTCTTCTGCTGACTTCTCTAAGGAATCAAAATGCGTATGAATAGAATTTACAAGAGACTTTAGATTACCAGATGTGGAGGTTGAAGAATCCTTTTGGAAGGATGGCATGATCTTCTCCAATACACCGGATGCAACTTCTATGAGCTCACAGTCTTCTCTGTGAGATTTTAGGAGTTTTTCTTTCTCCTTTGCTTGAGTAAAGGATGTTAGCTTCATGGTTTGAATCAGGGAGAGGGAGTTAAAATTGAATGGACCTTGAAGTAGTTCTGGTTCATCAAATTCTATCATCTCTTTGGTCAAGAAATCTTTAACTGCTTCTGCTTTGTCTCTTGCCGGAGACAAAGTTTTCTCCCCTTCTCTTGCCTTAGCACTGTCATCTATGATCTTTTCTGTTTGACCTTCTTTGCTTCCCTTTACTTGTTCTTCTTGACTGATGCTCTCTTCTTTTCTTTTTTCTCCTTCAATTCCAGAGTATGCAGGAGGATCCAGAAGAGAAGTGTCTTCTTCTTCATGAACTTCCTCTTCCAGAGTAGAGGAATCTAAGTCTTTAGCTTTCTCTTCACTTGTCTCCTTTGCCTCTTCTGCCACTGTCTCAGTAGACTCTTCTTTGTCATCCATGGCTGAAGGATCATCACCTAAGTCCTCTATAATAGGAATATTGAATCTTTTGTATGCATTCCGGAGGATGTCTTCTGTTTCTTTTGCCACCTTGTTAAGTTTTCTAAGAATAAGCTGATTCATCCTAGCTTTGCTTCAGAACTCATCCTTGCAATCTTTGAAGATCATATTCTTTTGCTTAGGAGTGATGGAAGGATAGAGCTGAATGGTTATCTATTCCTGGATCTCCATATCCTTTGCTTTAGCATTATTCTTTCTGATTTCAAGTTCCTTCTCAAGGCTTTTAGGAATTAGAGATATGATTTCAATGAAAGCTTTGTTGTCAATATTCAGATACCTGACTGTGGCATCTTGTAGGATCTTCTAGTCAGCTTCACTACATTCATCATAGAATTCTGTTAATGTTTTTAGGTTTCCATCCACAGTAATTGCCTTGATGATATCATCAAGAGTAGGCTTCTTAACACTTTTATCTGTCTTTTCTTCTTCCTTGTCTAGACTGGTAGAGGATTCTCTGGATACTTTCTTCTTCTTCTTCATCTTCTTGATCTCTTCATCATATTATGTCTCTTCATCATCTTTGAGGCTTGTGTATGTTCTTGTAACCTTTGTCTTTGTTCTCTTTTCTCCTTTATCGGATGATTTTGCTTCTAGTTTTGATGCCTTTGAGCTCTTAGTAGTGGCAGGTGTAGATCTCTTAGAGGATCTGGTTTGGGAGGGGGCTTCTATTAGAGTACTCTCCTTTTCTTCTTCTTCCTTTTCTTTCTCTGCCCTTTCCATATTCTCTCTGTTTGCATCAAGTGCCTCTTTTGATATGCCATACTTTTTGGCAACATTCTCTACTTCTTTTCTCACTTTTCTCTTCATCTCTGGTTGTCTAAGTTCCACATGAATCTTTACACTCAACTCTTCAAAGGTTCCAAATCTTTCTACCTTAGGATCCTTGGGTTGACTAAGCATGTGTTAAACATATAGCTCTCTAATTTTCTCATCTACTTCATACCCCATTGGCATGATCTAGACTATCCTTGGCTCCACAGCCTCCATTAGGCACTGATTAGTTTCTACCATAAATCATACTGTATCCTTATACTTTTCAACCAATGATTGGGGAATTCTTTCTCTGGCCTGCATCAAGCTTTGGAAGTTTTTGAAGTAACCCCATAGAGCTGTGTTTTGTGCCTTGGCATCACCAAGCCCATGCAAATAATCCCTAATTTGTATGGCTACTGGTCTGTCATTTTTCCACATCCAACCACTGGATCGGGGTAGCTCATTCATGTAATAAAAGAACAGACAGAGTATCAAGCCACCGTATTTGAAAGAGTTCTTCTTGTCCTTCTTTATCTTCTGCAAATTCTCCAAAAGTTGGTTTAGAAGGAGCTCACAGAGATCATACTCAACATTTTCTTTAAGCATCTGATAAGCAGTGTAAATTACAGTTCTGGGTACTGAATTTTCCCTGCTGGAATGATATATCTTGTAACTGATTATCATGGAGGAAAACTTGATATCCAGATCAGTGATATCTTCTATTGTTATTGCTCTCTTATCAAATTTCGATCTTGTTGCCTCACTCACTGTCTGATTCTTGACTGACTTGAGAGCACGTATCCCACTGGATGAGTGCAATCTGGTAACTGCCCTAATGGCATCCTTGGTTATCTTGAATGGTCTCATCAACCACATAAATTTGTCATGTAATTTACTCAGAACATACCGGACCCATTCATCTTCTACAAAATAGGGGAAATGAATGTATTGTGCAAAATGCTTGTCCTGTATGGCTTTGTACTGAGGTTTTAGTTCAAATGATTCATCTATTAGCTGCTTGTGATATATATCCATCAACTTAGATTCCTTGAAATCCTCAATATTGGCATGAATGTATGCCCTAACGTCTTCAACATGTAAAACCCCATGCAGAATGCTAGAAAAGGCGCCTAGGGGATCAACTTCTAGGGATTTGTATGGATGTTTCTTGAATTTTGGACGCGGTCTATCAGTGATCTTCATAACATTTGGTGTAGCCATCTTTCAAAAGATTTAGAGAGAGATTTCAAGAACGGAAAATACCTTTTACGCTTTTAGGGTTCATGGAATGAGCCGAAAAGATCGCCGGTTGACTTGAATTATGTAGTTGATCCTTGAGAGAAATGAAGCAAACTTGTTTGCAGAGCTCTTCTTATCTTTTTCACTAATGCAAATGTACAAATGATGAGCAAATGAACCCTTTTATCTCTGAGCAAACCCTAATTCCATATTGCAATAAATGTGCAACTTAAGTCATTCTGGTTGCCTTGTTCTCCTTGTTATGAGAGAGATCTTTTCCAGATCACTGAGATATACATAGAGTTTTCCTTGATGATTAGTGAGAATCTATCCTCCTTTCCCCAAACATTTGGTCTACCCATAGATCAAGATACTTCAAATTTGAGTCATACCAGAGCTATCTGTGAAAATCCTGTTCTTACCAGATGACTGTTAAACCAGATTAATCTCATATGATTAACCTCTTCAAATTCCTTACAGATCTTTCATATCTTTCCCAAGGGTTATTTAGATATTTCTCTGAGAACCCTTTGATCTGCAACCTTTCATGTGCCACTTTCAGGCACCTATTGACTGGCTGGGGGAAAATGTTTTTCTTTTGTTACTCCCTTTAGATCTTCATTTGTATTATTGGCTTCACCTTGACTTGCCACTTGTTGAAGTAGATCCTTTCTCTTTTTCATAGAGATACTCAGTTTCCCTTTTAGTTCATTTATGAAATCATTAGCTTGTTTGAGTCTTTCCTTCAATTCATTGACTTCAGAGTTAGATTGTTCAAGATCATCTAGGGCAGACTGAAGTTGTTCCCTCATACCATACCCATCCATTTGAATTCCCAGATCTTCCTCAAGCTGTTAGGCTCTGTTTGGAGGAACTCAGCTCTGATACCAATTGTTGATAACTGAGAGGGGGGGTGAATCAGTTATCTTAATTAATTTAACTTTTTGTTCTTCTTTAACAATTAGTGTAGCATCAAAGAAAATAATCATCCATAATTATGAAAGCAGAAACAAAGTCAAAACACATAACACACTGATTTTGACGTGGAAAACCTTGTTAAGGGAAAAACTATGAGGTGACTAACCCAAGAATGTATTCTCTATTAGAAGAATAGAAATACAAAATGGCACATGCCAATTAGGGCTCACTGCCCGAGCACACTACTCACAAGAGGCTCACTGCCTACAAGAGACTCACTGTCTACAAGTAATAAAGAGAGTAACAAGATACTTGAACTAATGAAAAGCATCCACATATGCTAGAGTTTAGTTTCGGTTAGGCTCGGTATACTAATCTACTGCACTTCATTCTTTCTCTTCTTTGGTGCTATTGTCCTGTCACATACTGGACCTGCCTTACTGCTTCCACACTGCACTTCTACTTTTCTTTGCACACCACAACACACACCACACCCCTTCATACTGAAATCAATCTAGTATATATATCCGCACTAAGGATTTCATCCACTTTCTAGTCGGCATCCAGAATATTTACTATTTTCCCAAACTCTTGGTCTGTCGGCTGAATCCTTGCTTATCAAGTGATGCGTATTAAAGAGATGCTCATAGAAGTCATCAATCATGTCAGTCAATCATGAATGATACCTTAGTAAGCTTGATCACCATCAATATCTCATCCGGATTAAGGTCTGATGCTCTTCCTCAGTTTACTCTGCTAAACAGGAACCCACTACTTAGGTGCTCATATCTCTTTACTCTTTCATTACCGAAGGCTCAATCCCTGGAATCTATCAGTCAAGGTATTCCTATTGACTTCCCCAAGTCCACACTTTACGTAGATACTTCCTTTGAGAGATCTGGACCTGATTGTTAGACCTTGCTGCATACTCTGTTCTTGGTCACCGGACCACAACACTCTTTAATCTGACTTCTGGTATAAGCACACCATGTCCTTCGGATGGGTGGGATGAGCTTTGTTTCCATCAATGATAACACTCATGAAGCTACAATGTGTCTCTTGCCAACAAATGCCTCCTCAAGAGGATATGCAGGGACAAAGGAGATGGATAGGCTCTTGAAAAAGGAAATGAATGGATGGAGATGGAGTTATGCTGATTAAACTTTGAGAAACCTGATGTTTGATATAGCACTTGACGTTATGCACCATGGTATTAAGACCAAGGGGACAATGTGTCAAATGCAGAAAAGGATTAAAGTCACAAGCAACCATATGCCGATGGCACCATGATGATGAAGTGGTAGGTATGTTCCAAGGACTGATACAAATGCAAGACAACAATGACAAAAAAAACCACAAACAAGACAAGCAAAACATGCACAAATGATTCAAAAATAAACAAGGCGATTGCTCTTGTCAAGCTGAAAATTGATTATTGACTAGATTGATTGATGATGATAATGATTAAAGAATGATAGTGTCTAGTTGCAGGAAATGAAACATGTCGTATAAGATGCCTAGTCTAGTTTTGACGATGCAACATCCTGTCTAAGACAATTGATATGATCGATTGATAGTGTTGTTGATGTGGAAATGATTTATCTTGAGAATAACACGAGGATGGTGTTGTTGATATGGGAACGATATATCCCGAGAACAACACTAGGATTTGGGATTTAGATATATCCCATTGATGATGATGATGTGATCGATTAGGTTTACAACAAGGCTAGGTAAAAAAACCATTGATGCAATTGGATAATTTGGCTAGATTGTTTGACTTGATTGGTTGACTAAGGATACTTGCATTTGGATCATTATTGCTTGGAATAGTTTGATTGATTTGATTGATTGAGTTGATGGATTGATCTAAAGTGATGATGTAATTATTTTGATGGAGTGGATTGATTTGATGAAGTTGATTGATTTGATGGAGTTGATTTATTTGATGATTTGATTGATTTGGATTTTTATTGCTTGGGTTTTTGTTGGATATTTTATTTGTTTGTATTTTTCAAATGTTTTGATTTTTTTTGATTTTTGGTTTGTTTTGGATGTTTAGCATTGGATTGTGTGTGGATAGCCTTTGGATAGATAAAAATGACAAGGGAAAACCAAACCAAAAGGCAAGGATCAATAATAGATGGGATAGATAAAAGGATTGGATGGATGGATAAGAGGATGGGCGATAGGATGAAAGTAGGATTAAAAAGAGTGGTAATGGGATAAATGCAGGATTGGATGGGTGAATAAAAAGGATGTGCCATAGGATAAATGTAGGATTTGGATGGATAAAAGGATGGACAATGGGATAAAGGTAGGAGTATAGATGGGTACAAATATTGCTGATTGAAGGATAATGAATGGGAAATCTTATCCTTAGGATTTGACAAGGTGATTTTGATTAGGATGGATGATAGGGATAATGCTTGGAAGGGATTAATGGACTTAGTAGTGGATGGATGTATGGAGGATATTCTTAGAAATGGATAAGTGGAATTTGGAATATGATAAGAGGTGCATCAAAAACATTTTTCAACATTTTGCCCCTACCCTCATCAAGATTAAAAGGTGGAAGGGAAGATGGATGGTGCAATGAGGATGGAAAATGATAGGATAGTATATGAGATGGGTAGATAAGATGGGATAGATGTGACAACATGCCCGCAAGTGTAAAGGACATAGATAATTAGCTATACACATGACACTTGTTTGCCATGTTTTCATCATGGTACTTATCCAAGGCACCTGTTTACCAAGTTTTCACCATTGGATGAAATGATTTCTCTTTACTATTTTGATTTTTTTTGTAGAGTATAGTTGGAGGAATAAGTGGGAATTCAAGAGTTTGTTTCCATGGAAAGGTTATAATGTCCCATGATGGATAGAAGTCACTCACATATGATGTGAAGTAGTATTATGCTGATAGATGTTGGTAGAGATTGCTTGAAAGGAAAAGGGAGTAAGTAGAAAGTGGATTATGAAAGTCTGGAAGGTTTATGCAAGGATGGATAAGGGATAGTGGATTATGATGTGGACTAGGATGGAAGGATAGTGGATTAGGATGGAGAGAAAGAGATAGATAGAAGGACTTATGTAAAAGAATGGACCATAGGGATATGATGGAAGAGATAAGTGGGATAGTAGATAGAAGATGGGGAGTTGGAGGTATGTGGGAAGATCGTGGTGTGGAAGGGAACCAAGACCAATGGTTGCACACACCGAATTGAATTTTGAATCTTTTTATCGGAAGGTGGATTTGGGAGTAACGGAGATGTTATCTGAGGGGATTTCCTATTTAGGTCTTTAGGGACCCAAATGGACTTATGAGTTTTAGGATTTTGTGGTGGGGGGTGGGATGTTTGGGATTTTAGGATTGTTGATGCCGCATTTGAATTAGGTGTTTTTTTCTTGGGGACCCAAACCATTTTGGTTTTGAAATTATCTTTTTTATCTATGTGGACTTGGGTAACCTTTTTGAGGTTTGATTTTTCTTTGATTCTTTGTATTGGTGCCATGTGGCATGAGGATTATTAGGATGTTTTGCTTTATGGGTGGAGGCATCCAAATTTTTACTTTTGAATCCCATGGGGGTGTTTGTGATAGATTCATGTTTATTCGATGTGTGCATATGTTGACCATGATTAGGAATTGTAGGAGATTTATAGGAACGAGATGTATGGATGGAGGGATTAATGGAGTTGTGGATAAAGTGATAAGGGGATTTGAAGATGGGAATATTAGGAGTTGGAAGAAGTGGAGGTAAAGTGGATGGAGGGAGATGGATGGTCACATGCTTTTTGGGTTCGTAGGATGATGGAGGAGGGATGGAAACATATATTTTGGGTAAATGATAGGATTTATGATGGAAAGTGGTGGACTTAGGAGGAATGGAGGAATTACCAACATATTTAGATTTTCAAGTCCTTGGGGTATATATCCAAGGCCATATGAGCGTGGAGGGACTTTGACATGAATAGGCTCCAAAATACCTTGTTCATGAAGGCCTAAGCCTTTACCTTGATAGTTCATGTTTTGGAGTATATGATGAATAATGGGACTATGTATGTTTTGGGTGCTAGACTTGAGCTCATTATTGGGTGGAGAAGTGGTAGACAATGGTTACTGCTCTCCTAGGGAAGAACATTCATGAAGGAAGGTAGTAAGACCAATAGGATATGATGGTAGATTTGAAATGGGATCAATATGAGATGGTGAAGGAGTAATAGGATCTTGATCATCATTATGCTTATTAAGATCCAATGTATTTCTTTGATCATCTATGTGCTTGTGGGGACCAAGCATCTCATCGAGGGAAGTGCATGTTGTGGGATCATGGATTGAAGGAGAAGTTTCTTTTCTTTGAAGGAAGGCCATGAAGCAAGGTGAGTGCTCAAGTTGATCAACAAGACTTTCATACTCACTCTTATTGATAAGATAACAATGAGGAGTAGATGGAGTATGCGGTTCTTGGGTATCTTGCTCATAGATAGTTGTGGAATTATGGATAGGATCAACTTGCTCATGGATAGGCTCTTCATCATAGGTAGTATCTTGATCATGGAAAGACTTTGATCTTGATTTGGATAAGGGATTAATGTTTCCACATGATTTAGATTAGACCCTTGACATAACTCTTGATTTTGAATGGAAGTGGAAGTGGGAGACACTTGGATAGGCTCAATGTATGGTAGGTGGATCTTAAAGAAGATTTGAAGGTTCTTGGATAGTTTTTAGACTACAAGATGGGATTGGAGAAATAGGCATGACATTTGAAGGTTGTTGGATAAGGATTTGATGGCATGAGGGTGGTGGTTGAGTCCTTGCTAGTATCTAATGGATCACATCTTTCATATATGGGTGGATGTACAATATAATGGATGGATAATGAGGTTGGAAGGTGTAGGGTTATGATTAAGATTAGGATTAATTGTGCTAGATGGGGATGAAATTAGATGAGTGGATTTGGATTTCTCCATAGGTTTTCTTTTGCTTTTAGATTTTACAAAGAATCTTGGACAAAATCATTCAAGGATTCCTTGGTTGATGTATTAGAGCTTGGGAAGTTTGATGGTGGTGTTGGTGTAGGACTAGTAGGCTTTGGGATAGGTATTCTATTGGATGGTGATGGAGGACTAGTAGATGGATTGGTGTGTGATTCCAAACTTAAGGTGGTATAAAATTTCCCTTGTCAAGAGTATCCTTAAGATGCCTTAAGGATTCGTGATCTTCATGCGAGGAGTGACTAGTACTAGCATGCTCATGTTGTGGAAGATTTTGAGATGGATATTGAGGAATATTTATGATATTGGTAGATATGAGGGACTAGGTTGTCATGATAATGAAGGTGATTCATGGAATAGGTATGTTGATGTGGTAGAACAAGATTGTAGTTGTGGTTTTTGGGCTTGAGATTGGTAGGTGGCTATGAGTTGTTGGACTTTGACTAGGAGCTGTTGCATTTGTGGTGATTGGTTTTGTTGAAGTGGTTGGTTGAGGGTTTGTAGTTGTTTAATGATTCATTGGTTTAGGGGTTGTTCTAGTTGGTGGAGTGTTTGGACAATGTCTTGTAGCTCTTGTGCTAGGATCATTTGTTCTAGTGTTGGGATGGAGTTACACATAGGTTGAAGTCTTTGTATTTCAGCTTGTTTCTCCAAGTATGCCTCAAAATCTACAAGATTCTCATCATCATTTGGAATGAATTTTGGCCCACCTTGAAGTATATATAGATTTGGATTTGACCTAGATTTGTTGAGGATTGCAACCATTTTGACGAATGAGGACTGGATTAGGTCCAAGGATACAAATATGAGTAAGATGATGCTAAATGAATTAGGTGGTAAATGGATGGATTGGATGACAGATGGTGACAAAAATGTACTTCAAACACAAAAACACAATGTCTGATAGGAAGTATAAGTGTAATGTGTATGTTTGATAGCCCCTTAAGGCCAAATTTCTATAGGTCTAAACACAATCGAAGACAGTTTGAAAACAATGCTTAATCTACCTAAGGTCAATGGCCAATGGTAGCTTGTTCAATCCCACAACTTGGAATCTCCTTCGATGCCAATGTAGGAACACCTAATGTGGGTGTATACACTTTTGTATTTGAAAGAGGGGCACCCAGAACTGGAAGGATGACCCAATCACCCTCTCCTTGGAAAGCTAACAAGTATGCTAAGCTGAGGATTTCTATTTCATCTCAGGGGATCCATATGGTGAGTATCTTCAGAGAACGTATTATCCTGCATTGAACAAGACACCAACAACTTAGGCAATTGGGTAGGCTTCTAACTTAAGGTGTCTAGTGAGAATTCAGGGACTTGATGCTTATTCATGCGGTAGTGACTCATGTAATAGACTATCCCAGCCACTTACATCAATCCTTTTGCAATGAAAGAATGGGGTTGACGTATCACACACACACACAAGTGTATGGATACTAGGGAACTATCAGAATAAGAATACTTTGCCAAGAAGTCTTTGGATTTCACCTAAACCATTTATATATTGGACCAAATTGAAAGCACCACTTCGAGTTGTCCCTTGGAGTAAGTACCTCTTTTCCCACCAAGGTAGGCTCTCCTAAAAAGAAAAAGAAGATAGAACAATTTGTCTTACACCCAAGATCCATTTAGAGGCAAGGGGAGAGGATACTTTTGTTATATCTTGGGATCTACTAATAGAATGTGCAAATGCACCCGACACGTCAAGCAATTAGGTTCTTTTTAAAGCACCAATTGAAATGTTCCTATGTTAAAAAATGCAAACACACAAAAGGATCCTGCAACAAATGTATTAGTAGTTTGCAATTTTTTTGTCTTAGACACATGAGAAGTTGTAAGAAAATATCAGAACAAGATGAATGATCCTGCAAAAGTCCACATGAAATGTTAAATTGCACTATGAGAAAAATGATTTTTAATGCTTTAAAACAAAATGATTGAATTTTAGATGATTATACCAGAAAATATGAAATGATTTTGGGCAAATGGATTGTACTACTGTGTAGACCTCTGAGTCACCTTTCCAACACCTATAAGTTTGTGAAAT
Source organism: Cunninghamia lanceolata (assembly GCA_027924645.1). Classification (NCBI taxonomy): domain Eukaryota; kingdom Viridiplantae; phylum Streptophyta; class Pinopsida; order Cupressales; family Cupressaceae; genus Cunninghamia; species Cunninghamia lanceolata. Next base: position 16,480,978 of record BSBN01000525.1, read on the forward strand.
TTTGATGTAAAATGCAAAAGTTATGATTGTTTGAGTGAAACAACCTCTAAGGGCTAAAAATGGATAGTTTGACGGTTTGATCTCTAATTGATCATATGAGGCAGTTTATCAAGTTCATGGTCACATGTAAGTGGTTTCATTAGTAATTAACAATTTTCCAGTTGTTTCTCTCAAAATTGTATGAAAGCTAATTCTAACATTTGAAAACCAGGTCCATATAAGATAATTGGTAACCTTCCATTTTGTGTCAGACACTAAGCGAAAAACTGGTCCAGAAAAAAAAGGATCTTTGTAGTTTTAGCAAAACACTTTTAAAACCTTATACCAACACTTGCACCCATGCGAAGCTCAAGGAATATGCTTGTCAACTCTCACAGTTACACCCTTACTAAGTTCCAGATCTTAGTACTTTAGAGGAACATGGAAACACTCCTAGGTTGTGGGTCACCTAAAACTTGGAGTGAATCTCCAGATAAGGCTAGCTCCTAAATGGTTATCACCTAGATGACTTAACTATTCTACTGCTTTGACAAGGAAAAAGGGAAGAGAGAAATGTAGAAAACTAAACAAAGATTAAAATGAAACTAAAGAGGTGATACACCAGACTAAGACTAGGACATAAAATAACTCAGATTATAAACACTTGCTCACAATGAATGAAATTAGAACTTGTACAACTTACTTCTATATGCCTTTGCATAAGTGTTTTATAAGGAGGTCCTACTGCTTAAATTCCTAGGAGGAAGGTAACTTCACAGCTAAACCTTGACACAAATTATAACCTGCATTAACATACCTTTTGTATAAAGGTGCTAAACATGAGACAAAGCTCTAAGGAAATGAATAATACCTCACAAATAACTTGATCAAATCAATTGAGTGTACACAATAAAGCAAACAACAAGAAGGAAAAACTCCAAATCAATGATATCCAAGGTTTTCACTATTATCCGTGTCCAAAATGAGTTACAAAATATGTAGAATCTGCAAAAGGACTCCCAAAAGTCACAAAATACCAGCTAGCATAATTAGAACTGAGTACAAATGAATAAGAAAGGTCACTATATCTATCTCCCAAGCAGTTGCATGAAAATAGGAACTAGAAATTGCTTTGGGTCGGATGCCTCCAAAAAGCCAAAAATCTAGCAACTAAATCCCCTCCAAAAGAGCTCCAAAGTGCTGAAAAAGTCAACTTTAACCATGTCCACCATGAAGGCATAAAAGATCACCCCCTAAATGCTCTCATTCCCTCCAAAAGGTGAGTAAACACTCCTATATTCTCTCCATTTGTCTGCCAACTTCCTCTAACTTCCCTATATGCTTGGCACTGCATATTAAAACTTAGCTTCATCCCTTTTGACCGTATCCAAATTGCATTTACATAATATTTAATAAAGTGATTTATAATTTCACCACTTTAATAACATTTACATTTCAATGCAATTTCAACTTGGGCAAAAGATAAAGTCATTTGACTTTGAATGACATTTGGAAATCATAAACACAAGAGGACATTTGATTCATTCTACAAATACTACCTAACACATGTTATGGGGCATTAGTTTGGTGGAAAATAAATAAATGAAAAGGGAAAAATGCCTATGTTAAGTCGATGTCTTAGGGTAAAAGCCCTAATGGACAAAACACCAAAACATTCATTCATTTTCACTTTTCATCTCTCAAGCTTCCTCGAGAAGCTTCTCTAGCTGCCAAGGGTTTTCTTTGGAGTTTCATGGAGTTTTGATGGTTTTTTGAGGTCTTCCTGTGCCCTTTCTGGCAGCTTCATGCATGATTCTTCTCTCTGCAATAGGTGAGAACATTTATTTTGCTTTTGGTAGTCACAAATCACTCTTCTTTTTGCATTTTCTACAAACAAAAATGTTGTTCTAAAGCTCATGTTGCAAAAAATGATGAATACAATCTGACATGTCATCTATGTACACGTTCATGAGCAAAAATACAGCTCATATTTTAGTTTTCCTTCATGTCTTTTAATGATTTCTGTTAGCATGAGGTATATTGTTTCTTGTAGCTTTCTTGGCATGAAAGTGATGCTTTTCACTCCATTCTGAGCAGGTTTTATTGCTTTTTCTGGTGCATTTTAGTCATCATTAGGGTTTCATAAAAAACCCTCTATTGATTCTACTGAGATGGAAGCATATTAGTTTCATGATAAAATGTGAAAGAACATGAAATTTTGGATTGTAGTTGTCTCATGTAATAGGTGTTTGTCTTATAGATTGTTGTCACTTTTCTTCACTGTCACATGGCTCCTTTCTGTCACAGCCTTCCCCTTGGTATACTCACTGTTATGTGGGTATTCTATTGTCCATTGTCTTCATTCGAGCCTCATGACTATTGTCCCAGCTCTGCAGATTTATGGAAGACCCTTTGGGTTTTTATGGATTACAAAACCTTCATTGACTGTTACCTGCCTTTGACTGTTTGCTAAACAGTGGTCTCCATCTTACATACAGTGACTACATAGGAGTATGTTGATCTATCATTATACAATCCTGTCACTATCTCATGCATTGTTATTTTTAGAGCTGCTCATTGAAACAATGTTGAAACATGACTCTGCCCCTGCTAGATTGCAACAATGTATACATCCTTTTCACACATTCTTTAACTGGTGCACGGACTCTTAGAAAGTTTCTATGGGGCTTTGAAATTTTTCAATGTTAGGACGTTTGACAATATCCCCTCTACCAAGAGAGGCTCTACTGAGAGCATGTAGAATGAAAACTAGGATTTTACACTCAATTCTTGATTTTGTGACAGAGCTTTTAGAGACAATATATCTCTAATGCGTTTTGATTGTAAATGCCTTCTTGACCTATGCCTCATTATTGGCTATCATACTCATGAAGTGACATTTAACATGCATTCTTTAGATCCTCATTACCCAAGAAATAAGCATGGCAGTAAGCCTGATCCTCATATGCTTATTGGGTAAACTTTTTCAATGACATATATAGTTTCACAATACCCCTTTCTAGCCATCATTGAAACAAGGCAAACAATTATGTATTTGGAGCAATATCTTGAATTAGACATTTTCTCACTTTTCTTTTCTTTTACAAACGCAATTAAAGTATGTAAAATAGCAATCACCATATTTGCATTCCTTTTACTATTCTAACTTAAAGGATGTTCAAGTTGAGAATGCCCTTTGCTGAAGTACCATGCTTTCACAATGCATATGCCTGTTCTTTCAAACTATCCTCTATACTAGCCCATTGTATTGACTATTACAGTCATTTGGTGATTATCTTTCATAGAAGATTCTCATAAATCTGTAGCTGTCATTTGTAGACTCTTTCACACAGAAATATGGCAAGCTCATTGTTCCACTTTGTTTCCTTGTAGGTGGACTTTTGTGAAGATTAGATGGCTTTAGATCACTGGATCTTCTTTGATGTTTTCATGTTATTTCAGTTCTCTCTATTTTCTATCACTGTTCTTCGGTGATGATCCTCTGGAGGCTTCAAGGGACCTATTAACTGTATTTCATAGACCAACTACCAAACTTTCCCTTTTCCATTGACTGCTTTTCCTCCTTAACTATTACAATCATCTTGAATTTATTTGACCTTGACTGCTGTACCTTTCTCCTATTTTGATCATGCATTCTTCTCTATTCAAAATTCATGAGGAAGTCAAACTATTCCATTAGTATTGAATCTTTGCTTTGATGCAAACATAGTTTGAGTAGGATTTGATGAGGATCTTGGAAAATTCAAGACCCATGACAAAGTTTGTAACATTTGTTCTCTATTCTATCACTATCCATTCAATGGCTGAAACCTTACAAGCTTATTCAAAACAAAGATCATCTCCTATCTCCATCATATGCATTCTTTATGTCATCACAAATTTCATGGCTATCCACAGACTGATGTGACTATTATTATAGTCAACTTATGAAAAGAAAATAATCTTATTGATTGTTGACTGTCATCTACTGCTCTTTCTTGAGTCTTAGATTGTACCTCCTCTCATTATCTTCTTGAGTTTGTTGATCTTCAAGATGGAGATCTTTGCATCTACTCATTAGATCCTATCACTGTTGTTTGCTGTAGTTAGTGGTTATGACTGCATCTTTCATGACAGTCTCTGCTTGAGCTTGGACTGTGATCTTAAACAGAGGTGACTGATGTTCCTTTACTTTTCCTGCCAACATGACTGCTTGCTCATTGGTTTACAATATCCTATAATCCATAGTAGTGATATAAAATTTTTTACTAATATAGATTATAAGATATTGTATCAACATGATACATGTAATGTTTTCATATTCTGATTCCTCTTAAGAAGGTTAAGAGTGCAACATGCTGGGCTCAACCCTTGTGGGAGCCCATTTAACTTCACATGCTCTGATATCAAACACAGATAATTTAGAAATAAAAATTTTATCTATACCTGTATAGTGAACAAACATGTTAGACAAAATAGTAAAGCCAAAAAGCTTCCAATGATGCTCATGATAATTGATGATACTCTGCTTCTTTTCTTGACTTCTCTAAAATATATTTAAACTGTTTCAATGTCTTATGAAAGTACACTATACGTTTGTTGAAATTGAATTTCATATGATGAGAAAAAGTATTCAGAGCTCTAACACCAAACTTTCTTAATAGGCACTTCTGGAACAACAGCGAATGGAGCTAAATATGTAGTAGATCAACATTCATCCTTTTCATCTAGGCAATGATGGATTCCTTTCCTTTTATATGCTCTTCTTTTTCCTCAAATGTATAGTTTACTTTTATATTACATTGAAAGAGTTAATCCCATAGCTTGTGTGGGACACTATACATTTATGTTTATCAATAAAGACTCCTTTTACAAAGATTGTTTCACTCTCTTCTCTATTGTATGCATTTGCATAACATGGTAATGCAGTCCTTTGATAATCTATTATGCACATGGATATAACATAGCAGAGTAGAATGTACCTTTTGTTTCACTTTGTAACACATACACAGTTATACCTATTTTAGCTGGTAGCTAAAATAGGTAACATTTTTGGTGGCATATGCTATATGTTTTCTTGCTAAACATCCTGACCAGTTGCCTAAAGCCTATCCATTGGGCACAGAGTCACTTAGAAAATTAACAAGTCTTGGAAAATTAGTCTTGTACATTGCTACAACTCATTAGAATAGTGCATGATACCTTGAAAACCTACTCTACCTACTAGAACCTAGAACCAACTAACTAACTGTGCAAAACTGCACTTGGAGGAAAAGAAAACTGCATCTAAACTATGTACAACCACACTTGTTGAAACAAAACTCCTAAACTAGCAAGTGCAAAGTGAATCATACCTCAAAACAGAGTTTGAGGTGTATCCCATTAGCTAGGATAGGCAAAATTTCTCCATCCATTTTTGACAACTGGAAGGCATTGTGTTCCTTGCAATTGGTAATAAAAAATGGGCCACTCCACATACCATCAAATTTGGTGTGCTTTCCTGGCCCGCTCTTTAATTCATCCCATTTGAGCACTACATCTCCTTCTTTAAACACTCTTGGTGTTTCTCTTTTATCAAAAGATTTCTTCACTTGTTGTTGATGAAACTTCATGGTCTTCATAGCTTTATCTCTTGTTTCTTCCAACTCCATGAGCTATGCATATGTGATAGCCATTGGGTCTTCTTTGTCAAACCCTTCTAGCTAGTTTACAATATCAAGTTCTGGAAGCTCAGTAGACAAGGGCAACCTTGCTTCTTTCCCATATACCAGCATATAAGGGGAGTTTCCAATGGACCTTTTTGGTGTTATTCTATCTGCCCATAATGCAGATTTTAAATTGGCATGCCAAGTCCTTTAGTTCTCTTCAATGATCCTCTTAGTAATCTTTATCAAATTTTTATTTGTAGACTCTGCCAAACCATTACCTTGAGGGTAATAGTTTGATGAAGTGTTCAAATAAATACCATTCCTGATAGCCTAGTTAATCAACCTTATCCTAGTGAAAGCCAAAGTATTATCAAAAACTAAAGACTCAGGTACACCAAACCTTGTTATTAAATCATCATAAATGTTCAGAACAACACTTTCATTGGCTTCCTTTAATGCCACTGCCTTAGTCCATCTGGTTAAATAATATGTGGCAGTGAGAATCCATCTATGACCTGCATTAGAAGGTGGATTAATAACTCTTATAAAATCAATGCCCCACTTCATAAAGGGTTGCTCAACTTGTATGGGCTGCAGAGGCAGAGCTAGAAGTTTCTCTTTGCCTGCAAACATTACACACTTACTACATTTTATTGACCATGCATAAGCATCTTTGAAAAGGGTTGGCCAATAGTAGCCAGCTCTCATTATTTTCCATGTTGTAGTTCTTGGAAAAAAGTGTCCACCAGCTGTTCCATCATGGAACTCATGAAGAACCTTGTCTATCTGATCATTATCAATGCATCTCAATAGTACACCATTGTGATCTTTTCTAAACAAAACATCATTAATAAGAACAAAGGGAATGGACTATAACCTGAAGTACCTCCTTTTTTCTTTGCCCAAACCATGTGGGCATTCACTAGTCTGCAGAAAATGAACCATCTATTGCAGCCAACTTGTACCCAATGCTGGTGCAGAAGTTTGAGACTCATCATTGGTAACAAGGACAACTTCCTTTTGGGTTTCTTGATCAGATTCAGACCCAGCAGCCAGCTATTCACACAACCTCTTTCCTCTAACCAATTTCATAACTGTGATATCTACATCGTACTCCATGACCTTAGTAATCCATTATGCTCTTTTTTCATTCAAATATTTACTCAAAAGAAACTCCTTGACACTAGGATGGGCTACCATTAGATGAACTTTATTATTTGAAATCAAATGTCTAAACTTCTTCAAACTTCTGATTACAGCAAAGACATGCTTTTCAACAAAAGAATTTCTTTGTTCATAATCCTCTAAGCCTTGACTAAAAAATTCTATTGGTTGTTCCAAATTATCATCATTCTGTTGTACTAGCATAGTAGAAATAACATCTATGCTACCATAAGCATAAAGAATAAAATCCTTTGCAAAGTTAGGATTTACCAATGTGGGAGCTGCTGTTATTGCTTCCTCGATGGCTTCATAGCTGTGTTTTCCCTCTTTTGTCCAGCTGAAACTGACATTCTTTCTCAACATTGTAGTTAGAGGTTTCAAGAGATTGGCCATGTTTGGTATAAACCTTCTTATGAAGTTAATTCTACCAAGGAAACTCTGCAGCCCCTTTTTATGGTTGGGCAAAGGTAAAGAAAGAATATCACTTACCCATTCTGGATCAATGGTTATCCCCTGTTTTGAGACCACATGTCCCAGGAGCTTGCCTTCATGGACAACACAAACATATTTTTTGGGGTTACTGGATATGCCAAACTCCCTACACCTTTCAAATACCTGCCTCAAATGAAATAGATGCTCATCAACAAATATAGAAAAAACTATTATATCATCAAGGTAAATGAGCATTGATTTGTAAATTAAACCTTGAAATGCCATGTCCATTATCGTTTGAAAGGTGGCACCTGCATTGGACAAACCGAAGGGCATTCTTTTGTAGGCCATTGTTCCCCATTTTGTGGTAAATGTTGTCTTATGCTGATCCTCTTCCTTCACTAACACTTGGTTATAACTAGAATATTCGTCAAGGAGGTAAAATCTCTCTGAACCTGCAACAACTTGAAGGATCTGCTCCATGGAAGGCAATGGCTAATGGTCCTTAAGTGAGGTCCTATTTAAGTCTCTAAAATCCACCCAAATCCTTATCTCTCCACTTTTATTTCTAACTAGGACAAGGTTAGAAACCCATGAGGTATGTTTGATCAAGAAAATAATATTTGCCTCAAACAGTTTAGTCAATTCTTTTATCATGAGAGGTTCAAGTTTGGGATTCAAGGGCCTCTGTTTCTGTTTAACTGGTTTTGCATTTGACTCAAGTTATAAGGTGTGTTGGGCAATTTTGGGATCGAAACCCTTTAGATCAAAATATTCCCATGCAAAGATATCATGAAACTCTTGACACAATGAAATAAAAGCCATCTTATCTTCCTGAGAACAAATCTTACCAATTTTGAGAAGCTTACCTTTAAAAATCTCCACTTCTTGATAATAATCTTCCTTGATCTACATGCTATTTTTTCCCCTTTTAAGTTGATTATCAGAGTTAAAAATAGTTTCTAAGGTGACCAAACCTTTAGGTAACTTATTTGTCCTCAATTGTATAATCTGATCATTATACCGCTTTAATAGCTTTTCTTGATTCCCCACTAAAAACTTAGCTTCCTCAAGCAAAAATTTAGCACCTACTCATCACTTTCAAGACTTGCCAGTGAACATTGTTATCAAGAATAGATGGCCTTACTACAAATTTAACATACTATTTTACCTTAGCTTTTTTAATATCATTCGGGATGTCAAACTAGGCACCTATGGCAGCTAGCCTATTAGCATGATTGTTTTGACTTCTAGTTATGGATGACAGGTTAAAATCATCAAATTCCTCTATCATATCCCATACCCTATTCTTATAGGACTTAAGAACATCATTTTTAGTTACATGTAAGCCTCTTACCTAATTCACAATCAGCTCACTATCGCTAAACACCTGTAGGCAGCTTATCCCTCTTTTCCTTGCCCATTCCAAACCCTGTATAAGACCTTCATATTCAGCTGTGTTATTAGTACAGATAAAAGCAAAATGAAAGGCTGAGTAATACATGTCACCTTGTGGAGATACCAGCATAGCACCCCCACCAGCTCCATTTTTGGGCCTTGAGCCATCAGAATACATTTTCCAGACCTCATTTTGTTGTTGTTCATCTTCCTTTTCAAGGTTAGGAATAACGAAATTTGGCTCATGCATCATATAAAAACCTAAGCCTATCTCCTCAAGCTTCTTACTTAGGTCATCTTTAATATTTTCTACTGCCCACTCATCCAAAAGGATGTCATGAATATTCTCAGTTTGTGCATTCGGCTCTTGGACAACAACATGTTCATCACTATCAAAAACAACATAGTTGGCATTGATGGCACTTGGCACATAAGGATCTATATGCTCTTTTTCTATTGACTCAGACTTAATAGTTACTTTAGTTCCATACCTTGTCCTAAATAGCATATGAGACCAATCTGAGGATAAATAACCACCTACCTTAGCAGTAAAATCTCTTGAGAGACAAATGACAAAATATGCTGGCAAGTCAATAACATAAGTATCTTGAGGAATAGAAAAATTGGGGCATGCATGTAAAGTTAGACTCAAATCTTTAATAACTCCCATAGTATTGATGGTTGTCCCATCAAGTTGAACAACACCTTTTTCAAGAGACTGATATTTCAAACCCAACCTATCAGCAATTTGCTTGGGCATAACAGAACTACTAGCCCTGGAATCAATCATACAGTTATGTACCAACTTATCACCTATGATCAGAGACACATAAAAGTGTGGTGGTTTTACCTCTGGCTTGACTTCTTTACTTGGCTGTTCACTACTATTTTGGGATGCATTAGTGAATATAGATTGATCTTGACTAACTAGAACTTCATTGGACATTTTTAGATCAGATAATGCAGATTGTAATAAATCTTTTTGTCCTAGGATAGATAAAGAATCCCATATGGACATAGTGATATTCATTTTCTTCATGTGCTCAACTATGTTAAAAGGTATAGTATTTACCTTTTGGTGAACCTTTACAATAGCAGGGTCTGCTTGCAATTAGGCTGATTGGGGTTGTTTTCCAGGCTACTCTTTGGTAGTGCCTTGTATATTTCTTTGCATTACATGTCACATTTGAGAGGTAGATAGATGAACAACTTCCTTTTCTATTCTTGGGGCTTGATTAGACTCTTTATTTGTTGATTGTCCCATCTCAAAAGCCCTATTCTTAGCTCTAGTATTAGCTAGGACTGGAGAGTTGTCTGAATTGGCTCCACAAAACTCCTCTCCTTGCCAATTTAGGAAAGCAATATCATTTGGAGATAGTTCTTGCTGCTTTGAAGATCCATCACTAGGTACATTGGACTACACACTTGACACATTCTGCACCATCAAGGCCTGATTGATCACCCCATTTGAATAGGTAGACTAGTTATGGGGTTGACTACAAAGGGTGACACCATTCATAATCATGTGCAAAATTATTCTGGATAGGAACTAATTCTTTAGATGAGCTGGGTACATTTGGATTGTACTGTTGAAAAGGTCTCAAGTTTAGTGCTTGCCTTGGACCTTGGTTATGTGCTTGATAAGGCAGCCTATTAGCCTGATAAGGTTGACCTTGTACTTGATTTTGTGGCTGGTAAGGCCTGAAACTTTGGAATTACTATTTTTTCATGTTCACTAACTCATTCCCAAATGACTACATCAATCCTTTTCTCTCTTGCAGCTCAAGAGATTGGGCTGGAACTACTTTTTCTTGGCTTGGAGCCTGGTTATTTAGTACTACTAGTACTAAAACAATAGGTATAGATGCCAAAGGTGGAATTTGTAAAGGCATGGAAGGCTAAATCTCTAGAAATATTGGCATAGGGGGTCTAGGTGATATCTTACCAACTTTGATAAGATTATTTTCAGCCCTTATAACAATATCAAACGCAGTTGGTAATGAAATGCCTCCCATGGATTGTATCATCATAAAAATATCATTGTTAACTGCCTTCAAATAATAAAGAAATGCATGGTCTATAGAAGGCCTTACTGCAGTAGGAACTCTATTCCATGTCTTCTTGAAATGGAAATTAATGAAATCCATCATTTGCTCCTAAGGAGCCCTTTTGATGGTGCTTAACTGTTCTGCTAGGGACAGATGGTCAGATTTGTCTTCAAAATGTTTACAAAGGAGCTCTTCCAGTTGATCCCATGAACCTATAGAATTCACTACCAAACCCATAAATCACTGTAATGCTTTTCCTTTAAAGGATGATGCCAATAAGGATTCTTCCAAAATATACGGTCATAGCCACATTGCAGTGTGTAGGCAATTAAACGACACCAATGAGCAAGACAAAGCCAATGAAGGGTGTTGGATGGGATGTAGGTACATTGAGCAATGTTGTTTGGGAATGAGAAAAGCTTTCAGACCTTGTGAAACTTGCAAATATACCTCTACTTCATGCTACAAGTTTGAAGGCAGATGTACTATTTTCCTATGAAATGAATGGGGAGGTTTTGAATAGGGACCATGGATATCCCCTTCGTGTGGTTATTCAAGGAAGAGTATCACATTGCCCAAACAACACTTGACTTATTAACCAATACAAACAACCATTTAGTAACCAAAAATTCATAGAAACTTACCGAATCTACAAGGTAATAAGAACATATAATTGTTTCTTTTGGTTATAATTTTAGTTATCTGGCAAAATATCTCCAAAAGCGCGAAAGAGAAGTCCTTTCTACAAACGGTTGACCCCCTCCACCTTCACACTTTGACAACTATATCAAGCCATCAAAACTATCAATTGAAACATTATACAAGCCAAAGAAAGAATAATTCCTATGTGGGAACAATAAACTTATAATGAGGGTGGATATCACAAGAACAAGTAGGATTGTGCAACGTGCCAAATAAAACATGGCTGTTCCTTTGGTCTCTTACCTTGATCATACAACTTGCCCAAAAAATGATGCTCAGGGTGGAAATAGACATTATATTCACTTCTTTTTAGATTTCAATTTACAACCAATAATAAAGAGCACAATGCAGAAAGCATGATATGAAGAAATCAATCATTAACAACCAGTCGCTATTGCTTCTTGATTTCATGTTCTCATTCTACTGTCCCATAACATGTAGATAATAGTTGTACATTCATATTGGAATATGCAGAGAATTGTTTGAGGGTAGGAGGGAATGAACGAGCTTGTGTTTTTAACCCTAGAGTTTGGGTAGTGTAAAAGGAGAAGTTTTGATAAGATTTAACGAAACAGAAGGGAAGAACAAGTCTTAAACCCGTGCAAAGGAAGCAAAGAATCTATGTAGTGTTTCCAAGGAGGATGGATCATTGAAATCAATTCAAAATGGAAAAGAACAAAGTGATGTTTCATACAAAGACACCAGGTTTAAAGAAACTATTAACAACATCAATAAATTGCCACAGGAAAAAGGGAGCTGATATCAACCTTTAAAAACCCTAATGACAATATTTAAACAAAATTGGTACCAGCGATTACCATACTCATTTGATGAGATCATTACTCCAATGATTTAAGAATAACATTGCTAGGGTGTGATCATGAAAACTGTAAAGTTCAACCTCTGAGATCTTAGAAATGCCTCAAAAACGTACAAAAATCAACAAGACAACTTGCAAAGAAAGCAATTAATAGGAGGTGTTCACATTGGGTTCACCATTTAATGTAGCATAAAATATGAATTGCAAATAGATTTCAAATATTTCAAAACCCAGGCGGGGGCCCTGGCTTGATTGGCTAAGTAATTTCGTTGTGGTAAAGATGGTCACGAGGTCCAGTCTCCCCTGTCCCCGGGGTACCAGAGGGCGTGTTGTGCCAGCGTCACTGGTCATGTGGAAAAAGTTTACCAGGAACCAAAATAAAAATTAAAAAAATTTCAAAACCCTAAACTCATATATTAAATGCCCCATCACAAGATTAAAGTTAACTTTAGAAAGATTAAAAATTAAATGTAGAAACCATGAAATGTTACCAATGGCGAAGATGTGGTTGCTCAAGATTTTGCCAGCATAACACTAAGGATGATCTTTCCAGGGGGTAAATGAGAATGAAAATGGGTTTTTATAAGAATTGGTGAAAATGGTTTTGGGTGGTTGAACAGATTTTTGGTTAGGTGAGCGGTAAAAGGTAGGTATAATATAGTTAGGGTTTTTTATTTTTAATTTTTTGCGAATAGATTTGGGTTAGGATTTTAGTAAATAATTAATTAAGTTATTTAACTTTAATTTATTATTTACACGGTGGTATTAAAGTGGAGATTTAATTAATTTAATTAATTAATGAAATCTCATAGTATAAGAGTAAGGATTAGGATAAGGGTGAACTAGGGAATAACATTGGTCAATTTTTGGATGTCTACATTAATAATATTTAATTAAACATTTATCTCAATACATGTCCTATATCCTCTCAACCATCCCTACTTTGTAGAAGTTGGTTTCTCCATATCATCATGGTCAAAGTTGACTATGAGACATTTGTCTCATGAGCCCTATATTCCCTCCAACATCCCAACAAACATATACTCCTTCCAACTTTCGCTCATGGTCTTTCATCTTTCTCTCATGGTCTTTGTGAGTATCTTGCCATGTGGATCCTTGTCCCACATATCTCTCCATCTTGTCAATGTAGTAGGAACATCCTCCTTCTATATCTCTCCTCATCCAACTAATTCAATCTTGACCCTCCTTGTCATAAGACCAATTCCTCAACCATTGATCTTTTGCCACTTGGATCTAAGCCATCCTTTGCATATAAAAGGAATCCTCTCATCCTCATTTTGAACAATACAAGAGAGATCATACTTTCATGCTGCTAAAATCATATCAAATATCAAAAGTGTGCCTTTGGCTTCATTTGCATATCATTATCATTAGCCATCTCCATTGTTGCATTGCATTAGCTTCATCCAATCATTATCATAGTTTAGCATTGTAGAATAATTCAATTTACATAAAATCCATGACAAGTCCATTCGTCTTAGAGTCATCTTGAAAGAATGAAGTGCATTATGAGAGCATAATTACAATCAGTAAAATCAAGATCTCAAGAAGATAGGCCACAATTAGACATGAAAGAGAAATTTGTATTTTGAAGCTATAAATAATGTTTGCTTCAAATTTTGTGTTTTTCTGTTAGTTTCATTGGTGATTTTGGTTTGAGTAGAAATGTAGAAATTTACAAGATCTTTGGAAGAAGTTGGGAGATGTTTATCAGGCCAAATCCCTAGTGAACAAACTTTTTCTGAGAAAGAAGTTGTATTTTCTTAGGATGGAGGATGGAGGATCTGTTATAGATCACTTGAATTCCTTCAATATGTTAATTGCACAATTGACATCCATTGGTGTGAAGATGGAGGAGGAGGATCATTGTATGACCTTGATTTGTTCTTTGTTGGACTCGTGGGATCATCTTGTTATGGCTATTGGGAGCACCACATCCACTTTCACAATGGATGAAGTGGTATCTTCGCTGTTATCTGAAGAGATGCGGAGAAAGTCTTTTGAGGCAGCTAAAGAGGCTCTTGCAGTTCATGGAAGAACCAAGGAGAAAGGGAAAAAGAAGGACAAGAAAGATGAGAAGGGAAGATCCAAATCTCCTAGAAAGTCCAAGGCTCTCTATTCGAATTGTGGAAAAACTGGGCATTTCTGAAAGGAATGCAAGGAAGAAAAGAAAAAGAAGAAGAAGAATGTCCTAGATTCAGATTCTGACAAACGGAAGATGATGGTGATGCCTTAATCGCAGCCCTGGCCACCCATGCATCTGATGATGTGTGGTTGATTGATTCTGGTGCATCATTCCACATCACCTCACATCAAAGTTGGTGCTTGCGAAGGGTACTGGGAGAGGTACTCTATTTCAGCTAGAGGCATACACTTCATAGTGCAACAATTCTTTTGACTTCAAGAAAAGAACTGCAATCACTTCATCCCCACCATCTAAACAAGCAGTGAAGAAATTTGTTGTAACAAATTTTGGTGGTAGTGCATCTTGTGTACCCAAGGGTGCTCATGCTTTGGAAGTTAAGCTTCCTGCTGAAAAGACTATGTTATGGCATTTGAGATATGGCCACATTTGTGTGAAGGGTCTTAGAACCCTGAAAAAATAAAAATCTTGTTGAGGGGTTAAATGATTTTAATCTTGAGTTTGACTTTTGTGAACATTATGTATATGGAAAGCAAAACCGTGTTCAATTTTACTCTAGTTCTCACAAGTCTTCTAGTGTATTGGATATTATTCATTTTGATGTGTTTGATCCTGTTAGTGTTCCTTCAATTTCCAAATCTGTATATTTTGTATCTTTCATAGATGATTACAATAGAAGGACATGGATTTATTTTCTTAGAAGCAAGACTGAAGTCTTTAGTCGGTTCAAAGAGTTTAAAGCTTTTGTTGAGAATCAGACTAGTAAAAAGATTAAGTGTTTGAGAACTGATAATGGTGGTGAGTTTTGTTCAACAAAGTTTGATAAGTTTTGTAAAGAGCAAGGGATTGAAAGACATAAGACAACTCCATACACCCCATAGAAAAATGGAGTTGCAGAGAGGATGAACATGACACTAATGGAGAGGGCTAGGAGTATGCTTAGTGGAGCAAGCCTTGAACAAAAGTTTTGGGCTGAAGCTGTAGCCACTGCTTGCTACCTGGTAAACAAGTCTCCTACATCAGCTCTTGTTGGTAAGACACATATGGAGGTGTGGTTTGGTAAGAAGCCTTCAGTTAGACATCTTTGTCTTTTTAGTTGTGAGGCATATGCACATGTGCCTAGGGAGAAATAGTTGAAATTGGAGAACAAGGTTGTTAAGTGTACTTTTATTGGCTAGGGTGTTGGTGTGAAAGGATACAAGCTTTGGGATCCTGTGGTTGAAAAAGTGTTGAATAGCAGAAGTTTTATCTTTAGAGAACTAACACCTTCTTCCACTGTTCTATAGCCAGAACAAATAGAAAAGAAAGAAGATGTGGTTCAGTTTCCTTCTACCCTTGAGAAGACTGAACCGATAGACCTTGTGAGACCTGATGATGAGGAGAGCTCTAGCAGCTCTAAAAGCTTAGAAGAAGAAGCAGAACCTCAACCTCATCTTTTGAGGAGGTCTGCATGAACAAGGAAGCAACTTGATAGGTTTGGTTATTTATTGCTTGATTCTAGTTGTTCTTTTACTTTGCTTACTAACACTGATGAGTCTAGAACTATGAAAGAGGCTATGGGCATGAAAGTTGCAGGTTCCTATAAGGAGGCCATGGAAGATGAGATGGCTTCTTTGGAAAAGAATAAAACATGGGACTTGGTGCCTTTGTCTGAAGGATAGAAACCTGTTGGATGCAAATGGGTGTTCAAGAAGAAATTCGGTGCAGATGGAAGTGTTGAAAAGTACAAGGTCAGACTGATTACAAAGGGGTACTCACAAGTGGAGGGAATTGATTATGGTGAAATTTTCTCTCCCATTGCAAGTTTGACAATGATCGCATTCTCATTATTGCATTGTATGTTGATGATATGCTGTTAATTGGGAATGGTAAGAATATGATTTCTGATTTGAAGTCTTAGTTGTTAGCACAACTTGAGATGAAAAATCTAGGGGCAGCCAGGTACATTCTGGGAATGGAAATCAAAAGAGAGAGAAAACAAAAAACTTTGGTTAAGCCAGAGTAAGTATGTGAAGACCGTGTTGGATAGGTTCAACATGGCAGATTGTAGACCATTGTGTGTTCCTGTTTCTTTGGGGACAAAGTTGTCTGTTAATGATTGTCCAAAATCTCCTAGTGAGGTGGAGGACATGAGAAAAGTACCTTATCCAAGTGTTGTTGGTAGTTTTATGTATGCTATGGTCTGCACAAGACCAGACATTGCCCAAGCAGTAGGACTCCTTAGTTGATTTATGGCTAATCCTAGATGAGTACATTTAGATGAAGTTAAGTGAGTGTTTAGATATTTCAGGGGTACTTCTGAGTATTCCATATGCTATCATGGTAATGTTACAAGACTTCTGCATTCTGTTTGTATTCATGGATTCTGATTGGGTGGGTGACATTGACAGCAAGAGATCCACCAGTGCTTATGTGTTCACTATGTTCGGTGGTGCAATTAGTTGGGTGAGTAAGCAACAACCTGTGGTTGCTTTGTCCACAATAGAAGCTGAGTATATGGCAGCAACTCATGCTTGTAAGGAAGCTATTTGGCTTAAGAGATTGTGTTTAGATATTGGTGTTGATGCATGACAGATTACGATTTGTTGTGACAGTCAAAGTGTGATTTGCCTAGCAAAGAATCCAACTTTCCATGCCAAAACAAAGCATATTGATATACAGTTTCACTTCGTGCGAGACATGGTAGAGGATGGGAAGGTGAATTTGGAGAAGGTAGACACTTTGAAGAATGTTTCAGATGCATTGACGAAACCAGTGGGCACAAAGAAGTTCTGATGGTGTTCAGAGTCTATGGGCCTCTCGACCTATAGTAGTTAAATCCTGTTATTTCCAATGGCTATTACAAGGTGTTCAACAAGTGGGAGAATGTTGGGAATTATGGTGTCTCAACCTTGGTAATTCCTTGTATCATTTCATTGTATTTATTTATTTACTACCTATTATGTAATTAGGATGCAAATCCTATTTTGTCATCTTGTGGGAGTTGACACGGTGATGTGTCATCCTACGTGGAAGGTGACAACATGTAAATTTGTCCTCACATGAGAAGATAGGTGTCCCACTTAGTGGTAGGAATATTTTTCCATGTGTTGGCATCTTAGATAGTTTGTAAGAGAATATTGACCGAAACGGTTATGACAGAATCCTATGACAAATCTATGACGCGTAAGAGTCGTAAATGGAAGATTCTATGATAGGTGAAGACATGTGTCACAGGGCATCTTGGAAGAAGGCATCTTTGGGTGCCCCAAGGAGGGTTATGACATGTTGTAAGGGAATATGCTATTTTTAGCTTTTGTATGACAGATTCTCTTACAACTATAAGATATGACAGCTATGACGGATTCTATGACAGTCATAAGTGTCATAAGAGTATCTGTCATTGCCCAACTTGGGAATAGGTGACCTCTTTGGGATGGGGTGACTTGAAAAGTGTCATGAACATTCTACAGTGTTGGACAAGTGTCCATAGGCATGGGTTTTGGGCCATGAGGCCATGTTGGATGCCCATCTCAAGATAGAGCCATTTTTGCCTTGTATCTTCTATATAAACAGGTGTTTTGGAGAGGAGATGTATTATTTGATTGACAGGTACTATTATGCTACCTGATTATCTCCAAATATGAGTGTCAAAGACTCCTGCAAGAGCATTGGCTCTGAAAATGTATTGTAACCTTGATTGTTTACTGGAATACATTTGAGCTATGTTTTGGAGTGTGGGGTTTTCCACCCGTAAGGGTTTTCCCCACGTATATCTTGTCTCTCTCTTCTTTTATCTTACATTCTTGTGTATGTGATTGCTGCAATATCTCTATTATTGGGTTAATAGCACTGTAATTGTAAAGGTTGGAAAGAATTTGCACTCTTCTCTCCTCATTAAATTAGTGTAGGAAGCGATTTCCGCACATGTAGCTTCATTTCATTATACCCATTGAAATTTGGGCTTTTTGTGAGCCTTAAACATACACTTATTATTACAAATAGCCATTGTGTAAACTGTCTATTGTGTCTTCTTGTCAAAAATAGAGAAAAATCATCTCAAAAATAGTAGTTTACTTAGGAAAACAAACCAAAAAATAAACTAAAATTGATCAAACATAGTCACTGACACAGAGCTATGCATATAATCACTATTTTTGTACACACAATCACTGTTCCTACGCATCTGATCTTTTTGTGCATATACCCTCTATTTTTGTGCCTATAATCACTATTTCTATGCATTTCATCCTGCGCATATGCCCCCTTTGTTTCTGTGCATATAAACACTATTCCCGTGCATTTGATCCTACACATACAAAATAGAGGACACTTCTCAATGTCTTGAACAAACAAACAAAATAGATTTGGATACCCTTTTCATCATAGATTTCATTTTAGGAGTCATACAAACCATAGAGTGATATCTTGCATCCATTCTAAAGTGCTTTTGAGATCTTATCATTTCAACAACAAATTAGTTAGTTCCCCCTATCAGGATTCATGATCTTTTATCTAGGAGCTATATTAAAAATCTTGAAAAAGTTAGTCTCCATCATAGTGATATCCATCATCCCTATTTGACTTACTTTGGATCACCCTTTGATAGCTATTTATCATAGCTCATGATTACTGTTTAAACAAGATCAAAACAACACTTTAGATATCTTACCATCAACATTTCAATCTAGTCATATCATCTTTTCACCCAAACTACACTTCATCAAAGCCATCACATATATCTATGCATCTTACATTCAACATCATTCATATAAACTTTGTATGGTTGATACTAGGTGGTGCAGGAACACCCAATCCACAGTAGCCTCCATAAGGCATTAACTGTTTATAGTTCATTTTGATGTTTCCAATAAGGTCCTAAGCTGACCATTTGATGTAATAAGGTCTATTTGACCAATGCATGTTAATTTAGGTTGTATCTAGGTTTGTATTGTAAGTTCCAAGGACACTTGGCAAATCTGTAAGCGCAAGGTTGTTAGATAGTTAGGAGGTTGTTAGGTAGTTGGATCTCCCAGCCGCTTGGAGTCAGGTGGTACTACTCAGGCAAGTAGATAAATAGAGGAGATCATCGAATGTAATCAGTAGAGTAGTTGTAGTTGAGTTCAATTCAGTTGAGATTGGATCAGAGATCAGTGTGATTGTAATCAAGAAACAGAGCATCTGTATGCACATTTCTGAAAGGCATAAATAACTATTCCTGTTGTGTATCTTCCTGTCTTTCGGATTCCTTAGGTTTTCTTTGTATAAATCGAATTGTTGTTTTGTTGTTGAGATGGATCCTTGATCCATTCGACCAATTGGATTTCTTCAAAATTGGTGGAATGGTTGTACAGTTTGCTTTGTTTTTCTGTTTTGTTTCTTTGGGTTTTATGTTTGCAGGATCGCGTACAGAGTGCAGATAGATCCTAGCACCATCATGTGCTAGGTTGGCAGGGTGAAGATCTGTGTTAGATTGGCGGGGAATAGATCTATGTAGTTGTGGAGTTGCTGGATTTGTAGCCGATCAAATCGGTGAAGTTTTGAGTTATTTCATCAGATATATATTCTTTGTGTATATCGCTAACATATGTTAGGGTCATTTCTTGTGTATCTTTTAGTTGTAGGTTCGCAAATGGTTGTCACGGTTGTATGTGGCAGATGTACATTGTAAATGTACAAGTGTATTGGCATACAAAGGAGAGAGAAAGTTGAAGTCTCCGATCGGCATACAAGGAAGTCAACGGTTCGGTCAAACCCATCAAATGCATATTTGAATTGCATGTTGTGAATGTACATCGCAAATGTACATTGGGTTTATATACAAAGGAGGTCAATGGTCAGTTCTGTATGCATGTTGAGGAATGCATCTTTAGAATGTATGTTTGGATGTACATTGTGAATGTACATTGAGATAGTTGCAAGGGGTGACCGATAGCGACGGTAAAAGGAACTGGCATAATGGGTCAAGTGTTGTATGTGTGAAGTTCATTGGCATATCAAAGATAGTCAAGTGTTGACCGTCGAAGAGAAGTGAATGATCGACAGAATGATTTCTTAGTAGACCGAAAGCTTTTGTCTTGCCGATAGGTGAGAGGTGCAAGTATATACATCAGAGAATGTATGTTAGGTGAAGCATAGACATACAATGGGAAATGCATATTAGGGTTTCTGTTGGCTCTACATCATAGTGGTATCAAAGCTTGAAAAATATTTGGGCAAAAAATCGAATTAAGGATTTGTAGGAGTGTTGGCGTTTGGGTGTTGTCTGTGAATGTTTATGTCAGACAGAGAAAGTGAGCCAGAGGCGGAGACGATGCCTCCCAAAAGTATGTCGCAGGACACCATCAAGAAGTTGATTGAGGAGATACTTGCATCCAAGTTGGGAGAGTTCAAGCAGTTCAAAGGCAAAGAGAAGGAAGCTGGAAGTGATAGTGATGAAGGCGATGCAGAAATTGCCAAAACCAGTAAAAAGACATAGGAGATACCAACAGACCAGAGGGGCATTTTTAAATGCATTAAAGTCAGTCAATAGGGACACCATAGATGGGTTACCTCTGTATAGTGGAAGTATGGAAGCTGAAGAGGTGATTGATTAGATTGAGGCATTGAACAATAATTTTGAATATAAAGAAATCCCTGATGATAAGAGGGTTAAGTTGGCAAAAGTAAGACTGAAGGGATCCGCTCTTGCATGGTGGAATTATGAACAAGGAGAGAGAGTCAAGGAGGAGAAGAATATGATAACCTCCTAGGAAAGGATGAAGACCAAACTCAAGGCACAGTTCTTACCCCTAGACTATGATGTGCAGATGTATAAAAAGTTACAGAACCTTAGACAAAGAGACCTTGATGTGAATGCATACACACAAGAGTTTCATAAACTCAGTCTCAGATCAAAGAGACAAGAGGAAGAGTTAGAGAAAGTGGCCAAGTACTTGAATGGCCTAAGGATGAACATCCAAGATGAGATCAGCATTTTAGCACTAGAAACAATGAATAAGTGTTTCCAAATGGCCTTAAGAGCTGAAGAAAAAAGGTGAGAAGAACAATAGAGGAAGAGGTGACAGAAATTTTAGAGGCAGTTTTGGAGGAAGAATTCCTAACCAGAGGCCTAGTGGTGAGTCTAACCAGGAAGAGACTAGTAAAGGACAAGAGCAGTCTGATTTCAAAGGTGGATGGAAATGAACAAGAGGCAGATTTGGAGGTGGTAGAGGTTCTAATGTTTTCACTAGAAGATGTTATCATTGTAATGAAATTGGTCATACAACATTCAAATGTCTAGAAAGGCAAGGTTCATCATCAAGAGATGATAGGAAGAATGACAAGAGGGTTCAATTTGTGAAAGAAGAGAAGGTAGATGAAAATGTTAACTCTCCAATGGGAAGTGCAGCCCCAGCTAAAGATGGAGAATCATTGATGCTAAGGAGAACAATCTTGAAGACATCCAAGGACATGATACAAAGGAGAGCTCTTTTCAAGACCAAATGCAAAACTAAAGGTAAACTATGCAAGGTAGTAAGAGATTCTGGTTCTACAGATAATATGGTATCTCAGAAAATGGTGGATAAGTTGAAACTGAACAGGATTCCTCATCAAAATCCTTATAAAGCATCTTGGGTCAGTGATAGTCAATCACTTTTGGTATATGAACAAGCATATGTTGATTTTCAGATTGGAGAATATCAGGATAGGGTTTTGTGTGACATATTGCCCATGGAATGTTGTCACCTACTTTTGGGTAGGCCATGGCAATTTGATAGGAGAGCATTGTATGACGGATATGCTAACACATACACCATCAAGAAGGATGGGAGGACTTTTGTGATGACACCATTGTAGGAGGATATTGTAGCATAGAAGGCAGCCAAGGTTATTTTAGTGGGAAAGAAAGAATTTGTCCAGATCAATGAAACAAAGTCAAAGACAGCAGAGGATATCTCAAGGAGTGGAGATCACCATTTGAAGAAGGTTTTAGTTCTGAATGATGGAGAGCAGATGGATTAGAAGAAGGTCCAGGAACACGTTTGTAAGCAGCTACAAGTTGATTGTAAAGACAAGGATGCTATCATAGTAAGGACAATTGTTTGTCCTCTAGCACCAACAAGAGTTGAAAGGCAAACAGATTCTACCATAGCAGCAATACAAGAAGCACTTACCAAGGTTTCCAATGCAGGTGTTCAGACAGATATGATAGTAAGAAAGAATGGCAAGCAAAGGATAGATATGAGAAGAGCCTACAATGCAGTCCTGAGATCATGGGGAAGACGTGAGACAATAGAGTATACAGCTAGAGCAAGACAAAGACCTAACTCATGTGGCATGAGTTCTTTTCGCGGTGGGGTGTATGGTGTAGGAGCACCCAATCCACAGTGGCCTCCATAAGGCATTAATTATTTACAGTTCATTTTGATGTTTCCAATAAGGTCCTAAGCTGACCATTCGATGTAATAAGGTCTGTTTGACCAATGCATGTTAATTTAGGTTGTATCTAGGTTTGTGTTGTAAGTTCCAAGGACACTTGGCAAATCTGTAAGCGCAAGGTTGTTAGACAGTTAGGAGGTTGTTAGGTAGTTGGATCTCCTAGCCGCTTGGAGGTTGTCTCCCGGCCACTTGGATCGGGTGGTACTACTCAGGTGAGTAGATAAATAGAGATCATCGAATGTAATCAGTAGAGTAGTTGTAATTGAGTTCAGTTCAGTTGAGATCAGATCAGAGATCAGTGTGACTGTAATCGAGAAATAGAGTATCTGTATGCACATTTCTGAAAGGCATAAATAACAATTCCTATTGTGTATCTTCCTATCTTTCAGATTCCTTAAGTTTTCTCTGTATAAATTGAATTGCTATTTTGTGGTCGAGATGGATCCTTAATCCATTCCACCAGTTGGATTTCTTCGAAATTGGTGGAATGGCTGTATAGTTCACTTTATTTTTCTGTTTTGTTTGTTTGGGTTTTATGTTTGTAGGATCATGTGCAAAGTGCAGATAGGTCCTAGCACCATCATGTGCTAGGTTGGCAGGGTGAAGATCTATGTTAGATTGGAGAGGAACAGATCTGTGTAGTTGTGGAGTTGCTGGATTTGCAGCAGATCAAATCGGTGAAGTTTTGAGCTGTTTCATCAGATATATATTCTGTGTATATTGCTAACATATGTCGGGGTCATTTCCAGTGTATCCCGCAATTGTAGGTTCACAAATGGTTGTCGCGGTTGTATGTGGCGGATGTACATTGTAAATGTACAAGTGTATCGGCATACAAAGGAGAGAGAAAGTTGAATTTTCTGATTGGCATACAAGGAAGTCAACGGTTCGGTCAAACCCATCAAATGCATATTTGAATTGCATATTGTGAATGTACATCGCAAATGTCCATCAGGTTTATATACAAAGGAGGTCAATGGTCGGTTTTGTATGCATGTTGAGGAATGCATCTTTAGAATGTATGTTTGGATGTACATTGTGAATGTACATTGAGATAGTTGCAAGGGGTGACCGACAGCAATGGTAAAAGGAACCGGCATAACAGGTTGAGTGTTGTATGTGTGAATTTCATTAGCATATCGAAGACAGTCAAGTGTTGACTGTTAGAGAGAAGTGAATGATCGGCGGAAGGATTTCTGAGTAGATCGAAAGCTTTTGTCTTGCCGATAGGAGAGAGGTGCAAGTATATACATCGGAGAATGTATGTTAGGTGGAGCATAGACATACAATGGGAAATGCATGTTAGGGTTTCTGTTGGCTCTGCCTCACTTGGGCTCAAAAGAAAAGACAAAAAGAAATGAGTTCACTCAATGGTATCCAAGGTCATTCTAGTGATGAAGAAGAAGAAGAAATATCCCAAGAAGAAGTTGTTAAATGTCAACAAGACCCAAAGTTTCAAAAGCTAATGGACAAAGTAATAGCAATAGATCCACACAAATATTTCATTATGCTTGCACAACAAGTAGTAAAGTTACCTCATGATTTGGACATTGCCAAATTGAGAGAAACAATTCAAAAAAATTAAACTAAAGCTCCTAAGAACAAGGAAACTAAGGATGTGACAAATCCATTAGATGTACTTACTCAACAAATTCAAGCTTTGCAACAACAATTTGTAGATTTACAAACCAGATCCTCAACAAAACATTATTCACTAGAGAATATATCTCCCTATCCTTTTGATAAAATCTTGGTTATGATACCTTTTCCTTCCAATTTCGAAGT
Source organism: Cunninghamia lanceolata (assembly GCA_027924645.1). Lineage (NCBI taxonomy): Eukaryota > Viridiplantae > Streptophyta > Pinopsida > Cupressales > Cupressaceae > Cunninghamia > Cunninghamia lanceolata. The sequence continues at coordinate 16,505,518 of BSBN01000525.1, forward strand.
ACCCAAATTTGACAAATATAGGGGAAAAGGTGATCCTCATGACCATATTAGGGAATTTAGTGCTGCATGTTTAGAAGTTCCTCACAATGATACATATCTAATGCAACTCTTTCCATGTAGCTTAGGAGGTCAAGCCATGGAATGGTTCTCATGTCTACCTCCTGGAATTCTTATATTTAATGAACTAGTAGACAAATTTGTAACTCACTTCTCCTATAACATTGAACATGATATATCAATGTTAGATCTTTGCAACAATAAACAAAAGAGTGGAGAATCCTTCACTACTTTCTTACAAATATGGAGACATCTTGCAAGCAAATATACATATCACATCCCCAAAAAACAAATGACATAAATGTTTGTCCACAATTTGAACAAGGAATTAAGCTATCAACTTCAAATCAAATGTCCCACTTCTTTTAGTAAGGTTATTGAGATGGGATTACTCATAGAAAAAACATTGATAGCCAAAGGACAAATCAAGATCTATAAGGATGTTACTAGTTCAAACAACAACACTGACAAATCCAAGTTTTGGACCAAGGATAAGAACATTGTGAATGATGGGGTTGTAGATGCCAAACATGTTACATAGAAATAACCCACTCTAAATTTATCAAGTCCACAAAACAATGCTTCTTCAAACAAACCAACCAATAATGAACCTAGACCAACAAGCTTCAATCCCCCCATAGAAGATTTACACGATTAGGAGAATCCATTGAATCTGCCTTAAGGAAACTCATTGAAAATAATCTCATAACACTTCCTATAGAAAGAGACTATGAGCCCAAATTTAAACCCTCATGGTGGAAAGATTCTGATTATTGTGAATTTCATAGAAGCAAAGGTCACAAAACAAATGATTGTCAAAGATTGAGAAACACAATTAAAAACTTGATAGACAAAGGAGATATATCGATTGATGGTCATACATCTAATGAAGAAAATGTGGCATTTAAGAATCCAATTCCTAATTATGAGAAGGGAAGTGTGGTACAGGAGCACCCCTTCAACAAGCCAACTATACATCTGAGGGAGAAGACTAAGGTTTTGATATGTTGTTATGTTTTATGCATTTCTATGTTTGTTCATGTTGTCATGCAGTCCTTGTTATTGTGATTTCATGTTTGTAATAAAGACCCCACCATGTGAACTAGTGTCACAAATTTGGCATCCTTATAAGCTAATTTGGACGTCTTGGACAATTGGGGTATGTGGATAATCAAATCAAGTGTGTTGTGTTGTTTTTAGCTATTTTTTTGATGTTCTAGGGTGTTTAAACCATGTCTTATATGTGTCTTATGATTAGTTAGTGTTTTGGCTTACACCCTTGGTTAAGCCAAAATTCGAAACGTGGAAGTTGTAACGACTCCAACCTTTGGTATTCCGGTTGGAACTGGATGAGAAGAGACTGTAAGTTTAGGATTCAAAAAGAGGATATGATTTGAGATGAAGTTCAGGGAGAGAATAGAAGATGGAAGAAAAATAATACATTTTGTGGAGACATCGAAGTTTAATTCAGTTTGTGTTTTTCAAATTTTGTGTTCTGTGTATATCTTCTCTATATCGAACTGTTCTATAGGAATTTAGTTGTTTTTTGTGAGTTGTTTGGTTACAAGTGCTGCAGAGGAGATTATCAGCTTAAGATTCATGTTCTGTCAACAAACATACATTTTATGTATATACTGCAATTGTATGAGAAGATACATTTCCTATGTATATCGCTAAAGTATATCGGGTATACAATTCATGTGTATACTGCAATTGTATGTTGAGAATATTGTGTGTGTATATCACAATTGTATGTGAAAGCATTTCGTGTATATCCTGCATTTGCATGTCAAAGATTGTATATTGGAATGTACATTGTTAATATGCATTTCATAAGATGCAAGTGATGACTGGTTGTAGCGGTCAAAGCGGGTGGAGATACAATGGGTGACTGGCGATAGAAGGTCAGGTAATGTATATACAAGCCGAAGTCATCGGTGTGAGAAGAGCCCATCGGGAGAGTCTTTGAATGTTATATCAACTATTGGAGTCACAGCGATAGAAGGTGTGAGTATCGGTATGAGTAGACAGAAGTCTAGCCGATGGTGAAGTTGTTGTTAAGCATATCAGTGTAAGATTGGATATCGGAAGATGAGGAGCGGGTTAGGTCGATAGTAGTATGTCTTTTTGATAGAGGGAGAAGGTATGTATTTGGTTGGTGTTATGTGGAAAGGGATTTAAAGTTGTTCGAACGTTTCCACTGTGCCTTTGCATCATAGTGGTATCAAAGCCAAAAGAGTGTCCTTTGGGTAGGAGAAGAAGCCAAGATGTCAGATGAAGAGGGGTCACAAGAGTACCTAGCAAAGATGACCAATGCTAAGTTGGCTATCCTAGTGAAGAAGCAAATGGCAGAGAGCAAAGCAGTTAGAGCTCAGAATTAGGCCTTGAGAGATGAGTTAGATAAGTTGAGGGACAAAGTAGAAAAGGGAGAAGAAGATTCTGGTGAATGAGAAGACTGGGATGAAGAGGAGATCCCTAGGTAGGAAGAGATGGAGGTTCCTGTAGACCAGAGACCCTTAATCAATGCCCTCAAATTCATGGAGAGAAGGACCATGGATATGAAAATAGACCTGCCAGTGTTTGCAGGCAAAATGGATCCTGATTCAGTGATGGAGTGGATAGACTCCTTGAATAACTTCTTTGAGACCGAGGAGATACCAGACCACCAAAGGGTGAAGATGGCCCAATCCAAAATGAAAGGAGCTACACTAACTTGGTGGACTTTCATCCAAGATGACAGGGTGAAAGAGGGAAAGAGTAGAGTTGCTACTTGGAAAAAGATGGTGGCTTTAGTGAAGGAAGCCTATGTTCCATTGGATTACAACATCCAATTACATAAGAGGAAACAAAACTTGAAGCAGAAGGAGTTAGATGTTAGTTCATACATTGAAGAGTTCATGAAACTATGTGTCAAGACAAAGGTAAAGAAGAGTGAGGAAGAGAAGGTGGCAAGGTACCTCAATGGATTGAGGTTTACCATCCAAGAAGATTTAAATCTGCATAACCCAGATATAGTCCAAAAGTGCTACCAATTGGCACTCAAAGTGGAAGAGAAATTAAAGAGAAGACAAGAGTAGAATAGTAGAGGAAGAGGGAGACAGCAAAGAGGGGGAAGAAGTCCTTTCAGAGGTAGAGGAAATGGATTTGGACACCAAGGTGAATCCAATCAAGAGAGCAACAAAGGAGACAACAATCAAACTCAAGAGGGAAGTTACAATCAAAGAGGAAACTTTAGGGGTAGAAGACCACCATTTAGAGGGAGATCTTAGGGTAGAGGAGCTCTCAAATGTTACAATTACAATCAAGAAGGCCACATAGCCAGCAGATGTCCAGAAAAGGCAATAAGTTCAATGGGAGAAAGGAGGACAAATCTGATCCAAGAATTTGATTGTCAAAGTGTGACAAACTCAAACACTTATCAAAGTGTGAATGCTCCTGACAGTTATGGATATCTTGAGAAGGGAGAATCTTTGATGATTAGGAGAGCAATGACCACCATGAAGGTGCCTGACAAAGAACCCCCACAAAGGAAGTCTCTCTTCAAAACTACTTTCAGGGCAGGAGGAAAGGTATGTAAAGTTCTGATTGACTCTAGATCCACTGAAAATTTTGTGTCCTTTGAAATGGTAGAAAAGCTTAAGCTTAAAAGACTGCCACATCCTTGCCCATACAAGGTCTCATGGTTCACCCAAGGTCAGCAAACAATTGTGGAAGCGCAGGCTTGGGTAGAGTTTCAAATTGGATCATACAAGGACAGATTATTGTTTGACATTGCCAAGATGGATGCTTGCCATCGCCTATTTGGAAGACCTTGGTAGTATGACTTGAAAGTACACCATGATGGAGTTAGAAACACATATTCAATCACCAAGGATGGTAAGGTGATAGAGTTGCTACCATTGATGGAGAATGAGGTGGAATCAAAAGGGAAAGAAGTCAAAGTGATGATGGTGGAAGGCAAACAATTCATGAAAGAGATAGTAGAAGAAGGTGTAGTTGCATATGCTCTAATTCCATGCCTAAAGGTGAACAAGGAATAGCAGCAGGAAGTCAAGGGAGAGAAGAGGCAAAGGTTCATAGATCCTGCTGTCCAAGAACTATTGGACAAGTACAAATTCATCATCTCTGATGGAATGCCAAGGTCCCTACCACCTATAAGGGACATCAACCATTGTATAGATCTGATCCCAGGATCTACACTTCCAAACAAGGTAGCATACAAGCTTACCCCAGAATAGAATGCAGAGGTAGCAAGGCAGATTGAGGAGTTGTTGGAGACAGGCCTAATTGGCAAGAGTTTAAGCCCATGTGTAGTACCGGCTATCCTAGCACCAAAGAAGGAAGGCACTTGGAGACTTTGTACTGATTCAAGGGCTATCAACAAGATAACAATCAGGTATAGGTTCCCAATCCCTAGGATAGAAGATTTGCTTGATTGCTTGGCGGGTGCTAAATATTTCACAAAAATAGATCTAAAGAGTGGCTATCATTAGATTAAGATTAGGCCAGGAGATGAATGGAAAACTACATTTAAAACCAATGAGGGGTTATATGAGTGGAAGGTCATGCCTTTTGGTTTGTCCAATGCCCCTAGTACCTTTATGAGGTTGATGAATGAGGTCTTGAGGGAATTCATAAGCAAATTTGTCATAGTATATCTAGATGACATCCTGATTTTCAGTAATACAAGGGAAGAGCACCTCAAACATATAGACTTGGTCCTCAAAAGGTTACATGAAGAGCATCTAATGATCAACTTAGAGAAGTGTTTGTTCATGCAGGAGGAGATCATCTATTTGGGTTTTGTCATCTCACAGGGAAAACTGAAAATGGATCAAGAGAAGGTAAATGCCATATTGTCTTGGCCAACTCCTAGAACCATGAATGATGTTAGAAGTTTCCATGGGTTAGAAACCTTCTATAGGAAGTTTATAAAGGGGTTTAGTCATGTTTGTGTACCCATGCTTGACACCATAAAAGGAGGACAGAAGTGCAGATTCACTTGGGCAAAGGAGGCAGATGATTCATTTGAAACATTGAAGAAGAAGGTGGTAGAGCATCCAGTCCTTGCACTTCCTGACTTCAACAAGATTTTCCAAGTAGAATGTGATGCAAGCCACATGGCAATTGGAGCAGTACTCAGTCAAGAAGGTAGGCCTATTGCATTTTTTAGTGAGAAACTAAATGATGCAAAGAAGAGATACTCATCATATGACTTGGAGATGTATGCTCTAGTACAGTCACTCAAAAAGTGGAGGCATTACTTGATGCCAAAATAGTTCATAGTGTTCACAGATAATTAGGCCCTTAGTTTCATAAATAGTCAAGAGAAGCTGAACCATAGGCACATGAAGTGGGTGGAGACTTTGCAAGATTTGACCTTCACACTCAAGCACAAGAAAGGGGTCAAGAACAAAGTGGTAGATGCTTTGAGCAGAAGGGCTCTAACCATCAAACAGATCCAATTGGAGAGTGTTGGCATTGACTCCTTGAAGGCCATGTATGATGTTGATGAAGACTTTGGAGAAATCTATAAGGTATGTACTTCCTTTGGTGACAAATATCATGTTGAGTTCTTTGAATTTTTGATCCAAGATGGATTACTTTTCAAGGGTGGACAGTTGTGCATTCCTCAGTGTTCTATGAGACTGAATATAATTAGGGAGAAACATTGTGGGGCCATGGCAGGACATTTTGGTCTGGATAAGACTCTTGATCTTGTGAAGAGACATTACTATTGGCCCAAGTTGCAGTCAGATGTGAGGAGATTTGTGGAGACATGTGTGATATGTCAAAAGGCAAAAGGGAGATCCACCAATGTAGGTTTGTATCAGCCACTACCCATTCCTTCCAGGCCATGGGAGAGCATAAGCATGGACTTTGTATTGGGTTTGTCTAGGGCAAGGAAGGGATATGATAGTGTTTTTGTTGTAGTATACAGATTTAGTAAAATGACACACTTCTTTCCATGCAAAACCACTTGTGATGCCTCATATGTTGCAGATCTATTTTTCAAAGAAATAGTGAGGATACATGGCTTGCCATTGAGCATAGTGTCAAATAGAGATGTGAAATTTATTGGCCACTTTTGGAGGACTCTTTGGAAAAAGCTTGGCACCAACTTATCCTTCTCATCAGCCTACCATCCTCAAACAGATGGACAGACTAAAGTGGTTAACCATTTATTGGGAAATCTACTAAGGTGTTTGACAAGGCAGCATGGAGAGAAGTGGGATAACATCCGACCACAAGAAGAATTCTCCTATAATGACACCATCAATAGGAGTACAGGGAAGTCACCTTTCTAAGTGGTATATGGTATTCATCCAAGGGGTATTTTGGAGTTGAGAGATCTGCCTATAGGAGAGTCTATTAGTGCAGATGGAGAAGCCTTTGCATCAGCCATCAAGGAGGTGCATGATCAAGTCAAGACCCAACTCCAACAAATTACATTGAAGTATAAAGGATATGCTGATAAGAAGAAGAGGGATGTACAATTTGATGTTGGAGATTTGGTGTGGGTTCATCTAAAGAAGGAGAGGCTTCCAAAAGGTAAATATAGCAAGCTAATGCAGAGGAAGATTGGACCATGTTAGATTTTGAAGAAGTGTGGGTAGAATGCTTATGAGATCCAACTTCCTCCTGACCTTGGATTGTCACCCATCTTCAATGTATGTGATTTAACTCCATACAAGCATAATACAGATATAGGACAGGAACCATTGTAGGGTACAACAGATGATGATATCCCTAAGCATGATCCACCAAAATTGAAAGAGATCTTAGACTCAAGAGTGGCAAAGAAGACAAGGAACAAAGAGTACATGGAATACTTGGTGGCTTGGCAGGGGAAACTTGATTCAGAGGCAGTTTGGATGACTGAAGATCAGATTACAAACCATGGTGCAGACCTTCAAACTCTCATCTCAAGTGGGCTTGAGATTTATTCTCCCGGGGAGTATGGTGCAGGAGCACCCCTTCAACAAGCCAACTATACATCTGAGGGAGAAGACTAAGGTTTTGATATGTTGTTATGTTTTATGCATTTCTATGTTTGTTCATGTTGTCATGTAGTCATTGTTATTGTGATTTCATGTTTGTAATAAAGACCCCACCATGTGAACCAGTGTCACAAATTTGGCATCCTTATAAGCCAATTTGGACGTCTTGGACAATTGGGGTATGTGGATAATCAAATCAAGTGTGTTGTGCTGTTTTTAGGTGTTTTGTTGATGCTCTAGGGTGTTTAAGTCATGTCTTATAATAAACATGTGTCTTATGATTAGTTAGTGTTTTGGCTTACACCCTTGGTTAAGCCAAAATTTGAAACGTGGAAGTTGTAACGACTCCAACCTCTGATATTCCAGTTGGAACTGGATGAGAAGAGACCGTAAGTTTAGGATTCAAAAAGAGGATACCATTTGAGATGAAGTTAGGGGAGAGAATAGAAGATGGAAGAAAAATAATACATTCTGTGGAGACATCAAAGTTTAATTCAATTTGTGTTTTTTAAATTATGTGTTCTATGTATATCTTCTCTATATCGAACTGTTCTGTAGGAATTTAGTTGTTTTTTGTGAGTTGTTCAGTTACAAGTGCTGCAGAGGAGATTATCGGCTTAAGATTCATGTTCTATCAACAAACATACATTTTATGTATATACTACAATTGTATGAGAAGATACATTTCCTATGTATATCACTAAAGTATATCGGGTATACAATTCATGTGTATACTGCAATTGTATGTTGAGAATATTGTGTGTGTATATCACAGTTGTATGTCAAAGCATTTCGTGTATATCCTGCATTTGCATGTCGAAGATTGTATATTGGGATGTACATTGTTAATATGCATTTCGTAAGATGCAAGTGATGACCAGCTGTAGCGGTCAAAGAGGGTGGAGATACAATGGGTGACCGACGATAGAAGGTCAGGTAATATATATACAAGTGAAAGTTATCGGTATGAGAAGAGCCCATCGGGAGAGTCTTTGAATGTTATATCGACTGTCGGAGTCACAGCGATAGAAGGTGTGAGTATCGGTACAAGTAGACAGAAGTCTGGCCGACGGCGAAGTTGTTGTTAGGCATATCGGTGTAAGATTGGATATCGAAAGATGAGGAGCGGGTTAGGGCAATAGTAGTATGTCTTGCCGATAGAGGGAGAAGGTATGTATTTGGTTGGTGTTATGTGGAAAGGGATTTAAATTTGTTCGAACATTTCCACTGTGCCTCTGCGTCAAAGTGCATAAAAAACAAGCAATAATGGTGGTAATAATGCTAATTATATGAAAGTATCTTATGACTACACCGTTAATCACATATCTAAATGTGACTCACATGTAAATGTGATTACCATTAACAAAAAGCCTAATTGTAATGCTACTACCCATTGAAGAAAGATTACTCTTCAAGGGGTTCCACCCAAGCCATCTTCGATATCAAACCAATACAATGTCTTAGACCAACTCAAAAGGACACCTACACACATATCCATATTAGAGTGTTTCCATCTTTTTCCATCTCACAAAGTTATCTTAGAAAAGGCTCTACTAGAAACTAAAGTACCCACAAATCTGAACCAAGAGAAGTTTTAAGCCATGGTGAGACATCTCACCATGCCTCATTTTCTATCTTTCACTGAAAAGGATGATATGGCCATTAACCAACCCCATAATTCATAAGAATAGAATAAAAAGAGTCCTTATAGATGGATGAGTTGGTTTAAATATATGTACCTTAAATTAATCCTTGCATTGGGGTTTTTTGAAAATGTTGTAGATTCAAAGAAGAAAATCACTATCAAAGGATATGATGAAGAGGAAAGAGCCTCTAAAGGATCTATTGTCTTACCCATATAAGAGTTAGACCAATTGAAAAAAATGTGGTTTGTCAAGTCCTTGACATGGATTTAGCCTATAATATTCTCGTTGGATGCCCTTGGATTCATGCAATGAAAGCCGTACCATCTATTTATCATCAATGCATAAAATTCCTATACAATGGCCAAGAGATTACAATCCAAGGAGATCCTGATCCCTTTCAATATTGCAATACCATCAAACCTAAACCTGAAGTCATTATACCCACTAACCGTGCAACCTCATCATCTACATCCCATGTTGATATAAGCTCATTAGCCTCTACATCCAAATATCTTGAAATGAAAGTCAAGCTCAAGGACAAAGGTTTTGGAGAGTATTCCATTGAACAATCCTTTTGTATTGCACAATTACCCCTTTCACCCAAATCCTATGGAAAAGCATCCATGTCCAAACAACAGTCATTGAAGCATCTTGAAGGTCCTTTTATCAAATGGGGCAATCTATTAGAAGAAAGTGAAGAGTAAGACATCCTCCAATGGTTATACAAGGAAGACGAAAGTGAATTCAAGTCACAAGAACAAAAACCACAATTACCAACTGAACAATATGGCATGGGTTTCACTATTTTTCAAAAAAATGGATATGATGGTCACAGTCCATCAACTTAAGAAAAGAATGAATTATTGAACCCATACAACCTTCTTCTTTATCGGCCTAGGACACTAAAGGACTAGGTTATAAAAGAGATGTCTTAGAAAAAACCTTACTACAAATCTAGTGGAGCAAATAGATAAATTCCAAGAGGGAAGTGAAATAGATTCTAATGAATGGGAACGGGAAAGTCTTTATGAGTTATCTTATGAAGATAAACATATTGATGTAGTTAAATCACACAACTCCACCAATACATACCATGAGGGACAAAGTTCAAGGTCTAGACCAATGGAGTTAGATTTGCATAATATCAAAAGTGAGTCCCACAAGGAAGGTCAAATATCCCATGTGATAGATAATCCTCAAGGAGAGTACTGATTTGGACCTTGGAGATACCCCCATAAACCTAGAGAACTTTTCCATCCTAACCATTATTGCCCTTGATCTAGACCACCCAAATGATCCACTTCCATTAGTATATCCCAAACTTATAGATTGGGAACAACAAGAGGCCCCTAAACTGGATACCTTTCACAATGATGATGCTATTGTCGACTATCTGGGTCATAGGGATCATCTACCTTCAGGAGATCATAAGACATGATTTACAATAGAACTTAATAATGTGGCTTATTTTGGAGAGAGTGACAAGCCTTTTAGTCACAAAAATATAACAATGAAAAATGGATCTAATGGTGAAAACTGCTCTATGGCAGTATTAGATCATGAAAAAAAAATGGACGTATCCGATGGTGAAAACCTCTTCGAGGTGCCAAAGGATGAAAGGCTTGACATTCTCCCCAAACCTATACATCAGGAAAGGTCCTCAATCTTAGTAGAACCAACAGCACCAGAGAACATTGGTATAGAGGATAACTCAAGGATAATTAATCTAGCAGCATCTTTATCAGAGCAAGAAAAGAAAGAATTCATCAAATTCTTTAAAGACAAACATAATAATTTTGCTTGGTCCTATGTGGATATGCCCAACGTTGATACAGATCTCATCATGCATCATTTATCAGTAGCTCCAAGAATTAAACCAGTGAAACATAAGTTAAGAAAGATGCATCCGCATATAGCACTTTTAGTCAAAGAAGAGTTCAAGAAGTTGTTGGATTTAGCTTTTACCAGATCAATTGATTATCATGAATGGATCTCAAACATTGTTCCTATTTATAAACTAGACAAGAGAATCAAACTTGGCAGAGATTTTAGAGATTTGAATAAAGCATGTCCCAAGGATGATTTTCCTTTACAAAATATAGACATCATTGTAGATTTGACAGTAAGACATACTATGTTATCTCTAATGGATGGATTTTATGGTTATAATCAGATCAAAATAACCCCAGAACATCAACATAAAACTACCTTTACATGTTCGTGGGGTACATATTGCTGGAATGTGATGTCGATTGGGTTGAAAAATGCAAGAGCTACCTATTAGAGAGCAATGACCAGCTTTTTGCATGATATGATGCACACTATTATGGAAGATTATGTGGATGACATTCTAGGAAAATCACTCACACATGAAGAACATCTAAATTTATTAGACAAGATATTTCAGCGACTAGAGAAATTCAATGTTTGTTTGAATCCAAGGAAGTGTGTTTAGTGTCACATCTAGCAAGCTTTTAGAATACATAGTTTCAACAAGTGGAATTGAGGTGGATCCTAAAAAAGTGAAAGCTATAATGGAAATGCCACCTAAAAATATCAATCAAATGAGATCATTACAAGGAAAGTTGCAGTCTATCCATAGGTTTATCTCACAGTTAGCCAACAAAAGTCATCCCTTCACTCATCTACTTCACAAGAATGTTCCTTTCAAATGGGATGAGATGTGTGAACAGGCTTTTCAACTCTTGAAAGACTATTTGATGAATCCACCAATATTGATGCCACCAATCCAAGGCAAGCCATTGTTTCTTTATATTTCAGCTACAACAACCTCTCTAGGACCTCTATTGGCACAATAGGATTATGAAGGAAAAGAACGAGCTATCTATTACATTAGTTAGACCTTAGCAGGTATGAGCTATAGTATACACCTATTGAGTGAGCATGTCATGTTGTAGTATTTGCATCTCAAAAGCTAAGACATTATATGCTAACTCATTCAATCAAATTAGTAGCCAAAATAGATTCATTGAAATACTTACTAAGGCATCTCTGATGGGCAGATTAGCAAAGTGGGTCATGATCCTAAGTGAATTTGACATTGACTATGTGGATAGAAAGGTAGTAAAAGGACAAGTAATTGTAGATCAGCTAGCAGATGCACCACTTAATGATGAAAATCCATTAAGTTTTGAGTTTCTAGATGAATCTATCTTTAATATAACAACTCAAACATGGAAGATTTATTTTGATGGATCTTACACATAGCATGGTTCAGGAGATCTTGTTGGTTGCACCACAACGAGATACTAGACCAAAATCATATAAAATATTATTCCCTTGCACCAACAACGTGGCAAAATTGAAGCATTGGTCATTTGTCTCAAGATGGTTGTAGAGTGGAAAGTTTAAGAGTTGTATGCTTATGGAGATTCACAACTAGTCATCAATCAAGTAAATGATGATTATCAAACTAAGGATGACAAGTTAATACCTTACAAGTGTATGGTAGATGACTTCAAAGAGTATTTTGTAATGATTTGTTTTGAACAAATACCTAGATTGGATAATAAAGCTGTAGATGCCATGGGAACTATTGCCTCACTCCCGGATATACTAGAAAATGAGTGGCGTTATGAGTTCTTAGTGGAGTAATTGCCTAATCCTGCGTATGATAACCTTGAAACATGGATTATATGTCAAATAGTAGGATTTGATTCCCCTTTGTATGGAAACATTTATACCTACCTAAAAGAAAACACATTGCCACTAGGCCTATGAAATAATCAATGAAGAACCTTTATCCATCAAGCCTCTCATTATACCATAGTTGCCAATACCCTTTATTGACGAGGTCTTGATGGTACTCTTCATAGGTGTCTAGAGCATGAGGAATATCAAACCACCTTAAGGGAAGTTCATGAAGGTATTTGTGGAATGCACTCTAGTGGTCCCACCTTGGCAAAGAAACTTATGCGTATGGGATATTACTGGCCAAGTATGGAAACAAATTCTTATCATTTTGTCAAAAAGTGCAAGAAATGTTAGATCGATGGAAATCTCATACATACACCAGCACAAGAACTACAACCCTTAACTACTCCTTGGCCTTTTTGGCAATGGGGACTCAACCTTGTGGGAAAGATTCATCCCCCTTCATCCAATGGCCACAAATTCATGTAATAACTGCCACTGAGTATTTCACTAAGTGGATTGAAGTCATACCTTTGATCAATGTCACAGGCAAACAATTTACCACATTTATCCTGAACTATATCATTTGTCATTATGGAATTCCTCTATCCATTATTACTGATAATGGAAGACCTTTCAAAAATTAGGATGTCCAAGAGCTCTGTGAAAAGTTTCATATCCAACACCATTTCTCCACACCATACTATCCATAAGGAAATGGTCAGGTAGAGGCTTCTAATAAACAATTTTGAAAATATTAAAGAAGACAATCAATGATGCTAGTTGCGATTGACATGTACAACTAAACCCACTTTATGGGCATACCACACTAGTATCCGCACACCCATAGGTGCACCTGATGCCCTTGTCTATGGCTTAGAATCAATCTTGCCTATCGACATCGAGTTACCCTCTCTACGAGTATCATTGAAGGGTTTAATAACTGATGAAGAGTATCAGGTTTCCAGGCTTCAAGAGTTAGAGTTGTTGGAGGAAAGACAACAAAATGCTTTTAACCACCTCAAGGCATATTGGCAACATATGTCAAGAAGCTACAATCATAGAGTGAAGCCCAGAGTTTTTCAATTGGGTGATCTAGTTCTGAAAGAAAACCCCATAAATCAACAAGATAGAGAAAAGAAGGGTAAGTTTGAACCAAATTGGCTTGGTCCTTATGTAATCATTGCTGCTTATGGATTAGTAGCATATCAGTTGGCAACATCAAAAGGTGAGCCGTTGGATGATCCCATCAACAGTATGCATCTTCAAAATTTTTACACTTAGCTTTTCCAAAAACCCCAGATGCAAGGGAACAAAAAAATGGTGCAATAAAAGAAAATGGTGAAAACCTGGAAACAGGCACAATTTGTGATAAACTAATCTCCTCCATCTTTTAGGATTTTAGTTTTCATCCATGATGATCTTTTCACCCCTATCCATAATATGCATAAAGATACTTATCATGGCTTGTTGTTTTCTCTCTTTTATCTCCTTATCAAATAAAGTGTATCTGCCTATTTGCTAATAAGATTAGCCATCCAGTCCTTCATTCATTCATTCATCTATCACACTCCATAATAAACTTCCATCATCAGTATCACTCTACGTGGTCAAACTACATCACCTTTGAGCTTTCACGTAGGCAAGGCCATCTATGATGAGCCCTTGAGGCTTCCCACCCCCTAGGTCTTAGGTCACACAAAGTCCACATGGTCTAACTATGTTTCCTCTATGACTTCACGTAGGCAAGGCCATCATTGATCAGCCCCCAAGCCACTAGGTTAGTCCCTTAGGGCCCGTCGCATTGATTCTCTCATTTGTTCATCCATGATAAACTTAGGTCCTTTACTTGAATGGGGGGCAAAATCCTCAACCTAGTTATAGAATTGGATTCTTAAATGCCACAATCTAGAGGATAACAATCCGGATCGCGATACTATCTTTAGATGTAACAAACAACATAACAATAAGCTTTTTTTGACATAAGAAATTAACCTATACTAGATAACAACTTGCCTAAACTATTAGGATGATTATATATGTTATGACCAAAAACTAATATCTATGTCAAGAAGATTTAATGTTTGTTATAAGTGTAAGTCCTATGTTTAGATTTTGTTATCATGTTTCCTGTGCTACTCAAGGATGTTCAAGTCTAGAGGAGCTATGATGGGGCATGGTTATTTCATTTGTTTGTTGTTTGCGGGTTAATCTTTAGTAATGTGAAGACTTGTCTAACAGCATGATTAGTAAAAACATCATCGAGGACGTTATGGGTCTAAGCATGAAAGAGTACAATCCTTGTCTGTTGATACATGCAAGCAATACATAGGTCATCTCAGTTCAATTATACCTAGATGCTTGTATTAACTTACTAAATCAAAATCCATGTAAGAGATACTTAGGTCATCTTGATTTTAATTATACCTAGATGCTTGTATTCTCTTACAACATTTTTAAAAGCTTAATGATGAAAAAGAACTTCAAACATGTATACAAGATGACTAGGTCTCATTCGTGCATATTAAGGTTGCATTTCATTTCATTTATAAGAACTTCATAGTTATCATTTTCCAAGTGGCTTAAGATCCAAATCCTTTCTTTCATTCCTCCAAGTTGTTCTTTTATCCAAGTCATTTTTTATTTCTAAAGTGATCTTTTTATTCTTGTTTGAGTATACTTGGCATAACAAAAAAAAATCATTATCATTGTGCATATCATAGGTATTGCAAATCATAAGTTCATTTTCTAAAAATAATTAGATCATGATTTGAAAAGTAATTCATATAGTGAGGTCCTATATCAACATAGGTCTCATACATAAAATTATCATCAAAATAAAAAAACAAAGATCACATTGTCATAGCATTTACATATTATATCATCATACATAGAAAACTTAAAACATCATGTATTGCATTTAGGAATCATCAAAATATGGATTAAATTCATCATCAACTATAAGTATATAAGGTCATTTCCATAACATTACAAATAGAAGCATGTTATCATAAGAATCATAGAAGCATCATATCATAAATACCATACACATCATAGAATTAACATGGTAGAACCATCATAATAGAATCATCATCATAAGATCAATCATATAGAAAAAATCCATCCATAGAGAAACATGCATATAGTCTGTCAAACACACACACACACACACATCATCAATAAAATGTCCAAGTATACAATGATATCATGAATCGTAAAGTTTGAGCTATCAAAACAATGAGTATACAAAATGATATAGGTCCTAGTGTCTATGAGGCACTGCCTCCAGAAGGTGCTAGCTGTTGAGACCGAAAACATGTAGGTCCTATCCTTGGTGGTCCTCAAGGAGGTGGAGGTCCCATTACCACTCCAGTGTCTGTCTGTGCCCGTCTAGATCTGCCATAGGAACTCTGAGCAAAGCTACCTACTCTCTGCTCAGGGGACACCTCCTACTCATATAGAGATCTCCAATAAAAGATCTCCTGCCCTGCATGAACCATCTCTACAATCATTTGCCCACTGGGACCCTTGGCTACAGTTTGCTAAACCTGCTATAGTAGAGCCTTTGCTCTAGTATATCTTTGAATAGCAGTATGCGGCTCTACTGTCACTCCCCTCACCTCCCCCTGCAACTGCGCAACCTGCCCCTACAACTGGGTAACTTGTCTCTATAGTTGAGCCACTTGGGCTCATAAATCTGCTACCTCTCCATCATAGCATTTACATATTATATCATCATACACAGAAAACTTAAAACATCATGTATTGCATTTAGGAATCATCAAAATATGGATTAAATTCATCATCAACTATAAGTATATAAGGTCATTTCCATAACATTACAAATAGAAGCATGTTATCATAAGAATCATAGAAGCATCATATCATAAATACCATACACATCATAGAATTAACATGGTAGAACCATCATAATAGAATCATCATCATATGATCAATCATATATAAAAAAATCCATCCATAGAGAAACATGCATATAGTCTGTCAAACACACACACACACACATCATCAATAAAATGTCCAAGTATACAATGATATCATGATTCGTAAAGTTTGAGCTATCAAAACAATGAGTATACAAAATGATATAGGTCCTAGTGTCTATGAGGCACTGCCTCCAGAAGGTGCTAGCTGTTGAGACTGAAAACATGTAGGTCCTATCCCTGGTGGTCCTCGAGGAGGTGGAGGTCCCATTACCCCTCCAGTCTCTGTCTGTGCCCATCTAGATCTGCCATAGGAACTCCGAGAAAAGCTACCTACTCTCTGCTCAGGGGGCACCTCCTACTCATATATAGAGATCTCCAATAAAAGATCTCCTGCCCTGCATGAACCATCTCTACAATCGTTTGCCCACTGGGACCCTTGGCTACAGTTTGCTAAACCCGCTATAGTAGAGCCTCTGCTCTAGTATATCTTTGAATAGCAGTATGCGGCTCTACTATCACTCCCCTCACCTCCCCCTGCAACTGCGCAACCTGCCCTACAACTGGGTAACTTGTCTCTATAGTTGAGCTGCTTGGGTTCATAAATCTGCTACCTCTCCATCATCTTGAGCTAGAGCCTGAGCCTGAGCCTACAGGTACACCTATGGCTGAGGTTGTACTTGTGGAGGCCTCTCAACTCTCCTCTAGACTCTCTTCTGCCTACCTCCGTCACCATCATCTACTCCATCCCCTCTGCCTCCTCCATCCTCACCATCTCTGCCTCTCCCACCTCTACCACCTCATCGTCTCCTCCTCATCTAGTCTAGGAGCTACCTCTCCAGGTCCTAAATATCTGGGGAAGGGATGTGCTGCAAAGTATGTCACATAGTCCCCCGTCATACCAGTGTCAATAATATGACTCCTCGGATCCCATACCTAATATGAAATGCTCATAAACTCTACCTATGCCTACTCAAAAGAAGCCATTGGACCCCACTGAGAATGCTCCTTATGCATCCAAGCAAATATAGTAGTACCCTGGGGCATCCCCTGAGTCCTACCAAACTTCTGAAACACACGAGTAATAATCTGTTGGTCTATAATTTAGGGAGTCCTCCCAATCAACCATCTCATCTAGAAATAAAAAGGTAACTCTACCGCATCATCCTCCCATGACTCGCAACCTATATAAGGGCACTAATCAATTGCATCCACATTATCCAATGCATGTCTCAAGTACTCCAGCTTTCCTAGCGTGTGCTAGGAAATCATACCCTAATAGGCATAGCATATGGTCATCCCTCACCTGTCACTCCCATGCATATAGGACGTGTCACTGCTATGTGTCCCCATGCCCATATCTGTAACAAAGAAATGTTGGCAGATAGACTAGCAGTCCTATCATATACAAACTGATGCAAGTCGTGATATAGGTGAGCCAGTAAATAAACACCCCTGGCATATTGAGTCCCCTCGGTCACCATATGCTCTAAGGTCCTGCCCCATCCAACTGCTAACCTGTGTTCTCCTATCAGGGAAAATCACACCTCCAATCAATCCTGCCAGTATAGATGGCAATGGCTCATAATAATCTACCATATCTGTCCAACTAATCTCCACTCCCTCCAGATCATCATCATCGAATACTATGCAGAAGGCATCTAGATCATCTCCCACATGCTGCTCATTGGTCACCAGCTCACCATATATAGGAATCCTTAGGATCCTGTATACATCCTCCAACGTCACGGTCATCTCTCCAGTAGGTGAGTGAAAGGTACAGTGCTCACTGTGCCATCACTTTGCCAAAGCAATTAGCATACCCAGATTAGCTTGAATCTCAGGCATAAATGTGATATACCATAATCCTATCGATCCCAACACAAAATTATCAATCTTAGTCAAGTATGATTGTAACAAATGTGTGGGTGGAAATCACTCTCGTGACATCATAACATATAACACCTCTTGCACATAATAATTAAAGCGCGTTAATCAATAATCAACTAAGCTGCATATTTATCAAATCTATCAAATCACTTACTTAGCTATCCTATCAAACCTATCCTATCATCTCTTTTGAGATTATATCAATCTCAAAGATCACCTATCAGTTGGCCAACATCGACCACGATGCCGACCCAATTTAATCACTTAGTAATTGACCTATTTTTATCAAATGTGTAGTTTTAGTAATCACATGCACATCTTTAGCACATATGCGCATAAAGAACACTCATATGCACAATTTTAATCATATGCATAGCTTTAGGAGTCAAAAGTGCAACTTTGCAAAATATGCACAATTTCGAGACATATGCGCTGAAACATAGGTCATATGCACAATTTGAGGATTTGCATAGTTTTGGGGTTCATATGCATAATTTTGGGGCATATGCACATAACTATTGCACATATGTGTAGGAACATTCAACCTACACATATGAAACTATTCACTTTGACCCTAGATTTTGACCCTAATAAATGTACTTGATGTCAAATTAACTATATACGTACTGGGACCATACTCCTCTGGGCAGTCAAATTGATGGATCTGCTCGAACCTGTGACTAGCTACTGGAATCTGTATTCTCGCTAGGACTACTCTGCTCTGCTATGCTTTGAGGCTCTCTATAATCACTCTTCTAATGCCAAGTGTACAAATGACTTAGAATGGGTCCCCTAATCACTATTTATAGCCTAATCAACCCTAACTGGAGATGTTTTGACCTTGTCTATTGCTAACATGCACATGCTTTGCTATTCATCCATTTCTCATTTTCCATCACCTGCATTTTTCACATGATGATCCTTTCATTCATTCTTCTTCATCGTGAGATCATCCGTTATTTTTCTTCAAAATTTTTATCTTGATCGATCTCTCGAGGGGGCACACTACCAACACCAAACTTATATCAGGGGCAAACTGGAACATGTATCATACTCCTAAAATTTTTATTCTTTGAAACAATGTGATAAAATGCATTTTCTCAAAGAGGGGCAAAGTATATACACCTAAAAATAGCTCGAGATAAATTTAATAAATATTTTATATTTATTTTATTCATATTTCCTCTATCAATAAATAAATATACTAATTTATTTATTTGATTCACATTTATCCTATTCTTCCAATAATTAAATAAAATTTAATTTATTTATTTAAATATCTTAATTCTTCTAAAGTTGTCTCTAATTAAATAATCCTAATTATTTAATTATTCTTCTAAGACAAAGCCATATTCCTAAATCCACATCATTCGTCCACATCACCCTACACATCATTTGACACCTCATCTTCATGTTGCACCATAAATTAAATATTAAGAATATTTAATTAAACATTTATCTCAACACATGTCCTATTTCCTCTCAACCATCCCTACTTTGTAGAAGTTGGTTTCTTCACATCATCATGGTCAAAGTTGAGTTGTTGACTATGAGATACTTGTCTCATGAGCCCTATATTCCCTCAAACATCCCAAAAAACATAGACTCCTTCTTCCATCTTTCTCTCATGGTCTTCCATCTTTCTCTCATGGTCTTTGTGAGCATCTTGCCATGTGGCTACTTGTCCCACATATCTCTCCATCTTGTCAATGTAGTAGGAACATCCTCCTATATCTCTCCTCATCCAACCAATTCGATCTTGACCCTCCATGTCATAAGACCAATTCCTCAACCATTGATCTTTTGCCACTTGGATCTAAGCCATCCTTTGTCTATAAAAGGAAGCCTCTCATCCTCATTTTGAACAACACAAGAGAGATCATACTTTCATGCTACTGAAATCATATCAAATATCAAAAGTGTGCCTTTGGCTTCATTTGCATATCATTATCATTAGCCATCTCCATTGTTGCATTGCATTAGCTTCATCCAATCATTATCATAGTTTAGCATTGTAGAATCATTCACTTTGCATAAAATCCACCACAAGTCCATTCATCTTGAAACAAATAAGTGCATTCTGAGAGCATAATTACAATTAGCAAAATCAAGATCTCAAGAAGATAGGACACAGGGGCATGAAGGAGAAATTTGCATTTTAAAGGTATAAATAATGTTTGCTTCAAATTCTATTTTTTTCTATTAGTTTCATTGGTGATTTTGGTTTGAGTAGAAATTTGGAGTTTTGCGGTAGCTTAATAGGTTTTTACTGTTCTCCAAATTATCATCACAATTATGACCTGTACATGAAAGCTTCTAGTCTACATCATGGTGTAGTAAAGTCAAATGAATGAAGTAGTTGTGTAGTTTGTCTTTAGCAATAGAGTTTGTAAGATGGTTTGATGAGCTATGTTGCTTGCGAAGGGGGTTTGAGTTGGTATTTATTCTTTGCTAATTAATTATGAGCCCTCATGGAAAAGGGAATCACACTATGATGACCATTGTTGCCATGTGTATACTTTGTTATGATGTGCGTAAGAGAACATCTTGTCATATAAGACATGTGCATAAGCATTTATGACATTACAAGTGGTTGAATAAAATCTATGACACAAGTAAGATCATGTAAGAGGAGTTACATTGTTAATGTGATTTGTCGACTAACTCATGACATGTGTTATAAGACAACATAAGTAATTTTTGAATGGTTTTGATTATGCCAAAATAAAGCGCCCATTTTGGCAAGGAGGCTATAACAACTTAGACATGTTATGACAAGGTGTAAGGTATCTGCTAAATATAGATTGTTGACTACCTCATGAAGAATGGCATTGGAATTTGGGCTAATAATTGGCACCACTTTTGGGTTATAGTTTTGGCACATGGTTTTGTTAAGCTACACTTGGTTTGTGGTTTGAGTTTACCTATTTATTAGATGCTAGAGATGGAGGTTTCATAGTGAGGTTGTAGGTATAATTATGTTGTAAAAATTACTCTAGATATATTATTCGTGATTTCTCTTGTGAAATATCCTGACCTAGATTGTTTTTATATAACTAATATTGTTTCTAATTAATACATTGGTTTAGAGTTTGGAGGTTGGGTTTTTTTCTAAAAAGAGTTATTTCATGATACATCATTGTGTAATGGTTCTATTGTGTTCATATTCTTTCTTGTAATATTTTAGATCATATTTTATACACATTTCTCTCCTTGTAGATTATCATAAGAAGCACTTCCATGTCTTAGCTTACTTTAATTTGGTATTAGAGCCTAATCAACTTAAGTGGTAGGAAAAAGGTTATTTGGACTAGTCTTAGTTTGAATGGGAGAGTGCATAGAGGAGATATTTATTTTAGGGAAGATGAAAAGCACTTCCAAATTGGAGATGGGAAGATTCAACGACACTAACTTCAAGATTTGGAAGCACAATATGGAGGACTTACTTCTAGATCATGATTTAGGATTGCAATCTTTGGAAACAAACTTGTTGCAATGTCATTAGAAGATTGTCTAGTGTTGGAAAGAAATATGAGAAGCCATATCAGGGTTTTCTTGCCTAATTTAGTGTTTCTAAATGCCTATGAAGAATACACCTTAAAAACCTTTTGAGTAAGTTGGAGAACTTGTGCCAAGATAAATCCTTGGTTAACAATCCATTACTATAGAAGAAGTTGTATACTTTAAGGATGGGTGGTAGAGATTTCATTTGGAAGTTCTTAAATGTTATCAACACAATCATGAGCTAGCTACACTTTGTGCATGTAAAAATCAAGGAGAAAGACCAATGTATTATCCTTTTGTGTTCTTTGCTAGACTCACAGGATAACTAAGTAATGGCTATTAGAAACATTGCTATAAACTTGCACTTGATGAGAGTGTAGCTACTCTTCTCTTGGAGGAGATGAGGTGGAAGGCTATCAAATCCATTAAGGAAGCCTTGTTTGTTCATGAAAGGTCAAAATAAAAAGGAAAGAAGAAGGATAAAGAAAATCTAAATATCATGGGAGACCTAAGTCTCCTAGAAAATCCAAGGCCAAAATTTGGAATTGTGGCAAGATGGGACATTTCAGAAGAGATTGCAAGGAGAAAAAGAAGTAAAAGATTGAATTTGATGATGATTCTAATTCTAAATCTTCTTAGGAGGATGTAGAAAATGCTTTTATCGTATCCCTAGTAATGCATGCATGTGAGGGTTTATTGATGATTTGACTTTAAAACTTCTTTCCACATGACTCCCCATTAGGAATGATTTCCAAATTATGATAAATATGATGGTGAGAAGGTATCTCTTAGTGACAACTCATATGTTAGTATTGTTGGTTGTGGAAGAGTTAAGATCTGATTCTTGGATGAGAGGATCAAAGGGATTAATAGAGTCTTTCACATCCCTAATTTGACATGGAACCTATTATCTATAAGTCGAATGAATGATATAGTTGTGTAGTTTGTCTTTAGCAATGGAGTTTGCAAGATGGTTTGAGGAGCTATGGTTCTTGCGAAGGAGGTTTAAGTTATTATATTCGTGTTTTAACCATGAAAAATAAGAGCTCTCCAAGAAAGTCAGAGTTTCCAAAAATGTTTAAATGGATAAAAAATGGGACATTACCCAATCTAAATTTAAATAATCCTAAGTTGTTGAGAATCAATAATTTTAAGAGATTTTTTAAATTAAATGCAAGAAGAGACACTTAAGCATTGGAATAATGATGAAAAATAATTATTGATGCTACATAAAATCTCATCATATTGCTGAAGAATAATTATCGATGCTGGAATATATTAACTGAAAATCGTAACCCCTTTAATAAATTTATCCTTCCACCCAAAATAATCTCAACTAAATCCAAAAGCAATTACCTAAAGCAATACTACGTCTCTTGTAAGCGCCAGGTCATAGGAGAAATGGTTGTATATTCACTAAGTCAATAACGTCATGTACGGCCTGTTTTACACGCTGTATGAGTTTGAACGCCTCTCGCTGAAAGTTTAACTATAATCTGAAGTATTCAGAATGTTTTCCTCTTTTATAAGTATGGCCTGTATCTTCTTATTTGCCATCTGCAGCATTATATCTTTTTTCATTTACTTATCAAAGTATGGGGAAATCAATGCTTATCAAACTCATAGCAGTGCTTCTCTCGCTTAGTTCAATATTTATTGTTCATGTCTACGCTAGAGATACAATTCTTGTGGGAGACTCTATTGACAAAAGTTGTAGAAATTGTAGAGGCCATATTCAAGATCCGAAATGCTGCAAAAAATCATCATTGGCAGAGCGTGATTCAACTTCAACTGGTGTGGGCTTGTTAAAACGTTGTAGCGGCTGTCGAGGCCATTCTGTTGATCCTACTTGCTGCTGGCCACCTTCAAAACACTAAGTAGCCACACATTTTTGGCAAAGCGGAAAATAGAAATCAGTATGTGTAGTCCATGCAGAATAAAGCCTTCTTCATATATATGAAGGTAAGCGAATAAAGCCGCCTTCATATATATGAAGATACAAGTTTTGTTTATGTTTTTTTTCCATGAATTTTGGATGAAGTTACAAGTTATATCATTCATCTATAAATGAAAATAAGATATAAGTTTATTTTCAGTTTATGTGATTCTTTTTCAAATTGTTACTTTTCTTTAAAATGTAAATTTTAACTGTATGCCATTTTTTTAGGATTAATATTGGATTGCAGATATCTAAAGTAACCAAATTTAATTATATTGGCACTAAACATTTATAAATTATTACTCATATTTTTATTTTTGTAACTAAAGTTCTTCACATAGGTTTATATTTTAGTTAGTTTATGGATTATAATAACACCCACTCATCTAGAATGATCTTTGGAGGAGATGTGCAACAAAGAAGGCTGTCATAAAAGCTAGTGTTCTAATGTGGATTTTGAAAATTATAACGTACGAAAATTTATTTTTATTTTAAATTGATAGTGTTAAAAATGTAATCAACTTTAAGTAGTAGGTGCATAAAATTTGCATGTAAACTAATAGTATATGCAATCAAGCATAGAAAGTAATGCATGCAAA
Source organism: Cunninghamia lanceolata (assembly GCA_027924645.1). NCBI lineage: Eukaryota > Viridiplantae > Streptophyta > Pinopsida > Cupressales > Cupressaceae > Cunninghamia > Cunninghamia lanceolata. Next base: position 16,529,749 of record BSBN01000525.1, read on the forward strand.
CAGATAGAATATGCATATATATAAAGGCATGCACATGTTAAGTTTATTTTTGTAATTTTTCTTTTTTTCATGAAGTTTGGATGAAGTTATAATCTAGATTATTTATCTATAATAATAAGTATTATATCAAATAAGAAAATAAGAAAGAGTAAAAAGAAAGTTTCAGCACAAAATTTTATTTTGAGTTTATATTTTTCCCTTTACTATATATATTTTAATTATGTTTCATATTTTCATAATCTAATTGGCAATACTAATATTCTATTCTAGATGCTTAGAATAACAAAATTCAAGAGGTCCCACAATCAACACTTGTGGACTATTATCCATATTCTTGTATCCTATAATCAATAGTTCTTTACACAAGTTCGAATCACAAATTTCATTCATTTTATAGATTTTAGTAAACCGACTCACTTATAAAAATATTTTGAGATGGTTGCTAGAACCATACAACATCTTTGTTGTTGGATTGTTCATCCCAACATCATTTATGTCATTGGATGGTTGTTTGAATATCAAATGTTTATTGAAAGGAAAATCTAGGAGAAATTCGCTAGTAATTTGAATGGACAACACTTCAAGAAAATGAATTGAAATTCTACAAGTGGCTTAGACATATCATAACCAAATCATTTTTATTTTTTTTAAGGAAGAATGTAGCAATAGCAATTTTACACCTTCTCCATATTAAAATATGGTAAATATTTGTCCTATTTTATTGACCAAAATTGACCTTTGACTATTAAATTGGATGATGTTTAAGATTAACCATTAAAAGACACTGAAAGTTAGTAAGACTCATTGGTGAATTAATCTCTAAAAGATTGAATATTCAATATACATCCATGTGGAATGATTTGTAACGTGATACATTGAAATTTGAAGGCAATTTTTAATCACTGTTGCACCAAATGGGGAGAGTGCTGATCCTATGAGATTGTTCAAGCCAGACAAAAGTTTATTCACAAAGCTTATTAGTGCATCTAAGTCGCTAAGTGTTCTGGGAAAGAAGCAATGTTACTATAGCCCATGCCCACTACTCAAGTGCCAAGATTTATAGTCCAAGCATTAGAGCCAAGTATTCAACTTGATCGAAGAGATGGAGTTCAACCTTGATGATTCTCCTCCTCAAGAACAATTAGAGTGCATTGACTATGACCTGTACATGAAAGCTTCTAGTCTACATCATGGTGTATTAAAGCATGAGGTATTTCCTTAGCTAGAATTAGTTTGGGATATATGCACAAAGTGTTTATTTAAGCATGGAACTATTTTTTCTCTTAAAAGGATTGGTATTCAAGTATGACAGAAAATGTTTTCAGAATTATTATTATAAAAACAATGTACATGATGTGTTGAGAGAGCAGTCAAAGAATTAAGATCACTTGACTAATAGGAAGAATGCTAGTTCATAGACTATTAAGATGTTCAAGTATATGATTAAGGAATGATATTGTTCAACTAGTTATATGGTGCCATACAGACACAACATGTATATCCTTTGTGTTACCCCTTATTTCCATAATTGTCAGTGACAAAGTTGTGCCTAACTAGAGTGAGATCATCACTACAACCTAGAAAAGCAATTTAATGAAGCTTTCATACCTGCTTGATGTAATTTTTTGTTCCCTATAATTGCCTTGTGATGCTTTCTCTTCTTGGATTTCCTTTTCCTCATCAACCATACCAACTAGAAACTATTTTATAAGTTGCATGCTTATGGATATCATGATTTTTATATCCAAGTTTGTGATTATTTTCATTTAGCCGTGCATGAAAGTATCTACAAGGCTCCTAAGCCTAAGTGATGATGACACTACTAAAGAATATAGATGCATGGTTTCTATTTTCAATGAACATTGCTCTAAGATTTGAAGATATCATGCAACCCCACATTTGTTATTGTCTTATCATAGTTTCAAAATGGTTTGTAACAAATGCTTGGTTATATGAGAGATTTTCTTTCAATATGTCAATGGAGTGCATGAAGAATTAAAGGTAGAAAAATGTCCTTTTTCTAGAATTGTCACTTGTGTTGGGAGAGCATAATACAAATAATTATCTCACTAAAACTATCTTGGACCAATAGATGTTTCAAATTTTAACAAATAGTAAATACACAATGGCTAAGTTCCTTAAATCTCATAGGTGAAAGTAAATAAGAGGTGCTGATAATCTCAAAGAGAAAAAATAATAAATAGAAATTTATACAACTATGGAATATAATGAAAAATGAAGCATGCAATGTAATTACAATTCATAAGAAACATCAAATTTGTTTTGGAAAATCCTTTCAAGGAAAGGATTATAAATAACATAGCAACAATTTAATATATTATCTAAAGAATAAGATTACAATATACAAGAGATTTAACTTGTGTTGAAAAACCTATGAACAACACAAAACCAATCTAATATTTCGCCTTCTGTCTAATCTAACAACATGTATTTTTTGAGAACCACTTATCAATGTATCTATGAGTTTCTTTTCAACTTGTGATCAATCCAATAATATAACCTTGCTATGGAAACCTATCACAACACTTGTATCAATCTAATTGTAACGTCGTAAATTGTTATCTTTGCAATTTCATGCTATATTTTGGCCTTCCTTTACAGTTCATTCCCTTAGTTTGTTTGTATTCTCATTTTAGCCCTTGCATTAGCCTTATTCCCTTCCATGGTTCTTAGCCATTGCTTCCTACGTTATATTTTTTTCAAATCTGTTGTAACTTTTGTGTTATCCCTGTGATGTTCTAGTGTTTCATTATTTTTGAGCCCAAATTGTCCAAACACTAGCACTTCATGGGGATGTCCACATGATGTGCTAACGTCCCATGACAGTTTCATGTTTGGTGGCTATTCCTAAGTGTTTCACCATTTTTTGCCTTACCAAGTCAATGGTAATGGCTCAGAATGGTTCAAAATGGCTTGTCAGCCCCTTCCTCTTCCCTCCTATCTTTTTGAACCTATCTTTTTCACATTTTCCTTCTTCTAGACTCTCTCTTGAAATTTTCTTGCACTCTACAGCTCTCTACAACTTTCTACAACCTTCTACAATATTCTCCTTCATCTCTCTTTCTCTCTTTGGCTTCTTTAAGCCCTTTCTAGGTGATATTATTCTTTTTTCAAGTATTGTTATTGCAAACATTTACTTTTGTTGTGCCCCTAAGCATTTTGGGATTCTCACATCCTATCAATCTTTATTTTAGTTATTGTTCTTATTTCTAGACACACTTAGATTAAGAACACAAACTATTTTTCTATTTATCTATCTATTGGCTTATGTAGAGATAGAAATACCAAAGCAAGGGTTTGATATGAAGGCAAACTCCCAAACAACCCCAACAATTTTTTCTTATCTTTAGCTATAGGTATTTGAGAGAGTATTAAACTACACAGAGGTTTTGCTAATATCCCTTCCCTTCTCTTGTCCATAATGTTATTTCATTTGATTTAGTTAGTTTATTATTTTCATTTTTGTTATTTTTCGGTATCTTGTTGTTGTGTTCCCCTTTCTAGTTTTATAGATCTGGGCGAACTGTTGAGTGGGTTTTCACATTTTGTAGAAACTATTTATTTTCTGGGTAGTACGGATAGTAGTACTTAGCACAAACATCCATGTGACGCACTAGCATCTTGGGTAGTGGCTTCATCTATTTGGTTCTAGGTTCCTCTCTTTTTCCTCCTTTCTACACTGTAACTTATTTCTATAAATCATTTTCCAGCTTTCTATATTTTGCATTTTGTTTTCTGGCACAATTGGATGTAATATAGAAGTTAGCAACATGTAGCTCTTAATTTTTATATTACATTTTGGTGAACCTTCTATTTTAGCATAAAACACCTTTTTCATTCATTTTTCTTCTAAAATCAAAATCATTTTTTTTTCTTTCCTCAAAAAAAAAAATTGGGGCACTACCCCGAACCCCATTCCATAGTCCTAAAGGAGAAAAATAATGGCCTTTGGCTAGATTTGTCAATGCCTTTTGTAATATTTTGCTTCTATTATTCACAATAAACATTTCTCTTCGTTTCTTACATTGCTTTCCAACTTTGCTCAAAAGGTTTGTGAGAGTGATGTTCCATTCCATGCATGTGATGGTGACTTTGTTATTTCTATGTCACTCTATTCTTTTGATCCCTCTTTTGAAATTCCTCCTAATTTTGAGGATATTTTGGTGCAAGAGGATGAAATCATTCATACTTTTCTTAATGTTACTTTACCTTCTCTTCATTTTGATGCTCTTCCTTCTAGAGATGAAGCGTTAGTAGATGAAGAGTCTCACCTCATATTGGATCCCACATGGATAGATGTTGAGCATACTTCTTCTATTTCTCCTCCTACATCATGTATTTCTCAAGAAGATAATAATGCTAATACAATCATTGTTAATTGACTTATCCCACCTGTATACACCTAAAATTGGCTAAGATGAATTAAGTAAATATTTTAATATTTATCTTAATTCTTATTCTCCTATCAATTAAATAAATATTCTAATTTATTTAAATGATTCATATCCCTCCAATAATTAAATAAAATCAATTTATTTAATTAAATTACCTAATTCTTCTAATGTCTCATATAATTAAATAAATTTAAATTATTTAATTAATCCTAAATTCCTCTATCCTAAGTCCTAAATTCCATAAATTCCACCTCACCTTTTTGCCTTACCTTGTTGCACATGTAATTAAATATTTTAATATTTAATGGGCTAATATTCCCTCACCCACATGTCATATTTCTCCTCCATTCAGATTAGTTAACTCATTAATCAAATATGTTAACTAATTAGTCATTTGAGTTCACTGGTCAATCTATTTTGTTGACTCCCCAATCAACCCAGTTAACTAATCAATCATCTCAGTTAACTCCTCAATCTATTCTGTTAACTCCCATAACTCATGAAGAAGGCTTGGAAACTTTTCCTCTCCTGATTCATGCACATTCCCTCAAGCTTCCTCAACTGTAAACCTCACAGGTAATTCCTCCAGTAATGGATCTATTGACATTTAGATTTGGTCTTCCCTCAACCTATATAAGAAAGGTCCCTACACCCATTTGCATCGATCTAAGCTTAAGCAATCTTACTCTGCAGGAATCATTACAGCATGCCTTTGGCAAAGTTATCATCCATTTGCATTATCAACCCATTATCATCACCATGTCTCCATTATCGATCACCCATCTCCATTATAGTTGCATTGTAGTTTAGTCTCCATTGCACATTCCATATCACAACCGTTCTACTCTTGTCATCTTCAAACAACAAGGAAGTGCACACTTTTGAGAGTTCCATTACCATCAAGATCAAGAGCAGATAGGCAAACAATGAAAGCATAGAGGTAAAACGGTCTTCGAAGGTATATTCTTTGTTTACTTGTGTTTACATCAATTTCCATTGAGTTATTGGATGATTAGTTGTTTAATGCTATTGTTCACATTTTGTGATAACATTTCTGGCACCCATTGTGGGTCCTTGCCCCATTTTTAACTTCAATTTGAGTGTTTTGTAGAGGTTTTGTCACGACAGGTCGTTCCTGCACATACAAATTCTAATTCTATGCATTCAACACTTTCTACACCGCATTCAATCTTTCTGTGCATCCGACCTATTTTGTTTTGCATCTAGCACATTTCTCTATGCTTTTGATCTTCTTGCGCATACACAACACCATCTTGTGCATCTAATACGTTCTGTTGTGCTTCTGATCTTTCTGTGCATACAAAGTGTAGTCCTGGGCATTTAATCATTATTGTTTCACTTTTGTAAATCTGTGCATATGAATCACATTATTGCACATATGACCTCCAAATCTACGCATTTGATTTGTCAGAGAAAGTTGTAATGTTTGTATCAGATCTTCCAAACTAACTGTCATTTGTATGTGTTAGAAGCTGGACTTAGTCATTTTAGCTGCATTATTAAGCCACCTAGAACTAATTATGGGAGAGTAACTTAATATGTTCATGCAAATAATCACATAGACATAACTAGGAGGAAAGTAAACCATTTTGTTGCATCACAACTTACATCGAGTCCCAACCTAGGGCTTAAAACTGAACAATTTCTTTATGTTTTTACTATCTTGCACTACAATCTATCACATAGCTTAATAGGGGGAAGGTAACACTTGTTTATTTCTTCAAGCAACAATCTACACCTAGATTTGTTAGAAGGTTAAAATAAACAATCTTTTCCAAGTTATTGCTATCTTATTACAAATTTTTGTGCTTCATAGAATTAACACATTTAGTTATTTTTGTTTTAAGTAGCAAGATAAAGAACCAGTGTTCTCTGTGTTTTTAGAATGATAATAGGACTATGCTCTCCCCTTTCTTGGGTGACCAGAATGCCAAACTTATCATTTTGCATGTTTAACCTTTAGACAGGCCTGCCCTTAGAATTCCTTCCTTCCAAGCTGGATGACCTTAAGTGATAATGGGCTAAAGCCAAGCCACCTCCGAGTCACTATAAATAAATTGTGTTTGTGATGAAAGTTGCAAGCAATGGGTGCCGCTGTGTTACACCGACCAATGTTTCCCCCAAAACCCTATGGAGCGTAACCTCTGCCGGCTGGAAAGCCTCCTTATTGGAGCGAATGGCTACAAGTGTAACCACCCAAACGGATGCCTTGACTAAAATCCTTTTTTCTAGTAAGCTAAAATCCCCTATTTGGTGACACAGGAGGAGGAACCTCTAGAGTCGTCCAATGTCATACACTCATTTAGTGTAGAGACATAAAAGTTCAACTCTTCAGAGGAATTGTAACTTGGTATGTGTGAGAAGTGAGTGCCATGGAGGGGAGTCGGTGCTACCAAGTTACTGGCTGTCCACCTTTATGCAAGTGGTTGATGTAAAAACTAAGTTGGAACTCATCAAATAATATCCTTGCCAACCTTAGGATGGTGCTTTCTTTTTGGTCAAAAATTAGTAATAACAAACATGAAATCTTCTTGTGTGATGTGTTTTCTTGCAACTAATTGATACGAATCATCAACGAAAATACTAGACTTGCTTCAAGAAACATTGTGAAAACAAGCCAAGATTGAGAAAATTGAAACAAAAAGATAACACTACCTGCAGTTCTGCGCATTTAAACCATTCTATTGCACATATGACAAGTTTTTATGTGCATTTGATCCTACTACGCATTTAACCCATTTTTCTATGCATTTGAGCCATTTTACTACGCATTTGAGCCATTTTGTTGCACTTTTGATTTTCCTGTGCATTTGACGCACAGAGCGGCGCATGTTAACCACAATGTTGCGCTTTCAAAAATCAATACATTTCAACCAAACTTGTGCATTTAACCTACATAGCTACGCATTTGACCATTCTTCCCACACATCTGAAGCTGCATATGCAAAACAGAGAGCTATTCCATACACTGCTAAGAAAAATTTGAACTAGTTTTGGATACCCATTATTACATATACCTTGTTTATGATCTCAGGAAAACCATACAAATCGGTTTCACATCCATTTTCCAAACTTTTCCATTTTCCATATCATCTAAAGAAAAACAAACCAAGTTTCCTACTAAGCTGTCATTAAAATCTTCCAAAAACTTAAAACAAAATCTAGTTAGTTTCATAACAGGTTATATCATCCTTCATCTTGGAACTATACTAGTGTAACCTTGATAAAAGTAGTCTACATCAATAGGGGTGATCAACCCTCCCTACTTTGACTATCTTTTACCTCAAGAGCACATTTTGTTTGAGCAAACAATGGATCACAATTCGAACCTTAGGAAAAATCTTGTCATCCCAACTTTTTCACAAGCATTTTCATCCAACATTCATCCCCATCAAATAGTTTTTATGTTTGCAACTAGATCAAAATCCAAAGAAAAGCAAGACATGGATCCTTTGAACAAAGACATACCATCTTCATCTCACAGTGATGGAGAGGAAGAAATCACGTATGAGGATGTAATGGATGCTATACAAGACTCCAAATTTCAAAAGATGATGGACAAAGTCTTAAACATGGACCCTCAAAGGTATTTCCTTATGTTAGCACAACAAGGGACCAAACTTTCGGTAGATTTTGACACCTCCACCTTAAAAGACACCACCTCTACGAACGACATAGAAACTCCCAAGATCACACAAGAGGTTCCCAAAATAGACAAGGCTAGGGATACAATCAATCCCTTGGATATATTGACAACGCAAATCCAAGCCTTACAACAACATCTTGCAGACATTCAGACCAAACCATCAACAAAACACTATTCTCTAGAGGATATTTCACCATATCCTTTTGACAAGACCTTGATCATGATACCTTTCCCCTCAAAATTTGTGGTACCAAAATTTGACAAACATCGAGGAAAGGGTGATCCAAGAGACCATATAAGGGAATTTAGTGTAGTATGTCTTGAAGTCACCCACAATGAAACCTATCTCATGCGATTATTTCCAAGGAGCTTGGGAGGACAAACTATGGAATGGCTCTCTCACCTACCTCCCAGCATCCGAACCTTCAACGAACTAGTGGACAAGTTTGTCACCCATTTCTCCTATAACATTGAGCATGAAATCTCAATGTTAGACCTTTGTAACTCAAAACAAAAGGGTGGAGAATCCTTCACCTCTTTCTTGCAAAGATGGAGACAACTGGCCAACAAATGTCCATATCATATGCTAGAAAAACAAATGCTTGAGATGTTTGTACACAACATAAATGCTGATCTTAGCTACCAAATACAAATCCAATGTCCTACTTCATTTAGTAAGGTCATTGAGATGGGGTTACTCATTGAAAAAGCTTTGATAGCCAAAGGCCAAGTCAAAATCTACAAGGAAACCCCTAGCTCCAATAATAACATGGACAAGCTGGGGTTTTGGACTAAGAATAAAAACATTGTCAACAATGGTGTTGTGGATGCCAAACAAGTGATCCCAAAGCAACCGATCTTCAACTTGTCCAATCCACAAAACAACACACCACAAAACAAGCCCCAAAACAATGCGTCATGACCCACTAATTTTCCTCCTTGATGAAAGTTCACACCTTTGGGAGAATCACTAGAATCAGCCTTGTGGAAGCTCATATCGAACAATGTCATAACACTTCCAATGGCACGTGATTACGAACCTAAATTCAAACCTCCTTGGTGGAAAGACTCAGACTTTTATGAGTATCATTGAAGCAAGGGACACAAGACCAATGATTGTCAAATCCTCAAGAACTTACTTCAAGACTTGGTAGATCAAAAAGTGGTCAAAGTTAAGGGGCAAGGATCCAATGAGGGCCATTTGGCATACTAGAATCCACTTCCCAACTATGAAGAGGGAGGTTCTTCAAACTAAAACAATAATAGGTAACAACGTAAACTATACAAATGTGTCTTATGATTACGTTGTTAACCACATTTCTGAAAGTGATGCACATATCAATGTCATCACTATAAATAAAAACCCTGATTGTAACGTGATCACCTGTAGTGGAAAAGTTACTCTTCAAGGGGCTCCACCAAAAACTTCATCCACATCTAACCAATACAATGTCTTAGAGCAGCTCCACAAAATAATAGCACACATTTCCATTTTGGAGCTCTTGCATCTATCCCCATCCCACAGGGCCATCCTCAACCAAGCTCTCTCAGAAACCACAGTCCCAACTAATCTAGTAGAAGAGAAATTCTAGGCCATGGTAGGCCACCTAATCGCACCTCATTTCTTGACCTTCACTGAAAAGGATGACATGTCAATCACCCAACCACACAATGCGTCTCTCCACATCGAAACCTTCATCCACAAGCATAAAATAAAAAGGGTTCTAATCGATGGGGGAGCAAGTTTAAATATTTGCACCTTAAAGCTACTCCTTGCATTGGGGTTTTCAGAGAAGGCTATTGATCCTAAAAAGAAAATTACCATCAAAGCTTACGATGAAGAGGAACAAACTTCAAAGGGAACCGTTGTTTTGCCAATCAGAGTGAGACCTGCAATAAAGGATGTGGTGTGTCAAGTGCTTTGACATGGAGCTTGCATATAATATTCTCCTTGGAAGACCTTGGATACACACAATGAAAGTAGTGCCATCAACCTATCACCAGTGTATCAAGTTCCCCCATGACGGCCAAGAGATCACCATCCAAGGTGATCGCAATCCATTTCAATATTGCAAATTGATACAATCTAAATTTGATGTTGTAATTCCCAATAACCGTGCCTCTTCTTCATCCTCATCCCGTGTGGACCCCACTTCACTCCCTTCCACATCCAAGGCACCTGAAATCAACCTCAAGCTCAAAGACAAGGGTGTCAGTGAATATACAATCACACAATCCTTTTGCTTAGCCCAAATACCTATATCCCCTAGAACCTATGGAAAGCCATCCATGAGTAAACCCAAGACTTTAGAAACTCCTAAAGCTCTATTTGTAAAATGGGGAAGCCTCAAAGATGAGAGCGATGAGAAAGACATCCTATAATGGTTATATCAGGATGAAGACAATCTATCCAAGCAACAAGACCATCACTCCACATTGCAAATTGAACAACATGGTCAAGGGTTCTCTATCTTGCAAAGGATGGGGTATGACGGACATGGTACCTTGGGATTGAGAAAAGATGGTATCATTGAGCCTATCCAACCTTCTACTTTAGTAGCCCAAGACACTACATGGCTAGGCTACACAGGCAAAGTAAAGACCACAAGAAAAGAGAAGAATAAAGGAGAACAAAAAGAAAAAGCTTTTACTAACCTAGTAGAACAAATCCATAGGCTACAAACATGGAGTGAGGCAGACTCCAATGAATATGAGTACGATAGTCTCTCTGAACTATCTTGCGATGAAAAAGATATTGATGTAGTCCAACAGTATACCTCAACCCAAACAATTTATGAGGGACAAGGCTCACCATCTAGACCTCTAGAGTTTGAACCGCATAATAACGATAGTGAGTTTCATGAGGAATGAATGATCTACCCCTTGACAGATCAACTAGTGGAGAGTACCATCCTAGGCATTGCCGATGCTTACAATACCCATACCAATTCCTCCATCTTGACCATCACTAGCCACAAACCAAACCAACCTGATGATCCATTACCATTGTTACATCCTAAACTCATAGATTGGGATTTACAAGACTCCCCCTTGAGCTAGATACCTTTCAGAATGATGAAGCCATCATTGACTATCTAGAACTTAGAGAACATATACTCGCAGAAGACCACAGAGCTGGCTATGCCATTGAACTCAATGATAGGACTTATTTTAGTGAGAGTGCCAAGCCTTTCAGTCTCAAAAATGTAAAAATGAAAAATAGATCTAACAATGAAAATCGCTCTACAATATTGTTAGATCATGAAAAATAGTAAAAAGATGAAAGACGTATCCAATGGTGAAAACCTCTCTGAGGCGCAGAAGGATGAAAGGCTTGACACTCTTTCCTATCTAACACATCAAAAGAGATCCGCAATCTTGATCGAACCAGTAGAACTAGTCAGCATCGACACAGAGGAAAATCCAAGGATAATCCACATGGCAAAATCATTATTAGCACAAGAGAAGACAGATTTCACCAAATTCTTCAAAAGGAAACAAATCAAATTTGCTTGGTCATATGTAGATATGCTAGGGATAGATCCAAATCTCATAATGCATCACTTGTCAATAGCTCCAGGAGCTAAGCCAGTAAAACAAAAACTGTGAAAAATGCATCTGCATATCGCCCTCATGGTAAAAGAAGAATTGAAGAAGCTGTTGGATGCGGGTTTTATCCATCCCATAGATTACCCCGAATGGATTTCAAACATTGTGCCTCTCTCCAAACTAGATGGAAGGATTCACCTACGCAACGACTTCAAAACCCTGAATAAAGTGTGTTGAAAAGATGATTTCCCTTTGCCCAACATTGACATTATTGTTGATCTCACGGCAGGGCACACTATGTTGTCCCTAATGGATGGTTTCTCTGGATATAACCAAATCAAAATTACACCAGAGGATCAGCGTAAAACAACATTCACATGCCCATGGGGTACCTACTGTTAGTGCATCATGCCATTCAGACTAAAGAATGTGGGGACAACATACCAACGAGCAATGACTACGATATTTCATGACATGATGCACACAATCATGGAAGATTATGTAGATGATATCTTAGCAAAATCACTCACAAGAGAAGGACATTTGGCAGTATGAGACAAGATATTCACAAGATTGGAATAGTTTAATATGCGCCTCAACCCGAAGAAGTACGTATTCAGAGTCACATCTGGCAAGCTTCTCAAATACATAGTGTCTGCTAGTAGAATCAAAGTAGACCCAGCTAAGGTAAAAGCCATCATGGAAATGCCACCTCCCAAAAATCTCAGTCAATTACGGTCTCTACAGGGAAAGCTATAATCTATCAGAAGGTTCATCTCTCAACTGGTAGATAAGTGTCATCCATTCATGCATCTCCTCCATAAGAACATTCCCTTCAACTGGGATGATTCATGTGAACAAGCTTTTCAACATTTAAAGGCGTACCTCATGAAACCACCTGTATTGATGCCACGGATCCTGGGCAAGCCATTGCTACTTTACATCTCAGCTACACCAAAAGCTCTTGGAGCTTTGATTGCACAACAAAATTATGAATTAAAGGAATAAGTGATCTACTACATTACTAGAACACTAGTAGGTTACAAGCTGCAATATACACCAATTGAAAGAGCATGTCTTGTTGTTGTATTTGCTTCACAAAAATGGAGACATTACATGCTCTCACATTCCATCAAGCTCATAGCAAAGATTGACCCATTAAAGTACTTTCTCAACAAAGCTACCCTAATAGGTAGAATATCAAAATGGGTCATGATACTCAGTGAATTTGACATTGAATATGTAGATAGATGAGCAATAAAGGGGCAAGTGATTGCAGATCAACTGGCAGATCCACCGTTAACAAGTAACAACCCATTAAATTTTGAATTTCCAGACGAATATATCTTTTGCATTACAACAACAGCCTGGAAACTATACTTTGATGGATCATATACTCAACATGGGTTTGGAGCAGTTATCTTGTTGATCACATCAAATGGAGACAACATACCAAAGTCATACAGGCTACACTTTCCATGCACTAATAATGTGGCTGAGTATGAAGCCATGCTCATCGGCATCAAGCTAGCAGTGGAATGGAAAGTGACAGAACTTCATGTGTATGGCGACTCACAACTTGTCATTAACCAGGTGAATGATGAATACCAAATAAAGGATGAGAAGTTAATACCATACAAACGTATGGTAGATGACTTCAAGGAATACTATGTTGTCATCTTTTTTGAGAAGATACAAAGGTTGGAGAACAAAGCAGCAGCCACCATGGCAATGATTGCATCCCTCTTGGATATCCCTAAAAACCAATCACGTTATGAGTTCTTGGTAGAGCCAGTGTCCCATCCTTTATATGACACCCCCGAATCCCACATCATTTGCCACATTGTCCTAGGATCGAATTATCCCCTATACGGAAAAGTATTTTCCTATATAAAAGAGAATACCCTACCACCTTATCTCTCAATTAACCAAAAACAAACCTTCATTTGCCAAGCATCATGTTATGCCATTATTGTGAACACCCTGTATCGATGAGGTCTAGATGGTACTCTCCTTAGGTGTCTTGATAGCGAGGAATATCAAACTTCCCTGAGCGAAGTACACAAAGGTATATGCAGAACCCACTCTAGTGGTCCTATGTTGGCTAAGAAACTCATTCGTATGGGATACTACTAGCCTACTATGGACAAAGGCACATATCATTTTGTAAAAAGATGCAACAAATGCCAGATCCACGGGAACCTGATACATGCACCAACGCAATAGCTACAGTCGTTAACGACTCCTTGGCCATTTTGTCAATGAGGACTTGACTTATTGGGCAAGATACATCCACCATCATCCAGCGGCCATAAATTCATCATCGCCGCCACTGAGTACTTTACAAAGTGGATTGAAGTCATACCCTTCACCAATGTCATAGGAAAACAAATTGCCTCTTTCATCCTAAATTACATCATTTGCCGCTATAGTATTCCTTTATCCATTATCACAGATAATGGGTAACAATTCAAAAACCAAGATGTCAAAGAGCTATGTGACAAATTCCACATCCAACACTACTTTTCCATCCCATATTACCCCCAAGGAAATGGCTAGGTAGAGGCATCAAATAAAACCATTTTAAAAATCATAAAAAAGACTGTCAATGATGTTGGCTGCGATTAACACATCCAATTGAATCCCGTGTTGTGGGCCTACCGCACATGTATTCGCATACCCATAGGTGCAACACCATATTCCCTCGTCTATGGCTCTGAAGCCATCTTGCCCATTGAAGTTGAGATCCCATCCTTGCGAGTTTCATTAAAAAGGCCTCATATCTGATGAAGAATACAAAGTTTCTAGACTTCAAGAGTTAGAGCTGCTCGAAGAAAGAAGACAACATGCCTTTAACCATCTCAAGGCTTATCAACAAAGTATGTCCAAAAGTGACAATCACAAAGTCAAACCTCAAGTATTTCAAGTTGGTGACATAGTCCTCAGAGAGAATCCCAGGAATCAACAAGACAGAGAGAAGAAAGGTAAGTTCAAACCCAATTGGCTAGGTCATTTTCTCATCATTGCTGCCTATGGATCAGGTGCTTATCAACTGGCTATATCAGAAGGTGAACTGTTCGATGATCCCATCAATACCATGCATCTTGGAAAGTTCTACACCTAAACCCTAATGCAAGGGAGTCAAAAATTAAATAGATGAAAACCAGCTAACTAATTCCATATCTAATATCTAATGAATGGTTGGTAGAAATTGTATAAGCAATATCAAGGTGAATTTTATGAATGTGTAAATAAAAGGATTTAAATGATAAATATAAATAAGACCAGTGCTTTGTTGGGTAAATAGAGTCAAATGAAGGACTAAGATTAGTGGCTTCTAGTGGACAGTAATTCTAACTGTTTGGCACGATTTTAGTTTATAACTTGTATAAACGTGCAGGGAGATGACTGACAAACTCTTCTTATTTATCCAATCAATATAATCAGATATCTTGTAATTCACCAGAAGGTATTTTAATCCTTTCTTGAAGGAACCAATTGAATGGAATATGCAAGAATAACAGATAATATTAACTTGGAGATAGAATACTAATCCTAACTATACGGTTCTTCTTAGTAATCCAAACTAACACTTCTAGGTTACTGTGACTGATCAGAAGGATTTTAATTCCTCTAATGGAAACCAATTTACTCAATCACATAGGTACAACAAATGTGCATCGATAAATTAACTATATACTTGATATATTAATTTGAATAAGAGGGAAATACAGAACTAGAGACAACCACATAATTGAATAATATTAACAAACAATTGATGCCAGAATAGAACCACTAGATTAGATAACTTCAATCTACTTCTTCAATAATAAACTTGCAACATGGTTAATTGAAAATATTGTAAATTGTATGTATTATATTCTACTGCTGATGATTTTTCAGCATCAAATGTTTGAACTTATATAGAAACTCTTATGAAGAGACATAACTCTTCAAGAAGTCTTTTGGAAATTAACAAGATTAACAATCATAAAATAACCACAATTATGCTCTATTCAACCACAAGTAAAGTTTAGCAATGTGGTCTAGGTACTCTTGGCTGCGATGGGAATCAGTGAATTCAATAGCATTCCTTGTAATCACATCCATCGTGACCATCTTCTCCAAATGTTTGCAGGCTTCCCCGGATGTAGAGTCTTTGTCCTTAAGAGCTCCCAAAGCTTCATGTAATATTGCTTGACAGTCACTGCTCCATTCTTCTTTACTCTTTAATTCTTTATCAATTTTGAATAATGTGGGCATTCCTACTTTTGAAGCTTCAGCACATTCTTTGGCATCAGTCTTAAGCTGATCACAGTACTTCTAATGTTGCTCGATCAACTCTTTTGCATTGGAGGCACCTGCAATGTCGAAAGTATCTTTACCTTGTATCGCATTTAATTTCTCCTGCAACCTTTTTTCAAGCCTTTCATGTTCTTGCATTGTTTTATAATTTTGAGAATAATTATCCCAAAATTGGTTCAACCAATGCATCATGTTGGCATGCCTATTCTGGAGTACTATAACAAGTGTATCCATCTAAATTTGTGCTACTTGATCTGTGGATAGTGCTTGGGCACTCTGTGAACTTTCACCCTGGGTTAATTTCTTTACTAATCCCCCGAAAGTGCTCTTAACAACATCTTTCAAATAATCATTTTCTTTTGTCAACCTCTCATAGCTCATTTTGTACGCATCTCTTTCTTTAATTAACATCTGAGCCTGTGCCTTATTCAGCTTTGCAACATTGATGCCAATATCCGCAGTAATCAAGGGGCCAGTCTCCCCTGCCTTCAAAGTCATGATATGGCCAAAAGTCTTCTCAGTATTTATAATAGCTATCTTTTTGTGAGGAGGGTATAGGGCCCATATCATTAATGAATTTTCATCATTATTATACTTGGTGCCCATATATACTTCATTGACACGTTCTGGAGTGAGCTTATATCTATCATCTGCATTATTCAGAAAACTATCAAAGACTAGAGCAGAATTCAAATCAAGGCAAGGAAAGGTCATTACCCCTGCTTCTTTTTTCAACTGTCTACCTTTGCTAGGGGTCATATCTTGTAGTTCATTATCCACTGTTGCTTTTAACATATCAAGTAATTGTCTCTCATTGTTGGCAGAGACATCATCAACTGACTCTCTAATTTCTTTCCCTTTGCATTTATATAAAAAAGATTTGAATTCTTTAGAATGAAAGAATTCATCATCAGAAATAGAAGAATCACATGCTATTTGTCTTGGGTCTTCATCAGCAGACCCCTCCTCATCATGTACTATGACAGGAGGCTGATATTGTTGCATCTTTCTTTTTGACATTTTTATTGTTTTTTATGTGGTTCCTCTTGCCCTGCCGATTCTTCATCTCTAGAGGATAATACCTCAATCTCTACCAGTTGTTTCCTTTTCTCATCTAGGTCCCTGTTATATTGTTCCACCACCAATTCCACATCAGCCTCTTCCAGGTTTCTGATGACATCATCATGTGGATAGGGGATATGTGTGTACCCACTAAGGTTTTGCTTCCTCCGTGCAAGGTCAATACAGCCTTCAGGATCAAATCCTTTTCTCACCTTAGCACACCTCATATTGTAGTGCATCAATTTATCCAAAATGAGATTATAACCTTCCTTGGACACCACAGTGAAATCTCCAAAACACAAAGTACTAGGCATAAAAGACTGTTTATCATGGGAGCTCAGATGCATTACATTTGAACAATGCATTTGCCTAACTATTTCTAGGTAGGCAATTCTGTCAGGGATGGTTTTAGGTAAAATAAAGGGGGTGTCCTCAAAACCATATACTCTAACCATGGTGGCATCTTCAAAACAGTACCAATCTCCCCAATTGTGAGAAATAGTAGGTGGACCACCAAAATCTTTTGGTCTAAGGAACCTCTTTATCTCATTTGAGATTGAAAACTCATAGGGGTGACTAAAATATCTATATATCACTTTTACACAATATTCTTCAAATTGTACATAGGTAGAATGGGCATATTTGCTATCCCATATCCTGGTCCATATCTGTACTGGTAACTTCTGTCCCTTCTGGTCTGTTGGAACAACCTTAAATTCATTTGGCCATAACCCCACTTCCTGGCCATAATAGAGCACCATGTGCATAAGAAGTGAGTAATGTTCAAAAGAAACTGCTGGGGTATTGTTTCTTATTGCAGCCAGACTGGAATCAATTCTATTAAAAATATAAGCAGCATAATCAAACTGCCTTGCATTGTGGCATTGAATGTCAATAGCTATGACCATCAAAGGGATTGTCATAAATTCAGGGACCTCTGATCCTAGGACCTGGCCCACATAATGATATGTATGTTGTATGTAGGGTTCAAATATTGATACATGAAAAGGGGGACCATCATCCTCATTGAGAGGCACCAATTCTCCCTCAGCTCTGGGCCTATGAATAGGCAACCTCCATCCATTGTAAGCAGTATCCATTCTCTAATATTCCTTTTCTAAATCCTCATAAACAATGGGGACAATGCATAAATCATCCAAGTCGAATACTTCACAGATGGCATTCTTTGACAAGTGTATAACAGGCTCCCCTTGTGGGTTGCATATAGCCTTACGACTTGGGTTATACTGTTTAGCAAGAAGTTGGAGAAGTTCAACATTCAGGAACACATCAGGCACAACTAATTTACCCAAATTCAAATGCCATGGGTTTGATACTGGAGAATTCCTAAATCTTCTGTTGTGATGGAATTTGAAAAGTTCATACCCTCTGATTGGAGTCCAAATGTTCCCTAGGTATTTACATTTGTCCTCTAATTTCTCCACTTCTGCCCTAAGTTGAGCAGATCTTCAGGCTTTGGGAGTTGATCCTAGTAATTGATCAATCAAATCTTGATTGAGTTTTCTGTCCTTTGTTTTCTCCTTAGGGGTTTTATCAATTTTCTGTTTCTTAGGTTTACTTGTATCCCCTTGTGATTTTCTGCCCTTTCCTTTTCCCAGAGTCTCCATTTTTAATCCTTGATAGAAAAAATCAAATTACAGGCTATAGCACAGAGGTTTGTATGTATGTACCTATTGTCAGTGGCTTCGATAGAATTCCTTGTTTGCACTTCATGTCTCCCTATGTAGAATCTTCTCAAACAATTCTGTCGAGTTTAATTGTAATGATCTTAGAGGATCTCTTCACCGTTTGCATTTAATTGTTCGAGTAGTTCAATTTCCTTGATCATTGTGAAATGCCACATCATCATAACTCCTTTCATCGGCATGATTTTCATAATGTTTGGGCGATTTTAATATCTCCTTATGGCGCGAATGATCAATCACTGTAACCCTTCAATTGTCTCCTTAACGTTACGTTAAATTGTATCGGCAAGAGATGTCCATGCCTTATCCGATGTGAAAGTGGGCATAGTTGCCATCAGCATGACTTCTTTCATCTCCGTGTGATTAATATTCTTCTCTGGTATGTTAAGTGTTACTGATATGACTATCAGTAAGACTTTTATTGATTAGTGTAATCCTCATTGCTATCAGAGTCAGATATGTCATCGGGGTAATCTTTTTCAAGTCACCTGATCATGGTTATCTCCCTGATAGTCCCTTTATACTCCTTATCAGAGAGAACTTCATGACGTGTCACCAACACTCTTATCGTTGTGACCATTAGTTTGGTAAGACATAAATTTCATTTTGACTTGTTTAGCTTTGTCGATGGTTCTTATTCGTCACACACATCGGTGTGACCTATGTCGAAATACCTTTTGTTATTCGCTGAGACATTGGGGTATCAGAGACTTATAAATCTTTCAGTCTAATGTTCATTTCTTGCTGATGACCACTATTTCTTTTGATTCCATGAAATGCTCAATGAGAGTTTTGATGAAAATACTCCATCAATATGATCTATGTTGCAAGTATGGGTCTAACCGGTGTTATCATTGATGTCAACATACTCATGTTGCATTAATGAGAAGGTTTGGATAAGTTGTATGCTGAGGATATTAAGAAAATTAGTCTTAATTGGGAACAGTGAAGAACAATGAAGACAATAAGGTAAAAGTCTAAGATAGGTTGAGGATCAGAGGATGTGGTTTAAAGGGTTTGTAGATATAAGTCTTGAAATGCTCCGGTCAAGTTTTCAGAGGTCCGCATGAAGATCTGAAGAAGTTATGGCCGCTCAAGTAGAACCGGTTCCAGCAGGAGTTCAGAGGTGACAAAGTGACACAGATAGGTCGGGTGAGATCCGGTAATGCATTATCCCATTCTACGGATTTGAGGGAGTGTTGAGGACGTCTGTGTGAAGTGTCAACTCGATTGGTTCGCAGTTTGAAGGTCTAGAAGCACCTATTCCTTTGTGACAGTAATGACAGACTGTGTTCGTAAAGCTCCAGATGAAGGAGAGAAGAATTCCAGCAAGCAGATGAAGTGTGGATGTTCTTGGTGATTCAGGAAAGGTTGTGGTGATCTTTGGATCGTGTCCTGTTCATGATTGGTGGTCCGCATTGAAGTTAGAGTGTGCA
The DNA here is from genome assembly GCA_027924645.1 of Cunninghamia lanceolata. Lineage (NCBI taxonomy): Eukaryota > Viridiplantae > Streptophyta > Pinopsida > Cupressales > Cupressaceae > Cunninghamia > Cunninghamia lanceolata. The sequence goes on from BSBN01000525.1 coordinate 16,549,889, forward strand.
TTTTGAAGAATAACCATCAGATGATGTTGTTCTTCCTAAGACTAGCCAACCGGATGTATTACACGTCTTGTGGATGTTCTTTTAGATGTTTGCCGACTTAGATGATTATTCCTAAGTCGATGCCTTGTCTAAATAAGGGATTGTGAAGTCTTTGCAAAGTGTGTCTTATGGAGTTGAGAGTGTGGTAGCGAAGAAGAGAGCGAAAGGCAGAGCATAAGTTTTTGGGCCTAAATGGAACTGATCCAAGCATGGTAAAGATGTTATTCTCCAGTTCAAGTTTGTAATACCTGTTACTTTGTAGACATTGTGTCTCTTGTAGCCAGTGAGCCTCTTGTGAGCAGTGTGCTCAGGCAGTGAGCCCTAATTGGCATGTGCCATTTTGTTTTTTCTATTCTTCTAATAGAGAATACAATCTTGGGTTAATCACCCTGTGGTTTTTCCCTTAACCGGGTTTTCCACTTCAAAATCTTGGTGTCTTATGTGTTGATGAGTTTCTGCTTGCTGTTTAATTGCATTATGTTTCATGATTAATACACTACTAATCACTAAGAAGATTTAAGTGTGAAATTGGAGAAAGTTTTGGACAACTGATTCACCCCCCTCTCAGTTGTGTGCCCTAAGTCTAAAAATTGGTATCAGAGCCAAGTTCCTCTAAAAGGAGCTTAACCACTTGAGGAGATCCAGGATGTCGTCTTACAAGGATAGCCCGAAGTTTGATGAAACAAATTTTAATCTATGGAAAGGTCACATGAAGTGTCACTTGCAATGCATGGGTATGGCATATTGGACCATGGTTACAACACAGTATGTACCTCCACAGGGTAGTCCTAAAGCTACAAATGAAATCACAGATGCTGAAAACAATCTGCAGACTATAGAATCTCTTCTAAGCATATTATCTGATTCAGAGATCTCAAATGTTATTGACCTACCAACTGCTTTTGAGATTTGGAAAAAATTAGAACTTTTGCATGAAGGAGACCAGTATGTTAAATGTGCAAGGTTACAGAGTCTGAAAGGGAAATTTGAAAACCTGAAGATAAGAGATGATGAAAATATTACTACTTTTATGCCAAGAGTAAATGAGCTTGTTTGTGGAATTAGAAATGCTGGTGGAGTCTTGAATGAAAATGAGATTGTTGGCAAAATTCTCAGATCCCTTCCTACTTCTTACAAAATCAAGGTTTTTTCCATTGACGAATTCAGAGCCCATACAACTGTCACAAGAGATCAATTGGCTGGTAAATTGGCTGCATTTGAAATGACCGAGTTTGGAGATGATCCCCCCAAGACTAAATCTGCATTCAAAGCCAGTGCCTCTATAAAAGGTAAACAAAGGTTTGATCCGGGAGACAACTCATCAAGGAAACTGTCATGGTATGAAAAAGAAAGAAAAGACCTAGAAGAAGAAGAAGTAGAAACTTCTCAACTTGAAGCCCTCATTGCAAAGAGACTACCAAGAGGATCTAGTAAGTATGAAGGAAAATTGCCTTTTAAGTGTTTTAACTGCAATAAGATTGGTCATTTTGCCTCAAAATGTCTAGAAAGAATTTCAAGGCAAAATCCTAACAGATCAAGGTTCCAAAAGAATTGTTACTATGTTCATGAAGAAGATGATAATGAAGGAGTAATAGATGATGAATCAGAGATAGGAAACAAATCCAGAAGTGAATGGGTGTTTATTGCCATCAAGGAAGAAGAACCAATATCCTCTGTATCTATCAATCATAAAGTTGTAGAAAGAGCTCTGGCTGCCCAAGTTGAAGAAAAGGATGATTGGGTCATTGACAGTGGTTGCTCTCACCATATGATAGGTGACAAAAATAAGTCCATAGATTTGGAAAGGTATGAAGGAGGAGTGTTGAAGTTTGGTGATAATTCTGCTGGTAGAATCAGAGGAAGAGGAACTATTTCTTTTGATGGAAGGAACAAAACCGGTAATGTTCTATATGTTGAAGGCTTGAAGCACAATCTTCTCAGTGTTGGACAGTTGGTAGACAAAGGCTATGATCTCCGGTTCAAGAATGGAAAATACAAGATCTTTGAAAGCTCAGGAATGGAGATTGCATCCGGTACCCAAACTAAAGGTAATATCTTCCACTTGGTTGGCACTGGTAAAAGTTGCTTATTTGTTCAAGTTGATCAGAGTTGGTTATGGCATAGGAGAATGTGTCATGTGAATTTTTATAATATGATCAAGATAAGCAATACTCAAGCTATAAGAGATCTTCCAAAATTGGTGAAACCTACTAATAGCTTGTGCAAAGAATGTCAGTTGGGTAAGCTGAGTAGAATCACATTCAAGAGTAAGCATCAATCTTCTACCAGATTATTGGACTTAGTTCATACTGATCTATGTGGTCCGACAAGAATCAAGAGTGTACAAGGTGATAGATATTTCATGCTATTAATTGATGACCATTCCCGGATGATGTGGGTTACCTTTCTGAAAGAGAAATTAGAAGCTTTTGAGAAGTTCAAAATTTTCAAGGCTATGGTAGAAAATAAAACTGGATTAAAATTGAAATGTCTGAGGTCTGATAGAGGTGGTGAATTCACATCCAGTGAGTTCACAGATTTTTGTGAGAAGCATGGTATAAAGACACAGTTGTCTACTCCTAGGACTCCACAGCAGAATGGAGTAGTGGAGAGAAAGAACTGGACCATCCAGGAAGCATCTAGGACAATGATGATGGAAGAAAATGTTCCCCAGATGTTTTGGAGAGAAACTGTCAGCACTGCAGTCTATACTCTCAATCAAGTTCAAAATAGAAGCAATACCGGTAAGACTCCTTACGAACTTTGGTTTGGCATCACTCCTACTGTGAGGTATTTTAGAGTGTTTGGTAGCAAATGTTATATTAAAAGAGATGAAGATCTAGGCAAGTTTGATGCTAGAAGTGATGAAGGAATTTTCTTGGGTTACTCCACTCAAAGCAAAGCGTACTGGTGTTACAATAAGAGACTGAGAAAGATGATAGAAAGTACAAATGTGAAGGTTGATGAAGGAATTGAGAAACCTTCAAGGTTTTATGAATATGATGAAGATGATCAGAATGGTGGTTTGATTCAAGGAGCCCAAACTCCTTCTGGTACTCAGAATCAAATAGACCTGGTAATTCAGGGAGAAGAGATGAGTCATAATGAGCCTGATCAAGAATTAGAAGTGCAGGAAACTCCCAAAGTTCCCAGGTATGTAAGACTGAACCACTCTGAAGATCAGATTATAGGTGATCAAAGCAAAGGAGTTCTAACAGGAAGGAGAATTGCTCAAGATTCAGAAAAGTATTGTTTGATTTCAAAGATTGAACCTAAGATAGTGAATGAAGCTTGCAATGATGAAAACTGGACTAAAGCAATGGAGGAAGAGCTGGTGCAAATAGAGAAAAATCACACTTGGGATCTTGTTCCCAAACCTAGAAACAAGAATGTGATTGGAACCAAATGGGTCTTCTGGAACAAACTAAATGAAGTTGGTGAAGTAATTAGAAATAAAGCCAGATTGGTTTGCAAAGGCTACTCTCAAATAGAAGGAATTGATTTTGAAGAAACTTTTTCTACGGTGGCAAGAATTGAAGTAGTCAGATTATTTCTTGCCTTTGCTGCCTTCAAGGATTTCAAGGTATATCAGATGGAAGTCAAGTTTGCCTTTCGAAATGGTGACTTGGAAGAAGTGTATATAGAGCAACCGGATGAATTTCAATTGTCTGATCTTGGTGATATGGTCTGCAAGTTGAAGAAGGCACTGTATGGATTGAAGCAAGCCCCAAGAGCTTGGTATGAAAGATTAGTTTCAACAAAGGTACTACTGACAATAACTTATATTTCAAAATTGATCATGAAAACATCTTGATTGTTGAAGTATTTGTTGATGATATCATCTTTGGAGGAAGAGATAGTATGTGTAAAACTTTTGCAAATCAAATGAAAAGTGAGTTTGAGATGTCTATGCTTGGTGAAATAAATTTCTTCTTGGGTCTGCAAATTACTCAAACAAAGAAAGGAATCTTCATTTCTTAGACCAAATATGTGAAAGAATTATTAAGGAAATTTGGGATGGAAGATTCAAAGCCAATGAATACTCCCATGGCAACCGGATGTAAGTTGAGCAAAGATGATGACTCTCCTAAGGCAGACCAGACAAAGTACAGATCAATGATTGGAGGATTGTTGTATCTCACTCAAACTAGACCAGATATAATGTAGGTTGTTCATCTTGTTGATAGATTCCAGGCTGATCCCAGAGAATCTCATGTCATGGCAATCAAGAGGATCTTTAGATATCTAAAAGGGACAGTTGAGTATGGTTTGTGGTACCCTAGAGATCATGATTTCTCTCTTCATGCATATACAGATGCAGATTGGGCAGGAGATGTGGATGACCAGAAGAGTACGAGTGGTGGAGCATTCTTTTTGGGAAAAAGATTGGTTTCTTGGCTAAGCAAGAAGTAAGAGGCAATATCTCTATCCACAACTAAGGCAGAATACATTGCAGCAACAGGTAGTTGCACTCAAGTTTGGTGGATGAAGTAGATGCTAAGAGATATCAAAGTAGAGTATGAGGAGCCTATCACAATCTTCTGTGATAATTCAAGTGCAATAAATATATCTAAGAATCTAGTGTTGCATTCTAAGACTAAGCATATATCTATCAAATTTCACTTTCTGAGAGAGCAAGTGAACAAGAATGAAGTTTGTACCTTCGAAGGATCAGATTGCAGACATCTTTACTAAACCTCTTCCTAGGGACTCTTTTGAGTATCTTAGGGAGAAGTTAGGGGTTATTGCCCCTCCGGTGATGAACTAAGGTGCACTACTGTGCATCAGTCTAGTGGATATGACAGTTATATCCTGTGATCCAGATTGATGATGGGGAGCAGCTACTCAGGGGGAGCAGCTGGTATGTTCTGAAGTGTTGGAGTTGCAAGTATGAGCCCTTTGCCATTGATGTCAAAGGGGGAGAGAAGACATGTGAAAAACAAGTGGTTGATGATCAAAGGGGGAGTAGTAAAAGGAAAAGAAGACATGTGAATGGTTGTTGCTGATAGGGGGAGTTGTGACAGTAAGGAGAAGTTTGTGTCTTGATGGTTTTTCACATCATATGTTGCCATCAATGACAAAGGAGGAGATTGTTGCAAGTATGGGTCTAACTGGTGTTGTCATTGATGTCAACATACTCATGTTGCATTAATGAGAAGATTTGGATAAGCTGTGTGCTGAGGATATTGAGAAAATTAGTCTCAATCAGGAACAGTGAAGAACAGTGATGACAATAAGGTAAAAGTCCAAGATAGGTTGAGGATAAGAGGATGCGGTTTAAAGGGTTTATAGATATAAGTCTTGAAATGCTCCAATCAAGTTTTTAGAGGTCCACATGAAGATCTGAAGAAGTTATGGCTGCTCAAGTAGAACTGGTTCCGGTAGGAGTTCAGAGGTGACAGGGTGACACAGATAGGTCCGGTGAGATCTGGTAATACATTATCCCATTCTACAGATTTGAGGGAGTGTTGAGGACGTCCGTGTGAAGTGTCATCTTGATTGGTTCACAGTTTAAAGGTCCAGAAGCACCTATTCCTTTGTGACAGTAATGACAGACTATGTTCTTAAAGCTCTGGATGAAGGAGAGAAGAATTCCAGCAAGCAGATGAAGTGTGGATGTTCTTGGTGATTCGGGAAAGGTTGTGGTGATCTTTGGATCGTGTCCAGTTCATGATTGGTGGTCTGCACTGAAGTTAGAGTGCACATTTGAAGAATAACCACTGGATGATGGTGTTCTTCCTGAGACTGGCCGACTGGATGTATTACACGTCTTGCAGATGTTCTTTTAGATGTTTGCTGACTTAGATGATTATTCCTAAGTCGTTGCCTTATATAAATAAGGGATTGTGAAGTCTTTCCAAAGTGTGTCTTATGGAGTTGAGAGTGTGGTAGCAAAGAAGAGAGCGAAAGGTAGAGCAGAAGTTTTTGGGCCTAAATGGAATTGATCCAAGCATGGTAAAGATGCTATTCTCCAGTTCAAGTTTGTAATACCTGTTACTTTGTAGACAGTGTGTCTCTTGTAGGCAGGGAGCCTCTTGTGAGCAGTGTGCTCGGGCAGTGAGCCCTAATTGGCATGTGCCATTTTGTTCTTTCTATTCTTCTAATAGAGAATACAATCTTGGGTTAATCACCCCGTGGTTTTTCCCTTAACCGGGTTTTCCACGTCAAAATCTTGGTGTCTTATGTGTTGATGAGTTTCTGCTTGTTGTTTAATTGCATTATGTTTCATGATTGATATACTGCTAATCACTAAGAAGATTTAAGTGTGAAATTGGAGAAAGTTTTGGACAACTGATTCACCCCCCCTCTCAGTTGTGTGCCCTAAGTCTAACAATCTATACCATTGGGATGATCTTCGAAGTATTACCTGATAATCTTTAGTCATACCGATTGGTGTGACTGATAGATTTCTCTCTGAGAAAAGGTCATCGGTATCATTTCCTCCATCGGTGACTTTTGAACTTTTCTCCCCGATCTTTGTTTTCACGTCAATAATCAGTTCAACTAGTTTCTCATGGATCGGCATAAATAATATAGAGTCTTGCCGATATTAGGAAATTTAAGCCCTTTACATTGTTTTATCATGGACTTCTTTATGGGATATATCAATTTTAATTATGATTTTGGGCGAAATGTTTTATGATTTTGTTAAATATGGAGAAGTGAGAATACAAGAAAAATTTAAATTTCCCTATCCCAATAGTGGCTCTATCTGGGATGTATACTCTTTGTGAGTATAACAAGGATTCAGATCTCTTGGGGGAGTAGACCACATGTTTTATTTGTTCGGGATGACAATTTTATGAGAATTGTATGAAAAATGGGGAATGGGAGTGATAATGATGGGGAACGGGAATGATTCTATACTATTATACATGGAAAAGCTCTTTTTATTTTATTTTTTATTTATTTTTTAATATAGAGATTGATAGGATTGTCCATGTACTAGCAGATCCTAATCTCTTTTGGTTTCCCTAAACTATTGTGCATGGAATGAAAATATCTTAAGAATTTTAAAGGGTTGTCCATGCACTGGCAACACTTAATTCTCTTTGTGCATGATATTCTATGAAAAGAAAGGTTTTAGATATTACCCATGCACAGGCAATTCTTGCTTTTCTCCGGACATGTTTTGCAAATGGAAGGAATCATCATCTCCTTTGCCAGTTATAACAAAAGGACCTAACCATAGAGCTTCAAATTTTCCATGCTTTCCTTTGTCCTGGCACCTAGCATTCCACATCAGTACTAAATCATTTATTTCAAACTTCCTGTCTTTGGCCTTTTTGTCAAAGAGGTATTTCACTTGTGATTGTAACTTAATATTCTACCTTTGAGCTAGTCTCCTTGTTTCATCAAGTTCTGTAAGATGTTCCATCCTTTCTTCCATTGGTTCAGAAATGTTTAAATCTTCCTGAAGAATGAACTTGTAAACTGGTATGAGATTTTCTAACAGTATTCTTGCTTGTGTTCCATACACTAGCTCAAAAGGACATCTCCCAATTGCCCTTTTTACAGTAATCCTATCAGCCCATACTGCCATTCTTAATTTTGCATCCCATGCTTTCTTATTTCTATCCAGCATTCTTTTTATGATTTTCAAGAGGCTTTTGTTACTTGATTCTTCTTGTCCATTTGCTTGTGGATGATAAGTGGCAGCATAGGACACAGTGATGCCATGTGTACTACATAAATTTCTGAATTCATCAGATCTGAAACACATTCCATTATCTATAATTAACCTTACTGGAGTGCCAAATCTGAATATAATGTTTTCCATCAGAAACTTAATCACCACCCTACTTGTTTCCTGTTTGGTTGGAATTGCCTCCACCCATTTTGTGAAGTAATCAGTTGCCACTAGAATCCATTTGTGTCCACTACTTGATTTCTCTACAATTTCTCCTATGAAATCAATACCCCATGGATAGAATGGAGCCTCAACTTGCATGGGTTTTAAGGGTAATGCTCCCTGATATTTCACCTTCCTTGAAAACTTCTAACATGCTTCACATTTTCTAGTGTAATGATATGAATCATTAAAAACTTTAGGCCAATAGTATCCGGCCCTTTAGATCTTATGGGCTGTGGTCTTTGCTAAAAAATGACATCCACACATGCCTTCATGTAACTCTTTCATGATATGTTTTGATTGATGCTCATCTAAGCATAATAGTAGAATTCCATCTCTGTTTTTCCAGTAAAGATTCCCATCAATAAATACATATTTTGAGGCTTGCAATTTAGGTGTCCTTGTTTTGTTATCATCATACCCCTCAGGATATTTCATGTGCTTTAGATAATATATGATATATGTATACCGTGGGGTATGCTCAATGCTAGAACTTGTATTATCAACATCATTAGCACTACATATCTGGGAAGCTTCGAGATTACTTTCAGCCATCAACCTAGCAAGACCTTGTCCTCTCACTAGTTTAGTGATCTAGATTTCAATATTGAACTCCTGAATTCTATTGATCCATCTGCATCTTCTACCAGTGACTTCAGTTTGGACCAATACATCCTTTACTGCAGCATTAGGTACATATGCTATGATTTCGGCTCCCACCAAGTATGGCCTAAAAGTTTTAACTACCTTTACTAGTGCATATGCCTATTTTTAAACAATGTCATACTTTAACTCTGCATGTTGAAGAGATATACTAAAAAATGATATAGGTTGTTCATATCAATCACTATTTTTCTGCAATAGCACTGCTGCAACTGTGTGATAAGAGGCAAATGAAAATAGTTGGAATGGTTTACTAAAATTAGGGGATATTAAGACTGGACCTTCCTTGATTGCCCTCTTAATATTGGCAAATGCTTCTATTGTTTCTGTTGTCCATTTCACTTCTGAGTTCTTTTTTAGCATCTTTGATATAAGATAAACAATTTATGCAAAATTTGATATAAACCTCCTGACAAAGTTAATAGGGCCAAAAAATGACTGTATAGCTTTCACATTTTTAGGGATAGGGACTTGGTCAATTGCTTTTACTCACTCAGGATCTATTTTCACTCCATCTTTTGAGACTATGTGACCAAGTAACTTCCCCTCTGTCACTGCGAAATGGTACTTCTTAGGATTCAATAAAATCCCATATTCTAGAGCTTTAACAAATATTTGTTCTAAATGTGCACAGTGATCCTCAGTCCTCTTGAAATATGCTATCAAGTCATCTTGATATACTATCATGATTTTATTAATCAATTCAGCAAATGGCACATCCATTGCTCTTTGGAATGTAGCTCCAGCATTGGTGAGTCTGAATGGCATCCTTAAGTATACATAGGTTCCCCATGGAGTGGTGAATGTAGTCTTAAATTGCTCTGATTCTTTGACTTTTACCTGATTGTAACCTGAGAAGCCATCCATCATTGATAATAATTCACATCCAATAACTTTTTTTAATATTGCTTCCATATTAGGGAGATGATAGTTATCCTTAAGAGAAGATTTGTTTAAATTCCTGAAATCCACACATAGTCTAATATCACCATTCTTTTTCCTCACAGGTACCAAATTTGAAACCCAGGAGGAATGTCTGATGGGTTTAATGATAGCTCCATCCCTTAATTTTGTAAGTTCCTCTAGCATCTTGGGAGCTAATGTAGGATTGATAGGCCTCTGTTTTTGCCTGAATGGTTTAGCATCTGGTTTTAGTGGTATTTCATGCTGAAACAGATCCTCTCTATATGTTTTTAAATCATCATATGACCAGGCAAATACATGCCTATACTTCCTAAGTAAGTTGATGATTCTGCTCCTAATTTTTGGGTTAAGATTTCTTCCAATATACACATTCTTTGGGGCTGCTTGTGTCCCCAAATTGATTTCTTCAAGGTCATTCTGTACCACTGGTGTGTCTTTCATTTTAAATCTGTCATGTCCATCGAATGCCTTTTCCAATGCTATAAGTCCCTTAGGTATTTTATTTATTTTCAATTGAACTATCTCTTGACCAAAAAGGGTTTCCTTCTCATCATGTTCTACAAATGCATTGAAATCAATCTCTTGATTTTCATAATAATCAACACAATGTAAGAAGTTGATTATATCAGCATCGTTATCAAACACTTTCCAGTTATGTACATTATCTGGGATGGTGGGTCTGGTTTTGAATTCAACCTCTGTAATTCCTCCTAATGTGACATCATCCCTTTTCAATGCGATATTTTCTAGAAAATATGCCATAATGTTTTTAGACCTATCAATCCAGTTGATTGAAAAGGCATCAAATAATTCAATATCATTCCAGACTACATTTCTGTACTATCTCAACCTCTTATTTTTTGATAGGTATTTTTCTCTTACTTGAGAAGTGACCAATTCAGAATCACCATATACAACCAACTTTTTTATTTTATGCTTAGTAGCTATGTTCAAACCAATGAGCAAAGCTTCGTACTCTGCTACATTGTTTGTGCATTCAAATGTTAATAGAAAAGAGTATTTGAAAGTTTTACCTCCTGGTGAAATAAACACTACTCCAGCCCCATTTCCTATTTTGCTGCATGCACCATCAAAATACATCTTCCATACATCATTTTCTTCTTTCATAGATTCAATATGTATTGGATTAGTATTATGCATTTCTGGCATATTTTTTCCAACATTGAAAGCTCCCAAATCTGTATCACAAAAGAAATTTATTTGGTGCTGATCCAAACGTTCTATAATATTTTCATACCTTGGCTCCCTGCATAGCTTGATTTCTTTACCTCCTACTGGTATTGTGGTATATGACAAGTCCAATTGGACATTCCCTCCTACCATTGTAGCCCATTGTCTTGATAGAAGCATTCCATAATATGGTGGGATGTCAACCACAGTAATATCAATGTTATAAGTTGCTTCAGGGTGTGAGGCAAGTTTTATCTCCACGTCCCTCATAATACCAACGACTGGGATAGATCTATTATCCATTGCATAACACCTACCAAATGTAGTATCAACCCACATTCCCTGTTCTTTCATAACTGCTATCGGCATGATGTTCATGGCAGCACCTGAATCAATCATGCAATTCCTCACTATCCTATTTTTGATCAATAATGTAGTGTAGAAAGGGTCTACCTGTGAGGGATTCTTTGTCAATGTATCACCAAGGTATACCTCAGGCATTTGGAATGTTTCTTGATGAACATTGTTTGTTCTGTTTTCAGATCCTTTATGTTTTTGACTTGGTATATCTAAAATCAGCTTAACGACTGTATTCTTGTATTTGTCCATCTTCATCATTTCTAAAAGTGGAACTAATATTTTTACCTAAGATACTGCATGAGCAATGTCAAAAGAATGGGCCATTGTTTGATCATTATTTTATGTCTTTATATTTTCTTTTTTTTTATTTTGTAATTTTTCTTTCGCTTTACCCTTACCACCCTTTTCTAGTTCTTTAAATGATGACTTTGTATTATTCTTTTTATTATTCTGATCTTTTATGAATACACTCCCAGGTGTTCCTTATTCAACATTTACTGTCCTATTCCTTAAGTTATAAGCAGTTTTAGCTTGAGCTATTGCAGCTATTGTAAGAGCTTCTCTTTCATCTTCAGTGGGCTTTCTCCATTGATCATATGGTTGATTGTTATAGTAAGTAGGTTCCTCATAACCATCCTCCTGATCTGAGAACACTTCTTGTTCTCCCATGTTGATATGATGCCTCTGGTTTCCTACATCATACTCATATCCCTCTTCCTCTGTAGAAGAGTAATCTTCAGTCACCACACATGGTGTATCTTGCATCATATTTATAGTGTGGTTGTCTCTATTATAATTGTATAACATCTCTTCTTGTTGTACCGATTTAGCTACCTCATGGTACTCAGGTAAATGTGGTAAATTTCACACCAGACACCAAGGTTTTTTTTCTACCATATGAGCCATATTTCTTTTCAGAGGGTCAGGGGTATCCTTGCCATAATGTTGCTTTCTCCTATTATCGATGGGTCTCCCATCTTTCCAATTTGTATTGTATGACATATCATGCAACCTGGGCCTTTCATGCCTATGCTGACCTTCTTTTTTAGTCTATTGAACGTTTGGGTTCTGAGGACTTCTAGGGTTATCTCTCTTGCTAACCATACCTGCAAATTTCCTATTATTCTCAATAGTTAGTGCCACTTTCTGTGCTTTAGCCAGGGTTGTAGGACACTAATTTCTAAGCTCATACCCTGTCTTGGGGTCAAATGCTTTCATATAAATGCTCAGTGCTGCTAGATCAGACAACTTGGATCCATGTGGTACCTTGTTGTGTAATTTGGAAAATTTTAGATTGAAATCATATACTAATTCATTTTGGTACTTCTAGATACTTATCAATTCATGTAATGCAAACTCAGGGGCATATTGATTACCATACTACTCCTTAAATTGATTATGGAAATTAGTTATTGAACTAATTGAAGCATCAGGTAAGCTGTTGAACCAATCTCTTGCATCTTCAGTGAAGGACATCATGAATAACCTCATTCTAATATCTTCCCAGTCCATACCAATATCTTGCACAAAAGCATTGAAGCTTCTGATGTGATCTTCAGCTGATATTGCACTATTCTCAGTAAACTTGGGAACTATATTTCTCCAATCGCTATCCATAGGATATGGATACAACTGATACCTAGTTAAATCAAATTGGCTACATATGTTTGCAAGGTTTTGAGGTGGAAAGTTCATGGGTGGTGGATTAGGATAGTAATTATATCCACCTGGTGGCTGATGATAGGCATATTGCTGCTATGGGTTTATGTGTGGATTTCTGTAAGGATTTGGCAGTCTGTAATATTGTTGGCTAGGGAGTGGGTAAGGATTTGCCATATGTTGAGATGTATTATGTATGGGAGGTGGTCTAGGGTTTTGGGGAATAGTATTTTGATGACTTCTAGATGCATGTGAATTTGAAACACCACTTGTATTTTGCTTTGAAGTGTTTCCTCTATGTGGAGGTACATATTTTGGGGGGGCTGTTTTAGTTTTACTTTTCATCTGTTGAATCTCATGTTGCAACAACCTTTTAGTCTCCTGTATCTTGAACATTTCAAGTTCTTTCTGGAGCCTGAGAAGCTCCTGCTACTCTTCACTCATACTTCCTGGACTCTCTGGATTCTCATTTATTTCTTGACTTAAGAATCCACATTTTACCCCTTTTCCCTAATGTAATGACATCTTGAAATCATATTCAGCTTGGTTTTGATCAATTTCCCTCATGACCTGTGTTTCATACTCGAGTTGTTCTTGAGGATCAAGTTTGTATCTTGCCAAAACATCATCAGTTACTCCGTTGAGATTTTCATTTGAATCATGCAGAGGTGTGAACTTGTTGTGAATTGAAATAGTTTGCTCTGTATTATTCTCTTGAGCATCTTGGTTATTATCCTGGTGAGAATAATTTGAAGTTCCATTTCTTTTGGAAATGTTTCTAAGTGGTGGAGATGACTGCAATTTCTTGCCTTCCATTTTGGATCTCCTACCATCCATTTGGTATTAATTTTCTATTATAACAGTCACTAGAGTCACCACCTATTTTGTAAATAGGAAAAAGTTTGTAATATATCTTTTTGGGTTCTAGTTTCCAGCAGAGTTACCAAATTAAAGTTTCTGAAATGACTCTATGAAAGGAATGATTTATTTCTAAGGTCTTTTATCTAGGTCCCCAGTGGAGTCACCAATTTGTTAGGTCTCAAAAATGTAGGTTGCTAATCCTAAGAGGATGCCAGGCTCTATGCTTAGATTCGCAACATTTTTGAACTAACTTGACGAAATCAACCTTCAAGGTTTGATGATTCCCTACACTTTAGGTCCTACTACATCTAGGCGGGTGAACCTTGGGAATTAAAGCAGAATGGATGTAAATATCTTGACTAAGTAAATAAGTCTTCCTATAGTGGAAAATGGTGTAGGATAGATGAAAACTAGCTAACTAATTCTATATCTAATATCTAATGAATGGTTGGTAGAAATTGTATAAGCAATATCAAAGTGAATTTTATGAATGTGTAAATAAAAGGATTTAAATGATAAATTGAAATAAGACCAGTGCCTTGTTGGGTAAACAGAGTCAAATGAAGGACTAAGACTAGTGGCTTATAGTGGACAGTAATTCTAACCGTTTGGCATGATTTTAGTTTATAACATGTATAAACGTGTAGGGAGATGATTGACAAACTCTTCTTATTTATCCAATCAATATAATCAGATATCTTGTAATTCACCAGAAGGTATTTTAATCATTTCTTGAAGGAACCAATTGAATGGAATATGCAAGAGTAATAGATAATATTAACTTGGAGACAGAATGACAATCCTAATTATATGGTTCTTCTTAGTAATTCAAACTAACGCATCCAAGTTACTGTGACTGATCAGAAGGATAATAATTCCTCTAATGGAAACCAATTTACTCAATCACACAGGTACAGCAAATGTGCATTGACAAATTAACCATATACTTGATATATTAATTTGAATAACAGGGAAATACAGAACTGGAGACAACCACACAATTGAATAATATTAACAAACAATTGATGCTAGAATAGAACCACTAGATCAGAGAACTTCAATCTACTTCTTCAATAATAAACTTGCAACATGGTTCATTGAAAACATTGTAAACTGTATGTATTATATTCTACTGCTGATGATTTTTCAGCATCAAATCTTTAAACTTATATAGAAACTCTTATGAAGAGACATAACTCTTCAAGAAGTCTTTTGGAAATTAACAAGATTAACAATCATAAAATAACCATGATTATGCTCTATTCAACCACAAGTAAAGTTTAGCAATGTGGTCTAAGTACTCTTGGTTGCGATGGGAATCAGTGAATTCAATGGCATTCCTTGTAATCACATCCATCGTGACCATCTTCTCCAAATGTTTGCAGGCTTCCTCGGATGCAGAGTCTTTGTCCTTAAGAGCTCCCAAAGCTTCATGTAATATTGCTTGACAGTCACTGCTCCATTCTTCTTTACTCTTTAATTCTTTATCACTTTTGAATAATGTGGGCATTCCTACTTTTGAAGCTTCAACACATTCTTTGGCATCAGTCTTAAGTTGATCACAGTACTTCTAATGTTGCTCGATCAACTCTTTTGCATTGGAGGCACCTGCAATGTCAGAAGTATCTTTACCTTGTATCTCATTTAATTTTTCCTGCAACCTTTTTTCAAGCCTTTCATGTTCTTGCATTGTTATATAATTATGAGAATAATTATCCCAAAATTGGTTCAACCAATGCATCATGTTGGCATGCCTATTCTGGAGTACTGTAACAAGTGTATCCATCTAAATTTGTGCTACTTGATTTGTGGATAGTGCTTGGGTACTCTGTGAACTTTCACCTTGGGTTAATTTCTTTATTGATCCCCGAAAGTGCTCTTAACAACATCTTTCAAATAATCATATTCTTTTGTCAACCTCTCACAGCTCATTTTGTACGCATCTCTTTCTTTAATTAACATCTGAGCCTGTGCCTTATTTAGCTTTGCAACATTGATGCCAATATCTGCAGTAATCAAGGGGTCAGTCTCCCCTGCCTTCAAAGTCATGATATGGCCAAAAGTCTTCTCAGTATCTATAATAGCTGTCTTTTTGTGGGGAGGGTATAGGGTCCATATCATTGATGAATTTTCATCATTATTATACTTGGTGCCCATATATACTTTATTGACACCTTTTGGAGTGAGCTTATATATATCATCGGCATTATTTAGAAAATTATCAAAGACCAGAGCAGAATTCAAATCAAGGCCAGGAAAGATCATTACCCCTGCTTCTTTGAGCAACTGTCTACCTTTGCTAGGGGTCATATCTTGTAGTTAATTATCCACTGTTGCTTTTAACATATCAAGTAATTGTCTCTCATTGTTGGTAGAGACATCATCAACTGACTCTTTAATTTCTTTCCCTTTGCATTTATATAAAAATGATTTAAATTCTTTAGAATGAATGAATTCATCATCAGAAATAAAAGAATCATATGCTATTTGTCTTGGGTCTTCATCAACAGACCCCTCCTCATCATGTACTATGACAGGAGGCTGATATTGTTGCATCTTTCTTTTTGACATTTTTATTATTTTTTTATGTGGTTCCTCTTGCCCTGCCGATTCTTCATCTCTAGAGGATAATACCTCAATCTCTGCCAGCTATTTCCTTTTCTCATCTAGGTCCCTGTTATATTGTTCCTCCACCAATTCCACCTCAGCCTCTTCTAAGTTTCTGATGACATCATCATGTGGATAGGGGATATGTGTGTACCCACTGAGGTTTTGCTTCCTCCGTGCAAGGTCAATAAAGCCTTCAGGATCAAATCCTTGTCTCAGCTCAGCACACCTCATATTGTAGTGCATCAATTTATCCAAAATGAGATTATAACCTTCCTTGGACACCACAGTGAAATCTCCAAAACACAAAGTACTAGGCATAAAAGACTATTTATCATGGGAGCTCAGATGCATTACATTTGAACAATGCATTTGCCTAACTATTTCTAGGTAGGCAATTATGTCAGGGACGATTTTAGGTAAAATAAAGGGGGTGTCCTCAAAACCATATACTCTAACCATGGTGGCATCTTTGAAACAGTACCAATCTCCCCAATTGTGAGAAACAGTAGGTGGACCCCCAAAATCTTTTGGTCTAAGGAACCTCTTTATCTCATTTGAGATTGAAAACTCACAGGGGTGACTGAAATATCTATATAGCACTTTTACACAATATTCTTCAAATTGTACATAGCTAGAATGGGCATATCTGCTATCCCATATCCTGGTCCATATCTGTACTGGTAACTTCTGTCCCTTTTGGTCTGTTGGAACAACCTTAAATTCATTTGGCCATAACCCCACTTCCTGGCCATAATAGAGCACCATGTGCATTAGAAGTGAGTAATGTTCAAAAGAAACTGCTGGGGCATTATTTTTTATTGCAGCCATACTGGAATCAATTCTATTAAAAATATAAGCAGCATAATCAAACTGCCTTGCATTGTGGCATTGAATGTCAGTAGCTATGACCATCAAAGGGTTTGTTATAAATTCAGGGACCTCTGATCCTAGGACCTGGGCCACAGAATAATAGGTATGTTGTATGTAGGGTTCAAATATTGATACATGAAAAGGGGGACCATCATCCTCACTGAGAGGCACCAATTCTCCCTCATCTCTGGGCCTATGAATAGGCAACCTCCATCCGTTGTAAGTAGTATCCATTCTCCAGTATTCCTTTTCTAAATCCTCATAAACAATGGGGACAATGCATAAATCATCCAAGTCGAATACTTCACAGATGGCATTCTTTGACAAGTGTATAACAGGCTCCCCTTGTGGGTTGCATATAGCCTTAAGACTTGGGTTATACTGTTTAGCAAGAAGTTGGAGAAGTTCAACATTCAGGAACACATCAAGCACAACTAATTTACCCAAATTCAAATGCCATGGATTTGATACTGGAGAATTCCTAAATCTTTTGTTGTGATGGAATTTGATGAAGGGGGTAAATCACAAAACACACAATAATAGATATTGAACACAACAAATAGAACTTTCTTTTATTGAACTGGGCAACTCATTACATTACAGAAGCTCAATTACAATCAGAGGATGAATCCTCTACTGGCTGCAACACATTACAGCTTTCCCAACCTCAAGACTCTAGAATCTTCAGCTTTCTGTAACCCCAAATCAGCAAGGGTTTCTGTTTTCCCACCTATTCTTGACTCTACACTAGCCCCCCTTAAGTCTACTACCGCTCAGGGTTCCTAAAATAGTCATAAATAGCACTTTTTGGCAGTCTCCAGCTTAATTTTGAAATTTGCAACTCCCTCCAAAAGTAGGTCAACTTCCGGGAAGCATAACTTGTGATCCGGGTGTCCGATTGACGAACTGTTTTAAGCACTGGAAAGCTCGTGATGTGAACTATCACGCCGAAAATTTGTAAACAGATTTCCATCAACTTTTTGGGACATTATGGAAAGTTTTAGTGCCTCATATCTCGTTCCAAAAATTTTCAGGGGCTTTTCAGAAAACAAAAACTTTAATATCTTTCAGCTTACAAATGATCTTTGCCTGATTCCTTCGCCAAAGGTCTTATATTTCTGTTATGTAACTTTCTGGAAGTTTTTGCTTCATTATGTGCCCAAATGCAAGCTTTCTAAAAATAGCAAGTACACTTTCCTAAATAGGCAGGTCGCTATTTTTAGCAGTTTTGGAAAAACTAAAAGTCCTACATTATTATTCTAGATATTATGGAACCAGAAACACTAATTATGGAAAGAAATGAAAACAACTACAATGATTTTGAATTAACTTCTTTTTGGGTGATGCAAGATTGCCCTTACACCACTGGATGCTCCTGCATCAGACACCCAGGGTAATTTGAGAAGTGACCCTGTCACGTCTCAGATGTTTGTGTGAGGAAAACCCAAACGGTCAACCTCTACCTTAGACAACCAAGAAGAATCTTTAACAGGCCTTCCTTTCTATTTTACTAGATATTCTGCATATTGCTTGTTCCAAGTACTTCTTCCCACACAGCTATCCAAGATCTCTTCTATCTCCTCCATTGAAGTAGATGCCAGAATACTCCACTATACTTCTATTGGTCCATCCTCTGTTCCACCTTCATGATATTCTGATAAATCAGCAATGTTGAAAATAGGAGAAATATTGATCCCACTTGGCAACTCTACCTCATATGCATTTCCTGAATTATGCTTCTTCATGATTCTGCATGGTCCAAATTTCTTCATTTTCAATTTATTGTATGTTCCAACTGGGAAACTTTATTTTCTCAAGTGAACCATGACTTCATCTCCCACCTGGAACTCCTTATACCTCCTCTTCTGATCTGCCTTAGCCTTGTACTGAATATTCATCCTATTAATGTGCTTTCTCACTTCTTCATGCAAATTCTTCAGATGTTCTGCAAAGTCTTCAGCTTCAGCACTTGTCCTTTTCTCCGTTGTCCAGCTTCCTTAACTCAGAAGCATTTCTTGGGCTATTGCCATATACAATCTGGAATGGTGATTTACCAGTACTCCTATTGATAGAATTGTTGTAAGCAAATTCTGCCTGTGGTAAAATCAAATCCCATCCCTTGGGCTTATCTCCTACTAAGCATCGTAGCAGGTTACCCAAACTCCTATTCACCACTTCAGTTTGTCCATCAGTTTGCGGATGGTGTGCAGAACTAAACTTCAAATCTGTCAACTTCTTCCACAATGTCCTCTAGAAATAACCAACAAACTTGGTATGTCGATCTGAAACTATGCACTTTGGTAGACCATGTAGTCTCACCACTTCCCTGAAAAATAACTCTGCAATATGAACAGCATCATTAGTCTTCTTACAAGGAATAAAATGTGCCATCTTTGAGAATCTATCCACTACCACAAAAATAGAATCATGCCCTCTCCATGTCCTTGGTAAACCAAGAACAAAATCCATACTAATATCATCCCATGGCTTCTCTGGTACAGGTAATGGTTGATACAACCCTATATTCTGACTTGTTCCTTTTGCCATCTGACATACTCTGTAACTCTACACAAATTTCCTCACATCTTGTTGCAACTGCGGCCAATAACAATTTTCACCAACAATAGAAATGGTCTTATCTCGACCAAAGTGTCTAGCCAATCCTCCACTATGCTTCTCCTTAATCAGGTTCTCTCTCATGGAACTCCTTGGAATGCACGACTGGCTTCCTCTAAACAACATACCATCTTGGATTATGAAATCCAACCATTTTGTCCTATCCAAAGTAACAGGCTCTAGACAAGCTTTCCAAGCCTCTGCAAAATTTGGATCTTCAGGATACAAACGTTTGAACTCATCGAACCCAACAACCTCTATCTTCATTTCTGTCAACAAATTTTGCCTTCTGCTCAAGGCATCTGCAACTCTGTTGGACTTCCCACTCCTGTGCTTCAAAACAAAGGTATAACTTTGCAAAAACTCAACCCATTTTAAGTGCCTTTGGTTCAACTTCCCTTGACTATTAAGATACTACAAAGCTTGATGATCAGTATATAAAACAAACTCTTTTGGCAAGAGATAATGTCTCCATTTCTTCAAAGCCTGAACTATTGCACAAAATTCTTGATCATAAATAGAATACTTTTTCTTGGCATCATTAAGCTTCTCACTAAAATAGGCAATGGGCTTACCTTCTTGGCTCAAAACAGCTCCTATACCACTAGCACTAGCATCACAATCTACCTGAAATACCTTATTGAAATCTGGAAGTGCCAAAACAGGTTGTTCTACAACTTTCTGCTTCAATGTATCAAAGCTCTTGTTTGCTCCTTTAGTCCATCTAAACTCTTTTCTATCCCCTCTCATTGTTTCAGTTAGGGGTGCACAAATGCTACTGAAATTCTTGATAAACTTTCTGTAAAAACTTGCCAAACCATGAAAAGATCTTACCTCCGTTGCACTCCTTGGCATAGGCCACTCAATGATAGCCCTTACTTTTTCTAGGTCTATCTTAAGACCTTCCTCCGAGACAACAAATCCCAGCTATACCAACTCCTTTGCAAAACTGCATTTCTTTAGATTAATCAGTAACTTCTCCTCCCTCAGCTTCTTTAGAACTCTTCTGATATGCATCAAATGCTCATCCCAAGTCTTACTAAAAATCAAAATATCATCCAAATAAACAATAACAAAACTTCCCAAAAATTCTTTCAGTACCTCGTTCATGAGCCGCATGAATGTGCACGGTGCATTGGTTAGCCCAAATGGCATGACTAACCACTCATACAAACCTTCCTTTGTCTTGAAGGCTGTCTTCCATTCATCCCCTTCTCTGATACGGATTTGGTGATACCCACTCTTCAAGTCAATTTTTGTGAAGTACTTGGCCCCACTCAAACAATCCATGATGTCATCCATTCTTGGCAATGGAAATCTATACTTGATCGTTATCTTATTGATGGCTCAAGAGTCTGTACACATCCTCCATTCCATCTTTCTTTGGTGCTAGTACTGCAGGTACCGCACATGGACTTAGGCTCTCCCTTATCAGTCCCTTCCTCAAAAACTCTTGAACTTGTCTGTTCAACTCTTCATTCTTGAAGGGGTCATTCTGTGGGCTGCCTTGTTTGGCAAACTGGCTCCTGGTATCAAATCCATTTGATGACTTATCTTCCTTATTGGTGGTAAACCTTCTGGTACATTATCAAAGATAATGTCCTGGAACTCTTCCAACATATTTGAAACTTTTGCTGGTACATCTTCACATTTCTCTTGACTAATCTTAGGAATCAATGCAAAGCAATGACGCTCATGCTTCATACCCTCCAAAAATTTCCTACCATCTACCAAACAAATTCTGGTAGTACTACATACCTTTTCTTCCACCTCCTTCAAGGGCTTCAACTTATGACGAACTCCATCCTTTGTTAGGGAATATGTGTTTGCATGGCCATCATGGACAGTGCTCCTATCATACTGCCATGGCCTCCCCAACAGCATATGACATGCATCCATCGGTATAATGTCACACAGCACCTCATCATGGTAGTCACCAATCTTGAACTTCACTAAACACTGTTCATTGACCAAAGCTCTATGCTCCTTCTGCAACCATGCAATCAGGTATGGATGCGGATGCTTTCTTCTTGTCAACTTCAACTTGTCAACCATCTCCTCTGAAACAAGATTATCAGTGCTTCCACTATCAATAATAATATCACAACACTTACCTTCACATTTGCACCTCGTGTGGAATAAACTCTTCCTTTGATTGGGGTTCTTTCTCCTCATTCAACAAAGTTCTTCTGACAACTAGGGTTTCTCCCCTTTCTGCATCTTCAGAGTGCTCAGACTGTGCATCTTCATCTACATGTGCAACTCGTGCATTACCTTCAGGTCTTCTATTCGTCCCTTCCTTGATGTTGCAAACATTCATATGCTCAATGCCCTTCTTCTCCACATTGGAAACAGGTTCCTCTGAAACCTCCTCTTCCAGGTCCTTGCCCAAGTCTGCCTCTTCCTCTTCCTCTTTGCTCACCATTGTTTTGGTCACGAGGGCGGTAGGTATTATCCCCCCTTTGATTTCGACTGGTGCCTACTTCACTTTTCTTTTGATCTTCATTACGGCCTCCATAGGGTCTTCCACCAGTCCTTCCACCTTGACCTCTTCCCCTTTGCTTGCTATCAAATCTTTTGTTCAGCTTCTCTTCCACCTTCAGGGAAAATTGGTACGCATCTTCTATGGTGGTCATTCTGACCAGGCTCAACTCCTCTTGAATACTCAGCCTCAACCCATTAATGTAACGGGCTACCTTCTCCTTGTTGGGCTCTGCATGGCCTGTCCTGATAGTAATTTTATAAAACTCCTTCTGTATACTCCTTAACAGACTTGTTACCTTGCTTTAGTCCTTGCAGCTTCTTTAGCAACTCCATCTCATAGTCCACAGGAATGAACTGATTCTTCAGTTTCTCCACCATCCGATCCATATGGTAATCTTTGCTTTTCCTCTTCTATTCCTCTCTAATTGGACCTCCTTCCACCAAATATTGCATGGCCCTTCAACTTTGTTTTTGCAAACTTAACCTGATCTGGGTCCTCCACATCTTCATACTCAAAATACTCCTCCATGTCATTGATCCAATCAATAAGCTGTTCTGGATTCAAATCTCCAGAATATGTAGAAACTTTGATCCTTGGCCTCTTTCCTGATTTTGAAATGACCCTCAACAACCTTACTTCTGTAGCATCTTCGGCAACTTCTTGTTCTTCCTCAGATAGCTCTTCTTCAACTTCATCTTCACTTTCTTCTCTTGTCCTCAGCTCAAACCCTCTTCGTAGCTCTTCTTGCAATGCATCGATTTGCCTTTGTAGGGCTCTAAAACCCTCTTTCATCAAGCATTCCTCCCAACACAATTTCTTCCATGGAGGCATCTTGGTCTCCGCAGCAAACCCACAACCTCAGGTCCTGGTGCAAACTGCCTCACGGTCGGCGATCTGTCTACACACTCAGGAAACCCTCACTCTGATACCACTTGATGAAAGGGGGTAAATCACAAAACACACCAATAATAGATATTGAACACAGCAAATAGAACTTTCTTTTATTGAACTGGGCAACTCATTACATTACAGAAGCTCAATTACAATCAGAGGATGAATCCTCTACTGGCTGCAACACATTACAGCTTTCCCAACCTCAAGATTCTAGAATCTTCAGCCTTCTGTAACCCCAAATCAGCTAGGGTTTCTATTTCCCACCTATTCTTGACTCTACACTGGCCCCCCCTTAACTCTACTACCGCTCAGGGTTCCGTAAAATAGTCATAAATAGCACTTTTTGGCGGCCTCCAGCTAAATTTCAAAATTTGCAACTCCCTCCAAAAGTAGGTCAACTTCCGGGAAGCATAACTTGTGATCCGGGTGTCCGTATTGACGAACCGTTTTAAGCACTGGAAAGCTCGCGATGTGAACTATCACACCTCAAATTCATAAATAGATTTTTATCAAATTTTTGGGACGTTTATGGGAAGTTCTAGTGCCTCATATCTCGTTCTAAAAATTTTCAGGGGCTTTTCGGAAAGCAAAAACTTTAATATCTTTCAGCTCACAAATGATCTTTGCTTGATTCCTTCGCCAAAGGTCTTGTATTTCCATTATGTAACTTTCTAGAAGTTTTTTGCTTCATTACGTGCCCAAATGCAAACTTTCTAAAAATAGCATGTACACTTTCCTAAATAGGCAGGTCGCTATTTTTAGTAGTTTTGGAAAAACTGAAAGTCCTACATTATTATTCTGGATATTATGGAACCAGAAACACTAATTATGGAAAGAAATGAAAACTACTACAATGATTTTGAATTAACTTCTTTTTGGGTGATGCAAGATTGTCCTTACACCACTAGATGCTCCTGCATCAGAATTTGAAAAGTTCATACCCTCTGATTGGAGTCCAAATGTTCCCTAGGTATTTACATTTGTCCTCTAATTTCTCCACTTCTGCCCTAAGTTGAGCAGATCTTTGGGCTTTGGGAGTTGATCCTGGTAATTGATCAATCAAATCTTGATTGAGTTTTGTGTCCTTTTTTTTCTCCTCAGGGGTTTTATCAATTTTCTGTTTCTTAGGTTTACTCGTATCCCCTTGTGATTTTCTGCCCTTTCCTTTTCCCGGAGTCTCCATTTTTCATCCTTGACAAAAAAAATCCAATTATAGGCTATAGCACAAAGGTTTGTATGTATGTACTTCTTGTCAGTGGCTTTGATAGAATTCCCCTTTTTGCACTTCAAGTCTCCCTCTATAGATTCTTCTCAAACAATTCTGTCGAGTTTAATTGCAATGATCTGAGAGGATCTCTTCACCATTTGCATTTAATTGTTTGAGCAGTTCAATTTCCTTGATTGTTGTGAAATGTCACATCATCATAACTCCTTTCATCGGCATGATTTTCATAATGTTTGGGCGATTTTAATATCTCCTTATGGCGCGAATGATCAATCGCTGTAACCCTTCAATTGTCTCCTCGACGTTACGTTAAATCGTATCGGCAAGAGATGCCCATGTCTTATCCGATGTGAAGTTGGCATAGTTGCCATCAGCATGACTTCTTTCATTGCCGTGTGATTAATATTCTTCTCTGATATGTTAAGTTTTACCGATATGACTATCAGTAAGACTTTTATCGATTAGTGTAATCCTCATTACTATAGAAGTGAGATATGTCATCGGGGTAATCTTTTTCAAGTCACCCAATCATGGTTATCTCCCTGATAGTCCCTTTATACTCCTTATCGAAGAGAACTTCATGACATGTCACTGACACTTTTATTGTTGTGACCATTGGTTCGGTAAGACATATAAATTTTGTTCTGACTTGTTCAGCTTTGCCGATGGTTCTTATTCGTCACACACATCAGTGTGAGCTATGCTGAAATACCTTTTTTTATTTGCTGAGACATTGGGGTATCAGAAACTTATAATTCTTTCATTCCGATGTTCATTTCTTGCCAGTGACCACTATTTCTTTTGATTCCATGAAATGCTCAGTGAGAGTTTTGCCGAAAATACTCTATTGATATGATCTATACCATTGGGATGATCTTCGAAGTATTACTTGATAATCTTTAGTCATACCGATCAGTGTGACTGATAGATTTCTCCCCGACAAAAGGTCATCGGTATCATTTCCTCCATCAGTGACTTTTGAACTTTTCTCTCCGATCTTTGTTTTCACACCAATAATCACTTCAACTGGTTTCTCATGGATCGGCATAAATAATATAGAGTCTTGCCGATATTAGGAAATTTAAGCCCTTTACATTGTTTTATCGTAGACTTCTTTATGGGATATATCAATTTTAATTATAATTTTGGGCGAAGTGTTTTATGATTTGGTCAAATATGGAGAAGTGAGAATACAGGAAAATTTTAAATTTTCCTGTCCCAACACACCAGATGACCAATCCAAACTTGCGTCCATCTTGTCGTCCTTCATCAACCAATCCGTTGAACCATTTTCAAACTACTTCACCTATGAGCTATCATGTAGGCAATACCATCATTGATGTGCCCCTGAGGCTCCTTTTCCATCCAATTCCATCCAATTTCTTATCGCCTAGGTCCTAGGTCCACATAGTCTTTCTTCCGCGTCAACCAATTTCTTCACCCGTATGTCCAGTCAACCTGTCGTTCAACCTATCTCATCGTGGATTGTCCGTCAACCTATCGTCACATTCTTCCCATCCAATCTCCCAAGGGGTCATCCTAACATCATAATCCGTACCAAGGGCAAACTGGGGCATGTATCAAATCACAAAATTTTTATTCTTTGAAACAATGTGATAAAACACATTACATCAAAGAGGGGCAAAATGTATACACCTAAAATTGGCTAAGACAAATTAAGTAAATATTTTAATATTTATCTTAATTCTCATTCTCCTAACAATTAAATAAATATTCCAATTTATTTAAATGATTCACATCCCTCCAATAATTAAATAAAATCAATTTATTTAATTAAATTACCTAATTCTTCTAATGTCTCATATAATTAAATAATTTTTTAAAATTATTTAATTAATCCTAAGTTCCTCTATCCTAAGTCCTAAATTCCATAAATTCCACCTCACCATTCCACCTCATTCATCCATGTCACCTTTCCACCTCACCTTGTTACACATGTAATTAAATATTTTAATATTTAATTGGCTAATATTCTCTCACCCACATACCCTATTTCTCCTCCAGTCAGATTAGTTAACTCATCAATCAAATCTATTAACTAATTAGTCATTTGAGTTCACTGGTCAATCTATTTTGTTGACTCCCCAATCAACCCAATTAACTAATCAATCATCTCAATTAACTCCTCAATCTATTATGTTAACTCCCATAACTCATGAAGAAGGCTTGGACACTTGTCCTCTCCTAATTCGCACATATTCCCTCAATCTTCCTCAATCGTACACCTCATAGGTAATTCCTCCAGTCATGGATCTATTAACACTTGGATTTGGTCTTCCCTCAACCTATATAATCAAGGTCCCCACACCCATTTGCATCGATCTAAGCTTAAGCAATCTTACTTTGCAGGAATCATTACAACATGCGTTTGGCAAAGTTATCATCCATTTGCATTATCAACCCATTATTATCACCATGTCTCCATTATCAATCACCCATCTCCATTATAGTTGCATTGTAGTTTAGTCTCCATTGCACATTCCATATCACAGTTGTTCTACTCTTGTCATCTTTAAACAACAAGAAATGCACACTTCTGAGAGCTTCATTACCATCAAGATCAAGAGCAGATAGGTGAACAATGGAAGCATAGAGGTAAAATGGTCTTCGAAGGTATATTATTTGCTTACTTGTGTTTATATCAATTTCCATTGAGTTATTGGATGATTAGTTGATTAATGCTATTGTTCACATTTTCTGATAACACCACCCACTAAGGGGTGCATAGAGTCCTTGATTTGCCCTCACCTTCTCATCCTGTGATCATTGTTCAGGGTATTCCTAAAATTCCTTGAACTTTGGATCACTTTGAACTCAAATTACAAATTATATAAATCTAAACATGTTTGGTTCTCCTCACTACCATGCAATAGCCCACACATATAGCTCACCCAGTGAAATGAACAGGTCACTCTTGTCCTTATTTCCCTTCCTCCACCAAATCTGATTCTTTCACCATATCCTCGTCTTTCAGTACATAACACCAAAGAGTTGTTGAACACACTAGGATACTGTGAGGGGGGTGAATCACTATCTAAACAAACTTCAAATCGTCTAAAGCAGATTAAAACTTAAGCATTACAACATCAATATGAACATGAAAGATCAACACAATGCACATCAACATGTAACACCAGATGTACGTTGAAAACCCAAGAAGGGAAAAACCATGGTGAGGATTAACTCACAATATATGAAGCTCAAAATTATAACTTTGTTTTAGGGCTACAACCCAAGGAAGCAACTACTCCGTGAACTAAGAATGAACTCAAAAAAGATTACAGCATGAAAGTTCTACTATCTAGAAACTAACATTGAAGCTCACACCTTTGATTATTGCAATTCTACCTTCTCTGATGATTGGATCAATTAAGCACAGTCTTCACTTCCCTCATATCACAAAAAATTCTTCAATATGAATTAGGATAGCCCTTATTTCTTCTGCTCTTTCTCCTTCAGTCACACATCATAATGCATAACATGTTCATGTTCTGCTCTTTTACACACTCATATTCATCTTCACAATCATACCTCACCTAGACCAACTAGGTTTACAATATATACAAGACATTACATTGATTACATAACAAGTCAGCTAATGTAACAAGAATATTACATTTTACAAGTCATCTATAGATCACACAACATGAAACATCCATAGGGGAAGCCCTATCATGAAATACACGCTAATCCAAAAAGAAACACACGGCTTGTAGATCCCAATACATGCTTGGTCCAGTCCTGAACATCCTTCACAACATCATCCTTCAAGGAATAACCCTCGCACACTTCACAAATTTGAATTAGGTCACCCTTAAGAAAGAACACATGAAGCATGTAGCACATCGGTCTTCACAATCTTGGAGGTACTCATGAATGACTAAACATTGCTTGTTCTTCTTCCAGATGATTTTTTAGGACCTATACAACATCTCCAGCCTATACAACATCTCCAACCGTTCCTTGAACTCTGTACAACAACAAATTTGTGGCACACATCATCAATCTTCCTCTGTTAGCCAGGCAAGAGCATAACCCAACAACACCAACATTCCAGACCTCAACCAGTTCCAGAGAGTAAAAAGACATCTTACGGAGCAACTGTAGACAACACATGATCATTAGGAACATCTTCCATTAGCCAATTTACCATTTGAAGCAGCAAGAAGTTGGTGCACATCGTCAGCATATATTATGAGAACAACTAGGCATCTGGAACTATTTGTATCATAACTATCATTTGAAATTTAAGCTTGCAGACCTCTAAACAACCTCAAACACATATGGATGAACTCATACATAGCTCTAAACATAGCCTCAAAATTGCATGGGAAAATCTTCACTTGCGGAGGAATGCGGAGCATTCCAAACTGTCTTCACCAACACATTATACTGCTAGAGCATGGACCAGAACTAAATCACTTGTAACTCTGACTACAGAGGAGAAAATGATCTGAAACTTTGTATTTAGCACATTTACAACATCCTTAACTTAACTTTTGAACTACATGGCCATAGCTTCAAATGCGAAGGAATGTGGAGCATTTTACTAGACAGTCTTTTAGGCAGCTTCCTACAATAGAAACCTTCATATAATAGCACATACGTTCTTAGGAACAACAGGAAGGATCATACAACATTCCACAGGTCATCAACAACATCTTCTCATCCTCATCATAGCTTCTAATTCCCATCTTAATATATCATCATTCATCTTAGTGCTTCTAATTTCCATCTTAATATTTCATCATTCATATAGTGCTTCTAATTCCCATCTTAATATTTCATCATGAAATCATCTTTGCTAACCACAAGCATGCTCAAAACAAATTGACTTGACATTGATCAGGGCATGACATCCAACCATGAACATCAAGAACCTTCTAATTCCCATCTTAATATTTCATTATGAAATCATCTTTTCTTACCACAAGTATGCTCAAAACAACTTGACTTGACACTGATCAGGGACTGACATCCAACCATGAACATCAGGAACATCACATGACATCCAACCATGAACATCAAGAATATCACTGCATCTCACTATACATCTCTATTACTACACTGGTATATCATCATCACAAATTGAGTGTTGACCTCACTCTAAGTGTTGACATCAATGAAAACACATATTGACAACAAGAGAATGATCTTGTTAAGTAGCTACAACCTGCACAAGCTAAGATCTCTCTTTGAGAGCTCATTCAAAATTCACCAAAATATCATAGCTAGCTCCAATAAGGTTTACATAAGATCTTAGTAGCATCTTATACCAGGCCAAATGATGTAGCTTCCTTTCTTGATTGCATATACACAAATTCTACAAATATACCGTTTCTAACAATATGAGTTACCATCCTTGGAGGTTCAACAAAAAAATGAACCCCTTCTCATTATTGAACTGGAATCAAATCTAAAAGTGTCAAGCATACACTTATTGATAATAGTTCATGTCTCAACATTTGTGGAGTAGACTTGTTAAACCAACTCAATATTGATACATCTTGCTCATCTCCCACAAGTCTTTCTATTCATGGTTTTGACAACATAGGTAGGCAAACTCTGGGCACAATCATGTACCAATTGAATTGGGCCCTATTACTTTGCCTACTCTTGTTCATGTCATGCCCAAAGCACTTTCTTTTAATCTCCTTCTTCGTAGACTACGGATTCATGCCATGGGTATGGTTCTATCTACCTTGCATGGATCTATAAAATTTGTTCATAGAAATAAAACCTACACAATCAAAGATGATCTAGATCCACTACAATATTGTCAACAAGTGGATCCTTCAAATCAACATGATTTGTCTCCAACACTTTGAAGTCTTATTCCATCTTCTTCAATAAAAGATGATTTACCATCTTCAACTCCTATTGATGATGTTGATAAAGATGTAAATTCCTCTTCTAATGCATGTCCAGGTGATGATTAGGGTTCTTTGGATTTTACACCTCCTTTGTGGGAGAATATAAAATCAACCCATCTAACTTTGACATTCCCACATTCAACAAGGAGCTGCATTCTCACATTAGAATCGATCCTTTTACTTCTCATGCAAATATTTCTACTACTTCTTCTCCAACATGTGCATACACATCTCATTTTGGAAAGGCTAGTGATGTTGATTCTACTCCTCTTTCTGATTTGGAGACACACTCTTGGGTTCAAAATTGTTTCTAAACATGGATATAATAGAAAAGGTCTAGGGCACATGGACCAATGATTAAGGTCCTTGTGAAACCTACACCTCACTTTTCTTCAGTGGGTTTAGGTTATTAGCCTTCTCCTCCATCTACATCCCTTCCATTATCTAAGGTCTCTATGATTTCTTCTTTTCATAAATTGAGCCTTTCTCCACAATAGAAAGGGTTGCTTCCTACTTCACCTACTTCTTCTCTTCTATCTAAACAAGAGTGTATTTTTATAAGGCTTCTAAAGGCCTACTTGATCACTCTTCCTCCTCCTACACGCAAAACATTTCCACAACACATTCAACCAACACTTTCATTCTAACAAGCCATCTCTCGTTACCCAAGATTAATCAACCTAAATACCATTAAGTACAAGGTCATGATTAACATAATCAAGGTTAAACAAGTAGTAATCAATATCGTAATCAAAATCAATAATCATATCTTTTCTGGAACATTTCAAAAATGAAATTTACAACAAATCCAAAGATAACATATTGGTGAATTCCTTTCACTATACATTTACAATGTTTTTCATATAGCATCAATGTTAAATTTACACATAATATTTGACTGTCAAGTCATATAAAAGAATGTACTATATCTAGAACTTTGATACCTGTCTTCATAAGTCTTGGCTTGTCTCCTGCTTGGGAAGGAGAGCATCACCTGAGTGTTTTTCCTCCAACCACAGACCGGCAGTCCCCCGCACAACTTCCTACTTGGAAGTGGCCCTACCCTTCATGAAAGGAATAGATATAGAGAACCAATAGGTTTGCCAACTGAGTATCTCGTGTTGTGTACTTCATAATACTTCACGGTCATACAACTATAGATCCACTCTAACTATCTATGACACTACTGGAAGCATTATGCCATCTGGAGCACAATGAATTGACTAATGCATGCAGAGACAAATGATTACTTTGGCCAAAGATTTATATACATAAACATTTCGCAATGAATGTAGTCGAATGTTCACACACATCGACTCAACTTAGAAGTTGTCTCATCCTACAGTGTTCATAATTTGACTCCTCTAGGTCATAGAATGATGGGTTCAATTCACCCCTATTTTACAAGTATGATGATAACTAGTGTTGTCATTGATGTCAACATACTCATATTGCATTAATGAAGAAGGATTGGATGAGTTGTGTGCTGAGGATATTGAGGAAATTAGTCTCAATCAGGAACAATGAAGAACAATGATGACAGTAAGGTAAAAGTCCAAGATAAGATGAAGATCAGAGGATGCGGTTAAAGGGTTTGCAGATATGAGTCTTTAGATGATCCAGTCAAGTTTTTAGTGGTCCGCATAATGATCTGAAGAAGTTATGATTGATCTAGTAGAACTAGTTTCGGCAGATGTTCAGTAGTGATAGAGTGTCACAGTTTGGTCTAGTGAGCTCCGAAATTGCATTATCTCATTCTGTGGATTGGAGGTAGTGTTGAAGAAGTCCATGTGAAGTGACAACTAGATTTGTTCATGGTTTGGAGGTCTGGAAGCACCTTTTTCATTGTGACAGTAATGACAGACTATGTTCTTGAAGTTTCGGATGAAGAAGAGAAGAATTCTGGTAAGCTGATAAAGTGTGGATGTTCTTGGTGACTTAGGAAAGGTTTTGGTGATCCTTGGATCATGTACAATTCTTATTGGCAGTCTGCATTGAAGTTAGAGTTTGGATTTGATGTAAAGACCACCGGTTGTTGGTGTTCTTCCTGAGACAGGTCGACCAGATGTACTACATGTCTTCTGGATGATCTAAAAGTGTTTGCTGACTTAGATGAGTGTTTCCTAAGTCGATGCCTTGTATAAATAAAGGATTGCAAAGTCATTCCAAAGTGGTGAATCATGTGGATGAGTGTGGCATAGCGAAGAAAAAGAGTGAAAGGAAGAGTAGGAGTTTTTAGGCTTAAATGGAACTGATCCAGGCATGGTAAAGATGTCAATCTCTATTTCAAGTTTGTGATACTTGATTACTTTGTAGACAGTGTGTCTCTTGTAGGCAGTGTGCCTCTTGTGAGCAGTGTGCTCAGGCAGTGAGCCCTAATTGGCATGTGCCATCTATTTTTCTTATTCTTCTAACAGAGAATAATCCTTGGGTTAATCACCTTGTGGTTTTTCCCTTAACTGGGTTTTCCACGTCAAAATCTTGGTGTCTCATGTGTTGATGTGTATCTTCTCTGGTGTTTATGCTTTATGCTTTCATGAATGATTAATTTCTATGCTATTGAATAACAAAGTGGATTTAAGTGTTTGAATTGGAAGCAAATTTATGGTAACTGATTCACCCCCCCTCTCAGTTATCAACAATTGGTATCAGAGCCAAGTTCCTCTAAAAGCGCTTAACCGCTTGAAGAGATCCAGGATGTCATCATACAAGAAGGATAGTCTGAAGTTTGATGGAACCAACTTCTCTCTTTGGAAAGGTCGCATGAAATGTCACTTGGAGTGTATGGGAAAGGCGTACTTCTCCATGGTCACAAAAGCCTATGTACCTCCACAGGGTGGTCTGACAACTCTAAATGAAATCACAGATACTAAAAACAATCTGCGGACCAAAGAGGCTCTTCTAAGTGCTTTAACTGACTCACAACTCTCAAATGTTATTGACCTACCAACTACCTATGAGATTTGGGTCAAATTGGAACTTCTGCATGAAGGAGATGAGTATGTTAAGAGTGCAAGGTTGCAGAGTCTCAAAGGGAAATTTGAAAGACTAAAAATGAGAGATGATGAAAATATTACTACCTTTATGCCAAGAGTAAATAAGCTGGTGTGTGGAATCAGGAATGCTGGTGGAGTTTTGGATGAAAATGAGATTGTTGGCAAAATTCTCAGATCCCTTCCTGCTGCCTATAAAATCAAGGTTGCTATCATTGATGAATTTAGAGCCCATACAAGTCTCACAAGAGACCAATTGGCTGGCAAACTGGCTGCATTTGAAATGACCAAGTTTGGAGATGATCCCCCAAGATTGAATCTGCATTCAAAGCCAGTGCATCTGTGAAAGGCAAACAAAGATTTGATCCAGGAGAAAACTCTTCAAGGAAGCTGTCATGGTATGATCAAGAAAGAAGAGACATGGAAGAGGAAGAAGCAGAAACAACTCAACTTGAAGCCCTCATTGCAAAAAGACTACCAAGAGGATCCGGTAAGTATGAAGGAAAATTACCCTTTAAGTGCTTCAACTGCAATAAGATTGGTCATTTTGCCTCAAGATGTCCAGAAAGATCTACAAGGTCAAATTCTAACAGACAAAGGTTCCAAAAAAATTGTTATTATGTTCATGAAGAAGATGATAATGAAGGAGTAACAGATGATGAATCAGAAATAGGAAACAAATCTAGAAATGAATGGGTGTTTATTGCCATCAAGAAAGAAGATCCAATGTCCTCTGAATCTGTCAATCATAAGGTTGTAGAAAGAGCTTTGGCTGCTCAAGTTGAAGAAAAGGATGATGGGTTATTGACAGTGGATGCTCTCACCATATGACAGGTGACAAGAACAAGTTCTTAGATTTGGAAAGGTATGAAGGAGGAATGGTAAAGTTTGGTGATAATTCTGCTGGCAGAATCAGAGGTAGGGGAACTATTTCTTTTGATGGAAAGAACAAAACTGGTAATGTACTATATGTTGAAGGATTGAAGCACAATCTTCTCAGTGTTGGACAGTTGGTGGACAAAGGTTATGATCTCCTGTTCAAGAATGGAAGATGCAGGATCTTTGAAAGCTCCAGAACTGAGATTGCATCCGGTACTCAAACAAAAGGTAATATCTTTCATCTAGTTGGTACTACTAAAACTTGTCTATTTGTTCAAGTTGATCAGAGTTGGCTATGGCATAGAAGGATGTGTCATGTAAATTTTGATAACATCATAAAGATAAGCAATACTCAGGCTATAAGAGATCTTCCAAAATTGGTAAAACCTACAAATAGTTTGTGTAAAGAATGTCAACTAGGTAAGCAGAGTAGAGTCTCATTCAAAAGCAAAGATCAGTCCTCTACCAGATTATTGGAATTAGTTCATACTGATCTATGTGGTCTGACAAGAATCAAGAGTATGCAAGGTGATAGATACTTCATGTTACTGATTGATGATCATTCCCGAATGATGTGGGTTACCTTTCTAAAAGAGAAATCAGAAGCTTTTGAGAAGTTCAAAATCTTCAAGGCTATGGTAGAGAATCAAACCGGATTAAAACTGAAATGTCTAAGGTCTGATAGAGGTGGTGAATTCACATCTGGTGAGTTCATAGATTTTTGTGAGAAGCATGGCATAAAGAGACAGTTGTCTGCTCCTAGGACTCCACAGCAGAATAGAGTAGTAGAGAGAAAGAACCAGACCATCCAGGAAGCATCCAGGACAATGATGATGGAAGCAAATGTTCCCCAGATGTGTTGGAGAGAAGCTGTCAGCACTGCAGTCTATACTCTCAACCGAGTTCAAATAGGAAGCAATACCGGTAAGACTCCTTATGAACTTTGGTTTGGTATCACTCCTACTGTGAGATATTTCAGAGTATTTGGTAGCAAATGTTACATTAAAAGAGATGAAGATCTAGGAAAGTTTGATGCTAGAAATGATGAAGGAATTTTCTTGGGTTACTCCACTCAAAGCAAAGCATACCGGTGTTACAATAAGAGACTAAGAAAGATGATAGAAAGTACAAATGTGAAGGTTGATGAAGGAATTGAGAATCCCTCAGGGTTTTATGAATATGATGAAGATGATTAGAATGGTACTCTGGTTCAAGGAGCTCAATCCTCTTCTGAAAGTTAGATTCAGACTGATCCGGTAAATTAGGAAGAAGAGATAGGTCTGAATGAGCCTGGTCAAGAAATAGAAGTGCAAGAAACTCCCAAAGTTCCAAGGTATGTAAGACTGAACCACTCTGAAGATTAGATTATAGGTGACAAAAGCAAAGGTGTGCAAACTAGAAGGACAATTGCTCAAAATTCAAATGAATATTGTTTGATTTCAAAGATTGAACCTAAGACAATAAATGAAGCCTGCAATGAGGAAAACTGGACCAAAGCAATGGAGGAAGAATTGATGCAAATTGAGAAAAATCACACTTGGGATCTTGTTCCCAAACCTAAAGACAAGAATGTGATTGGAACCAAATGGGTCTTCCGGAACAAACTTAATGAAGTTGGTGAAGTAATCAGAAACAAAGCCAGATTGGTCTGCAAAGGCTACTCTCAAATAGAAGGAATTAATTTTGAAGAAACCTTTGCTCCGGTGGCAAGAATTGAAGCAGTCAAATTATTTCTTGCATTTGCTGCCTTACAAGACTTCAAGGTATATCAGATGGATGTCAAGTCTACCTTCCTAAATGGTAATTTGGAAGAAGTATACATTGAGCAACCGAATGGATTTCAATTGTCTGATCATGGTGATATGGTTTCCAAGTTGAAGAAAGCACTGTATGGATTGAAGCAAGCCCCAAGAGCTTGGTATGAAAGATTGGATAAACATCTTGTGCAGATTGGTTTCAACAAAGGTACTACTGACAGTAACTTATATTTTAAAATTGATCATGAAAACATCTTGATTGTTGAAGTATTTGTTGATGATATCATCTTTGGAGGAAAAGATAGCATGTGTAAAACTTTTGCAAATCAAATGAAAAGTGAGTTTGAGATGTCTATGCTTGGTGAAATGAATTTCTTCTTGGGTCTACAAATCACTCAAACAAAGAAAGGGATCTTCATTACTCAGACCAAATATGTGAAAGAATTGTTGAGGAAATTTGGGATGGAAGATTCAAAGCCAATGAATACTCCCATGGCAACCGGATGCAAGTTGAGCAAAGATGATGACTCTCCTAAGGAAGATCAGACAAAGTACAGATCAATGATTGGTGGATTGTTGTATCTCACTCAAACTAGACCAGATATTATGCAACCTGTTGGTCTTGTTACTAGATTCCAAGCTAATCCCAGAGAATCTCATGTCATGGCAATCAAGAGAATTTTTAGATATCTAAAAGGGATAGTGGAGTATGGTTTGTGGTATCTTAGAGATCATGATTTCTCTCTTCATGCATACACAGATGCAGAGAAGAGTACCAGTGGTGGAGCATTCTTTTTGGGAAAGAGATTGGTTTCTTGGCTAAGTAAGAAACAAGATGCAATATCTCTATCTACAACTGAAACAGAATACATTGCAGCAGTAGGTAGTTGCACTCAAGTTTTATGGATGAAGCAGATGCTAAGAGATATTAAAGTAGAGTATGAGGAGCCTATCACAATTTTTTGTGACAATTCCAGTGCAATAAATATTTCTAAGAATCCGGTGTTGCATTCTAAGACTAAGCATATATCTATCAAGTTTCACTTTCTGAGAGAGCAAGTGAACAAGGATGAAGTTAGATTGGAGTTTGTGTCCTCAAAGGATCAGATTGCAGATATCTTTACTAAACCTCTTCCTAAGGAATCTTTTGAGTATCTCTGGGAGAAGTTAGGGGTTGTTTCCCCTTGGGTGATGAACTAGGATGCACTGATGTGCATCAGTCTAGTGTATATCACAGTCATATCTTGTGATCCGGATTGGTGATGGAGAGCTGCTACTCAGGGGGAGCAGCTGGTATGATTCTGATGTGTTAAAGTTGCAAGTATGAGCCCTTTGCCATTGATGTCAAAGGGGGAGAGAAGACATGTGAAAAACAAGTGGTTGATGATCAAAGGGGGAGTAGTAAAGAAAGAGAAGACATGTGAAGAGTTGCTGCTGATAGGGGGAGCTGTGACAGAAAGGAGAAGTTCTTGTCTTAATGGTTTTTCACATCATATGTTGCAAGTATGAGGGTAACTAGTGTTGTCATTGATTTCAACATACTCATATTGCATTAATGAAGAAGGATTGGATGAGCTGTGTGCTGAGGATATTGAGGAAATTAGTCTCAATTAGGAACAGTGAAGAACAGTGATGACAGTAAGGTAAAAGTCCAAGATAAGATGAAGATCAGAGGATACGGTTTAAAGGGTTTGCAGATATGAGTCTTTAGATGATCCAATCAAGTTTTTAGAGGTCCACATAATGATCTAAAGAAGTTATGATTGATCTAGTAGAACCGGTTCTGGCAGATGTTCAGTAGTGATAGAGTGTCACAGTTTGGTCTGGTGAGCTCCGGAATTGCCTTATCTCATTCTGCGGATTGGAAGTAGTGTTGAAGAAGTCCATGTGAAGTGACAACTAGATTTGTTCAGGGTTTGGAGGTCTAGAAGCACCTTTTCATTGTGACAGTAATGACAAATTGTGTTCTTGAAGTTCCAGATGAAG
The DNA here is from genome assembly GCA_027924645.1 of Cunninghamia lanceolata. Taxonomy (NCBI): domain Eukaryota; kingdom Viridiplantae; phylum Streptophyta; class Pinopsida; order Cupressales; family Cupressaceae; genus Cunninghamia; species Cunninghamia lanceolata. Next base: position 16,587,647 of record BSBN01000525.1, read on the forward strand.
AAGAGAAGAATTTCGGTAAGCTGATAAAGTGCAGATGTTCTTGGTGACTCAGGAAAGGTTTTGGTGATCCTTGGATCGTGTACAATTCTTATTGGCAAGCCGCATTGAAGTTAGAGTTTGGATTTGATGTAAAGACCACTGGTTTTTGGTGTTCTTCTTGAGACAGGCCGACTGGATGTACTACACATCTTCCGGATGATCTAAAAGTGTTTGCCAACTTAGATGAGTGTTCCTAAGTCGATGCCTTGTATAAATAAAGGATTATGAAGTCATTCCAAAGCGGTGAATCATGTGGATGAGTGTGGCATAGCGAATAAAAAGAGCGACAGGTAGAGCAGGAGTTTTTGGGCTTAAATGGAACTAATCCAGGCATGGTAAAGATGTCAATCTCTAGTTCAAGTTTGTGATACTTGATTACTTTGTAGATAGTGTGTCTCTTGTAGGCAGTGTGCCTCTTGTGAGCAGTGTGCTCGAGTAGTGAGCCCTAATTGGCATGTGCCATCTATTTTTCTTATTCTTCTAACAGAGAATAATCCTTGGGTTAATCACCCCATGGTTTTTCCCTTAACCAGGTTTTCCACGTCAAAATCTTGGTGTCTCATGTGTTGATGTGTATCTGCTCTAGTGTTTATACTTTATGCTTTCATGAATGATTAATTGCTATGCTATTGAATAACAAAGTGGATTTAAGTGTTTGAATTGGAAGCAAGTTTATGATAACTGATTCACCCCCCTCTCAGTTATCAACACCCTAGTCCATCTAACTTGGACTTTTGACTTCGATTCTAGGAGTGCATTCATTATTAGTCTTGTTTCCTATGCAACAGGGAATTTGTGACTCCATGTCAGTATATTCCTGTACTTTATTTTATAAATTTACATGTTCTTGGTTTTAGTTTAAAAGACCATCCCCGATCTAAGTTTATATGGTTACCTTATTTCAAGGTTTTCATCAAATTCTCTTTGTCTATAACACATATCACTATAGTCTAATAAGTCGACAATGTTAGGTAGACCTTTGGTCAAAATAATTCAAAAGGGTTCTTGATACCCTATACTTCATCCATGAAGCACTGCCATTCAATAAAGAAACATATCCATAATATGTTTTCCATAAATGAGTTTTCATACACATTTTTCTTTTCCTTTCCTATATGGAAATAAAACAATAGTCGAGGGTTTACCCCATTGAAATTCAAGATTTAGCATGCACTTAATGCAGCCTATATAAGGTTATCAATAATAAACTAGTTTTACACCATGCATACTAAGAGTCATATTACTCTTTTATATATACATATAGTTTACACTCGAAGGTATAAAGTAATCTTTCCTAAACACACAAGTATTTCCTTCTCCTTTTAAGTGCCTCGAAAGCTTCCATGGCATGGACACTATAAAAAATATGACTATCATGAATAACTCTTCATTCCATTTTGCATGGCCATCAACGTTTTCAGTTACCTTACCTTTTTACAATGTATTATCGATTGGCCTAATCAAAAGGCTTATGATTATGTTTTGCAAGGCTCATGGCCTACTTAAAAGGCATTAGTATTAAACAATGAGCATGACTCTCGGCTTGCTCCAAGATTATCAATATCTTTCAATGATTATAAAATATGTCAATTACCCTTAGCCTTATCATCTTTGGGGCATGAGACTGCTACAACAATGCTCAATACCATTCAGTCCTATGCCCTCAATAATATCAACAAACATGTAGTTATTATCACATAAGATAAACACATTATCTTTATTCATTTGGCCATGAAATCCATAACTTAAATATCAAGCATAATAAAGCCTCCATAAAGGATAATACAGTCCACGTTTAACCCTATAATAAATAATATTACCTGAGGTGGTGGTTATGTAGCCAAGCTACATTGATCTAGGTGCTAGTCTATTGAAGCCACTACTAGTTGCTTCTTAAAAGATCTCAACTAATGTCTTGCTAGTCTTGTAGCCTTCCCTGTCGACCTCTAAAAACAATAATCATAATAATCCTTTCTATTGAAAGGCTATCATTCTTTTCCTTTTTGTGTGCATGTTGTTATCTCGATACCACTCATAACCACCACCTTCAAAGTGCAAGTGGGTAAAACGGTTGGCATATCCTGCCACTTCGCGGGTTTTAAGACTCCACAAAGACCATAATACCTCCCATTAGAGAGTCATTTAAGCTTGTGATAAGCTTTACCACCATTCTCATTCTCTCCACTCATCGTGGATAGTTGTACGGTTGACAACAAAACATATAATCTTATATAACAAAGTGCTCAACCACTACAAGTAGAAAATAGTTATGTCTCACATATTATCATTTACATCTAAATGATATTATAGAGTTATTAAAATAATCTAAGGTATCACCAAGTTATACTACCATCGTTAAGGTGGTAACATTAATATGCTAATTATGGGGTCGAGTCTCACTCCGCCACTTTGCTATATTAGACTATTGATAAGATATTTACATGATAAACACAAAATATAATAAATAAATAGATATGTAAACATAGGAAAACTTGACATCCAAATAAGGTTACTATCGACTATGAGAACATTCTTAGAACATTATTTAGTTGATTCGACGTAAATGACACTGAGAGATCTTGAATCGACTTGGTGACAATAGTCAAATTTGAAATTGACTTACAAGGAAAAAGACTTATACTCACCCTATCTTGCATGGGTTCACGAATGATCGATTCCAACACTTAGATGGCATTCTGATCCTTTCCCAACATCTATTTCCTTCTCCCAGGTGATACTCCCCTTCCATTGTCGAGGAAAGATTCTTTTCCTAGTTACACTCACAACCATATAACCATGATTAGTGTATCATCATTTAATTCATAAATGATTATGATAAATTAGTCTTAACATGTATTCTCATGTCTAATATAATCATCAATCGATATCCATATAATCAATGATTCTACTTGATATTTTCCACAAACATCAAAATCATTAATCTAAGATTAATTATCTTGTTTACCACATTAAAGTAAGATTAAGCTTAATCAAAAGTTGGGGATGTAACATATCCCCCCCATAAGAATCATCATCCCCAATGATTTAATGTCTCGAAAGATCAAACCAACATAAAGAAAAAGTGTTTACTCATAATAGTAAAACGTTTTAAAAGAGATGGGGAAATATTTGATAAATATCCTCATAGTTCTCCCAGGTGGCATTCTCTTCTGCATACTGGTCACATTGGACCTTGCATTGAGTTATCTCTTTATTATGTAAGCGTAGCTTATGTGTTTTGAGCACCTTGATGGGCTTAATCACTACCATCCCTGGGTCCTTCACTTGGATGGCATTCCAATCAAGAATAGGAATATGATTATCTCCTCAAACAAACTTTTTCAAATAGGAAACATGGAAAACATTATGCATCATGGAAAGAGATAGCGACAGAGAAATCTTGTATGCAACTAGGTTGACCTCTTCAAGAACTTCGAAGGGACCCACATATCTAGGAGCTAATTTGGATGTGTTTCCAAACTTAATGGAGATCTTTCGGGGTTTGACCCTTAGAAGGATTTTTTCTCCTATTGAGAAATGCCTTGTGATGCGTTTAGCATCCGCATAACTTTTCTTCCTATCATTGGCTTCCACTAGCCTTTTCTTAATCAAATGGACATGCTCTTCCATTTTTGACAGCATTTCTGGACCAAGGCTAATCCTATCTTCTAGCTTATCCTAGCTTATAGGAGTTTGGCACTTTCTTCCATACAATGCTTAAAATGGAGCCATCTTAATCATGGAATGATAGGAATTATTATAGGCAAATTCCACAAGAGGAAGGTAATCTTCCCATTTGTATTGCTTATCCATGCAATACATTCTCAACAGATCTTCCAACACTTGGTTTACTCTTTCGGTTTGAGCATCCATCTTGGGATGATAAGCAGAGCTTATATTCAACTAGGTTCCAAGTGAGGAAAATCAGGTTTACCAGAACCTCGATATCATACGGGCATCCCTATCTGAGATAATCTTCTCAGGAATACCATGCAATTGAAAAATTTCTTGCACAAATTTGCAGGCTATGACTGGTGGTCCATCTGTCAAATTCCTAGGTATAAAATGTATTGCCTTGGTGAGCCTATCCACCATGACTAGAATAGCATTGTGCTTATTCCTTGACATAGGAAGTTCTTGCACAAATTCCATGCTAATGATTTGCCATTTCCATTCTGGAATTTCATGAGGGTATAAAAGTCCTACCGGATAATGGTGTTTCCCCTTCACCCTCTGGCATACTAGACATCTAGCTACAAACCTTACAACATCCCTCTTCATTCCCTTCCAAAAATATAAAGGCTTCACATTAGCCAATAAATTTGTTACTCTAGGATGTCCTGAATAAGGTGCAGAATGAACCTTTTTCCACATGATATTCCTTAACTCCTCAGAGTTCAGAGCATACATCCTTCCTTTATATCTTAGTAACCCTTCTGGTTCAAGATAGAATCCATCATATTTTGGATATTGGGGATTCTTCAAAAGAGTCTGTTTTACCTTCTCGTAAAACTCATCTCCCATAGAATTTTGTAATACTTGATTCTTAAAATTAGAATGCACGGAGATCATTGAGGAGATATGCCTTCTCCTACTTAAGGCATCTGCCACTTGGTTTTCCTTGCCTTGAATGTATTTAATCTCAAAATCATAATCTGTGATTAACTCTAACCACCTTCTTTGGCAATCATTTAGGTGTGTTTGAGTGAATAGATATTTGAGTCCTTGATGGTCTATTTTTAGTTCAAATGGCTTTCCAAGCAAGTAATGTCTCCACATTTGCAATGCATGAATTATTGCTACCAATTCCAAATCATGAGGGGCATAGTTTTGTTCATAAGGTTTCTGTTTCATGGATTCATATGCAATAACCTGCCCATCTTGGACAAGTACACCACCTAACCCTTCCCCTAAGGCATCGGTAATGACTACAAAATGACCTTCTAGGTCAAGTACCTTCAAAATAGGTGTTGTAGTCAACCTTTCCTTTAGTTGGTCAAATGCATCTTGGCACTTGTTTGACCATTCAAATCTTTTGCCTTTCCTCTGTGAAGAAGTGATAGGATAAGCAATTTTTGAAAAGTTTGCTACAAATTTTCTATAATAACCTACTAGGGCAAGATAGTTTGCTACAAAGTTTGCTACAAATTTTTGAAAAGTTTGCTAAATTTTTTTGAAAAGTTTGCTATAAATGTTGCAAATGTGTTTATTAATCCAAAGGGCAAGACAGTGAATTCGTAATGCCCATACCTTGTTCTGAAGGTTGTTTTGTGAATATCCTCATCGTCTAATTGCAATATATGGTACCCAGATCAAAGATCAATCTTAGAAAATAGAGTTGCCCCTCACATTTGATTAAAGAGGTCATCAATGCGGGGCAACCGGTACATGTTCTTTATTGTCACTTTATTTAGTATGCGGTAATCTATAAATAACTATAATGTACCATCCTTCTTTTTCACAAAAAATACTAGTGCTCCCCAGGGTGACACAATGGGTCTTATGAGTCCTTTATCAAGCAATTCCTACAATTGAACTTTTAGCTCCATTAACTCAGTTGTGGTGATTCTATATGGAGCTTAAGATATATGTTTTGATCCTAGAATTATATCTATAGAGAAATCAAAAGATCTTTTAGGAGGCAATCTTGGTAGCTCATCCAGAAACACATCCTCAAAATCTCTTAGAAAAGGATACCTATCCATATCTGATCTTTTTGGATCTATTAACTCTCTCTTCTCAACTCCTTGGAGTTTCTGAGATTCATAAAATATCAAATCGTCTTGGAAATCAATTTCCTCAAAACTATTTATTTTCTCCATTTTAAGAACAAAAAGATGGCATCCCTTTCTTTGGGCTCTTTTTATCTGTAGGGTAGATATTTGTCTTAGTTTGACCTGTCTAGGTTACCCTGTAGAAAGACTTTGTTCCCTAGGTCATCTAGACATTCTATTGTTTTGGCATAACAATCCACTTTAGCCTGATGTCTCCATAACCAATTCATCCCATGTTTAACATCATAGGAGCCTAATGGGGCTACATAAAGGTTCACCTCAATAGAGAAACTTGGAAGTTCAACCTTATCCTCAAATAAGCATTGCTCTACCCGAGCTTTGGTCTGATTTGTATATTCAATTGATCAAGTATTTGCCATGTATCAATCTTTTCTAGAAATTTTACTTCAAACATTTGGGGAAGCAAAACATTCTGTTGCACCAGTATCTATTAAAACTGAAATTGGAAAACCAAATAAAATACCTGTAGTTTCAATAGGAGTGATTTGATATTTAGATTACCTATTATCTAGAGCTGCATGTATGCGTTGTTGAAATGTTGCCTGCTGAGAGGGTAAAGGGTTTCCTCATGGATGAGTTCCCTGCATCTTATTAGGACATTGGTTGGCATAATGATCACCACCACATGTATAACACCCTCCCACGGGTCCTTTCCTTTCATGAGGCTTTCCAGAATTATCTCCATTTTTTCTGGAGTTATTATTGCCTTTCTTTTCCCTCTTGGATTCATTTTGCTTGTTCTTGGGCCCTTTATCATTTTTCTCTAAAAAGTCCTTCTTTTTCCCTTTTTCTTAAAAGATTGGGAGGATTGGGACCAATTATGCATTTTTTGATTCCTTTCCCTATAAGAAGACATATATTTCAATTTATGTTCTTGTTTAATAGCTTTCTCATAAACTTGGTCTATTGAAGTGGGACCATGCACATCAACTTCAGCCCCAACCTGGGTGTTTAATCCCATAATAAACTTTCAGATGCGAAACCTTTCATCCAGTTGATATTGCAAAACATACTTGAGTAGGTGAGTGAACTTTTCCTAGTACTCATTCACAGTTAAATCACGGGCTGTCTTAGATTTTGGAAATCTATAAGCTTTTAGTCATAATACAACTGAGGCAACCATCTTTGCCTAAAGAGTTCCACAAACTTTTCCCAGGTTAGACTCGTGGATATCAAGCCTAACTCCATTTTCTTATTCATCCACCAAGTGGATGCTTCACTTGTTAACTGATATGCTCGCCATACCGCTTTGGTGATTTTAGAATAGTTTCTTATTTCAAAGTATTTCTCCATTTCAATAAGCCATGCCTTTGTGGCATCTCCACTTACCATCCCATCAAACTTGGGATGGGTAACCTTTTTCATATATTGGGATAATTCCAAAGCCAAGTAGCTTCTCCTATCCTCTTCACGTCTTGCCTCAGAGTTATTCTCTCTGCATTCACTTTGGGTGGTGTCCTCATGACATGCCTCATCATCACCCCCATGATAGGCTTCCCGCCTAGGTCCATGCTAACCCCTGACCTCTTGCTTGAGAGTTCCAATTCTCGCTCTCGTCTCATAGAACATACCCAGGATCTAGTTAAGTTTAGAATTAGAGTGGCTTGAAGGTTTCCCTTCTTCCTGGTTATCTCCCATATTGGTTCTTGTTTGAACTGTGCTGCAATCTACTTCTCCTAAACTTTGCAGATTAATCATTCAATTAGTTTTTCATACTCTTGAATCCATTCATAAATGTAAATCCATTGTAATTCATGCAATCTTAACAAGAAAGGAAAGATTTGGAAAATTTCAAAATGCATTATAGTTTCCATGGATTACATATAATCCATCCATAGTTACATAAATTTGTTCTTTACATCTTGCTACTGGAAGTCATTTTCAGACTAGGATATCTTCCCAAGTTTATCTTCATTCTTGAGGTTCATCAAATCAGATTTAGGAGGCAAACATACTCATAGGTACTCATCCATAGCCTCCCAAGTTCATAAAATAAGATCACTTTCTAAGATTGATTCTTTAGGTGCAGAGGGTTTCACTAATTCATTTTCAGATATAGGAGCAGTAGCCCTAACCGCTTTTCCCATCTCCTGCTTGATGCGTTTAATAGAATCAATGGAAGTTTCATCATCATCCAACCATGTGCCTCTCAAGCAACCAGATTGCTCAAGGCGTTTGATTCTTGAGGCCCACTCCCCCATATCCTTAAGGTAACGTCCATTTCCCGTTACCTTCTTTTTGGGTGTTGTTCTTATTCTTACCAGTTTGGCATAAGAACATCCAAACATTAGCATATGTTAATGTTAGGCAAGAAAAATAATTTTATGCAGTGATCTCAGAGGTCCATGTATTGAACCCGGTAGCTTTGATACCATATGTAACAAGTCATGTCTCCTTACCCAAAATTAACCAACTTAATTACCATTAAGTACAAGGTCGTGATTAACATAATCAAGGTTAAACAGGTAATAATCAATATCGTAATCAAAATCAATATGCTTATCTTTTTTGGAACATTTCAAAAATGAAATTTACAACAAATCCAAAGATAACATATTAGTGAATTCTTTTCACTATACATTTACAATGTTTTTCTTATAGCATCAATGTTAAATTTACATAATATTTGATTGTCAAGTCATATAAAAAAATGTATTGTATCTTGAACTTTGACATATGTCTTCATAAGTCTCGGCTTGTCTTCTGCTTGGGAAGGAGAGCATCACCCGAGTACTTTTCCTCCAACTACAGACTGGCAGTCTCCCGCACAAATTCGTACCTAGAAGCAGCCCTACCCTTCACGAAGGGAATAGATATAGAGAACCAATAGGTTTGCTGTCTGAGTATCTGGTGTTGTGTACTTCATAATACTTCACAATCATACAACTATAAATCCACTGTAACTATGTATGACACTACTAGAAGCATTATGTCATCCGGAGCATAGTGAACTGACTAATGCATGTAGAGATGGATGCACTACTTTGGCCAAATATTTATATACATAAACATTTTGCAATGAACGTAGTCGAATGTTCACACACCTTGACTCGACTTAGAAGTTGTCTCATCCTACAATGTTCATAATTTAACTCCTCTAGGTCATAGAATGATGAGTTCAATTCACCCCTAGTCCATCTAACTTGGACTTTTGACTCCAATTCTAGGAGTGTATTCATTATTGGTCTTGTTGCCTATGCAACAGGAAATTTGTGACTCCACGTAACTCTATTCCTATACTTTCTTTTATAAATTTACATGTTCATGGTTTAAGTTCAAAAGACCATCCTTGGTCTAATTTTCTATGGCTACCTTATTTCAAGGTTTTGATTGAATTCTCTTCGACTATAACACATATGACTATAGTCTAATAAGTCGACAATGTTAGGTAGACCTTTGGTCAAAAGAATTCAAAAGGGTTCTTGATACCCTATACTTCATTCACGAAGCACTTCCATTCAATAAAGAAACATATCCATAATACGTTTTCCACAAATGAGTTTTCATACTCATTTTTCATATCCTTTCCTATATGGAAATAAAACAATAGTCGAGGGTTTACCCTCTTGACATACGAGATTCAGCATACACTTAATGTAGCCTATACAAGGTTATCAATAATAAACTGGTTTTACACCATTGATGCTAAGAGTTATATTACTCTTATATATATATATATATATATATATATATATATATATATATATATATATATATATATATATATATATATAGTTTACACTCGAAGGTATAAAGTTATCTCTCCTAAACACACAAGTGTTTGCTTCTCCTTTTAAGTGCCTCAAAAGCCTCCATGGCATAGACACTGTGAAAAATATGACTATCATGAATAACTCTTTGTTCCATTTTGCATGGCCATCGGCCTTTTCAGTTTCCTTACCTTTTTACAATGTATTAGCTATCAGCCTAATCAAAAGGCTTATGATTATGTTTTGCAAGGCTAGCTTCCTACTCAAAAGGCATTATTATTAAATAGTGATCATGACTCTAGACCTACTCCAAGATTATCAATATCTCTCAATGATTATAAAATATGTCAATTACCCTTAGTCTTATCAGCTTCGGGGCACGAGACTGCTACAACAATGCTCAATACCATTCAACCCTATGGCCTCAACAATATTAACAAAAATGCAGTTCTTATCACATAAGATAAACACATTATCTTTATTCATTTGGCCACGAAGGTTGTAACTTAAATATCAAGCATAATAAAGCCTTCATAAAAGATAATACAGTCCATGTTTAACCACTGTGTGGCTACCAGTAATAAAACTATGTAAACATCTGCATTCCATAGATTAACATGACTGTAATAAACAATCATACCTAAGGTGGTAGTTACGTAGCCAAGCTATGTTCATCTAGGTGCTAGTCTATCGAAGCCACTACTAGTTACTTCTTGCAAGATCTCAACCAGTGTCTTTCTACTCATGTAGCCTTCTCTGTCGACCTCTAAAAACAATAATCATAATAATCCTCTTTGTCAAAAGTCTATCATTCTTTTCCTTTTTGTGTGCATGTTTTTATTCTGACAGCACTCATAACCGCCACCTTCGAAGTGGAAGTGTGTAAAATGGCTGGCATATCCTACCACCTCGCGGGTTTTAAGACTCCATGAAGACCATAATACCTCCCATTTAGAATTCATCTGAAATGTTTAAGCTTGTGACAAGCTTTACCACTATTCCCACTCTCTCCACTCATCGTTGACAGTGGTACAATTGGCAACAAAACATATAATCTTATATAACAAATTGCTTGACCACTACAAGTGGAAAGTAGTTATGTATCACATATGATCATTTACATCTAAATGATATTATAGAGTTATTAAAATAATCTAGGGTATCACCAAGTTATATTACCATCATTAAGGTGGTAACATTAATATGCGAATTATGGGGTCGAGTCTCACTCCCCCACTTTGCTATATTAGAATATTGATAAGATATTTACATGATAAACATAAAATCTAATAAAGAAATAGATATGTAAATATAGGAAAACTCAACATCCAAATAAGGTTACTATCAACTATGAGAACATTATTTAATCGATTCAATGTAAATGAGGTCGAGAGATCTTGAATCGACTTGCTGACAATAGTTAAATTTGAAATCGACTTACAATGAAAACGACTTATACTCACCCTATCTTGCATGGGTTCACGAATGATCAATTCTGATACTCAGATGGCATCCTGATCCTTTCCCAACATCTATTTCCTTACCCCATGTGATACTCTCCTTCCATCCTCAAGGAAAGATTCTTTTCCTAGTTACACTCACAATCATATAACCATGATTAGTGTATCATCATTTAATTCATAAATCATTATGATAAAATAATCTTAAAAACACGTATTCTCATGTGTAATATAACCATCAATCGATATCTATATAATCAATGATTCTACTTGATATTTTCCACAAACATCAAAATCATTAATCTAAGATTAATTATCCTATTTACCACATTAAAGTAGGATTAATCTTAATCAAAAGTTGTGGATGTAACATTCTTTCTGTGCATATCATCGAGTACTTGGCCATTTCACCAGTGAATTTTGAGCTTTGAAAGATAAAATCAAATACCTTATTGACATGGGTGCTCTCACTCTTACTTCTGCTAAAGCACATATCTTTTCTTTGCATGACAAGTGATATTGAGGTTCACCTCTATTTGGTTCATTGTTCTTCCTCTATTTTCTCAAGAGACTATTGTGTTGGTACCCATTATATGGCAAGTGTAGTTTTCTCTATTTTCTTGTTGTCATTCATTGTGGTACAATTTCACATGTAACCATACTTTATTTTGGTAACAACACAATATTCTTTTTCATGGTTGTCCTCACCCATATTCTAGGGGGTAGTGACAACTTGTTCTAGGGGTGTGCATTCTTTCTAAGGATCTGCCCTCTTCTTTCTTCCCCTTTTCTTTACCTTAAAATATTCACACATTATACATGCTAATATTTTAAGGGGGGAATATACTCTACTTACATGTGCATCCATACATGCACCTTGCTTTATTTCCACCTTTGAGGTGTAGGTTATTAGTTCACCCCCTTGTGGTGTTTTTTATTCAACACTCCTTGAAGTTGCATTCACCCCCTATAGTGTTGGTGTTTAATATGATCCCTGAGGTATTGGCTTTTGATACACTCCCTGAGGCATTGGTAGCATGTGATCCACCTAGCATAATACAACTTACTAGTATGTGGTCCATGAGGGTATTATGATTTGCATGACCCCTAATGATAGAGCAAGCTAGTGTCTAAGTCATGTACTCTCTTTCATTTGTATTGCTTACTTCCTTGTCTATTTGTATGAATTCTCTCCTTGAAGAAATCAATTGACTCATTATATTCTTCTATCTGCCTAAGAATTCCTCTATTTATTATTATTTTTATTTTTATTGTATTTTGGGGATGATGCATAGTACTGAGACAACCTTTCACATTGAGTCTCTTTCACTTTGCTAACTCAAAATTTATCTTTTCTTGATGTGTGTCTTTCTCCTTAGTGTATGTGTTGTTTATGTTTATATATATGTTTGTGATGCTCTGACATAGTGCCTTTGTAGTTTTATGATCTAACATTATTGTCTTGTGCAGGTTTTTGTTGTCTAATGTACTTGTTTTGTAGATTCTCAACCTGGAGACTTGATTCCATTGCTTAAAGAGCTCTGCATCCTCTAAATTATCCTTTTGGGGTTGTGATGTTATTTACTTTTAATACTATCCTCTTTACTCTAGCATGCATATTCACATAGTGTCATAAGCTTGCTAAAGTGGGGGCTAAATGTAATGTCAAAAATTGCATACCCTTGCAATTTCATGTTATATTTCAATTTTGCTTTAGTGTTCATTCCCTTAGTTTGTTTGTAGGATCATTTTAACCCTTGCATTAGCCTTTTTCCCTCCCATGGTTCTAAGGCCTTTTTTTCTATATTATATTTTTGTCAAATCTAATATCACTTTTGTGTTATCCTCGTGATGTTCTAGTGTCTTGTTATTTTTTATCCTAAATTGTCTAGACACTAGCACTTCATGCGTACGCCCGTGCAACGTGCTAGCATCTCGTGACACTTTCATGTTTGGTGGCCATTTCTAAATGTTTCATCATTTGTCACCTTTCCAAGTCAATGGTAACATCTTGGAATGGTTCAAAACAACTTACCAACCCCTTCCTTGTCACTCCTAATGTCTTTTTGAACCTATCTTTTTCACATTTTCCTTCTTCTAGACTCTCTCTTGCAATTCTCTTGCACTCTACAACTCTCTATAGCTTTCTACAACCTTCTACAACATTCCTCTTTGCCTCTCTTGCTCTTTTTGGCTTCTTCAAGCCATTTTTAGGTGATATTATTTTTGTTTCTTATTGTTATTGCAAGGCTTCTTCAAGCCATTTTTAGGTGATATTATTTTTGTTTCTTATTGTTATTGCAATCATTTACTTTTGTTGTGCCCCTGAACACTTTAAAATTCTCACATCCTATCAATCTTCATTTTAGCCATGTTGGAATAAGGGTAGACAACTGAGAGGAGGGTGGGGTGAATCTGTTGTCTCAAAACTTTAACACTTGCTGCAATTAATTCTTCTCTATCACTTATTAATAGATCACTATTATAACCATGAAAGCATGAATCAATAACACATGAGCAGAATCACAAATATCACACTTGACACTAAGATTTTTAGTGTTGAAACCCAGTTAAGGGAAAACCACGGTGGAGGTTAATCCACAAAGATTAATACCCTATTAAAAGTATTACAAATAGGGAAGGCACATGCCTTCGAGCTCACTACTCAAAGAGGCTCACTACCTATAGAAATGATTACAAGAAGATTACAGAGTGTTTGAACTAATGAATAGAATCTACCAATGCAAAAAATTAGTTCTAGTTAAGTACAGAATACTGATATTACACACTTCATCCTTACTCTGCCCTGCTTACTGTTCTGTCATGATCCGGTTCTTAGATCTCTTCTCCTGCGCACTTATTTTTTCCTTTTTTGTACTTACTCCATCATCACATCACTATCACACACCAAAAGACTCAAATCCATCAGCTATATATATCTGCATCAAGAAATTCAATCAACTGCAGTCAGCTTCAAGGAAACTTAGAACTTTTATTCAAAACTCTACTCTGTCGGCTGAATCCATGGACAAATAACAACGTGGGCCAAAAGCTTGTGTTCCTAGATCATCAATCATGTCAGCCAATACCACTAATTATCACTAATTGCTTATCCAATAACTTTTCTGTATCTGGGTCACCCTGTTCTTCTTCTGACTGAGCTGACTAACTGGAACCTGATGTTCAAATCCTTATAACTTTTGACTCCTTCATCACTAGAGGCTAAGATTCTAGATTTAGATAGTCTTGACAATCCTTATCACTTCTTCAGATCTGCAGCACACTGTGAATTACCACCAGAGAGATCCGAACTAAGATATCAAACCCTATCACATGCTCTGTTTCTATCATCCAAACTTAGACAAATCCTCACTTTGACTTCTAGTATGAACAAATCATGTAATGCAGATGTGTAGGATAGACTTAGTTGCCATCAATGACAACACCTGTCATGCATAGCAGTGTCTCTTGCCAACAATCTCCCCCTTTGGCATTGATGGCAACACTTAGTGAAAAATGACTAAGTGTCAAAACAACTCCCCCCTATCTATGTACACTTGTGCTTTTCATTGTTCTCCAAAGCTCCCTCTTTGTTGGATTCCTCATGTTTCATTTCTCTTCACTCCCCCTTTGACATCAATGGCAAAGGGTGGGGTCCGTAAACCAAAAATTACACAAAAATTCTACATACGAGGCTACATATGTACAAACAATTTCCTTAATTCTTATTTACATAAACTTAAGTACATCACCAAAAGTGTTCTTCAATCGTGCCAGCTCATTGTCCCAACTCTTCTTCATAATGTTCAAAATTTAGATGTGGCCATTGAATAGGAATACCTATGATTCTGTTGTCCGTAGATCAATGGGGTCACTTGACTGAGCTGCAGCTTGGGCTTCTATTAGAGCATTGAACATTGCTTCCATTTTGGGGGAAATTAGTCCTTGGAGCTCACCCATCCTTGTCTCTATGCTCTCCTTTTCTTTTATCAATTTCTTTGTATCTTCAATTAGGCTAATTGTTTGACACTCTTGGCTCGTCACTGACACTATCAGGGGATCAAAAGATTGGGATACATTTGACATTTTCTCCTTGGACTCCTTTATTTTTATTTTAATGTCCTCTATAGCTTTAGGACAAGACAAACAAAATTTGTATACATTCCCTCCTTTTGTAAGAGCATTTTGAATACTCTTTACATTGGCATCTAGCACCATTCTATCAAGTCCAATCGAACCTTTCAGAGCATCAAATCTTTTATCGTTGAATTCCTTTTGGACCTTGACCTCTGTAGACTTCTCTAAAGATTCAAAATGAGAGCTTACCGAGTTTATCAAGTTCTTTAACTATCCAGAGGGGGGTGTAGAAGAATCTTTTTGGTATGTTGGCATGATTTTCTCTAAAATTCTTGATGCCAGACCAAGTAGCTCACTGTCTTCTATGTGAGAATTCAAAATGTCTTCTCTAGCTTTAGCTTGAGCAATGGAAGCCAGCTTTATCTTTTGTATTGGAGATAATGTGTCAAAATTTATTGGACCTTGGATTATGTCCTGATCTTCTTCAATTTGTTTGTCCCTTTCCAAAATTTCCTTTATTGCCTCCACAATGTCTCTTGCCCAAGATGATGATGTGTCTATCTGATTCTTACCAGTACTGTCAACCAGATTGTCCTGCTTGGGCTCTTCATCATCCTTTACAATATCTTCTTCTTTATTATTTTTCTCCTTGACTTCTTCTGTTTCTTAATCCTTAGCCTTTCTTGTTTCATGCTCTTTAATCTTCAATGAATCATCTTCAATTTGATCATTTGTTTCAACATTCATCTCTGTATTTTTTTTATGGATTGATCCAAAGGAGTTTGAATACCTCCTGCATCATCAATTTTATCTATCATCTCCTCATCTTCTTTATTTATTGCTTCCTCTTCTAGAACAAAGGAGTCATCTATTCCAATTTGTTGCTCATTCTTCTGCTATTGTTCATTATCTAAAACTGATCTGTTATTAGCAAGTTCATCTAAAACCACAAATAATTTATTTTTGTCCAATGCTTTCCTCATAATTTGTTCAATTTCTTGGACAACTTCGTCTATGTCTCCAATAATCAATTTGTTCATCCTTGTCTTACTCCTGAATTCATTTTTGACCTCTTTAAAAATTTTATCTACTTCTCTGCTAGAGATCATCAGACATAGAGTGGTCAACACATGTTCCCTCAGCTCCATATCTTTTGTCTTGGTAGCTTCTTTTCTTATTTCCAAGATGTCTCTTAAGCCTTTTGGAACTTATGACAAAATTTCTACTAGTGCTTGATTGTATACATTCAAGTACATGATAATGGCTTCTTCCAAAAGTCTTTTGCCACCATCATTGTAAAGATCATAAAATTTATTCAATGGTTTTAAATTCCCATCAACAGTGATTGTCTTGATAATGTTTCTCACAGAGGGAATTGGCTTCTCAACATCAGCCTCTGATTTCAGCCTCTTATTTGTCATCATGTTTTGCTTCTCCTTAGACACTTTGACTACTTTAGTGCCTGTGGCCTTTACCTCTTTAAGCCCATCATCAGAATCTATCTTTTCTTCATCCTCCTTTTCTAAACTGTTATATGACCTCTTTGCCTTTACTTTAGTTCTTTTCCTTTCCTTACTGAATGATATGTCTTCTGGTTTCTTAGGATTGACAGGTTTTGGGGGAATAGGGGTAGTAGTAGAGCTTCTAGTGGTCTTTGGTGTGGAGGATTCTATCAGAGCACTTTCCTGTTCCTTACCCTGCTTTTCCCTCTCAGCCTTTTCAGTTCTTTCCCTAAATTGCCTCACAGCTTCCTTGGTGAGGCCTAGATTCTCGGCCAACTGCTCAACTTCTTTCCTCACTTTCCTATTGGTTTCAGGTTTTCTGAGCTCAACATGTAGTTTCATACTTAGTTCCTCATATGTCCCAAATCTTTCAACTATTGTGTCCTTTGGCTCGCTCAAAAGGTGTTGAGCATACATGTTCAAAATTTTCTCATCTACCTCATACCCCATGGGCATGATCCAGATAGTTCTAGGCTCTACTGCTTCCATTAAGCATTGATCAATGTCCACCATGAAATAGATTTCATTCTTTTATTTTTTAACAACCAAGTTAAGGATTCTTTCCCTAGAATGCATCATACTCTAAAAGTTCTTTAAGTATCCCCAAATTGTTGTTTTCTATGTTTTAGAATCACCAATGTTGTGTAGATGATCTCTTATTTGCATTGCAACTGACTTGTCATTTGTCCAGTGCACTCCCTTTACTCTAGGAACTTCATTCATGAAGTATAAAAATGAGCATATAACTAAAGAACCATATTTGAAGGTGTTTTTCTTGTCCTTGATTTTGTTTAAAGTTCTTAATTAATTAGTTCTGTAACAACTCACACATGTCATAATCTGCATTTTCTTTCAACATTTGGTATGCAACATATATGACATTCCCGAACACAGAGTTCTCCCTACTGGAGTGAGAAATCTTGTATCCAATTACCATTGAGGCAAACTTAACATCCAGATCAATGATATCATTGATAGTCATTTCCCTTTTGTCAAACTTGGCACCAGTTGCATCAGTAATGACCTGGGTTTTCACAGATTTCAACATGGGTAAACCACTAGTTGAATTTAACCCGATTACAATCCTAATAACATCCTTTGTAATCATGAATGGTTTGAACAACTATATAAACTCATCATGCATTTAGCTCAAGACATATCGAACCCACTCACTCTCATCAAATGTTGGATATTCAATGACCTATAGAAAATGTTTGCTTTCTAGGGCTTTGTATTCTAGTTTTATATCATAATTATCATCCTTAAGGTAGTTGTTAAACAAATCCAGCAATTTTAGTTTCCCAAATTTATCTATGCTACAGTGAATGTATGCCCTAATATCCTCAACATGCAATACTTCGTAAGGCACACTAGAAAATGATCCTAATGGTTCGACTTTGATTGATTTGTGTGGATGCTTCTTAAATTTTGGTTGGGGCCTTTTAATAATATCAACAACATGAGGAGTAGCCATCTCAAAAGATTACAGGTTCAAAGCCTCACATAAAAATACCTTTTTCTTCCACGGAATTTAGGGTTAGCTAATGAATTTGCCAGTCTCACTTCAAATCCTTGAAATCTTAGCTCAGGTTCTGTTTTGCTTGCTCTCTTCAAATCCAAAGTGATTCAAATACTTGAATGAATGACCTTTTATTCTTCGCAAAACCTAATTCTTCATTGTAATAAATGCTCTTCCCTAACACATCCGGTTACACTATTTTTACATGTAGTCAATCTTCAATTGCTCCACAATCAATCACATTATTTTTTTTCTTCTGGAATTTGCTCCAATAGGTCTGCAATAGGCTTTTCTAACTTCAATCATCATGCCAAATTCAGGCACCAACTTACTAGCTGGGGGAATTTATTTTTCTATGCATCTCTCCTGAGCCAGAGCTCCTAATTTAATTCCCAGAGGAATTATCAGCACCAGATTCCGGTGTGGACCCATCATCATTGTTTATTGCACCTTTCTTCACGCATGTCTTGTTCATTTCATTCTAGACCTTATTTACATCAACTTGGCTCTTACCTTTGTCTTGTCTCTGTTCATCCAATTTTTTATTTACTAGACCTCTCCTTTCATTATTCCTGCTTCTACAGAATCTTGCAATATGACCAGATCGGTTACAATTGAAGCATACAACATTTCTTTGCTCATTTGATTCATTTCCTCTTGATCTGTATTGACTAGCATTTTCCATTGAAAGAATTGCCATTTCCTCTATTGTTAGAGTTATTCATTATCATATTTCTACATTCATTGTATCTATGACCATACCTCTTACACTTGAAACATTGACCGGAGAAGGATGGACCACTTTGATTTACTCTGTTTCTGCACTGAGTAGCCCTATGACCAAATTTATTGCAATTGAAATAATTTCCATTGAAAGATGGGTACCTTTGAGCATTGGGTCATCTTACCGAAGGTCTTCTAGGATTCATTCTTTGATTTCTTGATTGAGAATTTCTTTGTCTGGATTCAGATCTTTCACCTTTCTCATACCCAAGACCATGCTTATCATCAGCCTTCTTCTAACTCTCAAGAAACACTTCAAGTTTAGCTGAGCTTATTTTGAACTTCTCCTTGTATTCATTTACAATTTCTAGGTCATGTCTAAGATTGACAATTTGCCTTTCAAGTTCCTCCTCATTATATATGTATTATTGTAGATCAGATTTTAGATGGCCAATTGTTCCACCCTTTCTACAGCATTCTTCTATTCTTTCCTTCAAAGTTTGATTCAAGTCTTCTTCAGTCTTCTTCCTTTCCTCAATTTCTTTGGTTAGCCTCATCACCCCAGATCCCATGTCATGTTTTAGAACAAAAACTTCTTTTGTCAGCTTCTCACATTCCTTTGTCTTTTCTTCCAAAGCCTCATTCATGCCATTTTCTTCAGTAAGATTAGCTAGCTGATGAAGTAGCTCCTTCCTTTTCTCCATTGATTTCTTTAATTTTTATTTTAGCAAGTCAATGCAATCATCAGCATCCTTAAGGTTTTCTTTCAGGTCATCTATTTCATTTTCAGATTGATCAGGATATTCTAAAGTCAATTGAAATTGTTCTATGAGTGAACCCATTGAAACTCCTTCCTAGATCTTCCTAAAGCTATTAAGCTTCTTCCAAGGAACCTTTCTCTAATACTAATTGTTGGAATAAGGGAAGACAACTAAGAGGGGGGGTGAATCAGTTGTCTCAAAACTTTAACACTTGCTGCAATTAATTCTTCTCTATCACTTATTAATAGATCATTATTATAACCATGAAAGCATGACTCAATAACACATGAGAAGAATCACAAATATCACACTTGACACCAAGATTTTTAGCATGGAAACCCAGTTAAGGGAAAACCACGGTGGAGGTTAATCCACAAAGATTAATACGCTATTAAAACTATTACAAATGGGGAAGGCACATGCCTTTGGGCTCATTTCCCAGAGCTCACTACTCAAAGAGGCTCACTGCCTATAGAAATGATTACAAGAAGATTACAAAGTGTTTGAACTGATGAATAGCATCTACCAATGCAAAAATTTAGTTCCGGTTATGTACAGAATACTGATCTTACACACTTCATCCTTACTCTGCCCTATTTACTGTTCTATCATGATCCAATTCTCAGATCTCTTCGCCTTCGCACTTATTTTTGCCTTTTTCACACTTACTCCATCATCGCATCACCATCACACACAAAAAGACTCAAATCCATCAGCTATATATATCCACATCAAGAAATTCAATCAACTGTAGTTAGCTTCAAGGAAACTTAGAACTTTTATTAAGAACTCAACTCTGTCAGCTGAATCCTTGCACAAATAACAACGCGGACCAAAAACTTGTGTTCCTAGATCATCAATCATGTCGGCCAATACCACTGATTATCACTAATTTCTTATCCAACAAATTTTTTGCATCCAGACCAAGATCAAATACTAGGTCACCTTGTTCTTCTTCTAACTAAGCTGACTAACTAGAACCTGATACTCAAATTCTTATAACTTTTGACTCCTTCATCACCAGAGGCTAAGATTCTAGATTTAGATAGTCCTGACAATCCTTATCACTTCTTCAGATCGACAACACATTGTGAATTACCACCAGAGAGATCCAGACTAAGATACCAGACCCTGTCACATGTTCTGTTTCTTTCATTTGGACTTAGACAAATCCTCACTCTGACTTCCGGTATGAACAAATCATGTAATGTGGATGTGTAGGATAGACTTAGTTGCCATCAATGACAACACCTATCACACGTAGCAGTGTCTCTTGCCAACATGCTTTTGTTCTTATTTACAGACACAATTTGATTAAGAACACACACTATTTTTCTATTTATCTATCTATTGGTTGGTGTGGAGGTAGAAATACCAAAGCAAGGGTTTGAACTAAAGACAAACCCCAAACAGACTCAAAAAAATTTATGTCTTTAGCTATAGGTATCTGGGAGAGTATTCAACCGTATGAAGGTTTCGTTAGTATCTCTTCCCTTATCTTGTCTATTCTATTATTTCATTTGATTTAGTTAGTTTATCTACATTATTTTCACTTCTGTTATTATTTAGTATCTTGTTGTTGTGGTTCCCTTTCTAGTTTTTTAGATCTAGGTGAACTGCTAAGTGGGTTTTCATGTTTTCTGGAAACTATTTTTTTTCTAGGTCAAATGGATGACATCGCTTAGAACTGATGTCCGCATGACGTGCTAGCATCCTAGGTAATAGCTTCATCCATCTAGTTCCAGGTTCCTCTATTTTTCCTCCTTTATGCTTTGTAACTTATTTCTGTAATTTTTTTTCCAATTTCCTGTAAGTTAGCGTTTTCCATTCCAACACATATTGAATGTAATACAGAATTTAGTAGCATGTAGCTTAATTTGTATATTACAATATCATACAAAACACATATATGCAGTACCCCTACTCCTATATGCTAAGACAAGAATTTGTCAATTATATAGAAAGTGACACAACCATAAACTATATGCAATCCTACATGCAAATTTTAGACTTTAACTAGATTTAACAAAAGAGAATGAGTTCAAAATGTACACATGCAATGGAAATTATTGTTTAACATTATTCAACGCAAAGAGAAGAGAAAGGTCAAGACACTATAAAAGGAGGTAACAAACAAGTTGATTTGAGTATGTGTAAATATAACAACTATTTCTCCCATTCCAAGTTTGGAGGATATATGTGGATGCCAAGTGTTGAAAGCTCCATCTAGAGCTTCATCCAAAGAATAGAAAAATTAAGTGCGAGTAGCCACAAGGGGAAGAAAAGCACACCAAAACCCTAAGTTTTAAAAGATAAACTCTCAAATGAGTCTACACAACCATTGAATGATAAAGGTATGTATTTTAACACTTGGATAGAGCATTTACTTGATTTGCAAAGGAGACAAGGGTGAGGTTATTTCATTTGTATCTAGGAATTTGATTAATAATCCAATTTTTTCCTATGGATTTCAAAGAGTAGTATTCTAGTTTCTAAATCCATTTGTAGAACAAGAAAAAATTATGTTGCACTATTATAGGTGAGTATGTTAAATAATCCTACTTGGAAAATAAGGACAAGCCACAAGTCAATGCATGAGGTAATGGTAGATTTTATCATTAACATTTCTTGTAAATTGTTAAAATACATCACATTCACTTGTTGTTTGGAAAGTAAGAAAGGTTAGTGTAATGATTATTGCATGATGGTTTGTTATTTTAGCAATACAAGCAAAATGAACATGAACAAATTGTAGGAAACATTCTCCAAAGTTGTAGACATGTATGTTTTAGAAATATGTGTTTATAAAAGTAAAATTATGTTCCACTTGCATGGTCAAGTAGGGATAAAGTTTGAATTCAATAACACGAGAAAAACTATGACATATTTGTGGGTGTTGTAGGTAAATAAACTTTCATTGATTACATAGCATGGACAACACTATGACAAGTTTTTAGTTGTTATAAGCAAGTTTCCTTTCTTTATTTTGCATGGGTAGCACTATGACATTGTTTGTGTGTTGTAAGAATGCATATTTCCATTCAATGAAAATGTAAACATTGTAGCATGTCTCACTTGTTGTTTAATATGGAAAGGAGAGGAAACTATCTCCAATTGTAAGGTAAAGTAAGGAAGGAATTTTATGTGTCATAGATGAGCATGGGGACAACCAAGAGCATAATAGTGAGGGATCCCATTATTCTAATGTCCACAAAATATAATCGTGACTACAACGCATGCGTAGTTGTAGGATGAAAGGTCATTTTAAAATTAACTGTAAACATTATAAAGAATTTAATGAATGATGTTTAAGAATAACCATGAAAGAGCACTAAAAATTGGTTAAACTCATTGAGTCTCTAAAAGATTGACCATTCAGTAAACATCCATGTGGAATGGTTTGTAGGGTGATGCATTGGAATTTGAAGGCAATTTTTAATAACTATTGCACTGAATGGGGAGAGTGCTAATCCTCTCTGATTGTTCAAGCTAGACAAAAGTGTATTCACAAATCTTATTAGTGCATCTAAGTGGCTAAGTGTTATGGGGAAGAAGAAATGTTACCATAGCCCATGCCCACCACTCAAGTGCCAAGATTTAGATATATTATATTTATGACAAGTATTGTAAACTCCAAGCATTAGAGCCAAGTATTCAACTTGATCGAAGAGATGGAGTTCAACCTTGACGATTCTCCTCCTCAAGAGAAATTAGAGTGCATTGACTATGACATGTACATGAAAGATTCTAGTCTACATCATGGTGTGGTAAAGCATGAGGTATTTCCTTATCTAGAATTAGTTTGGGATATATGCACAAAGTGTTTATTTAAGCATGGAACTATTTTTTCTCTTAAAAGGATTGGTATTCAAGTATGACAGAAAATGTTTTGAGGATTATTATTATAAAAACAATGTACATAATGTGTTGAGAGAGCAGTCAAATAATTAAGATCACTGGACTAATAGGAAGAATGCCAGTTCATAGACTATTAAGATGTTCAATTATATGATTAAGGAATGATATTGTTCAACCAATTATATGGTGCCTTACAGACACATATAAATCCTTTGTGTTACCCCTTATTTCCATAATTCTCAGTGACAAGGTTGTGCCTAACTAGAGTGTGATCATCACTACAACTTGGAAAATCAATTTAATGAAGCTTTCATACCTACTTGATGTATTTTTTTGTTCCCTATAACTCCCTTGTGATGTTTTTGTAGAGAAAATATACAGTGCGTAAAATAACAAATATACACAATGAAAAGCAATAAAACACATAGAAATGAACAACACACAAATTTACGTGGAAACCTGGTTATCTACTAGGAAAAACCATGCTCAAAGACCTCTCACAATATTTTATTTACCTCAGGAACAATTCATTGTTACAACAATCCACCCGACATTCTACAAGCTCCATTAACTAAAACAAAAAAAAGTATCTAAGTTGGACGAATCCTTTTCAAAGAAGAAGTTTCCAAAATAGAAAGCACAAGCAGTATTCCTGCATGTCATACACATGTCACACAACCAGAAATATTTCCAAACATGGAACTAGTCATCAACTGCTTTATCAATTATGGAATAAGAAAACTGACTTCACATACCAATATCTTTCCCTTCTTGGATTTCCTCATTGACCATATACCAATCTAAAAACTATTTTATAAGTTGCATGCTTATGAATATCATGATTTTTATATCCAATTTTGTAATTATTTTCATTTTACCATGCATGAAGGTATCTACAATGCTCCTAAGCCTAGGACATGATGACATTGCTAAAGAAGATCGATGCATGGTTTCTATTTTTGAGGAACATTGCTCTAAGATTTGAAGATATCATGCAACCCCTACATTTGTTGTTGTCTTATCATAGTTCCAAAATTCTTTGCAATATGAGAGATTTGCTTTTAACATGTCAATGGAGTGCATGAAAAATTAAAGGGAGAAAAATGCACTTTTTCTAGAATTACCACATGTGTTGGGAGAGTATAATGCAAATAATTATCTCACTACAACTATCTTGGAGCAATAGATGTTTCAAATTTTAACAAACAACAAATACACAATGGTGAAGTTCCTTAAATCTCATAGTTGAAAGGAAATAAGAGGTGCTGATAATCTCAAAGAGAAAAATAATAAATAGAAATTGATACAACTATGGAATAGAATGGAAAATGAAGCATACAATGTAATTACAATTCATAAGAAACATCAAATATATTTTGGAAAATCTTTTCAAGAAAAAGATTATAAATAACATAAGTAGTAATTTAATATATTATCTAAAGAACAATATTACAATATACAAGAGATTTAACTTGTGTTGAAAAACCTATGTGTATACACCTAAAATTGGCATGACTCTACTTAAATAAATATTTTAAATATTTATTTCATCATTCACATTCCTCTATCAATAAATAAATAAATTTATTTATTTATTTGATTCATCCCCTCTCATTTAATTAAATAAATTACGTTTTATTTAAATTCATTTCCATCAACTTCATTCTTCTGAATAATTAAATAATTTTAATTATTTAATTAAAATCTTTTATTCTTCCAAATTTAAAATAAAATGTAAATTTTATTTTATTCTTCAAAAATCTCCAAAAAATAAAATATATTTCTATATTTTATTTATTCCTCTCAATTATCTACAAAATAATTAAATAAATCTTTTTATTTAATTATGCTTTCTTATCTTCAAAAATCATTCTTATCTTCTAAAAATACTTTCCTCTTGTCATACAAAAGCAAAAGTAGTTTTAAAACATCTTTAAAGCAAACTTTCTCTTAAATTAGAAAAATAAATTCTAATTTAAGAAAATCAAAACTCATCCTCATCAACAAAGTAGTTAACTCAACAAAGCTGCTTTTCGAATGACACATGTCTTTCTTCCATTTGTTGCACGTTCCTCAACAATCCTCATCTGTTGATCTTCTCTTTTCTTCTCGACAATTGATCTTCTCTCATCCAACTCTATAAATACAACCTTCCTCTTCTTCATTTCATATCCATCGTTTGAGCGAACTTATGCTACAGAAACACAGGCGTGCCTTTGGTACCCCCATCCTCATAAGCATTTCATATCCTCGATTATTAGTGTGTTGAAGCTCATCTTCAATCACACAAAATATCTCAGCCATTCCATTCTTGTCACCTTCAACAGGCAAGGGAGCATTCGCTTCTAAGGGCTTCATCATCATCAAGGTCAAGAAGAGATAGGTGAATAATGGAAGACGCAAGGTAAAGGTGTGAGTATCATTTATTTGTTGTTTAAATCTCCTTTTTCCTTTAGATTTCATTGATGTATTGGGTTTCATTATTCTTAATTGATTAATCCATTTTCCCCTTCACCTTTTGGCACCCACCGTGGGGCCCTTGCCCCTCTAACTAATCAAAAACTAAGTTTTTCTAAGTGACAGATCCGTACAGGTGACGAACAGGGTTCTGACAGAGGCATCTGGCACATCTGACCTCCAAGACGACACATCTACCTCCTACTTCGACACATATGAAAATCTGGCGCATCTGATCTCCAAGATGCCGCATCTGTCTCCTGCTCTGATGCATATGAAACTCCAGCGCATCTAACCTCCCAGACGACGCATCTATCCTCTACTTCGGTGCTTACATTGATTTGGCGCATTCATACCCCGAAACGACGCTTCTACCCTCTATTTTGACACCTGCGGTCATCTGGCACATATGCACTCTATTTTAGTGCACCTGTCTTATGTTCCGGCGCTTCTGTACAACGATGCATATACGTCTCCATATGGCACTTTTACTTTGTTTCACAGTGCATTTACTCATTTAACGCATTTGCATCATATTCTAGCACATTTACCTCCTGTCTTAGCGCTTCTATGTAACGCTGCATGCAATAGCTATTTCTACGCATTCAGATCACATTGTGGCGCTTCTATTTTACACTGTAGCTTTAGGTCTCGCATCTGATTTTATGTTTGAGCTAACATCTATTTTGCAGGTTTAGTGGCTGGATTAGATCATTTAGCTACTTTGTTTAGTTCATTAGACTAATTAGGGGAAAAGTAAACAAGTGCATACATTCAAATTTCACATAGCTCTTAACTAGGAAGAAAGTAATTGAACCATTGATATATTTGTATATTGCTATCTTCTTTAGATTAAATCATTGCTATCTCAAACAAATGGGAATGAACATTGCTATGTCTTAAACACATCCAAGTTAACAATCGTGTGAGTGCACAAGTAGAATAGCCCATTTAGTTTTTCTACTTTTAACTAGGGTTGGATTAACCAGTGTATTTTGTGATTGTGAATGACAATAGGCTTATGGTCTCCCCTTAACTGGGTGACCAAAGTGCCATACTTGTCATTCTATTTGTTAAACCTTTAGGGGGTCTTGCCCTTGGATGCACACTTGTCCAAGTGGGAACGACCCCAAGTGGTAACAGGCTAAAGCCAAGCCCTACCAAGCCACTTAAAATAAATTGTACTTGAGGTGAAAACCTCTGCAACGAGTGTTGTTGTGTTACACTAACGACCAACCTCCCCCAAAACCCTCTAAGGCGTAACCCTTTGAGGCTGGGAGACTCCATAACGGAGAGTAGTGCCGCTGCACGTGTAACCACTCGAATGGTTTCCCTGACTAAGAACCAAATTGTGTAGCAAGCCAAAAACCCTTATTTGTTGATGCAGAGGGCAGAGCTCTTGAAGTAGCCTCGATTCATGTGACTCTTAGTAGAGGTAGTAGGGACAATCCTAAGGTTCGGTGGGGGTACGAGCCTAAGGAAACCTGAATCTGGTATGCATGAGAAGTGAGTGTCATGGAGGGGAGCCAGTGCTACCAGATTCTAGAGCTACATGCTTTGAGTAAGCACAGCTAGAGGATTCAATGAATATTGTCCCATCCAGCCTAGGGTGTACTTGCTTTTGAGTCAAAATAGTCCAAAAATACAAAAAAATAACAAAAGATAAAAATCATGAAAACTTCTGTGTGTTTGCTATGTCTGTGCCACAATTGAAATAAAAAACACCAAGTTTTCAAACCAAAAATAGAAATTTCTCGAAAAACGTTCCAAAAAACTGTGAAAAACCAAGCAAAAAACTAGAATTGCGCATTTGCCCTGACTAGCGGCGCATTTGATATATTCTATGGTGCATTTGAACTAAAACCAGAGTGGCGCATTTGATACGACTTGTGGCACTTTTGAACTCTATTGTGGTGCATATAAACTACTGCGCATTTAAAAATTGAAAGCAAAAATCCGTACCTTCCAAGAGCAAAAAAACTGTCAAAACAAAAAAAAACTTTTCAAAAAAACCATTTTCAAATCTGTCTTAGTTTTTCAAAATCTTAAAAAGATTGTGCAAATCAAACCATTTCTTTCTTCTTCCATGTCATAATTGCTTTTCATCCAAAATCTTGCCAAATTCTTCCAAAATTCTAACAAGGTCAGAACCAAGTTATTCTAGATCACATCACCTCTCAAACAAAACCTAATGAGTCTCCTCTATCAAGGACCACTTATCCTTTTCTATCGGAACTCCACTAGTGGATTGTGCTAGACTAAGTCATCATCAAGCAAACAGATTTCTATCATCCTCGCTTCAACTAGAGTCTTTGTTCATCAAACTTTGTTTGAAACCACCTAGATCTAAGAAAAACCTTGCTAAAATCTTGTCACCTTCTAGCACCTTGCTCAAAATTTCACTTCACCTCATCTCTAGTCACCTCTTGCATGGTCTCAACTAGATTACAAAAACAAAAACAGATTGAAATGGTGGAGAAAAGTATCCCAAACACTCACGAAAGTGAGGAAGACATTTCTATGGACGAGATCCTTCACACACAGCATGACCCAAAATTTCAATGCCTATTAGAGGGGGTACTTACCCAAGACCCCACTAAATTCTTTTTACACCTAGCAACTCTAGGGGTCAAGCTCCCTAAGGTCTATGACGTAGAGGCTCTCAAAGAAACTGAGGGAAGTAAACACGAGGAAGAAACACCTTCAGACAAAAGCAAAACTGACACTAATGCTACGGATGCCCTAAGTCTAATGAACCAAAAATTTGAAGCTCTCCAACAACAAATTTCAGACATGAAAATAGGAGCATCGACTAAACATTACACCTTAGAGGATATTTCACCATATCCTTTTGATAGGGCCTTGATCATGATTACTTTCCCCTCAAAATTTGAGGTGCCAAAATTTGATAAATATCGAGGAAAGGGTGATCCAAGGTACCATATCAGAGAATTCAATGCTGCTTGCCTTGAGGTCACACACAACGACACTTATCTTATGCGGTTATTTCCATGAAGCTTGGGAGGATAAGCCATGGAGTGGTTTTCTAGACTACCACCTGGCATTAAAATGTTCAACGAACTCGTTGACAAATTTGTCACCCACTTCTCTTACAATATTGAGCATGACACCTCAATATTGGATCTTTGTAACACCAAATAGAAAGGTGGAGAGTCTTTCGCCGCCTTCTTACAAAGATGGAGACAGCTAGCAAGCAAGTGTCCGCACCAAATGCCTGAAAAGCAAATGCTAGAGATGTTCGTACACAACTTACAAACAAACATGATCTATCAAATTCAAATCCAATGTCCTACTTCCTTTAGCAAGGTCATTGAGATGGGTCTCATCATTGAAAAAGCTCTAATTGCCAAGGGTCAAATCAAGCTATATAAAGATACTCCTAGTACCAACACCAACAATGACAAACCAAGATTCTGGACAAAAAACAAGAACGTTGTAAATGATGGGGTGGTGGATGCCAAGAATATGGCACCCAAACAGCCGATCTTCAATTTATCGTCTCCTCAAAGCAACCCCCCACAAAACAAACCAAGAAACACTGAATCTAGGTTCACCAAATTTCAACCTAGGAGAAAGTTTACACCCTTGGGTGAATCACTAGAAACTGCCTTGTGAAAGCTAATCTCGAACAAGATCATAACACTTCCAACTGCACGGGAGTATGAACCTAAGGTCAAACCTCATTGGTAGAACAATAACGACTTCTGTGAGTTTCATCGCAACAAAGGACACAAAACCAATGATTGTATAGCACTAAAACACATGATCCAAGACTTAATCGAACAAAACAAGATATCTGTTGATGGACATACCTCCAACAGCAATCACTAGGCATTCAAGGATCCTCTTCCTAACTACGAGCAAGGAGGACCTTCCAATAGAAACAACAGTGGATCTAACAACGCAAACTACACAAATGTCAGCTTCAACTATGTTGTTAACCATATCTATGAAAGTGATTCACACATCAATGTGATCACTATTAACAAAGATCCAGATTGCAATGTTACTACCTGCAGTAATAGAGTCACCCTTAGGGGAAACCCCGCCACACCGTCTAATCAATACAGTATCATGGATCAACTCCACAAAACACCTGCGCATATCTATATCTTGGAACTTCTGCGTCTATCTCCTTCTCATAGGTCCATACTTGACAAAGCCTTAGCAGAAGCCTCTGTTCCCACAAACCTTGTTGAAGAGCAATTCCAAACCATGGTCGGTCATATTACCTCACCACATTCCCTATCATTCACTGAGAAGGATGATATGTCAATCACTCAACCCCATAACACCTCCCTTCATATTGAAGCTTTCATACACAAGCACAAGATCAAAAGAGTCCTAATCGATGGAGGGGCTGGTTTGAATATTTACACATTGAAACTAATCCTTACATTGGGGTTTTTAGAAAAGGCTATAGATTCTAAAAGGAAAATCACCATAAAAGCCTATGATGAGGAGGAAAGAACGTCCAAAGGAATTGTTACCCTACCAATCAGAGTGGGACCTATAGTAAAAGATGTTGCATGCCAAGTACTTGATATGGATCTAGCATATAACATCCTTCTTGGGAGACCATGGATTCATGCTCTAAAAGCATTACCTTCAACATATCATTAGTGTATCAAGTTCCCCTATGAAGGTCAAGAGATCACTATACAAGGTGACCCCAATCTATTTCAGTACTGCAACTCTATACAATCTAAACCCAAAGTTGTGATCCCTAACAACCATGCCTCTACTTCCTCTTCCTCTTGGGTTGACCCAGCTACACTTGCTTCCTCTTCAATAGCTCCTCAAACCAACCTCAAGCTCAAAGATAAAGGTTTGGGTGAAGACACAATTTCCCAATCCATCTACTTGGCACAACTCCCCCTATCTCCAAGATCATATGGGAGACCTACTCTGAGCCAACCTAAAGTAGATAAAGATAGCAAAGGACCATTTGTCGAATGGGGAAGCCTTGAAGATGAAAGTGACAAAAAAGATATCCTACAATGGTTATACAAGGATGAAGGCAGTTCATCAACACAACATGACCATCCCACTATACAAATGACACAATATGGTCAAGGTTTTCAAATGTTATAGAGAATGGGATATGAAGGACATGGTCCACTTGGTTCAAGAAAGGATGGCATCACTGAGCCCATCCAACCTCATACTTTAACATCCCGAGACACTACAAGGCTAGGATACACTAGAGCACCAGGAAACAACCCAGCAAACAAGAAAAAGGACAAACAACCAGAAACCTTTACTAACAATCTAGTTGAGCAAATTCAACGAATGCAACTGAGGAGTGACACAGATTCTAATGAGTACGAATGGGATAGCCTCTCTGAGATGTCTTGTGATGAAAAAGATATCAACGTTGTCCACGTGTATGACTCGACCCATACCAATGAGAGACAAGGTCCAAGGGCTAGACCGCTAGAGTCTGACCCACATAGCAACAATAGTGAAAATCATGAGGAAGGAATGATTCCCCCCTTGACGGATCCACTAATAGAGAGTACCATCGCAAACTTTGCCCGTGCTTTCAATAACTCTGTCTTAACCATCAACACCATCGAAACAGACCAACCCAATGATCCCTTACCTTTGGTACACCCTGACCTTATCGACTGGGACCTAGAAGGCACCATCCTTGAGCTAGACACCTTTGAAAATGACAAAGCCATCATAGATTATCTCGAGCTTAGAGATCATATATCTGCAGGGGACCATAGAGCTGGCTATGCTATTGAACTCAACGAGAAAGCCTATTTTGGAGAGAGTGCCAAGCCTTTCAGTCATAAAAATATCAAAATAAAAGAACGATCTAACGGTGAAAACCGCTACGCGATAATGTTAGATCATCAAAATAGTAAAAATAAAGATGTATCCAACAGTGAAAAACTCTCTGAGGTGCCGAAGGATGGAAGGCTTGACACTCTACCCAATCTTACACATCAGGAGAGATCATCGATCTTGATAGAACCAGCAGAACCAATCAATGTCAGCACAGGGGATGAGCCTAGAATGATCCATATGGTAAAAGCTCTAATAGAACACGAAAAACCAACATTTACAGATTTCTTCAAGAGAAAACAAATCAACTTTGCTTGGACATATGCTAACATGCCAGGGCTAGATCCAAATCTTATCATGCATCATTTATCTTTAGCTCCAGGAGCTAAACCGGTCAAACAAAAACTCAGAAAGATGCATCCAGATGTGGCCCTCATGGTAAAGGAAGAGCTAAAGAAACTGCTAGACATCAGATTTATCAGGCCTATAGACTATCCTAAATGGGTCTCGAACATAGTACTAGTGGCTAATCCAGATGGCAGAGTTTGAATATGCAATGATTTCAGGGACCTGAACAAAGCTTGTCCAAAAGATGATTTCCCCCTGCCAAACATAGACATGATTGTAGATCTCATGGCAGGGCACACTATGTTGTCACTCATGGATGGTTTCTCAGGATATAACCAGATAAAGATTGCACCAAAAGACCAACACAAGACTGCATTTACATGTCCTTGGGGCACCTACTATTGGTGTGTCATGCCATTTGGTCTAAAAAATGCTGGTGCAACATATCAGAGAGCCATGACGATAATCTTCCACGACATGATGCACACTATAATGGAAGACTACGTCGACGACATTCTGGCAAAATCACTTACACGAGAAGGCCATCTAACAGTACTAGACAAGATCTTCAACAAGTTGGAACAGTTTAATGTGTGTCTCAATCCAAAGAAGTGTGTGTTTGGGGTTACATCACACAAACTACTGGGATACATCGTGTCTGCAAATGGTATTGAAGTTGACCCGGCTAAGGTGAAGTCCATCATGGAGATGCCACCTCCTAAGAATCTGACTCAACTAAGATCCCTACAAGGAAAATTGCAATCTATCAGAAGGTTCATCTCTCAATTGGCAGACAAGTGCCACCCATTTTCTCACCTTCTGCACAAGAATATCCCTTTCAAATGGAATGAGTCATGTGAACAGGCATTTCAACAATTAAAGGAATATCTCATGAAACCACCGGTATTGATGCCACCAATTCAGGGCAAGCCTCTACTACTGTATATCTCAGCTACACCAATAGCTCTGGGAGCTCTCCTTGCATAGAAAAACTATGACGGAAAAGAGCAGGCAATCTACTATATCAGTCGAACACTTCTTGGGTATGAATTACAATACACACCTATCGAAAGAGCATGTCTAGTGTTGGTCTTCACCTCACAAAAATGGAGACATTACATGTTGTCAAATTCTGTCAAACTGGTGGTGAAGATCGATCCACTCAAATACCTTCTCAACAGGGTAGCTTTAACAGGTAGATTGTCCAAATGGGTCATGCTTCTTAGCGAGTCTGATATCGAATATGTAGACAAGAAAGCAATCAAAGGATAAGTACTTGCAGATCAACTGGTAGATGCACCTCTCACAGACGATAGCCCTTTGAGCTTTGAATTTCAAAACGAGTCTATCTTTCACATAACCACAACAATATGGAAAATGTACTTCGATGGCTCATACACCCAGCATGGATCGGGGGTAGGTATCTTATTGATCACACCTAATGGAGACACCATTCCCAAATCATACAGATTAATGTTTCCCTACACTAACACCGTGGCAGAGTATGAAGCCCTAGTCATCGGTATCAAGCTAGCAGTTGAATGGAATATCAAAGAGCTTCAAGTGTATGGCGATTCACAGCTAGTCATCAATCAAGTGAATGATGACTACCAAAAAAAAGATGAGAAATTGATCCCTTACAAGAGAATGGTAGATGACTTCAAAGAATACTTCATCAAGATCTCTTTTGAACAGATACCAAGGATTGAGAACAAAGCTGCAGATGCTATGGCCACGATCGCCTCTCTCCTCGACATTCTAGATAATCAATCACGTTATGAGTTCTTGGTAGAGCCAGTGTCCTGTCCCGCATATGACACCCCTGAGTCCCATATCGTTTGCCACATTGTTGGAGCCGATTCCCCCCTCTATGGAAAGATATTTGCCTATCTTAAAGAGAATATGGTCCCACCTGATCTCTCTAGTAAGCAAAAGAGAACCTTCATCCGTCAGGCATCCCGGTATGCCATTGTCACGGAGGTCTCGATGGTACTCTTTTAGGTGTCTCGATAGTGAGGAATATCAAATCGCCCTGAGCGAAATACACGATGGTATATGCAGGACCCACTCTAGTGGCCCTACCCTAGCCAAGAAACTCATACGCATGGGGTACTACTGGCCAACAATGGAACAAGATTCCTACCATTTTGTCAAGAAGTGCAACAAGTGCCAAATCCATGGGAACCTGATACATGCACCAGCACAGGAGTTATAGCCGTTAACGACTCCTTGGCCTTTTTGTCAGTAGGGACTCAACTTAGTGGGCAATATTCACCCCTCTTCCTCCAGCGGCCACAAATTCATAATCACTGCCATTGAGTACTTCACGAAGTGGATTGAAGCCGTGCCTCTAGCCAATATCACAGGCAAACAGATTGCCTCATTTATCCTGAACTATATCATTTATCGTTATGGTGTCCCTTCGTCCATTATCACGGATAACAGACGACCCTTCAAAAACCAAGATGTTAGGGAACTATGCGACAAATTCCATATCCAACACTGCTTTTCAACCCCCTATTACCCACAAGGCAACAGCCAGGCTGAGGCATCAAATAAAACCATTCTAAAAATACTAAAGAACACTGTCAATGATGCCGGCCGTGATTGGCATGTCCAACTGAATCCCGCACTGTGGTCCTACCACACAAGCATCTATACACCCACAGGTGCAACACCATACTCCCTAGTCTATGGATCTGAAGCTATCTTGCCCATTGAAGTCAAGATCCCATCCTTGCGAGTCTCATTAAAAGGCCTCATATCAGATGAAGAATACAGAGTGACCAAACTTCAAGAGTTAGAGTTCCTCGAAGAGAGAAGGCAACATGCCTTTAACCACCTAAAAGTATATCAGCAGCACATGTCCAGAAGTTACAATCATAGAGTAAAACCCTGAGTTTTCCAAGTTGGTGACCTAGTCCTAAGAGAAAATCCTAGAAATCAACAAGACAGAGAAAAGAAAGGAAAGTTCGAACCCAACTGGTAGGTCCCTATGTCGTCATTGTGGCTTATGGATCAGGGGCATATCAATTGGCTACATCTGAAGGTGAACTATTCAATGATCCTATCAACAGCATGCACCTTCACAAGTTCTATACCTAAAAACCCCAATGTAAGGGAGTCCTGAAAAAATACAAAAAAAATCGATAAAGTGATCAAAAACAAGAACAAAAAAAATCAAAAAATAGAAAAATAACAAAAAAAATTGTCCTCTAGTGAAAACCTGGTAAACAAGCACCATGGATAGGTACCATGATGAAAACCTGGCAAACAGACATCATGTGTACTTTTAGCTTCCGTGCAAATAAAAGCAAGTGGTGAAAACCTTGTAAACATGCGCTATCTGTGACAAACCACTTCCTCCATCTGTTGTGACTTCATATCTCTTGTGTCCCTCATATCGTTCATCTTGAACCAAGTCCTTTGAACTGTTGTCAAACTACGTCACCTCTACATTATCACGTAGGCAAGGCCATTCTTAAAGCACCCCCGAGGCTTCGCTCCTCTTCACTCCAATCCACTATCCCATCTGTCCCATGTCTGGTCCTGCTGTCTATTTGTGTCCACACCGCTTTCTATCACCTAGGTCTTAGGTTTGCTAGGGTTTACCACGAACTACATTGCCTCTGCGTCGTCACGTAGGCAAGGCCATTTAGCAATGAGCCCCCGAGGCACTAGGTCAGTACCTTAGGGTCCGTCTCTCCATATCTATTGTCATCTCACCCACAATAAGTCGATCTTTGTCTCAACTGGGGGCAACTCCTCGACCTGGTTACAGATTTGGATTCTTGAATGCCACTATTCTAAGAGGATGCTAATAAAGGATTGTGATACCTTTCACTAGACAAGAAAGAACAACAAAGTAAGCTACCCAAAAACAAAGATCTTGAAGCAAAACATCAACCTATCCTAAACAAAGCAGAGCACCATATCAAAACACTCAAATTGATTTTGTATCAATTATGGCAAAAGACACATCTAATGCAAAGAAGTTTTGTCA
Source organism: Cunninghamia lanceolata (assembly GCA_027924645.1). NCBI lineage: Eukaryota > Viridiplantae > Streptophyta > Pinopsida > Cupressales > Cupressaceae > Cunninghamia > Cunninghamia lanceolata. The sequence goes on from BSBN01000525.1 coordinate 16,623,716, forward strand.
ACAGGTTAACTTACAAGGTCTTGAATTTTTGTCATTATGTCTTCCTATGCTAATCAAGGATGCCAAAAAGATAGAGATGCTATGATGGGGACATAATATTTTTCTTTGTCTGCTGCTTGTGCATTAAACTTTAGTAATGTGACAACTTTTGTCTAAAGACATGATCAACAAAAGATCATCGAGGACTCTGAGGTCTAGAAACATGAAAAGGAGCAATCCTTATCTGTTGAAACACAAGAAGTACTCAGGTCATCTAGATTCAAGTTTGACTAGATGCTTGTATCAACTTGCTATATCAAATCCATGTAAAGAATACTCAGGTCATCTTAGTCTAATTATACCTAGATGCTTGTATTTCCTTACAACATTTCAAAAAGTGAAAAATACCAAAAAGTGCCCAATAATGAAATTAAAACCTTGCAAGATGACAATCCATATCCATCCTATATCCAAAAATCCATATCATCCATGCACTAAAAAAATCCTACAGCATATCAAGCGAAAAAAACTCATTCCTTCATCTCTTTTCTTCTTCATATCTATATCATCTCTGTGTTGATTGAGTACATTTGGACATATCAAAAACATAGCATAAGTAACATATCATATCACATGAAGTAGTCCTCCACATGGTTACATCATTTTGTATACATAATAAAGGGCATTAGGTCATCCACGTACATTTGCATCCACATATCATATGCAATGGATGCAATCTATTTCATGATGTATTTGTATATGTGATGTATGCTAGATGGAATTGGGATGATTTGATATGCAAATGTAAATGTGAAATGTTATGATTATGCAGCTCTATATGGATATGTCTATGTGTTTGATTTTTTTTCTCCCTCTCCTCCATCATCCCCCTGATCTCCTTGTCACAACTCAATATTTTTGAAATTTGAATTATGATATGTGTTGTAAGAATTGTTTTTTTTTTAATTTTTATCTTATTTTTGAATTTTAAATTTTGAGACCCTTTTCTTGTGTCTTAACTTGACCCTGGGTGTCCTAACTAAGTTTAAATTGACCTTGGGTTATACCCCATGGGTCTAGGGTCACTTTTGACTTGGGTAACCCTTGGGTAACCTCTGTATGGTCACCTTAAATTCATAGTGAAGTTAAGTGATGAATTTGGAGGTATGGGTAAGGAAGACTTTGGTGGAGGAGTTCATGAGTGGGGTTATGTTTTTTTAAATCCCACTTGGGATAGTGGAAAAAGGAGTGAGGTTATTTTTTAAATCCTAAGTGGTGTGGTCCTTCATGAGTGGGGTTATTTTTTAAAATCCCACTTGGGATAGTGGAAAAAGGAGTGGGGTTATTTTTTTATCCCACTTAGGATAGTGACAAAAACCACCTCATCCTTCCACCTCAACTTTTCCACCTCACCATGTTGCACATGTAATTAAATATTTTTAATATTTAATTAGCTAATAACCTCCACTTCCCTATGAGTTGAATTAAAAATTCAACTTGTCATATTCACTATCCAAAAATGAATCTTTAATTCATTTTTATCCTCCACTAAATTGAATTAAAAATTCAATTTATCCTCCACTTCCCAAAAATGAATCTTTAATTTATTTTTGTCCTCCACTGTGAATTTAAGATTTACAAATAATGAGAGCCCTTGATCTCATCTTTTAATCCTCACCCTCCATCTCTTTTTCAAAAATCTATAAATGAGACCCTTCTCTAAACTATTAGAGAAAGAGAAAATAACAACTTCTTCTTGAAGCAAGAGCAATCCACATTTGAATCAAATAGGGTTATCTAATCTAGGAGCTCTTGGATGCAAGCTTCCTCCTCCCTTGATGAGATTGGGTCTTCATGTGATAAGAGTAAAGGAATGGTGAAGAGTGAAGAAGGGGTAAAAGTGTATATCATCTTCATGTGAGAAGAGTAAAGGAATGGTGAAGAGTGAAGAAGGGGTAAAAGTGTATATCATCTTCATGTGAGGTATAACTTTGTGTTTTTATGCATTTAGTTTGTGTTTTCACTTCATTTTGTTTTCCTAATTTACAAAAATAAAAGAAGAGTAAAGGAATGGTGAAGAGTGAAGAAGGGGTAAAAGTGTATAGGATGATATAAAGAAGTAAGATGTTAAAAAGAATTATGAAGTTAAAAATATTATATGATCAAACAAATAAATTGATAATGATAGCAATAAAGTAAATAAAGTATAAAGTTAATATAAATTAATATTAGTGAATGAATTGAATAAAAATTTTTGTTATATGTAATGGTATAGTGTATTAAATTGATGGATAATATGAGAATATGATAGTGAATAACAAGTATGCGAAATAAATGAAAGTAAATAAAAGAATGTGTAAATTAATGTGATTAGTAAAAGATAAATAAATGAATAATGATAAAGGAAAAATAATATAAGACTAGTTTATAATACATTATATTGAAAGGGTATGATATAGATTATGACAATTATAATATAATATTAATAATAAAATAAGTTGAATAAGAGATACAAGGGAAGCTTATATATACAAATAATTTTGAGAGACAACTATACAAGACAAATCCATAACGAATACGTCTATTAACATGAGATTATACTTATATATGATAGAGAGATAGGGATTTATATGATGGAATTTTTACATAATTGAGGAGTTGTTACCTTGACGATGGTGGTGGAGTATTATGTTACTATTAATACTCAACCTAAGCTTCTTGTCCCACCTTAATATTCTAATTGGTTTTTCTTACTACGATTAAGATTAGGTATCATGTTAGATCTCACACTTAAACCTTGGCGGGGTAAAGAAAGTGTATCTCAATTGATACGTTGTATATATGCATTATCACGTACATAGGTTATGGTGGATAGATATGTATATCTTTTATATTATGAGTCTCATCAAAAGTGATTGAATCAAGTATATGGTGAATTCAATATCATATCAAATCTTAGATTATGTGAATTTCTAAATGATCGAACATGGGTATTATTGGTTTAAGAATGACTGGGTACAAATGCTTGAAATTGTGATAAAAGAAAAAGGAATTGTTGAAATTGTATATGAACTAGTTATCAAAGATTATTTTAATTTGACCTAGATTAAAGGGCTTTTCTATTTATGAGATAATATAAGTATCTTTTTAGTTTATTTTCTAGTTCTATTCATTATGATAAAGCATCTTTTATCTACATTGAGAATTAAGGTAGTATTTCTCTTTATCAACTATTATTATGCAAGTTTTTCCTTTGTCATTAGATAGGTAAACCTTATAAATAAATGTCCAAACTCAAACATTCGCAATGTTCGGTATTTATGGTACCTCTATGTCACATTTATGGGTAATGCCGTCACGTTGAACTAAGTACCTCGTGCCTAACATAGCTGCAACAACGACGTCTAGGCACTGTCCCTCTAAATCGTCGGGGAGTAATAAGGAACATGTCTAAGTTAAATCCACAGGAAGGGAAAATCTCCTCGGATACCTCACTAAAAAGATTAACTAAAAGAAAAAGAAAAAAAATGAGACTATAAAAAAAATTGTTGTAGGATGATCAATGGGAAGGCCTCATCGAGGAAATATACGTGTTAGGTAAATTATTCACACTTGAAAACTTAAACGCCAAACACTCTCGGGAGGTGTGTTTGCAAAATAGTTCCTTAAGGATTCCATCCATTGTATCATTCGAGTGGGTGGCAATTGGCGAAGAGCTGTGTACCCACTCACAGCTACATTAAACATAGTGCAAGATAGAACTACATGTTCGCATTCGTCGTGTAGATCACATCCGTAGAGGGCCTTGATCCCATGGATACAGGGTATGTAGGTAGTTTGGACGGTGAAGGATGCCCCTAGTACTCAGGTCCCTCAGATACAGTATACTCCTTATAATCAACTTCATAATCTCGATCCCTAGTGAAAGGTTATTTAGGTAACTTAAGAACTCTCCTAGTACTCAAAAGAATCCCCAGGGTGGATTACTTGTACCTGGCTCTGCCGTAAACTGAGGTGAGTACAAGTTGATGTTATGTGTTCCCTGGTCGACATTCTCAGTACAGTGTCTGGGTAGACTGTGGTCCCCAGGAAGTGACTCATGAACTTGTATTGGTCCCGAGGGAGTCAGAAGTCTTTGGCCAGAGCATAATGATTCCTATCCTCTTTAGCCCGTTAGGCTGTTATGTTTATGTATCCCAGATTGGATAGAGTATTGGTCCGTTTGACCCACTAAGCCTTTTGGCCACTGTTTGTTCTACCCGAATCAGGTAGCGATAAGGTCCGTTTGACCTGGTTCCGTATGAACCTATTTGCCCAAAGGATAGAAGAGCCCGGGTTGGCTTAAGAATGTTCCGTTTTGAACATATGGCCGTTTTGGCCAAAGTTTTTCCTGAGTACTCAATCAAAGTCTTGATATATCTCATAAGAACTTGTTAATAAAGTAATTTTTTTTGAAAATTCAAGTTTGGATCAAGCAGGTCCTTACACTCCTCTCCTCCTCCTCTATCCTCCCCTCCTCCTGCCAGCTACAACCTCCTCATCTGAATCCTCCTCGTCGATACGAGGAGCTAACTCTCCTGGTCCTGAGTATCTAGGAAAGGGATGGGCAGAGAACCACTCCTCATAGTCTGGCATTATGCTAGCATCCACTATCTCCCTCCTCATGGGCCACGCTGCATATGGAATCTGCTGGAAGTCAGCCAGTGCCTCCTTGTAGGATGCCACAGGATCCCATCTATACCTCTCTGTATGAGTCCTAGAAAAATGTGCCTCCCCTTGTGATCTGTCCTGTACTCAGCCAAACTATCTTTGCACTCTGCTAACAATCTGCCTCTCCAGAATGTACCTAGTCCTGCCAATGAGCCACCGCATCTGAAAACAATATGGAAGCTCATCTGCCTCATCATCCCATACCTCACAGTCTATGTAAGGGCGCCAGATGACTGCATCCATGTCATCAAAAGCATGTCTCCAGTACTCCAGCTTCCCCAGCCTGTGCTGGGAAATCACGCCTGCATAGCTGTAACTATAGGGCTCACCCCTCTGCTTGTGAAATAAACATATCGGCCGTGTGATAGCAATGTGCTCCCACAACCAAAACTACAAGAGCAAAACACCTACTGACAAACTGGCTCCTTTGTGATACACCACTTGGTGCATGTCTCTGTATAGGTGTGTAAGCACACACACACACCCCATACGTACCACATCCCATCCGTAATCGTGCTCTCTAACACCCTCCCCCAACCGATTGGGAAGCTGTGTGACCGCCTATCGGGGCACACTACACCACCGATCAATCCTCCCAGTATGCCTGGGAAGTAGTCATAGTAGTCATGTATATCCTGCCACGTAATCACCTGCTCCACCAACTCTAGGTCATTAAACACACGCTTGCACTCCTCCAAGCCAGCGTCCCACTGTGACTCACACTCAACCAGCTCTCCTTGAATAGGGAGGTGCAGAATCCTACACACATCCTCGAGAGTGATCGCCATCTCTCCTATCGGAAGATGGAATGTCCCATCCTCGCTGTGGAAATGCTCCACCGCTGCAATCAACATCGCCCAGTTCACGCGAACCTCAGGCATAAAGCAAATGTAATGAAGGCCCATAGCACTTAGAGCCTCCCGATCTAACTCTATCAACATATATCGCTGCAGCAATGGCAACAGAAACTACTCTCGTGACATAAGAACATCCCAAATATCCTCCTGCAACCAAGCAAAGCATAACGTCAATAAAAATCCATATCCAAGAAAAACCTGCTCAGAGCAACCAAACTATCCTATCATTGACTTAACATATCAAATTAATCAAAATAGCATATCATCTCTCGACTAGATTCCCGGCAATCTCAAAGATCGCTAATCAATTGACGCATTGAACAAGATGCCAATTGGGTTAATTTCATTAAGTCAACTAATTTTCCTAGTGCAAATGTGCCGATCTAGGTGGCAAATGCACCGATCCATATCACATGCACTGCTTCACCATGAATGCACCGCTCTTTGACGTGTATGCACCGATTCTTATGTCACATGCGCCATTTCCTAGCAGATGCACCAATTCAAAGCTTAAATGCGCCGAACTATCAAATGCGCCAATTTAGAGCTTAAATGTGCCATATCGTAGCAAATGCACCATTTTGGAGGTCATATGTGCCGCAAGATGATTCAGCGCATATGTTCTAGTTGTTTTTCCTAGCCATTAATGAGCCTAAAAAATTAACTTTTAGCAAGTTTTGACGAACTAAATACCGGGGGTCCTACCTCCGCTGGCCGATCGAACCATCGAATCTACTCAAACTGATGCTCCTCATGCAGAATATCCATCTCTCTGGCTGCCATACTCTCCTAAGCCCTCAAGAGGACTATCAACTATGGACAAGTGTACAAATAAATAGAACTTGTGGACCCAGCTCCTATATATAGCAAGTGAACCGTATCAGGCTGTATGACAACTGTGGCTACTTCCCATGCCTGTTTCTTCCGAAACATATCTCATTTTTCTCCATCCTAACCCATTTTTCACCTTCTTCTTCGTGAGATTGTCCATCTCACGCCTTCTGCCTTCTTCCTGTCCAATCTCCCGAGGGGGCATCCTGTCGTTAAACTTGTACCAGGGGCAAACTGGGGCATGTATCACTGTCAAAAATTCTTTTTCTTTGAAACAACATGATAAAACACATTGCATCAAAGAGGGGCAAAATGTATACACCTAAAATTGGCATGACTCTACTTAAATAAATATTTTAAATATTTATTTCATCATTCACATTCCTCTATCAATAAATAAATAATTTTATTTATTTATTTGATTCATCCCCTCTCATTTAATTAAATAAATTACGTTTTATTTAAATTCATTTCCATCAACTTCATTCTTCTGAATAATTAAATAATTTTAATTATTTAATTAAAATCTTTTATTCTTCCAAATTTAAAATAAAATGCAAATTTTATTTTATTCTTCAAAAATCTCCACAAAATAAAATATATTTCTATATTTTATTTGTTCCTCTCAATTAGCTACAAAATAATTAAATAAATCTTTTTATTTAATTATGCTTTCTTATCTTCAAAAATCATTCTTATCTTCTAAAAATACTTTCCTCTTGTCATACAAAAGCAAAAGTAGTTTTAAAACATCTTTAAAGCAAACTTTCTCTTCAATTAGAAAAATAAATTCTAATTTAAGAAAATCAAAACTCATCCTCATCAACAGAGTAGTTAACTCAACAAAGCTGCTTTTCGAATGATACATGTCTTTCTTCCATTTGTTGCACGTTCCTCAATAATCCTCATCCGTTGATCTTCTCTTTTCTTCTCAACCATTGATCTTCTCTCATCCAACTCTATAAATACAGCCTTCCTCTTCTTCATTTCATATCCATCGTTTGAGCGAACTTATGCTGTAGAAACACAGGCGCGCCTTTGGCACCCCCATCCTCATAAGCATTTCATATCCTCCATTGTTAGTGTGTTGAAGCTCATCTTCAATCACACCAAATATCTCAGCCATTCCATTCTTGTCACCTTCAACAAGCAAGGGAGCATTCGCTTTTGAGGGCTTCATCATCATCAAGGTCAAGAAGAGATAGGCAAATAATGGAAGATGCAAGGTAAAGGTGTGAGTATCATTTATTTCTTGTTTAAATCTCCTTTTTCCTTTAGATTTCATTAATGTATTGGGTTTCATTATTCTTAATTGATTAATCCATTTTCCCCTTCACACTATGAACAACACAATGCCAATCTAATATTTTGCCCTCTGTCTAATCTAACATGTATTTTTGTGAACCACTTATCAATGTATCTATGAGTTTCTTTTCAACCTATGATCAATCCAATAACATAATGTTGCTATGGAAACCTATCACAACACTTGTATTAGTCTAATTATCAAGTGTTTAATTTATAGTATATTGTAAACTCGCAAACTGGGGTTGAGTTGTAAAACCATAGACCCTACCATGGTCCCAATTTGGATGGCCAAACCCATGCATGCATTCAAACATTCCACATGGGATTCCTTGACTCCTACAAACAAGAAGTCCACTTGGTAAAATCAAGCACTCTAATTAGGAGCACTAATTGCTTGTAAAAGATGCTCTTGTTATAAATGAACGTGCAAAGCACACAACAGAAATCTAATTTTAATATGTTTAACAATATGAAATAGTGTAATATTTAATGGAGGCTGCAAGAAAAATCAAACTATGCAACATAGAAGCAACAAATCTAAAAACTGATCACACAACACAACATGTAATGTGGAGAAAACCCTTTCAGGTAAAAAAATCCACATTGGAAAGAGGCCCAAGTTTGTTTTAATATGCAAAAGAGAGTACAATATAGAAACTACACCAATCTTTCCTTCAGTCTTCAATCTAACAACATTCTGACAACACCTATGCAAGTATGAAACTACATAAAATTAACAACACTTTACAAAATGCATCACTAAATAGTATCTAGAGCAACCCAAAATGGGAGTCCAAGTTGAGAATCTCAATGCCATCTAAGGAATCTTGCATGCAATCAAGCAATTAGTGCTCTCTTACACCTGTCATATTGTATGTTGCATGTATGGACGCCTGAGGATAAAAAATAGTTCTTACACTGTCATAGATGTTGTCATAACCAATGTTAGCAAGAGAAACTAGGCCTGGTACAGTCTGGAGACTTGTATCCTGATACTTCTTGTGTAGTCTTATTTATACCCCAGAAGACACAGTACTAGAATAAGTCTGATCATCTAGAATGAATGATTAAACATCATATACATTCTGAAGATAGTCATACCCACACATAAACTATAGGATCCAACTATTAATTTAGGTATTTTGTATATAGATATATATGTATATTCAGAATACTAATTGGGTAGGTCTATCCTCTACTTCATTTTCTTCATTATCTTTCTCCTATCCTCATTATATATTCTATTATATACATGTCTTCTTTGAAGTGTCGTGACTTTTCCTCTTTGCTCATGCCTTTTTTGAAAGTGAAGTCTCTCTTCCGATTTCTTTCGGTACCCTTGTTTCGGTACTTGTTCGGTATCTATTATGTTATCTAACATGCTAATAGCATCCACCCTCTTAAAATGATGTCGTGTCCTCAAGACATCAGACTTAGTTTGGTTTGTCTTTTCCTAGTTCCTTCTTGTTGTCTTTTCTTTCTACCAGATTGTCTCTGAGATTATTGTTATTATGGTTTTATTTGTTAACTATTTTTGCTTTTGTGATAGTTGTAGTTTCTTCTAGAAATTCATTCAAGTCCTCCTCCAAACTTTTATTTTTGTGATTTACATATCAGATTCGTTGTGGAACTATTGTGTTCTTTGCAGGGTGCATCATATTCCTTGTAAGTATTAAATATTGTTTAAGACACTAATGGGTCCATTCATTAGTCTTTTTCTAGTTTCAAAGTGCAGGGGTTGTAGTGGGTTCTTTTCTTTTCTTTCTAGTCTTCAAGTTTTACCTTGGTTGCTTGTTTGGTAAATTATGACGTTGAGTTCGATCTTATAGACTTCCTTGTTAGTGGTGTGTGAGCTATCTAGTTGTGAACATGTATTTATTAGATAGATCTATTTCTGGTAGTATGTAGACTTGCCCATAACACTTTGCCACAATTTTCATGAAAACCTTCCATTATATTAATTCGTACTTCTTTAATTACAAAATTTCCCCCTTCCTAGTTCAGGGCTCCGATACTTCTTTTCCTTTACATGATATATATAACTTATACACTTTCGGGCAAAATTTCTAACATTCTTTTAAAACATAATCACAATTCATCAATCCAACACAATAACATCCTCTACTTGCACCAGGTTGCAAAATTCATGTAGTCATTCCACCCCAAAGATGGGTTCTAGGTTGGAGTATTTCTTCAGTAATGCACATCCCTCGGCTGCCTTGAACCAGTGCTCTTGAAGGCTCGTTGTAGAGAAATTGGTGAGGAAAGGCAACATTAGCACATTGTGGTCTCCATTGCGATGCCAGTTGTAGTCTCTGGGTCAAGGAATCCCCACGTCGAGTGTTTCCATCTCAACCACTTCTTCTAGGCCTCCTAGATAGTTTGCTTTGATCAATGCCTTGGTCACTAGATCACCATGTCCTTGTCCTCCCCTAAATCAAGTAGGAAAGCCACAAAGCGTGAAGCTATGTCAGTATTCACCTGATAGCGGTCAACTTTGCAAGAAATCTTTCCCCAGTATCCATTTGATGGCTACAATGACTAAATGGTGTTTAGTCTTAAAGAGTCTTTTTATTCTCACTTCAGTAATTTCCCCCAGAAATGACATTTGGCATTTTTGAGTAACCAACCTTATCGGGGTATCCATGTTTGGTTAATCTCAGCAATTACCAGACTTGTGTTTTTCCTCTTCAATATGTTTCCCTTTAAAGCCATGGATGTTCGTTAAGAGATTATGAGATCATGATTATCCTTGTCATGTCAGATCTTGTTTTGATTTGATATTAATTTCTGTGACCTTATTTTGCTTGATATGAACTTTATTTTGTTTGTGTGAAGGGGCAGCTCTATCAATTCGTTATCGCCTACTTGTCTTTTCATTAATTGAATGTCTTGCGTGGCGAACTTGGTGATACTTAATGAATTTTTCAGCTGCCAGAGTGGTAATCATGTGTTCTCATTTCCTTTTTATTATTGGTTCCTAATCTTGAACATTTACACTATGTACACTATGTATAGTTAGATTTGAGATATTGGTTTTATGTGACTATCCTATCAAGTAATGTTTGAGGCATGCCCCATTCACATGTCCTGTCAATAGTGTATTATCCAATTGTTTGAGTTTGACTTCCCCTGATTCAGTGATCTAGTGAATATAATATTATCCCAGCCATCGGACTTTTAGCTTCCCTAGTTTTTTGAATTTGTCGTCATTTAGTAACACCAAGTCTCCTATCTTAAATGTTTTAAGGTGAAGGTTTTTTTCATGCCAAGCCTTTTTGTCTTTGCCTTTCGACCTGTTGGTTATACTGGGCAATTTGCCATAATTCATCTAACTTCTCCAGTTCTTCCACTGGTGTTCTTAGTGATTCATCTTTGTTCAACTAGAGTGCTAGTGCTATGCGTAGGTTGGGGATTAGAAAGTTCATCGAAACCGTTGAATCCAACCCATACACTAGTTGGAATGGTGTGAATTTACTGGTTCTTTTATAAGAAGTTTGGTACACCCATAATGTTGTCAGTACTTTTATATCCTAATCCGTCTGGTGGCTATTACATAATTTTGTTAATGTTTTCCCAATCATTTTTTTAAGGGCCTTACTAGATCCATTTTCTTGTGGATGATATGGAGAACTTTTATTATGGGTAATCGTGAAGTTCTATAATAGTTATGTTATCATGTTGTTTACAAAGTGTTTCCCTTGATCGCTCACTATGCTTACCAGACATCCATACTAGGTAATAATATTTTTGTATAGGAATTTAGCACCAATTTTAGTAGTACAATCTTTGGTGGGTTCTGACTTTGCCCATTTAGTCAGATACTCTACTCCAATGATGATAAATTGGGCTTTAGAGTGTTTTGCTAGTGGGTCAATGGGTCTGATGAAGTCTCTTGCCCATTTTTCAAAGGGATTTTGTGGCATCACTAGTCATAGAGGCATCTCATCCTAGTTATTAGGTTTACCTACTCTTTGACATATATCACATCTTCTTACATGTTCCTTAGCATCACTATATAGAGTTGGCCACCATAGACCGGCTAGTTTTATTCTCCTTGTTGTAGCTTCTCCAGAATTATGTCCTCCAGCAATTCCACTATGTGCCTCTTGCAGGATAGATTTCCTTTCATGATTATACACCACTCTTCTCAAAATGTCGTCAGTCCCTTTATGGTGTAATTCTCCTTCTATTAATGTGTAGGGTGTTGCTCTACATATAAGTGCTTGTTTTTCTTGTTGTGTAAGATTCTACAGAAATTCTCTAGTTGATAATAAGATTGTAATACTTTCCAGTTCGTCCAGTACTACTGTTATCTAGAATAAGTGTGTTCCAGGTAGTTCTTCACCATATATGTCTGGTTCATCCCCCATTTTGAGTCTTGATAGATAGTCTGGGCCTTGGTTGTTTTTCCTTGGTTTTACCATTATTTTGAAGTTGAATTCTCAAAAAAAGTAGCCCTCTTGATATCTGGCCATGATTTGTTGGTTTGTTTAATAGATATTTTAGAGGTTTGTGGTCTAAGAAAAATATGAATGGTGTGGATAAAAGGTAGTGCCGGTATTTTTAATGCATAGACCATGGCCAATGCCTCTCTTTCGGTGGTAGTGTAGTTTTTCTCAGTTGTTGATAGCTTCCTACTGGCAAAGGCTATCAACTGATCCTTATTTCCTTTTGGTTGGGTCAAGACTGCCCCTATAGCTATCCTAGAAGCATCCACATGTACGTGAAACAAATTATTCCAGTCTAGGAAGATAAGTATTGGTGCTTCTATGGTTTTATGTTTTAGTGTATCAAAGGCCTGTTGGGCTTCCCTTGTCCATTCAATGTTTCATCCCACCTTTTTCTTCAATATATCATCTAAGGGGGTTGCTAGTCTGGCATATCCTTTGATAAATTTCTTGTGATATCTGGTATACCCTAAAAATGTCTTGATTTCCGGAGCATTTCTTGGTAGTGGTAAGTTCTAAATCAAGGCTATCTTATTAGTGTTGAAATGCACAGGACAACTGAGAGTGGGGGGGTGAATTAGTTGTCACAAAAACTTAACTTCATATGAATATCAAATCATCAAATTCTTAACTGCTAATAATCAAAATTAAACATGAAAGCATGAAACCATAGACTTAATAACAATCACACATTCAACACAGTAGGCACCAGATTTTACATGGAAAACCTTAAAAGCGAAAAACCATGGTGGGTGTTAGCCCACAAAATATATGAGTTATAAAAATACCGAAAAATAAAGGCTCACTGCCCTAATTGCTCATTGCAAGGAATGGCTCACTGCCAAAGGGTGGCTCACTGCCAAAATGGTGAACTAATTAAGTAGCATCTACTCCATGCCTGGGTTCAGTTCCTTTAAAGCACAATAAGACTTCGCTACTCTTCTTCTTTACACCTTCGCACTTATCTCATCATCATTTTCATACACACACATTTTTGTAACTACATTTCATTTAGAAATACTTTTCCTTGCGCTACACCTGGATATCATTGTTTGTAGAATCCGAGGTTTTGGCTTGTATTAGACATTGAAATGTTATCAATTCCTTGTCACATCCACACAAGCCTTATGTTTGTGTGTTTGATATGCATCATCAACTTCAATTTTATAATTTGTCATGTCCGTGTACCACATATGATCAATTTGTTTGTTTTGATTTTTCCTCACAGACTCCAATGTGATAGTGTGTTGGTAGTAAAGTCCACCTACAACAGATGTAAACATAAACTTGTTGTCCACATGTGAATATAATATAGACATAACCCTGTTGTCCACTCATCAATGGGGCTATTTTTAAATATCATCTAGTTCAACAGTTAAAGATCAATTTTGACAAATAAAAATAGGACAAATATTTACCATTTTTTATATGGATGAAGTGTTAAATTGCTATTGACTTTTGACCATTGAACATGATGATGTTTAAGTAGAGTGCTCATGAATAGCAGACCTACGCAAAATTGTTATTAGATGTCAAATTTTACAATAAAAGGTCTTGTCCTTAATTGTCAAACACTCAATAGTAGTTTTACACCTCATCCATACTAAAATGTGGTAAATATTTGTCCTATTTTATTGGCCATAACTGACCTTCTACTGTTAAATTGAATGATATTTAAGAATAACAATGAAAGAACACTGAAAATTGATTAAACTCATTAAGTCTCTGAGAGATTGACCATTTAATATACATCCATGTGGAATGGTTTGTAAGATGATATATTAGAATTTGAATGGAAATTTTTAACCACTATTGTACTGAAAGGGGAGAGTGCTGATCCTTTGAGATTGTTTAAGCTAGACAAAAGTGTACTCACAAAGTTTATTAGTGCATCTAAGTGGCTAAGTGTTTTTGGAAAAGAAGCATTGTTATGATTGCCCATGCCCACCACTCAAGTGCCAAGATTTAGTTATACTATATTTATGAGAAGTATTGTAAACTCCAAGCATTAGAGCCAAGTATTCAACTTGATCAAAGAGATGGAGTTCAACCTTGACGATTCTCCTCTTCAAGAGAAATTAGAGTTCTTGATCGAAGAGATGAAGTTCAACCTTGATGATTCTTCTCCTCAAGAGAAATTAGAGTGCATTGACTATGAACCTGTACATGAAAGCTTCTAGTCTACATCATGGTGCAATAAAGCCTGAGGTATTATGCTTCAAGACCCCTATGTTATGCTTCTCAAGAAGATGTGTGAGGTGGTTTATCTGTTTCTTCATACATATGTGTTCATTGTGTCCAAGTTTTTTACAATAGGTGCACTTGATTTTCTCTTTCTTATTAGGTTTCTCTTGATTTGAAGAAGATTCGGTGTTGGATTTGGAGGGCTCGGAGTTTTGTTCCTTCTTGATCTCGTCTTTTTTTATTCTTCTCCCCTTTGTTATTTGAAGCACTATATTCCCCATTCCCAGCAAAGAGAGCTTGAGGTATAAGTTATTATATTCATGTTTAAACCATGAAAAATAAGAGCTCTCCAAAAAAGTTAGAGTTTCAAAGAATGTTTAAATGGATCAAAAAAAAGGACATTACGAAATCTAAATTTAAATAATCTTAACTTGTTGAGAATTAATAATTTCAAGAGATTTTTTAAATTAAATGTAAGAGGACAAGTCACTTAATTGTGGAACCATGAAAAATAAGTATTGATGCTACATAAAATCTCCATATTGCTGAAGAATAATTATTGATGCTGGAATATATTAATTGAAAATCGTAACCCATTAATAAATTTATCTTTCCACCCAAAATAATCTCAACTAAATCCAATAGCAATGACCTAAAGCAATACTAAGTCTCTTGTGGACTTAGTGAATGCCTAAGCGCCAGGTCATAGGAGAAATAGTTGTATATTCACTAAGTCAATAACGTCATGTACGGCCTGTTTTACACGCTGCATGAGTTTGAACGCCTCTCGCTGAAAGTTTAACTATAATCTGAAGTATTCAGAATGTTTTCCTCTATAAGTATGGCCGGATTTGCCATCTCCATCTGTATCTTCTGCTGCTGCATTATATCTTTTTCCATTTACTTATCAAAGTATGGGGAAATCAATGCTTATCAAACTCATAGCAGTGCTTCTCTCGCTTAGTTCAATATTTATTGTTCATGTCTATGCTAGAGATACAATTCTTGTGGGAGACTCTATTGACAAAAGTTGTAGAAATTGTAGAGGCCAAATTGAAGATCCGAAATGCTGCAAAAAATCATCAATGGTAGAGCGTGATTCAACTTCAACTGGTGTGGGCTTGTTAAAACGTTGTAGCGGCTGTCGAGGCCATTCTGTTGATCCTACTTGCTGCTGGCCACCTTCAAAACACTAAGTAGCCACAGATTTTTGGCAAAGCGGAAAATAGAAATCAGTATGTGTAGTCCATGCAGAATAAAGCCTTCTTCATATATATGAAGGTAAACGAATAAAGCCGCCTTCATATATATGAAGGTACAAGTTTTGTTTATGTTTTTTTTCCAATGAATTTTCGATGAAGTTACAACTTATATCATTCATCTAAGATATAAATTTGAGCAATTTATTTTCAGTTTATGTGATTCTTTTTCAAATTGTTACTTTAATTTTAACTCTATACCATATTTTTGGGATTAGTATTGGATTGCAGATATCTAAAGTAACCAAATTCAATGATATTGGCACTCAGCATTTATAAATTATTACTCATATTTTTATCTTTTGTAACTAAAGTTCTTCACACAAGTTTATATTTCAGTTATTTTGTGGATTGTAATAACACCCACTCATCTAGAACGATCTTTGGAGGAGATGTGGAACAAAGAAGGCTGTCATAAAATCTAATATTTTAATGTGGATTTTAAAAATTATAATGTACCAAAATTTATGTTTATTTTAAATTGATAGTGTTAAAAATGCAATCAGCTTGAAGTAGTAGGTGCATAAATTTTACATGTAAACCAATAATATGTGCAATCAAGCATAGAAAGTAATGCATGCAAACAAATAGAATATGCATATATAAAGAAATGCACATGTCAAGTTTAATTTTTTTATATATTTTTTTCTTTTTTCATGAAGTTTGGATGAAGTTATAGTCTAGATTATTTATCTATAAATAATTATTATATGGAATAAGAAAAAAAGAAAGAGTAAAAGAAAGTTTTAGCACAACATTTTATTTTGAGTTTATATTTTTTCCCTTTACTATCTATATTTTAATTATGTTCCATATTTTCATAACTAATTGACTATAGTAATATTCTATTCTAGATGCTTAGAGGAATAAAATTCAAGGACACCCATAGTCAACACTTGTGGACTATTATCCATATTCTTGTATCCTATAATCAATAATTCTTTACGCAAGTTCAAATCACAAATTTCATTCATTTTATAGATTTTAGTAACACCCACTCACTTATAAAGATATTTTGAGGAGGTGTGTTGCTAGCTCCTTGCAACATCTTTGTTGTTGGATTGTTCATCCCAACAACATTTATGTCATTGGATGCTTGTTTGAATATCAAATGTTTATTGCAAGGAAAATCTGGGAGAAACTCACTAGTAACTTGAAGGGACAACACTTCAAGAAAATGAATTGAAATTCTACAAGTGGAGACATATCATAACCAAATCATTTTTGTTTTTTAAGGTAGAATGTAGAAATAGCAATTTTACACCTCATCCATATTAAAATGTGGTAAATATTTGTCCTATTTTATTGGCTAAAATTGACCTTTGACTGTTAAATTGGATGATGTTTAAGAATAACCATAAAAAGATAGTCTTTAAAAGATTGAATATTCAATAGATATCCATGTGGAATGATTTTTAACATTACACACTGGAATTTGAAGGTAATTTTTTATGATTGTTGCACCGAATGGGGGGAGTTGTGATCCTCTGAGATTGTTCAACCTAGACAAAAGTGTATTCACAAAGCTTATTAGTGCATCTAAGTGGCTAAGTGTTCTGGGAAAGAAGCAATGTTACCATAGGCCATGCCCACCACTCAAGTGCCAATATTTAGTTATATGACAAGTATTGTAAACTCCAAGCATTAGAACCAAGTATTCAACTTGATCAAAGAGATGGAGTTCGACCTTGAAGATTCTCCTCCTCAAGAGAAATTAGAGTGCATTGACTATGACATGTACATGAAAGCTTATAGTCTACATCATGGTGTAGTAAAGCTTGAGGTATTTCCCTATCCAAATTTAGTTTGGGATATATGCACAAAGTGTTTATTTAAGCATGGAACTATTTTTTCCCTTAAAAGGATTGGTAGTCAAGTATGATAGAAAATAAATTTTGAGGATTAGTATTATAAAAACAACGTGCATGATGTGTTGAAAGAGTAGTCAAAGAATTGAGATAACTGGACTAATAAGAAGAATGCCAGTTCATAGACTGTTAAGATGTTCAAGTATATGATTCAGGAATGATATTGTTCAATAAGTTATATGGTGCCTCACAGACACAACATGTAAATCCTTTATGTTACCCCTTATTTCCATAATTATCAATGACAAGATTGTGTGTAATTGGAGTGAGATCATCATTACAACCTAGAAAAGCAAT
This sequence comes from Cunninghamia lanceolata, assembly GCA_027924645.1. NCBI lineage: Eukaryota > Viridiplantae > Streptophyta > Pinopsida > Cupressales > Cupressaceae > Cunninghamia > Cunninghamia lanceolata. The sequence continues at coordinate 16,641,460 of BSBN01000525.1, forward strand.
TTAATGAAGCTTTCATACCTACTTGATGTAATTTTTTGTTCCCTATAATTCCCTTGTGATACTTTCCCTTCTTGGATTTCCTTTTCATCATCAAGAATACCAACTAGAAACTATTTTATAAGTTGTATGCTTATGGATATCATGATTTTTATATCCAAGTTTGCGATTATTTTCATTTATCTGTGCATGAAAGTATCTACAAGGCTCCTAAGCCTAGGCGATGATGACACTACTAAAGAAGATAGATGCATGGTTTCTATTTTCAAGGAACATTGTTCTAAGATTTGAAGATATCATCTAACCCCCACATTTGTTATTATCTTATCATAGTTCCAAAATGGTTGGTAACAAATGCTTGGTTATATGAGAGTTTTGCTTTCAATATATCAATGGACTACATGAAGAATTAAAGGTAGAAAAATTTACTTTTTCTAGAATTGTCACTTGTGTTGAGAGAGCATAATGCAAATAATTAACTCACTAAAATGTCTATCATGGACCAATAGATGTTTCAAATTTTAACAAACAATAAATACACAATGGCTAAGTTCCTTAAATCTCATAGTTGAAAGGAAATAAGAGGTGTTGATAATCTCAAAGAGAAAAAATAATAAATAGAAATTTATACAACTATGGAATAGAAAGGAAAATGAAGCATTCAATGTAATTACAATTCATAAGAAACATCAACTTTATTTTCGAAAATCCTTTCAAGAAAAAGATTATAAATAACATTATAGCAACAATTATATATATTATCTAAAGAATAAGATTACAATATACAAGAGATTTAACTTGTGTTGAAAAACTTATGAACAACACAAAACCAATCCAATATTTCGCCTTCTATCTAATCTAACAACATGTATTTTTTGACAACCACTTATCAGTGTATCTATGAGTTTCTTTTCAACTTGTGATCAATCCAATAACATAACCTTGCTATGGAAATCTATCACAACACTTGTATCAATCTAATTGTAACGTTAAAAATTGTATACCTTTACAATTTCATGTTATATTTTGGCCTTGCTTTAGTGTTCATTCCCTTAGTTTATTTTTAGGCTCATTTTAGCCCTTGCATTAGCCTTTTTCCCTCCCATGGTGCTTAGGCCTTGTTTCCTGTATTATATTTTTGTCAAATCTATTGTCACTTTTGTGACATCCATGTGATGTTCTAGTGTCTCATTAGTTTTGAGCCCAAACTTTCTAGACACTGGCACTTCGCATGGATGTCCATGTGACGCATTAGCGTTTTGTGGTAGTTTCATGTTTGGTGGATATTTCTAAGTGTTTCACCATTTTTCACCTTCCCAAGTCAATGGTAATGACTTGGAATGGTTTGAAATGACTTGTTAGCTCCTTCCTCTTCCCTCCTCTCTTTTTTCATATCTATCTTTTTTCACATTTGCCTTCTTCTACGCTCTCTCTTGCAATTTTCTTACATTGTACATCTCTCTCTAAATAAATAAATATACTAATTTATATTTATTTTTTTCATATTTCCTCTATCAATGAATAAATATACTAATTTATTTATTTGATTCACATTTATCCTATTCTTCCAATAATTAAAAAAAAAATTATTTATTTAATTAAATATCTTAATTCTTCTAAAGTTATCTCTAATTAAATAATCCTAATTATTTAATTATTCTTCTAAGACAAAGCCATATTCCTAAATCCACATCATTTGACAACTCATCTTCATGTTGCACCATAAATTAAATATTAATTGTAGCATAAAATATGAATTGCAAATAGATTTCAAATATTTCAAAACCCTAAACTCATATTAAATGCCCCATCACATGATTAAAGTTAACTATAGAAAGATTAAAAATTAAATGTAGAAACCATGAAATGTTACCAATGGCAAAGATGTGGTTGCTCAAGATATTGGCAGCATAACACTAAGGATGATTTTTCCATGGGGGTAAATGAGAATGAAAATGGGTTTTTATAAGAGTTGGTGTAAAAGGTTTTGGGTGGTTGTATGGATTTTTGCTTAGGTTAACAGTAAAAGGTAGGTATAATATAGTTAGGGTTTTTTATTTTAATTTTTTTGCAATAGATTTGGGTTAGGTTTTTAGTAAATAATAAATTAAGTTATTTAACTTTAATTTATTATTTACGGGATGGTAATAAAGTGGAGATTTAATTAATTTAATTAATTAATTAATTAAATCTCATAGATAAGAGTAAGGATTAGGATAAGGGTGAACTAGGGAATAACACTGGTCAATTTTTGGATGTCTACATTTTGCCCCTGTTTGAGACGATGTTGCGAAGCGATGTCATTTCAAAGAAGATTAAAACATAGGATTTGGATGCAGATCTTGGGTAGGCTGGGATGGGGCTCATAAGAATGAAGGGTTGGTAGATAATTCCTCCTCAAGAGGATATACAGGGACAAAGGAGATGGATAGGCTCTTGAAAAAGGAAATGAATGGATGGAGATGGAATTATGCTAATTAAACTTTGAGCAACCTGATGTTTGATATAGCACCTGACGTTATGCACCATGGTATAAAGACCAACGTGACAATGTGTCAAATGCAGAAAAGGATTAAAGTCACAAGCAAGCATATGCCGATGGCACCATGATGACAAAGTGGCAGGTATGTTGCAAGGACCAATACAAATACAAGACAACAATGATAAAAAAACACAAACAAGACAGGCAAAACATTCACAAATGATTCAAAAACAAACAAGGCGATTGCTCCTATCAAGCTGAAAATCGATGATTGATTGGATTGATTAATGATGATAATGATTAAAGAATGATAGTGTTTGGTTTCAAGAAATGAAACATGCCATATAAGATGCCTGGTCTAGTTTTGACGATGCAACATCCTGTGTAAGACAATTGATATGACTGATTGATAGTGTTGTTGATATGGAAATGATCTATCCTGAGAATAACACAAGGATGGTGTTGTTGATATGGGAACGATATATCCTGAGAACAACACTAGGATTTGGGATTTAGATATATCCCATTGATGATAATGATATGATTGATTAGGTTTACAACAAGGCTAGGTACAAAACCATTGATGCAATTGGATAATTTGGCTAGATTGTTTGACATGATTGGTTCACTAAGGATACTTGCATTTGGATCATTGTTGCTTGGAATAGTTTGATTGATTTGATTGATTGAGTTGATGGATTGATCTGAAGTGATGATGTGATTGTTTTGATGGAGTGAATTGATTCGATGAAGTTGATTGATTTGATGGAGTTGATTGATTTGATAATTTGATTGATTTGGATTTTTATTGCTTGGGTTTTTGTTGGATATTTTATTTGTTTGTATTTTTCAAATGTTATGATTTTTTTGGATTTTTGGTTTGTTTTGGATGTTTAGAATTGGATTGTGTGTGGATACCCTTTGGATAGATAAAAATGACAAGGGAAAACCAAACCAAAAGGCAAGGATCAATAATGGATGGGATAGATAAAAGGATTGGATGGATGGATAAGAGGATGGGTGATAGGATGAAAGTAGGATTAAAAAGAGTGGTAATGGGATAAATGCAAGATTGGATGGGTGAATAAAAAGGATGTTCCATAGGATAAATCTAGGATTTCGATGGATAAAGGGATGGACAATGTGATAAAGGTAGGAGTATAGATGGGTACAAAGATTAGCGATAGAAGGTTAATGAATGGGAAATATATGATAGATGGATGGAAGGAATCTAGGATGTGATCTCCAAGGACTATGTCACACAGGAATAACTTGCCCCTAATGTAGACATTATGCTTAGGATTTGACAAGGTGATTCTAATTAGGATGCATGATAGGGATAATGCTTGGAAGGGATTAATGGACTTAGTAGTGGATGGATGTATGGAGGATATTCTTAGAAATGGATAAATGGAATTTGGAATATGACAAGAGGTACATCAAAAGCATTTTTCAATATTTTGCCCTTACCCTCATCAATATCAAAAGGCAGAAGGGAAGATGGATGGTGCAATGAGGATAGAAAATGATAGGATAGTATATGAGATGGGTAGATAAGATGGGATAGATGTGACAACATGCCCACAAGTGTAAAGCACATAGATAATTAGCTACACATGATGCTTTTTTGCCATGTTTTCATCATGGTACTTATCCAAGGTGCCTGTTTACCATGTTTTCACCATTGGACGAAATGATTTCTCTTTACTATTTTGATTTTTTTTGTAGAAGATAGTTGGAGGAATAAGTGGGAACTCAAGAGTTTGTTTCCATAGCAAGGTGGTAATGTCCCATGATGGATAGAAGTCACTCACATACAATGTCAAGTAGTATTATGCTCATAGATGTTGGTAGAGATTGCTTGAAAGGAAGAGGAAGTAAGTAGATAGTGGATTATGAAAGGTATGGAAGGTTTATGCAAGGATGGATAAGGGATAGTGGATTACACTGATGTGGACTAGGATGGAAGGATAGTGAATTAGGATTGAGAGAAAGAGATAGATATAAGGACTTATGTAAAAGCATTGACCATAGGGATATGATAGAAGAGATAAGTGGGATAGTAGATAGAAGATGGGGAGATGGAGGTATGTGGGAAGGTTGTGGAGTGGAAGGAAACCAAGACCAACGATTGCACACACTGAATTGGATTTTGAAGCTTTTTATCGGAAGGGGGATTTGGGAGTAATGGAGATGTTATCTAAGGGGGTTTCCTATTTAGGTCTTTAGGGACCCAAATGGACTTATGAGTTTTAGGATTTTGTGGTGGGGAGCGGGATGTTTGGGATTTTAGGATTGTGGATGCCCCATTTGAATTAGGTGTTTTCTACTTGGGGACCCAAACCATTTTGGTTTTGAAATTATCTTTTTGAGATGTGGACTTGGGTAGCCTTTTTGAGTTTTGATTTTGCTTTGATTCTTTGCATCGGTGCCATGTGGCATGAGGATTATTAGGATTTTTTTCTTTATCAGTGGAGGCATCCAAATTTTTACTTTTGAATCCCATGGGGGTGTTTGTGATAGCTTCATGTTTAGTCGATGTTTGCATTTGTTGATCATGATAAGGAATTGTATGGGGTTTATAGGAACGAGATGTACGGATGGAGGGATTAATGGAGTTGTGGCTAAAGTGATAAGGGAATTTGAAGATGGGAATATTAGGAGTTGGAAGAAGTGGACGTAAAGTGGATGGAGGGAGATGGATGGTCACATGCATTTTGGGTTTGTAGGATGATGGAGGAGGGATGGAAACATATGTTTTGGGTATATGATAGGATTTATGATGGAAAGTGGTGGACTTATTAGGAATGGAGGAATTACCAACATCTTTAGATTTTCAAGTCCTTAGGGTGTATATCCAAGGCCATATGAGTGTGGAGGGACTTTGACATGAATAGGCTCCAAAATACCCTGTGCATGAAGGCCTAATCCTTTCCCTTGATAGTTCAAGTTTTGGAGTATGCGATGAACAATGGGACTATGTATGTTTTGGGTACTAGACTTGAGCTCATTATTGGATGGAGAAGTGGTAAACAATGGTTGCTACTCTCCTAGGGAAGAACATTCATGAAGGAAGGTAGTAAGACCAATAGGATATGATGGTGGATTTGAAATGGGATCAATATGAGATGGTGAAGGAGTAATAGGATCTTGGTCATCATTATGCTTATTAAGATCCAATGTATTTGTTTGATCATCTATGTGCTTGTGGGGACCAAGCATCTCATTGAGGGAAGTGGATGTTGTGGGGTCATGGATTGAAGGAGAAGTTTCTTTTCTTTGAAGGAAGGCCATGAACCAAGGTGAGTGCTCAAGTTGATCAAAAAGACTTTCATACTCACTCTTATTGCTAAGATAACAATGAGGAGCAGATGGAGTATGCGGTTCTTGGGCATCTTGCTCATAGATAGTTGTAGAATTATGGATAGGATCAACTTGCTCATGGATAGGCTCTTCATCATAGGTAATGTCTTGATCATAGAAAAGATATATGTTATGGATAGGTTGAATTGGTAAAAGCAAGAAGTTGGGTCCACTTATAGGGGAAGTGTCAGGCAAAAAGAAAATCTTGACAAGAATGGGTACTTGAGCCTAGAATGGGTACCCATTTTAAAATGGGTACTTGTTTTGTTTTATACAATGGGTACCCATTTTAAAACAAGTAGCTGTTTTGTTTTTTTATTGATTTTAGAAATAGGTACCTATTTTGTTTTTATTGCTTTTTAGAGCGGGTACCCGTTTTTAAAATTTTGAATTTCACACCCATGTTTTTGGTTTAGTTTTAGGCTTGGGAAAGGCATGGGTAGCCAACCTTGAGCCTTGGACCTGCAAGTATTTGCTTAAGTATAGAACAAGAGGAAAGACTGACTTTACCTATATAGTTGATGACATTTTTTCTGGTTTTTTTTACAAAATTAAAACCCATTATAGATGATGATGTGTAGTTTTCAAATATGTAATTTTTTTATTAGACTTGTTTTTCTATTTATTAATTAATTTATGAGAAAACTGGTCCAAAAACTTGAAATGATAGGTGTTTGCATTTTTTTAATAGCTTTCAATTTTTAAAGTTTTTTTAAAAAGAAATTATATGTCATCAATCTACACATCATTCTTTACACAATGAGAAAAAAATCATTTTATGATTCGTTTTTCTCAAATTATGTTGGTCATTTCAAATACAACAATTAGGGCCAATAAAAAATATATATTTGGAAAAAAATTATAAAAAAATAACCTCATCAAACTTCACTATACTACACATCTTTGCCCAAAAGGATTTAGAAAAATACTTTTATTTAGGAAAATTTATGTTGGATGTACACTTTCATGGTATGGTAAAAAAAAGTGACTTTTAAACAGTGGTTTTTAGACATGCCTATTGAAAATCAATTTGTATCATCTAATGTATTAAAATAAATTACATATTTGGAAACTAGACTCTGAGTACTACATTTTATATTACTGACTTTTTTTAAGATTCAATCTTTAAGTACTTCAAATTTTTAGGTCAAATGTGAAATTCTGAAAATCAGGGAAAACACTTCCACTTTTTGGCCAAAAAGTGGACCCAACTTCTTGCACTGACCCGATTCATGGAAAGACTTCGATCTTGGTTTGGATAAGGGATTAATGTTTCCACATGCTTTAGATTAGACCCTTGACATAACTCTTGATTTTGAATGGAAGTGGAAGTGGGAGACACTTGGATAGGCTCAATGTATGATGTAGAATGAATTGGGGTTATGGTAGGTGGATCTTAAAGAAGATTTGAAGGTTCTTGGATAGTTTTTAGACTACAAGATGTGATTCGAGAAATAGGCATGACATTTGAAGGTTCTTGGATAAGGATTTGATGGCATGAGAGTGGTGGTTGATTCCTTGCTAGTATCTAATGGATCACATCTTTCATTATTATATGGGTGGATGTACAATATAATGGATGGATAACAAGGGTGGAAGGTGTAGGCTTATGATTAAGATGAGGATTACTTGTGTTAGATGGGGATGAAATTAGATGAGTGGATTTGGATTTCTCCATAGCTTTTCTTTTGCTTTTAGATTTTACAAAGAATCTTTGGAGAAAATCGTTCAAGGATTCCTTGGTTGATGGATTAGAGCTTGGGAAGTTTGATGGTGGTGTTGGTATAGGACTAGTAGGCTTTGGTATAGGTATTCTATTGGATGGTAATGTAGGACTAGTAGATGGATTGGTGTATGATTCCAAACTTAAGGTGGTATTTCCCTTGTCAAGAGTATCATTAAAATGGCTTAAGGATTCGTGATCTTCGTGCGAGGAGTGACTAGTACTAGCATGCTCATGTTGTGGAAGATTTTGAGATGGATATTGAGGAATATTTATGAGATTGGTCGATATGGAGGGACTAGGTTGGAATGATGATGAAGGTGATTCATGGAATTGGTATGTTGATGTGGTAGAACAAGGTTGTAGTTGTGGTTTTTGGGCTTGAGATTGGTAGGTGGCTATGGGTTGTTGCATTTGCGGTGATTGGTTTTATTAAAGTGGTTGGCTGATGGTTTGTAGTTGTTTAATGATTCATTGGTTTAGGGGTTGTTCTAGTTGGTGGAGTGTTTGGATAGTGTCTTGTAGTTCTTGTGCTAGGATCTTTTGCTCTAGTGTTGGGATGGAGTTACACATAGGTTGAAGTCTTCATATTTCGGCTTGTTTCTCCAAGTATGCCTCAAAATCTACAAGATTCTCATCATCATTTGGAATGAATTTTGGCCCACCTCGAAGTATATATGAATTTGTATTTGACCTAGATTTGTTGAGGATCGCAATCATTTTGATGAATGAGGATTGGATTATGTCCAAGGATGCAAATATGAGTAAGATGATACATGAATTAGGTGGTAAATGGATGGATTGGATGACAGATGGTGACAAAAATGCACTTCAAACACAAAAACACAATGTCTAATCAATAAGAAGTATAAGTGTAATGTGTGTAGAGGAAAACTAATGCGTTGTAGACTTAAACAAAATTCAGGGGTAAACCTATTTGAACCGTCCACTCTATCATTGCATTCCTACATTTAATTATCGACCAAGGAGTGTAATCTTATGATGATGCATGCATTATATATGCCTTCAAGACTCATTTCTATCTTGAACTAACTCATATAGACTTATTCTAATTAACCTAATTTACTAAATTTAATAGAAATGTAAGAACAACAATAACAGTTTAAAATCCAGTTGCTATGGGTACCTTCAGCATAAGCTGAAGATAACTATATTCAACAGAGAATTACAGAATTAACTCAAAATACATAGAATGATAAAAGAATTAACACTAACCTCCAGAGGACTTAAAATATGCACTTGTTCATGAATTAGAACTAATGGAAATAACAATCAAGATATTTCACTTGTCTTACGATGTAATTGAAGAAATAATAGAAAAATAGTTTTCACTAGGAATGCATAAATAAATAAGGAAATAAATGAAATGAGGGTTAGTACCTTGAGTGGCAAGCTCAGGGAACTATCTCACTTTAATCTAGAAACTAAATCTACTTCAGATTCTCATGACACATGGTTGTATTCACTTCATATCAGAGAAAAATCTTCTCAGATTGTATTCAATAAAACATGTCTAGATCTTCCAACATAAAAACAGAGTAACCGTTTTAGCAGTAGATAATAAACTTGACTTCAAAATAACTCTCCATTGAACTCATCCCTCCTAACTTATATAGAAACATGAGAGTTGATGCAACTACCAACTGACTTTGATCATCAATTCATCCCTAGATATCAGGGTAGAGGTTTGAGATCAATTTATTAATCTAACTAAAACAAAGGAAGCAGAGTCCTATTCAAACAAAAATTCCTACACAATAGCTAATGAATGAAAACCCATAAGCTAAGATTAGAATCCTAGAACAAGTCTTCTTCTTCTCTGTATTTATTCTTCCATGATGATCACGTTCACCTTCAGTTGGCACTTGACTGTGACTTCCTTCAATGCTATGTTTTGCAATGTGCTATGAATTCTCCTTTCCTTAATGCTACCAACTTTCTACTGCATAGTGTTAATCCATAAAACATATGCATACAAAATCCAATTTATATACATACATACTTATGTCTAACTCATTCAATTGACAAATGTTATCACCATGTTTCATATTGGCAGATTAGGTTCAAGGTATGCAAAATATATATAAAAGACAACATATTATGGTGGTAATGTCTTAGAAAAAGTATTTGAAATATCATAGGTATAAAGTCTGGAAGCATAAGAAATAACATAAAAGAAGTCAACTTTTGAACCCATCATTCCCCCCCAACTTAGACTTTTACTTGTCCTCAAGCAAAATATTCAATAAAACACCTAGGGGAAAAGGTTATAATGCAAAGTTATCCACCTCAAATCCATATCTTCTCTGACCCCCTATCCCTGTTTGAGATAAAAACCATTGTAGCATGCAAGTTTCTCCATCCTGATTAATTCAGCACTCCTGCACTCATCACCTCTTCCTCCTGCCCAGTGTGGTACTGGATAAAGAAGAATAGGAGGGTGATAAGTAAGGGGTAGCCATTCCACTCCTTTTTACTCTGAGATCTAGATATACTTGCGCAACCTATCAAACATATTCATAAAGTTGTGGAGAGAGTGAGGCTCTTTCTTCTACAATTCTAGGGTCAAACTATCCCATCTGTTCTGCACATATCTCTTGCAATTCTAAATGATAGATACTACCAACAGTTGTATCCTTCTATAATCTCTGAGTCTTAAATCCATAATTACCTTACCTGGACCCTTATGAGAGAGGTGTATTAATCATTGGGTCAAGATCACATTAGAATTTAAGGCTTCTTTCCTAATCTGCAGTGGCACTTTCTTTTCCTATTCCTATTATTTATCCATTAGCTCCCCTCTAAGCTGCTCATTTCTGGGGTAAGACATCAGTGCTCTGACTTGAAGATCACAAGCATAGATCAAGGGGTTCCACTCTATATCTTCTTCCATCAAATAATTGTGCAAATAGTATTCACACAACTGATCTTGTTCTTCCAAACTGACTCCTTGAAATAACTAGAAAAAATCATGCCTTGAATAGATAGAAATAGACTGATCATTGATGAATCTATTGAGTTGAAAACTAAGAAACTTTTCTTTGAGAAATAAGGCATAAACTCTTGGTGGAGGTCTGCATTCTATGATTTGAATTGCCCTGTCAACTACCTCTGTTAGCTTCCCTGCCAACCTTTTTAACTCAAACATTTTTACTTTCTACTGATGCATTAAGAATTTGTTTCTCCTTCTCCCAGTTTTCTTTTCATTGCTTGAATTCATCATTGAACTTCATCAATTCACAACCCATAGATAGAACAGTGAGGCATATTGGAGGTCTTATTACAGGAGGCTGTAGGATTGGAGCTTCTTTTTCCTCATTTTCCATTTTACTCTCAATCACTTGTCCCAAAAGATCCATCTTAGAGCCATGACCATATGTCTAAATTTTATCCTCCAATTCTTTTATTCTTATCTCTTTTTCCCTATCCTTTTCCTTATACTGTTTCACTTGTTCTTCTAATTGTTTAATTCTATTAAGGGCTTCTTGAAGTTCTTGCCTCATATTTCTATCTTCTAACAACTCTTTTTCTTGTTCAAAATTAAAGCCTTCATCCTTATTTCTAGTAACATTAAAAATTTCTCTAACAGGACTGCCAGGAAGTGTTTTTCCCATTTTTTGTGCAATGAAAATGTCCTCTGAATCAGAACTAGAGAATGAAGAAACATACCTTCTTCATTTGGTAGGTATACTGGCATTAGTAGGAGTATTCCCAGGGACATTTCCTTCCTTCTTTGAAGCTATATCCAAAAATGTTGGATCTTCCTATGGTGCTTCCTCCTTTTCTGCTTCCCCTTGTTCCTCATCAACTCTTTTTTCTACATTCTACCTCCTTAGCCTTTTTGAACATTTAGGTGTGACAGTTTATGGCTTCTCTTGACTTTTTCTCTTTTTCTGACTTCTCTCCCCTGTACCCTTCTCTTTCTCAATGCTCCTATGCTTCTCTACATTCTTCTTACTTTTCTTCTTGTTAGAAGATGTAGAAGCATCACTTCTCATAGTTCCCCTCATGGGTTTAGGGTTAGGAATTGAGGTTTCTTCTACTGTCACCAGCCTAGTTTCTAGAGGAATTTCCTCCTGCGGCTCTTCCTATTCAGGCTCAACTTTAGGTTCAACCTTTGGTTCAACATTAGGTTCAACTTCTGGTTCTGGCTCTTGTTGAGGCTCATCTACTTCCAGTAATTCTGAAATATCCTTGCATTGTTTAAAAACATCCTAGCTAACCTGTGGGTGCTGGATTCTCAAACTTCTTTTAACCAGTAGAGCTACCAAACAATGATGAGACAATGTAGTCTCTATTTGTCTTTTCTGATACTCAAATACCATTCTTTTCAACATATTGTATAGATAGTTGGGAACATGAACCAATTTTTCATGGCACAGGTGATTCAACAACTTCAAGTGTGCAGTATACAATAGGTTATGTCTACCATCACAAGTGATATATTTGATAATATACGAAGCACATTTCCCCCAAAATAATGGAAGGGATAATCTTTTTGTACCTTGTGTGGTCAAATCCAGGTTCTCACCACGCTTGTAAAATTCCTCCCGTGCCATTGCTACATCAGCATGGGCTGGATACTCAGACCCTATTCGTGGTAATCCGGTGACTTGGGCAATAGCTGTTTTAGAGGTGTCCACAACTAATCCCCTCACTGTCTCTTCGTCATACTGTAGAGTTGCTGCAAAATCCCTTGCCATATCATTATCATACTCCGTTAGCATCAGAAAATAGTCTAACCACCCCACTCTAGTAAAGAGTGGGAGAACTAGTACATCTTCCAATATCTCCTTATGCATTGATGGTTCTCTTATGATTACATCACCCCCCATTGCACCTGTATTCTGCACTCTTATCAATTCATAATTCTGCCTAATTTCAATTTTACCACCTCAGAAAATTGTCTGTCAATTCTTTCACCCCCCAACTATAGCTTTTAGAGTTCTTTGTTAGTAAAAATTTGAAATGCAGCTCACTCACAGAGAAATAACAAGCTCACAATTCAGGGCAGGTTGACTATCATGGAAAATGGCATAGGAAAACCTTGATAGCAGCTTAAAAGTTTGATTGATGGTAAAAACAAATAAAAACTGACCATATACCCCTCCCCCCAACTAAAAGGTGAAGTGACCACACTTCATGAATGAATGTGCAGGGATGAAAGAGTAATGACTACATGAAAATGGTGATATATTGCCGCATACATGAGATAAACACTTAATAATAATGAATATAAATAGAAATTTTGAAGATAATCATTAAAAGATTACCTTATATGCATTGATTATGAAGAGCATGGAGTGGATTGCCTTAGAAAAGGAGATCAGCACGTTGGTATTGATTTGGCATGAGTTGAGTGATATTCATAGAGTAGATGGGAGGGTGGTGGGTATGTCAGAATTTATTCGATTTGACATACCACAAAATTTGATGTAACATGATCCGATTAATACAATTCGAACAAACATGCTGCAACCATTGAATTATTGAAGGTGATTGAAGCACATGGAGTAGTAAGGAAATGTGCAACAAGAAGAATGAAATGTGTGCCAAATGGTTGAAAATCTCTGTAGACACTTGTTGCTACAGGCACCTGCAGCACAGGTCCTGATCGAATATGTGCATAAATAGGAAACTAGGGCCCAATTGCAATAGGTCCCTCTAAAATTGATCGTGGTCATCATGTACAATGTGTTGTGTGTGCATGTGATTTATAAAGCATAAAAAAAATTAGGTTTCAACGACAGGGGTTAAATATTGCAACTCAACCTCCACATCACTGAACAATGTTGTTGGATCAGCATCGGAAGGTGTATCGTTTGGTGTCACATCATCTTCATCATGAGTGTCAGGGGGTCATCCCACAATAATGGGTTACACTTTTTGGCCAAACTTGACATTGAAATCAACATTTTGAACTAAATATTCACTTTCTGACACCTATAGCTACTAAATTGTTAGGAATTTGAAGATGATGTGAATTAGTGATTTGTGAGATTTTGTTTGTAGATTATAAATATATATTTTTAAAAAAATTTGGAGTTAAATTGTAAAAAAAATTGCGTCTCCTTTGATAACTAGTTTTTAATAGTAAACAACTTTTTTTTAAATTGATGTGTGTTCCGTAGCACATAACGTTTTTTCTACAAAGGATAAAATTTTGATTCTTTTGAATTTAGATTGATAACACTGATATATAGGGCATGCATTTGGTTTTATAATATTTTGTTGAATGTTTTTATAATTAATTTTTGAAGTCAAACCAATTATAATTTAGACATAGACGTATTCCGTAAAACATAACTTTTTCTGTATGTATCGAAATTCAATTTTTTTCTTTTTTGTTGAAACAAGCACATCAATACCTAGGGCATAGATATTTTTAAAAAAAAATTCACTAATTTACTAATTTTCCATGTGTGTAGAATAGAGAACTTGATGTTTGGTGAAAAACCTACATTCACAAGAAATAAAAAATAAATATAATAATCAAATTAAATATATTTTTAAAATTATACTTTTTGGGAAGATTATAATAAGGACTACATACTTACAAAACATAAATTTTAAATGAATTCATTTGATCCCCCAAAAGGTAAATCAAAAGTGGTTTTTTATCAACATTTTGATAGGTGTAGAGGAGACTCCATTATAGGTATGGTTTAAAACTAGTGGGTTTCTATCCAAGGGGGTTTGAATCTAAGGGGGTTTGATCAAGCCCTCTTCAATTCAAATACTTTAAATGGAACCTTTCAAAGCTTAAATCATTATATTTTCTAAAAATATGTGATTTTAGCAAAAATTAGGATGTCCTAGAAAGTGTAACCCATTATTATGGTAGCACCCTAGGAGTACCATACTGAGCAGTTAAAGAAACATGAAAGTCATCCTTTTGAAGTGGTTTTTTATATAGTTTCAGTCTGTGCCCATTGACAAGCAATGAAACCGAACTGCCTCAATGGTCTGCAATTGAACTGTATCATTAGGAAAGACTTGTTTAATCTCATAGGGTCCCAACCAACAAGACTGAAGCTTGCCCTTGAAATCCTTGTATCTTGAATCATAAAGGAGTGCCCAGTCACTAATAGTGAATTATATAGTCTTGGTGTACTTGTCATGCCATTTTTCTCTTTGTTTCTGTCTGACCTCTGTGTGATGAATGGCCTCCAATCAGATTTCATCCAAAGCATTCAAATGTTGTAGCCTATCTTGTTGTGTTGTGGTCAAATCCATTCCTAGTTCCACTACTGTCCTCAGGGTTTTGTGTTCAAATTCTATAGGCAGGACTGTTGTCTTGCCATAGACCAACTCATAAGGTGTAAACCCTATAGTTGTCTTCCAGGTTGTTCTGTATGCCCAAACAACTTCTGGGAGCCTAGAAACCCAATCTCTTTTGTGAAGCTACACTATCTTTGTCAAGATGTTCTCAATCTCCCTATTTGTGACTTCCACCTGACCATTGGCTTAAGGATGGTAGGGAGTGGATTTCTTATGTCTGATCTAATATTCCTCATCCAATTTGGTGATTAAATAAGATGTAAATTGTGGTCCTTGATCAGTTCCTATCTCCCTTGGCACACCATACTTGGTGAAGATGTCCTCATATAGGAATTTTGCCACATTGCCATCTCTATCAAACTGTAATGCCTTCACTTCAACTCATTTAGTTAAGTAATCAGTACATACCAGGATATATTCTTTGTTGTTATATGTAGGAGATATAGGACCCACAAAATCCAATCCCCACTTGTCAAAAGGATCCAATGAGATCTATGGCTACAAGGGCATCTCATCACTTCTTGTAGGCCTCCCTATTCTCTGACATCTATCACAGCTCCTAGTGTACTTGACAGCATATTTATGAAGTGTTGGCTAGTAATATGCTGTTGTTAGTATCTTGAAGGTTGTCCTCTTGGCTGCAAAATCTCCCCCACAAGGCTCATCTTGACAGACCTTCAATATATTGAACACCTCATCTTCTCTGATGCATCTTCACATTATATTATCTGGGCCAGTATAAATTAAAAATCTAGAAATCCATGAATAAGGAAAACATTTGTGAACTAGTTGCCTCTTATCCCTTGGAGAAAAGTATCTTGGAATCTGCCCTGAAACCAATAATTAACTATATCTGCATACTAGGGAGTGTGTATGGTGAGGGCAAAGAGATGTTCATCTGGAAAAGAGTCATCAACCACCCCTTCTATTGATTGTGTTGGTAGTCTAGATAGGAAATCAACAACTACATTAGCCTTACCTGGCTTGTCAACAATTTTGATGATTTAGTAGTGCTTCTGGAAAAACTACGTATTGCTTTTTTTGCCTCAACGTTTCGAATCACACTCTGTGATCCATCATGAGGAGGAAAGAAGAGAATGTGAATGAGGAGTTAGACTCTTAAAAAGAGAGAGAAGGTGGGTTCGGGTTCCAAGAATAGTCTAAGGAGGTAGGGAGACAAGACCAAGGACAAGCTAAATAGGGGAACAGAAAGGGAAACAAAAAGGAATAAAATCAATAAAATGGAAGTAAAAAGAGATAAAAAGGTTGGAAAAAACAAGAGCCTCAGAAAAAGAAAACAAGACTCCACCTAACTAAAGTTTGCAAAATAAATATGTAAGATTTAAACTAACAATTTTGATGTCAAATTCTTGTAGTAACAATAACCATCTAACAAGCCTACCACCCACTATGGGCTTATTCATCAAATATCTAATTGTGACATGATCTGTGTGGATTAAAACTTGATAACCAATAATGTAGTGTCTGAATTTGTTTATGGTATAAACAACTGCCAACATCTCTTTCTCTGTCACAGTGTAATTTAACTCAGCTCCTTGCGAAGTTTTACTCAGATAGTATATGGCATATTCCTTAGGGCCTTCTTGCTGGCCTATAACTACTCCAATGGCAAAGTCTGATGCATCAGTGTGGATGTGAAAAGGTAGGGTCCAATTTGGACCCCTGAGAACTGGAGCTTGTGCCAAATATGATTTTAGCTTTTCAAAAGAAGTCTGACAATCTGGTGTCTAGTCAAATTCACTGTCCTTGGTCAACAGGGTAAATAGAGGTGCAACAATCTTGCTAAAATCCTGAAAGAACCTCCTATAGTATCCTACATGTCCCAGGAAGCTCCTTACATCCTTCTATTTCTATGGAATAGGCAGGGTGGAAATAAATTCAATCTTGCTTGGGTCCACTTGTATTCCTGCACTGGACATGAAATGTCCCAAGACTACTCGTTGTGTCATCATCAGAAAACACTTTTCATTACTCAAAGAGAGGTTGTGCTCTGTGCATCTTTTCAACACTTTCTCCAAATTGTGTAAAGCTTCATCATATGTATCACCATATGTGGTGAAGTAATCCATATAAATCTCCATGCTACCATGGGCAAAATCAGAGAAAATACTGAGGACTACTCTTTGAAATGTAACTGGAGCGTTGCACAAACCAAAGGGTAAGACAGAGTATGCATATGTCCCCCAAGGGCAAGTAAACATTGTCTTATGCTAATCCTCTGGAGAAATCTTAATTTGGTTATAGCCACTAAAACCATCAAGAAAGGAAAAATATTTCTTGCCTACTAAAGAGTCAAGAAATGGCAATGGAAAGTGATCCTTCCTGGTAGCAATATTCAGTTCCATGTATTTGACACAAACTCTCCATTTGCCACCTTTCTTGGGCACTATGACCAATGGTGAAACCCATTCACTGTCTGAAATGGGGTATATAAAGCCTGCATCTAGAAGCTTTTGAAGCTTAGCTTTCACAATCTCTCTGAGGGTGGGGTTCATGCGTCTCTGCTGCTGCTTGATGGGCCTATAACCATCATCAATATATATTTTGTGCATGCATAAGGAAAGATCGATACCTTTCATGTCACTGTAATCCCAGATGAATGCTGCTAAGTGTGTATGCAATATTTTATGCAGGGATTGTTGTTGTTCATTAGTCAATTATTGTTAATATTCAACATCTTACCTGGCTTGATTTCTAATTGTTTGGACAGTACTTGCACAGAAGACAAATCAAGGCTGGGTAATATAGGTAAGCATTGTTGGGGTAATAATGCATGAAATATTTGGGATACTTCTTTTGAGGAACTGATGCGTATTATGTTGCTCAAAGGATCTTGTAAGCAAGATAGGCAGTTTTACTGCTGTGGATGCCTCCCACAGTCATTTTGTATAACGTGAGCAATTAACTCATCTTCATCTGGGATATCCAACAAGGGGCTACATTCAATAGTCATCAGAGTTTGCAAGGAATAGGTGACCTCATATTCTAGGATAGGCCAAATGGTTTGTTCAAGCTCATGGTATGGTTGGGATGGTGGCTATAAAACCAATTTCTTGGTCACAATCCCATTGGATATGATCATGTTACCAGACCTGCAACCTATAAATGCATCAGCAGTGGCAAGCCATGGTCTACCTAGTATAAGAGGATAACTAGCAAGATTAACCTTTAACTGCAAAACTAAGAAATCAACAAGGTATTCCCAAGAATCTAATGCAATGACCAAATCTTTTATGACTCCTTCAGGTTTGACTGTAGACCTATTAGCTAGTTTCAAGACTATCTGAGTAGGCCTAAGGTTGGTCAATTGGAGTGTATCCATTGTCTCCTTAGTCATGACATTAATTGCAACACTTAAATCTATCAAAGTATTCTTAATCATACTCCCATTGATCTTGACATCCACCACTGGGCTACCTGGATCTATATATTTAAGAACAATTATATTACCCAAACATGATATCAGTAAGATTACCTAAAACATGTACTATCTAAGGGTCTATTCTCTTCCTTCCTAGGTTCTTTATGCAAAGATCCCTAATAGTATTAGTGTAGATAGGAATATCCTTAATAGATTAGATTAAGGGAATCTTGATGCTTATATCTTTTAGCTAGCTGAGAAGGATAGTATCAGTTTGGGCTATTTATTTTTGCATAGCCAAGTTCTTAGGGAAAGAAGGAGGCTTCTGATGTAAGGTAGTTTGGACATCTTGGGCTAATGTAGGTTCCAAAGGTGGTTTATCTGAGGCTTCTTTAGTGGGTTCTTCATCTTCAAGCTCTATGATTTGGGGAGATGAAGGCCCTGGAAGTTGCTTCCCTAATCTAAGATGAACATTACTCACTTCCACCCCATAGGTGGGATATTGCATTACCTCGTTAGTATAAGCATGCTGGATAGGCTTGTTGTTAGGGTTAGGTGCAGGTCAAGCAGGGATTTGGGTAGGTCAAGGAAGTGGATTTTGAGGTGTTGATGGCAGCATTATAGTTGGCTGTTGTGGCTGAGATGGAATCATTGGTTGCTGAAATTGTGTATTTTGTTGCCATTGTTGGCCCTTGTTCCACTGAGCCTGCCATTGTTGCTACTGAGTAGGCCACTGGGGGTTATAGTTGGGACCTTGGAAATTTTGTGGAAGCCATGGGTTTGGCTATTGTTGATTCCAACTAGTTTGTGGGGTAGGCCATTGTGGAGTAGGCCATTGTGGGTTTTGCCATGCATTTGGATTACTAGGCCACTGTTGAGTATTCCAAGAAGAGAAATTCTAGTTTACACCAGGAAAGGGGGAATTATAATTAAGTGGATCAGAGGGCATACCTTGTCGTTGCTGCCAAGGTCTCCTTTAAGCTATGAAGAACAGTTGTCCATCTTCTCCTTCAAATGGTTGTAATTCTGGTCTTTCAATCTTTTCTTGCTGGATACTGGCCACCCTTTTACATTTACAATTGGCCTTTCTCTGTCTACAGCTGGGGTACCATTCAGTCAGCATTGTATCTGCCTCTTCATGTTTCTTCTTGATATGAAGAGTGTCCATCTGTGTAGCCATATGGCTAATAATGTCCTCCTTCATGTTGGTCAGTAGGTTACTAATTTCCACTCTTGAAACTCCATTAGTTACCTTGCCTGTGATGGCTGCTCTTTCTCCCCTTGGTTTTTTGGAAAAGGTTCTCAAATAATTTCTACAATCTCTACAGACATCCTCAAAGGGAAGTTGAGATATATCCCCTACTCTAATGAGATTGAGGGCGTCCATGCAGTCATCATTAGCTCCCCTCAAAAAGACTAGCTTTAGTGATTCTTTAGACAATGTATTTTGAGGGTTTTTCTTCAAGGAAAACTAGAATCTTTCAACATAGTCTTCTAGTGGTTCATCCTCTTTCTGTGACATCCTAAAGATGTCATCTCTCCTCCTATCATGTCCTCTACAGTAGTCTTTATATTTTGCCAGGAACTTTGTCTTCATGGTATCCCAGTCCGGAATGACATCTTTTCCTAACCCCATAAACCATCTTAAAGCAACATCTTTTAGTGTGGCAGGGAACAACTTGAGTATGTAAGGATCAACGGTGTAGTCATAACTCCTACACAAGACATCAAACTCGAACAGGAAAGTGTCAGGATCTTCAGTCACCAAGCCATAGAAGATAGGCAATACAGAAGGTGGTATATTTTTCAAAGTAGTAGCCCGTACTTGTTTTGGCATAGGGAATTCAAATGTTGCTTGTCCTAGACGATCCTCTACTGCACCATCTATCATAGTTCTAAAAGTCCCTTCTGTAGCGATGGAGGAAGCTGATGTAGATGTAGAAGTTGTGATGAATATGTAAGAGGGAACTCTTCTTTAGCACTTTCTACTATATAATTGATAAAGTTAGTTGTGTCCTCATTATCCTAAGAAGTCAAAGGGAGGAATCTACCTTAGTGATCTCTTTGCCTCCACATACAATAATTTGAGCTTTATGTTTCAGTAGTCCTGCACAATGTTAGTAGAATATCTGGTGTTTCCTAAAAAGTGAATTTATTAAGTCTAATGCTGAAATTGGAATTTAAACTATGAAAGCATATAAAACTAATGTGATTATGAAGGTAGTACCATCCCTAGCAATGGAGCCAAAAATGCAGAGGAAAACTAATGCGTTGTAGACTTAAACAGAATTCAAGGGTAAACCTATTTAAACAGTCCACTCTATCATTGTATTCCTACATTGAATTATCGACCAAGGAGCGTAAGCTTATGATGATGCCTGCATTATATATGCCTTCAAGACTCATTTCTATCCTAAACTAACTCATCTAGACTTATTCTAATTAACCTAATTTATTGAATTTCATAGAAATATAAGAACAATAATAACAGTTTAAAATCCAATTGCTACGGGTACCTTCAGCATAAGCTGAAGATAACTATATTCAATAAAGAGTTACAGAATTAACTCAAAATACATAGAATGATAAAAGAATTGACACTAACCTCCGGAGGACTTAAAATATGCACTTGTTCATGAATTACAACTACTAGAAATAGCAATCAAGATATTTCACTTATCTTACGATGTAATTGATGAAATAATAGAAAAATAGTTTTAACTAGGAATGCATAAATAAATAAAGAAATAAATGAAGTGAGGGTTAGTACCTTGAGTGGCCATCTTAGGGAACTATCTCACTTTAATCTGGAAACTAAATCTACTTCAGATTCTCATGACACATGGTTGTATTCACTTCATATCAGAGCAAAATCTTCTTAGATTGTATTCAATAAAACATGTCTGGATCTTCCAACATAAAAATAGAGGAACCATTTCAACAGTAGATAATAAACTTGACTTCAAACTAACTCTCCATTGAACTCATTCCACCTAACTTATATAGAAATGGGAGAGTCAATGCAACTACCAATTAACTTTGATCATCAATTCATCCCTAGATATCAGGGTATAGGTTTGAGATCAATTTATTAATCTAACTAAAATAAAGGAAGCAGAGTCCTAGTCAAACAGAAATTCCTACACAATAGCTCATGAATGAAAACACATAAGCTGCGATTAGAATCCTAGAACAAGTCTTCCTCTTCTCTTATATTTATTTTTCCATGATGATCACATTCATCTTTAGTTGGTGCTTAACTGTGACTTCCTTCAATGCTCTGTTTTGTAATATGTTGCAAATTCCCCTTTCCTTAATGCTACCAACTTGTTGCTGCACAGGGTTAATCCATAAAACATATGAATACAAAATAGCCTTCATAATTAATCTACAAAATCCCATTTATATACATACATACTTATGTCTAACTCATTCAATTGACAAATGTTATCACCATGTTTCATATTGGCAGATTAGGTTCAAGGTTTGCAGAATATACATAAAAGACAACATATTATGGTGGTAATGTCTTAGAAAAGGTATTTGAAATATCATAGGTATAAAGTCTGGAAGCATAAGAAATAACATAAAAGAAGTCAACATTTGAACCCATCAATGTGTATGTTCAATAGCCCCTTAAGGCCAAATTTCCATAGGTCTAAACACAATTGAAGACACTTGAAAACAATGCTTAATCTACCTATGGTCAATGGCCAATGGTAGCTTGTTCAAGCCCACAACTTGGAATCTCCTTCAATGCCAATGTAGGAACACCTAATGTGGGTGTATACACTTTTGTCTTTGAAAGAGAGGATAGGTACGGGCCTCCAAGACTAGAAGGATGACCCAATCACCCTCTCCTTGGAAAGCTAACAAGTAGCTTATGCTAAGGCGAGGATTTCTGTCTCATCTCAGGGGAGCCATATGGTGAGTATCTTTAGAGAACGTATTCTCCTGCATTGAACAAGACACCAACAACTTAGGCAATTAGGAAGGCTTATAACATAAGGTGTCTAGTGAGAATTTAGGGACTTGATGCTTATTCATGTATTAGTTACTCACTTAAGAGACTATCCCAGCCACTTACATCAATCCTTTTGCAATGAAAGAATGGGGTTGATATATCACACACACAAGTGTATGGATACTAGGGAACTATCAGAATAAGAATACTTCACCAAGAAGTCTTCAGCTTTCACCTAAACCATTTATATAATGGATCGAATAGAAAGCACCACTTAGAGTCGTCCCTTGGGGTGAGTACCTCTTTTCCCACCAAGGCAGGCTCTCCTAAAAAGAAAAAGAAGATAGAACAATTTCTCTTACACCCAAGATCCATTGAGAGGCAAGGGGAGAGGATACTTTTGTTATATATTGGGATCTACTAATAGAATGTGCAAATGCACCAGACACGTCAAGCAAGAAGGTTATTTTTAAAGCACCAATTGAAATATTCCTATGTTAAAAAAATGCAAACACATGAAAGGATCCTACAACAAATGTATTAGTAGTTTGAATTTTTTTGTCTTGGATGCATGAGAATCTATAAGAAAATGTCATAACAAGATGAATGATCCTACAAAAGTCCACACGAAATGTTAAATGGCACTATGAGAAAAATGATTTTTAATTCTTTAAAACAAAATGATTGAATTTCAGATGATTATACTAGAAAATATGAGATGATTTTTGGAAAATGGATTGTACTGATGTGTAGCCCTCTGAGTCACCTTTCTAATGCCTATAAGTTTGTGAAATTATGATGTAAAATGTAAAAGTTATGATTATTTGAGTGAAACAGCCTCTAAGGGCTAAAAATGGATAATCTGATGGTTTGATCTCTAGCTAATCATATGAGGCAGTTTATCAAGTTCATGGTCACATGTAAGTGCTTTCATTAGCAATTAACAAATTTCCAGTTGTTTCTCTAAAAATTGTATGAAAGATAATTCTAATGAAAACTAGGTCCATAAGATACTGGTAACCTTCCATTTTGTGTCAGACACCAAGCGGAAAACTAGTCTAAAAAAAAAGGATCTTTACAATTTGAGAAAAACACCATTAAAACCTTATACCAATACTTGCACCCATGGGAATCTCAAGGAATATGCCAATGCAATATGCTTACAATAAACTTTCACACCCTTGTAGAAAGAAATGTGCAATGTGTAATCTGCTTACGCCAAAGAATTAAAAAAAGAAATCCAAAGTATGCCAAACCTTTAAGCAAGAAAACATTCATGCATGACCAATTTTGTTGGTGGGATTCATTCCAGTACTCAATGATCCTCAAAGGTATGGCATCATAGTTGGTGGATCAGTGCCAAAGACATTACCAATACCTATGGATGACATAAGGATTCTTCCAAAATACATGGTCATAGCCACATTGCAATGTGTAGGCAATTGAAGGACACCAATGAGCAAGACAAAGCCAGTGAAGGGTGTCAGATGGGATGTAGGTGCATTGAGCAATGTTGTTTGGGAAGGAGCGAAGCTTTTAGACCTTGTAAAACTTGTAAATATACCTCTGCTTCATGCTACAAGTCTAAAGGTAGATGTACTATTTGCCTATGAAATGAATGGGGAGGTTTTGAATAGGGACCATGGATATCCCCTTCGTGTGGTTATTCTAGGAAGAGTACCATGTTGTTCAAACAACACTTGACTTATAAACCATTACAAGCAACTGTTTAGTAACCAAAAATTCATACAAACTGACCAAATCTGCAAGGCAATAAGAACACCATTTAATTATTTCTTTCGGTTATAATTTTAGTTATCTGGCAAAGTATCTCCAAAAACACGAAAGAGAACCCTTTGTTGCAAACGACTAACCTCCTCTACCTTCACACTTTGACAGCTATATCAATCCATCAAAACTATCATTAAAGAAACATTATATAAGACAAAGAAAGAACAATTTCTGTGTGGGAACAATAAACTTATAGTGAGCGTGGATATCACGAGAACAAGTAGGATTATGCAATGTGCTAAATAAAACATGACTGTTGCTTTGGTCTCTTACCTTGATCATACAACTTGCCCAAAAAATGATGCTCAGGGTGGAAATAGACATTATATATTTACTTCTTTCTAGATTTCAATTTACAACCAATAATAAAGAGCACAATGCAAAAAGCATGATATGAAGAAATCAATCGTTAACAAGCAGCTGCTGCCACTTCTTGATTTCATGTTCTCATTCTACTGCCCCATAACATGTAGATAATAGTTGTACATTCATATTGGAATCTGTAGAGAATTGTTTGAGGGCAAGAGGGAATGAACAAGCTTGTGTTTTTAACCCTAGAGTTTGGGCAGTGTAAAAGGAGAAATTTTGATAAGATTTAACGAAATAGAAGGGAAGAACAAGTCTTAAACCCATGAAAAGGAAGAAAAGAATCTATGAAGTGTTTTCAAGGAGGATGGATCGTTGAAATCAATTCAAAATGGAAAAGAACAAAGTGATGTTTCATGCAAAGACACCATGCTTAAAGAAACTATTAACAACATCAATCAACTGCCACGGGAAAAAGGGAGTTGATATCAACCTTTAAAAATCATAATGATAATATTTAAACAAAATTGGTACCAGTTATTACCATACTCATTTGATGAGATCGTTACTCCAATGATTTAAGAAAAACTTTGCTAGGGTGTAATCATGAAAACTGCAAATTTCAACCTCTGAGATCTTAGAAATGCCTCGAAAACCTTCAAAAATCAACAAGACAACTTGCAAAGAAAGCAATTAATAGGAGGTGTTCACATCGGGTTCACCTTTTAACATAGCATAAACTATGAATTGTAAATAGATTTCAAATATTTCAAAACCCTAAACTCATATTAAATGCCCCATCACAAGATTAAAGTTAACTTTAGAAAGATTAAAAATTAAATGCACAAACCATGAAATGTTACCAATGTCGAAGATGTGGTTGCTTAAGATTTTGCCAACATAACACTAAGGTTGATTTTTCTACAGGGGTAGATGAGAATGAAAATGGGTTTTTATAAGAGTTGGTGAAAATAGTTTTGGATGGTTGAACGGATTTTTGGTTAGGTGAGCGGTAAAATGTAGGTATAATATAGTTAGGCTTTTTTATTTTTAATTTTTTTGAATAGATTTGGGTTAGGATTTTAGTAAATAATAAATTACATTATTTAACTTTAATTTATTATTTACAGGGTGGTAATAAAGTGGAGATTTAATTAATTTAATTAATTAATTAAATCTCATAGATAAGAGTAAGGATTAGGATAAGGGTGAACTAGGGAATAACATTGGTCAATTTTTGGTTTTCTACATTAATAATATTTAATTAAACATTTATCTCAATACATGTCCTATATCCTCTCAACCATCCCTACTTTGTAGAAGTTGGTTTCTCCACATCATCATGGTCAAAGTTGACTATGAGACACTTGTCTCATGAGCCCTATATTCCCTCCAACATCCCAACAAACATAGACTCCTTCCAAAGTTTTCTCTCATGGTCTCCTATCTTTCTCTCATGGTCTTTGTGAGCATCTTTCCATGTGGATCCTTGTCCCACATATCTCTCCATCTTGTCAATCTAGTAGGAACATCCTCCTTCTATATCTCCCCTCATCCAACCAATTCAATCTTGACCCTCCATGTCATAAGACCAATTCCTCAACCATTGATCTTTTGCTACTTGGATCTAATCCATCCTTTGCCTATAAAAGGAAGCCTCTCATCCTCATTTTGAACAACACAAGAGAGATCATACTTTCATGCTACTAAAATCATATCACATATCAAAAGTGTGCCTTTGGCTTCATTTGCATATCATTATCATTAGCCATCTCCATTGTTGCATTGCATTAGCTTCATCCAATCATTATCATAGTTTAGCATTGTAGAATCATTCACTTTGCATAAAATCCACCACAAGTCCATTCATCTTAGAGTCATATTGAAATAATAAAGTGCATTCTGAGAGCATAATTACAATCAGAAAAATCAAGATCTCAAGAAGATAGGACACAATGGGACATGAAAGAGAAATCTACATTTTGAAGGTATAAATAATGTTTGCTTCAAATTCTGTGTTTTTCTATTAGTTTCATGGGTGGTTTTGGTTTGAGTAGAAATTTAGAGTTTTGTGGTAGCTTAATAGGTTTTTACTATTGTTCTCCAAATTATCATCACATTTTTCCACCCACTGTGTGGCCCTTGCCCCGAATTTAACATAAAAATTTGAGTTTTTGTGTGTTTACAGTCGTAACAGTGTTCCTACACATTTGTGTTACAGTCTTGCGCATATGTACCAGAGATAATTCCTACAAGAGAAAATACTATCTTTTTGTGCATTTAACATCTGTTTCTGCACATATGATCAATCTTTCTGTGCATTTGCTCTTTGTTTCTGTGCATTTACATCTGGTACTTTGGGTGTATGTTTTTGGACTAATTTGGTTACTAATCTATGGTGCAGCTATTTTTGAATGTCCTAGATTGTATGCTAAGACTACTAACAATGGTTTTGTAGGTTTATTGCCTTTGTTAGGATATTATTTTTACATTGATTCTTGCATTAGTAGTTTAGTAGCATTTAGATTAAGTAGGGGAAAGTAATCTTACACATTTATTTTGCATATGTTCAATTCAATCAAAACATGTAGTTTAATTTAGGAGGTTAATTTGACATTCCTTTCTTTTGTTTGATCATACTAGTATTTGCATCTTGTGTGATTATCTTAGTTGCACTTAGTTTAATCTAGACGGTTAAATAAACAAGTATTTTTTGTGTTTGTGAGGTGATAGGTGTATGCTCTCCCCTTGTGCAAAACTTTGGTGATAAAAAACTAGACCCATCTCTTTTTACTTTCTATTTATCCCCAACAAAATCCCTAGAAAGTATCCTTTATTCACTTTATGGATTATGGATATGATCTTTTGGTTTTGTTCTTAGAAGAGCCTACCTTTTGGAGTGCATTTCATCCAAGAGGGGACGACCCTAAGCAGATTTTTCTTTTGGACCACTATACAAATTGGTCAAGGCAAAAGCCAAGTCCTAACTAACATTAGCCTTTGCCATACGGTGCCAATTTGAAAGGAGGTGTACTAACACTTTTGTGAATAAATTTCACATTTGTGTAGGGTATATTACACTCCTATTAAAGTTGGTTAAAGCTTTTAGTGGCTTGTCGAATGCTCACAAGGTGTTGGTCCCCCAAAAAGTAACTAGAAACCTCATAGTTAGTGAATACCCGATCTACCTTCGAACATTGTGATAATTTTCAGTGCAAGGGCATAGAAGGTTTTTCCCCCAAGATACTCACCATAAGTCTCCCTTGAGATGAGACAGAAATCCCCGACTTAGCATAAGCTACTTGTAGCTTTCTGGGGAAAGGGTGATTGGGTTATCCTTCTAGTCCTCGAGGTCCCTATCTATCATCTCTCGCAAAGACAAAAAAGTGTACACACTCACATTAGGTGTGATGACATTTGAGTCAATAGAGATTCCAAGTGTGGGCTGATGTATTGCAGTGAAGCCATGTCCTTAGGTATAAAAAGTGCTTGATTTGTCTTCGATTGTGTTATACCCATGGAAATTTGAACTTTTTTGTGAGCCTTGAACATACACTTATTATTACAAATAGCCATTGTATTTACTATCTATTGTGTCTTCTTGTCAAAAATAGAGAAAAATCATCTCAAGAACAATAGTTTACTTATTAAAATGAACCAAAAAGAAACCAAAATTGATCAAACAAAGTCACTGACATAGAGCTATGGATACAATCACTATTTCTGCACATACAATCACTGTTCCTATGCATCTAATCTTTTTGTGCATATACCCTCTATTTCTATGCATGTAATCATTGTATCTATGCATTTCATCCTGCGCATATGCCTTCTATTTCTATGCATATAAACACTATTCCTGCACATTTGATCCTACACATATAAAACATAGGACACTTCTCGATGTCTTGAGCAAACAAATAAAATAGATTTGGATACCCTTTTCATCATAGATTTCATTTCAGGAGTCATACCGACCATACAGTGATATCTTGCATCCATTCTAAAGTGCTTTTGAGATCTTATCATTTCAACAACAAATTAGTTAGTTTCTCCCTATCAGGATTCATCATCCTTTATCTAGGATCTATATTAAAAACCTTAACAAAGTTAGTCTCCATCATAGTGATATCCATCATTCCTATTTGACTTACTTTGGATCACCCTTTGATAGCTATTTATCATAGCTCAAGATTAAGTTGTTTTAACAAGATCAAAACAACACTTGAGAAATCTTACCATCAATATTTCAATCTAGTCATATCATCTTTTCACCCAAACTACACTTCATCAAAGCCATCACTTATATCTATGCATCTTACATTCAACATCATTCATATAAACTTTACATGGTTGAGACTAGGGCTCAAAAGAAAAGACAAAAAGAAATGAGTTCATTCAATGGTAGCCAAGGTCATTCTAGTGATGAAGAAGAATAAGAAATATCCCAAGAAGAAGAAGTTAAATGCCAACAAGACCCAAAGTTTCAAAAACTAATGGACAAAGTCATAGAAATAGATCCACACAAATATTTCCTTATGCTTGCACAACAAGGAGCAAAGTTACCACATGATTTTGACATTGCCAAATTGAGAGAAACAATTCAAACAAATGAAACTAAAGCTCCTAAGAACAAGGAAACTAAGGATGTGACAAATCCATTAGATGCACTTACTCAAAAAATCCAAGCTTTTCAACAACAATTTGTAGATTTACAAACCGGATCCTCAACAAAACATTATTCACTAGAGGACATATCTCCCTATCCTTTTGATAAAAGCTTGGTTATGTCACCCTTTCCTTCCAATTTTGAGTACCCAAATTTGACAAATATAGGGGAAAAGGTGATCCTCGTGACCATATTAGGGAATTTAGTGCTGCATGTTTAGAAGTTGCTTACAACGATACATATCTAATGCGACTCTTTCCATGTAGCTTAGGAGGTCAAGCCATGGAATGGTTCTCATGTCTACCTCCTAGAATTCATATATTTAATGAACTAGTAGACAAATTTGTAGCTCACTTCTCCTATAACATTGAACATGATATATCAATGTTAGATCTTTGCAACAATAAACAAAAGAGTGGAGAATCCTTTGCTACTTTCTTGCAAATATGGAGACATCTTGCAAGCAAATGTGCATATCACATCCCCAAAAAATAAATGATAGAAATGTTTTTCCACAATTTGAACACAAAATTAAGCTATCAACTTCAAATCCAATGTCCCACTTATTTTAGTAAGGTTATTGAGATGGGATTACTCGTAGAAAAAGCATTGATAGCCAAAGGACAAATCAAGATCTATAAGGATGTTACTAGTTCAAACAACAACACTGACAAATCCAGGTTTTGGCAAGGATAAGAACATTGTGAATGATGGGGTTGTAGATGTCAAACTTGTTACACCAACACAACCCACTCTAAACTTATCAAGTCCACAAAACAATTCTTCTTCAAACAAACCAACCAATAATGAACCTAGACCAACAAGCTTCAATCCCCCTGTAGAAGATTTACACCATTGGGAGAATCCATTGAATCTACCTTATGGAAACTCATTGCAAATAATCTCATAACACTTCCTATAGAAAGAGACTATGAACCCAAATTTAAACCCTCATGGTGGAAAGATTCTGATTATTGTGAATTTCATAGAAGCAAAGGTCACAAAATAGATGATTGTCAAAGATTGAAAAACACATTTCAAGACTTAATAGATAAAGGAGATATATTGATTGATGGTCATACATCTAATGAAGAACATGTGGCATTTAAGAATCTACTTCCTAACTATGAGAAGGGATGTGCATAAAAAACAAGCAATAATGGCGGTAATAATGCTAATTATATGAAAGTATCTTATGACTACACTATTAATCACATATCTGAATGTGACTCACATGTAAATGTGATTACCATTAACAACAAGCCTAATTGTAGTGTTACTACCCATCGAGGAAAGATTACTCTTCAAGGGGTTCCACCCAAGCCATCTTCCATATCAAACCAATACAATGTCTTAGACCAACTCAAAAAGACACCTGCACACATATTCATATTAGAGATTTTTCATCTTTTTCCATCTCACAAAGTTGTCTTAGAAAAGGCTCTACTAGAAACTACAGTACCCACAAATCTGGACCAAGAGCAGTTTCAAGCCATGGTGGGACATCTCACCACACCTCATTTCCTAACTTTCACTGAAAAGGATGATATGGCCATTAACCAACCTCATAATGCATCTCTCCACATTGAAGTACTTATTCACAAGCATACAATCAAATGAGTCCTTATAAATGGAGGAGTTGATTTAAATATATGTACCTTAAAATTAATCCTTGCATTGGGGTTTTCTGAAAATGCTATAGATTCGAAGAAGAAAATCACTATCAAAGGATATGATGAAGAGGAAAGAGCCTCTAAAGGATCTATTGTCTTACCCATATAAGAGTTGGACCAATTGAAAAAGACGTGTTTTGTCAAGTCCTTGACATGGATTTAGCCTATAATATTCTCCTTGGACGCCCTTGGATTCATGCAATGAAAGCCGTACCATCTACTTATCATCAATGCATAAAATTCCCATACAATGGCCAAGAGATTACAATCCAAGGAGATCCTGATCCCTTTCAATATTACAATACCATCAAACCTAAACCTGAAGTCATTATACCCACTAATCGTGCAACCTCATCATCTACATCCCATGTTGATATAAGCTCAGTA
This sequence comes from Cunninghamia lanceolata, assembly GCA_027924645.1. NCBI lineage: Eukaryota > Viridiplantae > Streptophyta > Pinopsida > Cupressales > Cupressaceae > Cunninghamia > Cunninghamia lanceolata. The sequence goes on from BSBN01000525.1 coordinate 16,672,499, forward strand.
GCCTCTACATCCAAATCCACTGAAATGAAATTCAAGCTCAAGGACAAAGGTGTTGGAGAGTATTCCATTGAATAATCCTTTTGTATCACACAATTACCCCTTTCACCCAAATCCTATGGCAAACCATCCATGTCCAAACAATAGTCATTGAAGCATCTTGAAGGCCCTTTTATCAAATGTGGTAATCTATCAGAAGAAAGTGAAGAGAAAGACATCCTCCAATGGTTATACAAGGAAGAAGAAAGTGAATTCAAGTCACAAGAACAAAAACCACAATTACTAACTAAACAATATGGCACGGGTTTCACTATTTTGCAAAAAATGGGATATGATTGTCATGGTCACATCGGCTTAAGAAAAGAAGGAATTATTGAACCCATACAACTGATGAGGTATAAGTAACCTCATTTCTTTAATGGATCAAATAGCCTTTTTGCGCTATCCAATTCCCTAGCCTTGCTAATTTATTTATTTTTATAAGTGATATTTATCTATTTTTAATAAAATATTGTACAAATCCTGATTTCCTAAATTGATTGAAACTAGCTTTTAAATGTTGATTTAGTGGCATGAAAAGTTGGGTAACTGTGCAGGTTAATGCATTGCTTAAGAAGTGGACATTATGTAGCTATGTATGAGTGCACCAGAAGTTGGGGGCACTAGAAATTTTAGGATTGCATTTAACGAAGACTTCGTTTTATTCTGCTATTTCTGTGGTTGCTCAAAAGACATTATGACTCCACTCGGAGTCCTTTTTATGTTTAAAAGATGGTAGTAGTTAAGATCTTGTTTTTCAGTTATAAGACTTCTTCAATTGGCATTTTTCTACCATCAGAAGTTTAGGAGTTTTTGATGTAGTTCAATTTTTGTTGTTGCTCGAAATATGGATATAAATAGACACTATGGATGAATGAAAATCAATCCTTTAGTTTTTCAAATCATCATAGTTGTGTACTTGCAATTTTTATGAATGGAAATGATATCCTGAGTCTTAGTTTCCTTAAAAAATATGATGATTTGAATGGAGTTCTCATGTGTTGTTGAAGTAATTAAATGTGACCTGAGTTAAGACAAGCTTCTCCCACGAGCTGGCCACTGGCGGAACTATAGGATAGATAAGTATTTTCATTTCTATGGATGTTTTTATTCATTTGGAGATAGTTTATGTTTAGCTTATGTTGTTAGCCTATAGGGTGTGTTGTTTAAAAGTTAAACTATTGTGTACTGTTGTTTGAAACTTTCTGTGTTCATTAGAAGTTTTCCGGTGCATCTGCCTTAGTTAGTATTACTATTTTCTGATGGTTAGAATTTGAAGTGCTTGCAGCTTAGCAAATTGCATTTGTGAATTGTCAGCATAGAATTTATCTAATTTCTAGTGTAGAATTTATATGCTTTCTAGTCTAGAGTTTTCATGCTTCTTAGTATAGAATTTGAATCCTTTCTATAGAAGGATAAAATTACTGTTTCATTTCATGTATTGTTTCAACTTTTTAACAGATCTAGAAAATTGTTTCTCAATGAAATATCCAAACTCCCTATTGTAGACAGCCTCAGACACTACCTTAGTCAATAAATTGATAATTTTCATCTAAAGTGTTAGGACCTTATGACAGCTTGTTAACAACCTTCTTCTTTATCGACCTGAGACACTAAAGGACTAGGTTATAAAGGAGATGTCATAGAAAAGACCTTACTACAAATCTAGTGGAGCAAATACATAAATTCCAAGAGGGAAGTGAAATAGATTCTAATGGATGGGAATGAGAAAGTATTTCTAAGTTATCTTATGAAGATAAACATATTGATGTAGGTCAATCACACAGCTCCACCAATACATACCATGAGGGACAAAGTTCAAGGTCTAGACCAATAGAGTTAGATTCACATAATATCGAGAGTGAGTCCCACAAGGAAGGTCAGATATCCCATGTGATAGATAATCCTGAGAAGAGTGTTGATTTGGACCTTGGAGATACCACCATAAACCTAGAGAAATTTTCCATCCTAACCATTATTGCCCTTGATCTAGACCACCCAAATGATCCTCTTCTGTTAGTATATCCCAAACTTATAGATTGGGAACAACAAGAGGCCACTAAACTAGATACCTTTCACAATGATGATGCTATTGTCGACTATCTGGGTCTTAGGGATCATCTACCTTTAGGAGATCATAGACAAGCTTCACTATAGATCTGAATAACGTGACTTATTTTGGAGTGACAAGCCTTTTAGTTGCAAAAATATAACAATGAAAAATGGATCTAATGGTGAAAACTACTCTATGGCAATATTAGATCATGAAAAAAATAAAATAAAGGATGTATTTGATGGTGAAAACCTCTCCGAGGTGCCAACGGATGAAAGGCTTGACATTCTCCCAAACCTATACATCAGGAAAGGTCTTCAATCTTAGTAGAACCAACAGCACCAGAGAACATTGGTACAGAGGATAGCCCAAGGATAATTCATCTAGCAGCATCTTTATCAGAGAAAGAAAAGAAATAATTCATCAAATTCTTTAAAGATAGACATAATAATTTTGCTTGGTCCTATGTGAATACGCCTAGCCTTGATCCATATCTCATCATGCATCATTTATTAGTAGCTCCAAGAGTTAAACCAATGAAACATAAGTTACGAAAGATGCATCTACATATAGCACTTTTAGTCAAAGAAGAGTTGAAGAAGTTGTTAGATGTAGGTTTTACCAGATCAATTGATTATCCTAAATGGATCTCGAACATTGTTCCTATTTATAAACCAAACAAGAGAATCAGACTTTGCACAAATTTTAGAGATTTGAATAAAGCATGTCCCAAGGATGATTTTCCTTTACCTAATATAGACATCATTATAGATTTGACAGCAGGACATACTATGTTATCTCTAATGGATGGATTTTCTGGTTATAATAAGATCAAAATAACACCAAAATATCAACATAAAACTGCCTTTACATGTCTGTGGGGTACATATTGCTGGAATGTGATGTTGTTTGGGTTGAAAAATGCAGGAGCTACCTATTAGAGAGAAATGACCATGATTTTCCATGATATGATGCACACTATTATGGTAGATTATGTGGATGACATTCTAGGAAAATCACTCACACAGGAAGAACATCTGAATGTTTTAGACAAGATCTTTCAGCGACTAGAGAAATTTAATGTTCGTTTGAATCCAAAGAAGTGTGTGTTTAGTGTCACATCTGGCAAGCATTTAGGATACATATAGAATATTATTCCCTTGTACCAACAACATGGTAGAATATGAAGCATTGGTCAAATGTCTCAAGATGGTTGTAGAGTGGAAAGTTTAAGAGCTGCATGTTTATGGAGTTTCACAACTAGTCATCAATCAAGTAAATGATGATTATCAGACTAAGGATGATAAGTTAATACCTTACAAGTGTATGGTAGATGACTTTAAAGAGTATTTTTTCATTAGTTCTTTTGAACAAATACCTAGATTGGATAATAAAGTTGTAGATTCCATGGCAACTATTGCCTCACTCCTGGATATACCAGAAAATCAGTCTTATTATGAGTTCTTAGTGGAGCAATTGCCTAATCCTGCATATGATAACCTTGAAACATGGATTATATGTCAAATAGTAGGATCTAATTCCCCTGTATGGAAAAGTTTATACCTACCTAAAATAAAAACATTGTCACTTGGCCTATGAAATAATCAAGGAAGAACCTTTATCTGTCAAGTTGCTCATTATACCATAGTTGCCAATACCCTTTATTGACCAGATCTTGATGGTACTCTCCTTAGGTGTCTAGAGTGTGAGGAATATCAAACTGCCTTAAGAGAAGTTCCTGAAGGTATTTGTGGAATGCACTCTAGTGGTATCACCTTGGCAAAGAAACTTATGCGTATGGGATATTACTGGCCAAGTATGGAAACAAATTCTTATCATTTTGTCAAAAAGTGGAAGAAATGTCAGATCGATGGAAATCTCATACATACATCAGCACAAGAACTACAACCCTTAACTACTCCTTAGCCTTTTTCCCAATTGGGACTCAACCTTGTGGGCAAGATTCATCCCCCTTCATCCAATGGCCATAAATTCATAATAACTGCCACTAAGTATTTCATTAAGTGGATTGAAGTCATACCTTTGATCAATGTCATAGGCAAGCAAATTGCCACATTTATCCTGAACTATATCATTTGTCATTATGGAATTCCTCTATCCATTATTACTGATAATGGAAGACCTTTCAAAAATTAGGATGTCTAAGAGCTCTTTGAAAAGTTTCATATCCAGCATCGTTTCTCCACACCATACTATCCCCAAGGAAATGGTCAGGTAGAGGCTTCTAAAAAAACAATTTTGAAAATCTTAAAGAAGACAGTCAATGATGCTAGCCACGATTGACATGTACAGCTAAATCCCACTTTATGGGCATACCACACCAATATCCACACACCCACAAGTGCAACACCCTATGCCCTTGTCTATGGCTCTGAAATAATCTTGCCTATCGAGGTTGAGTTACCCTCTCTACAATTATCATTGAATGGTTTAATAACTGATGAAGATTATCGAGTTTCTAGGCTTCAAGAGTTAGAGTTGTTGTCTAGGAAAGATAGCAAAATGAATTTAACCACCTCAAGGTGTATCAGCAACATATGTCAAGAAGCTACAATCATAGAGTGAAGCCCAGAGTTTTACAAGTGGGTGATCTAGTTCTGAAAGAAAACCCCAAAAATTGGCAAGAAAGAGAAAAGAAGGTTAAGTTTGAACTAAATTGGCTCGGTCCTTATGTAATCATTGTTGCTTATGGATTAGGAGCATATCAATTGGCAACATCAGAAGATGAGTTGTTGGATGATCCCATCAATAGTATGCATCTTTGAAAGTTTTACAGTTAGCTTTTCCAAAAACCCCCGATGCAAGGGAACAAAAACAAATGGTGCAATAAAAGCAAATGGTGAAAACCTGGAAACATGCACTATTTATGATAAATTAATCTCCATCTTTTAGGATTTTATTTTTCATCCATGATGATCTTTTCACCCCTATCCATAATACGCATACAGATACTTATCATGGCTTGTTGCTTGCTCACTTTTACCGCCTTATCAAATAAAGTGTATCCGCCTATCCGCTAATAAGATTATCCATCCAGTCCTTCATCCATTCGTTCATCTATCACACTCCATAATAAACTTCCATCATCACTATCACCCTACATGGTCAAACTATGTCACCTTTGAGCTTTCATGTAGGCAAGGCCATCTATGATGAGCCCTCGAGGCTTCCCACCCCCTAGGTCTTAGGTCACACAAAGTTTGCATGGTCAAACTATGTTGCCTCTACGACTTCACATAGGCAAGGCCATCATCGATGAGCCCCCGAGGCACTAGGTCAGTCCCTTAGGGCCTGTCACATCGAGTCTCTCATCTGTTCATCCATAATAAATTTAGGTCCTTTACTTGGCTGGGGGGTAAAATCCTCAACGTTGTTATAGAATTAGATTCTTAAATGCCACAATCTAGAGGATAACAATCTAGATCATGATACTATCTTCAAATGTAACAAACAACATAACAATAAGATTTTTTTGACATAAGAAATTAATATATACCATATAACAACAACTTTCCTAAATTATCAGGATGATTATATTTGTTAGGACAAGAAACCAATATATATGTCAAGAATATTTAATGGTTGTTATAAGTGTAAGTCTTATGTTTTGTGTGATAGGTAAAAATCAGGTTAATAAGATCAAGCATGTAATTGAAAACCTAATCCTACCACCATCAAAGAATTGAATCCAAGTGAAACCAAAAGCATGCAATTCAAGAATAAAATCACCTAGATTGTATGATTCCTTGTTTTATGATGTGGATTGCTTCTCAACAATGACCAATTATGAAGATAAAATCTGCCATGATGGATGGATGATAATGATAATATGCTAGATGGATGTTAAAGTTCTCAATATGCTCAAGATGATAATGTAGACGTTATATGAAAAATGATGGATAGATCAAGTATGGAATGAGAGGGTGTTTATATAGACCTCAACCAAAATCAATCAACGGTGGAGATTTGGTGGCTATGTTAATGGTTGGTATGAATTGATAATCATAGGTGAATGTGTAGATGACAAGTGGAGGGAAGATAAGGCTTATGTGTGACCGTGTACATAAAAAGTACTACATATGAAAGATATTAAATAAAAGATGTAGTACCACACATGTTTTTAAATAAAAGATACACACATGTCAGCTCATGATAAAAGATAAGAATAAGTGATAAGAGAAATTATTTAAATAAATAAAATTTATTTAATTAATTGGAAAGTGGGCTTATGAAGGGATTTTAATTAAATAAATAAGATTTATTTAATTAAAATAGATAGAATAGAGATAATTAAATAATTATAGATTAGAAGAAATAGAAGAAATAGATAATTAATTAATTAATTAATTATGAATTTATTTAATTAATAGAAGAAATACATGATTTTGATAAAATAGGAAAATTGCTCAAGTGTGTTAGACAAATGCAGATGATAGCTAATGCAATGCTTGATACTAATGATAACTAGGTCAATTTTGGGTGTCTACATTTTGCCCCTCTTTGATACAATGTTTGTTAGAACGTTGTGTCAAAGAAGATACGATGATTTGCTCGATAAACAAGGTGATACCCCAGTGTAACTGGCAGGAGATGCCCCCTTGAGAGGTAAGTCAGGCTAACCAAGAAGGGCTGGGTTGGCTCGTGATAAGATGAAAGGCTAGAAACAAGGTTGACATGAAGAGAATCGGGGTTGGGTGGGATAAATGGGGATGGCTCAGCAGAAAATAGGCTTTGGTATAGAAGAATTAGGGTATGGAAAGGGGTATAAGGAGGTCCCTCAAGGGCAAATAGGCTCATTTGTGCTTGCTGGCTTGGAGAAATCTAGAGCTCTGGAGTGTAATAGTGCTTAGGGTGTTAGAGAGCTATCAGGATGGTGATTCCATGTAGTGATCATCGTGCCGAGTGAGTGAGGACACATGGGTGACCAGCAGGAGCAGGCACACCGGTATGTACCGAAACTTTTGCTAAATGTGTGATTTTTTTAGGTTAAAAGCGTAATAAATGCACACACGTCACCAAAAGCGAGCAGTTTTAGGATAGGCAGTTTAGGTCGCGTTTAGATGAAAAGTGGTCTTTTATGGTAATGTAGGTCACTTATAGGCATGGAGTAGTTGCTTAGGGTAAAATGAGGTCACTTCTAGTCAGCTAGGTCAGGTAGAGAAGCGAAATGCACATATGGTAAAATCTAGTCACTTATAGGTAGAAAGTGAATGCTTATAGTTATTCTGCTTGCTTTGAACTAGTAGTAGCGTGCTTATAGTAGATAAGTCGCTTGTGAGTAGAAACTATGCGCTTATAGGGAAATGGCTTGCTTATGATCAAAAGGCTAGTGTATGTAGAAAAGTGGGTCACTTTCAATAACGATAGTCAGTGTTTAGTAGGCAAAAGTCATTTTTTTACACAAGAGACTGATATAGTGAGCGAAATGATGTAGGATATACTACCACCGTTATTGTCATGGGAGCCACACCCTAGGGATTTGCAATTGGTCAGATTATTGGATGCAAAGGAGTGGTTGTTCTTAGATATCATTAGTTTAGAGCATGTATTGAGATTAGAGCTAGTACAGGCAAATCGAGGATTGATGTCAGCGATGGTTGAGTGATGGAGGAGTGAGCACAGTTCATTCTTGTTGCTAACGGGAGAGGTGACGATTACACTAGAGGATGTGTTCCAGATTTTATGCATCCTGATTGATGGAGATAGGGTAGATTATGATCCATACTTGGGTCTAGCTACATTCAGATGATTGTTCGAGACTCCAGACATTGGGGTGGAGGGCTCAGAGATTCTGATGGCTAGGATGGAAGAGCTCTGCAATAGGTTACAATGGGTAGTAGTAGCTATTATTAGATGGTTGGTTGGAGACAAACAAGCGAGAGGGTTTCCCGTTGGATGGGGGACAGTGATGGAGGGGATATTCTCATATGGGACTAGATATGCATGGGTGGAGTGTGTACGAGGATAGCTATATCATTATCTGCATGATTGTGCATATATGTTTGGAGCTAGTATGTATGCAGGAGTCACAGTGTTCCACGTATGGGCATATGAGCACATTCTAGTGATGAGGCCAGATGGATGGGTGGCTAGGGTAGCAGGAGAGCCATATGCGAGGATGCATAGAGGAGCTCTTACCTTTCGACAGCGCAGAGGTATGGTTTACTGGAGGCGGACTCTAGATGAGGCTGATATGTTTATATGGAGGCCATGGCTTGGTTGTGAGAGATGGGAGGAGGAGGATGCGAAGCTTGTCTATGTTAGGCAGGCTAGATATATTTTTGGTCATTACATATATATTATAGAGCGCTACCCGAGAGGGTGTTGAGACAGTTTGAGATACCACAGGCAATACTAATAGGTGATGCCTTTTTTGGGAGGACTCGGCAGGAGGTGTTTGATTGGGGGCCAGAGATAGTGGTTGATATGGCTTTGGCAGAGAGAGGGGTTACAACTAATTGTATGGCAATGGGGAGAAGGTCCTGCAGATCTAGGGACTTTACCAGATTATGATGCATACTGGGCCATAGCTAGACTGACTCGGTTGACGAGGCCTGGGGAGATAGGGGAGATTGGGATGGAAAGGCTAGTGAGGAGGAGGCGACGATGAGCTCCACCAGTACAAGCAATAGTATGAGCAGCTCCAGGGATTTAGGGACAAGGACAGGCTCAACCACAGGTACTTGCACAACCATAGGTATAGGTGCTAGGAGATGATGATGTTGGGATTCAGTAGCTTGGGCAGAGGATTAGAGAGGAGAGGAGATGGAGGCAGTGGGCTCAGTTCAAGTTGAGGAGGGTGGAGATAGATAGGCATCAGGTGGTCTTGGGATTAAGGCATGCTAGAGCACAATCTCACACTTACTAGGCATAGCTATAGGCTAGAGTGCAGGGAGGTGATGGACAAGATGATGGTACACTTGCAAGGGTGATGGGAGAGAGAGATGTAGCTAAGCAGAGTGAGAAGGCTATGAGGCTAGAGAGAGATACTGCTTTGCAGCAGATGCAGGCTATGAGAGCAGAGAGGGATACCCTACAGATTGAGAGGGATTCAGTAGTACAGTAGGTATAGGCTATGAGACTTGAGAGGGATACCCTGAGGATTGAGAGAGATTTAGTAGTACAACAGGTACAGGCTATGCCAGTTGAGAGGGATAGAGTAGTCGCTGCATTGGGGATAGATGGAGCCACCATATATCTGGCTACTCAGTTGACACAGACATAGGGAGAGATGAGGAGAGCACAGGGTGCAGTAGAGTATTATAGAGGCTTGTATTATGGGGTAGTACCTGTGGAGAAGAGGCAACCTAACTTCAGGAGTAGGTCAAGGGCTTCGAGTTCACGAAGGACATGAGGATCGAGGTCTATAGCTTTGGTGATGGGGCCTCCTAGAGATGGTAGACTAGGGATAGGATCCAGTGATGGTGGACAGGGTGAGGGAGCTACCAGTAGTCACTAGGGCTACCTTGTTTATGTATATGTTGTATCATGATGAGGCCTATGAGCTGATTGTACATACAGTTTTGATGGCTCATGGATAGCCCATTTTGTATATGTAGACACATGTATATTGACTTGTTTGATGATATATATATGATGGTGGTTTTGGTTATTTATGTGATGATATAATGATGATGGATGCACTTATGTTATGATGTTATGCATTTTTGTATTTTCATGGTTTATATGGATGTTTAAGCAAATGATATGAATATGCAAATGGTAATAATGGAAATGTATTATGTTAATGGTAATGCACATAACGGTGATGATAATGCAAATATATAGATGGAAAATGATAATAATATGGACCTATATATTCCTAACACACTTGTTTTGCAAGGTGAAGACAAGGGAAATGATGAAAATGGAAAGGACAATGAAGGGAAGATGATTGATCTTGGTTGAAGACTATATAGGATGATGATGGAATGGATAAATGATATGACAGCTTTTAAAGTAATTGCTCAAAAGTAAAGAAATGCAATCCTTATGTTTGATATAGCATATGGATGTTAAGCACCAGGGTATAGAAGACCAAGGTGTCGAGGTATCCAATTGATAACTAGCATACTACAATCTTGTCTAAACATATGAAGTCAAGATGTTGAACCAACATACACAAGATATGAATAAAAGATAGTGTTCCAAGATGGACTTTGATACTACAAGCAAAGGTTTGAGCTTATCTCCACTACACAGAATGATACCTTGCTGGTTATATGTATGGAAATAGTCTTAGCATAGAATAGTCTCAATGCATAAGAGACTATTTAGCTTCTCAGATGCAAAAGATATTGATATGTAAGATGCTAATCCCAACACGTACAAGATACTAATACGCATAGGAAGAAAATAAGATCATCCCACAGTCATAGCATATGAAAGAAATATGACTATTGGTGCCTGCTACAAGTTTGGATTTTGAGCATTTGAATTCGTAGGCACTTTCATAAAAATCCAAAAAATTCTAAGTCTTTTTGCCTTTGTAGTTTAAAAGTGCAAAAAATAGTTTTAAATGCATGTATCTTTGTATACACAAAGGGGTTTGTATGTGCAAATGCAAATGTACATTGGTGGGCTTACAGAATGCTCAATCGGCCTTCAAAAAATAGAAAAAATCAGTTATATGCCTCCTTGTATGCATATTGGGTTCGGAATGGATGCATATATATTGAAGAATCTTTCACAGATTCTTGGAATATTCTGTAGTTGTATGTTGAGTTTGCTTGTATATCAGGTTTGTATGTTTAGACATACAATGGCTACATATAATGGAAAAGATGCAAGCGGATATACAACAGCTAGATGCATTGGCGGCATACAAGGAAGATATGCAAGGGACCACATACAAGGCAGAATGTACATTGCAATGTATGAGGGTGAATGTATCTCTGATATACAAGTCAACATGTAAGCGTCGAGATACAAAGGTAAGATACAATTGGTGGGACCTGCTTCATATACAAGTCACATTGTATATGTGACATGCATTCACCACATACAAGAGGAAAGATGCAGAGGTGTTTGCATATACAAGGATTGACATACAAGCGGAATATACAGGGTGGAAGCAGCCAAAGAGTTAACAATATTTGTGAAATATTTTAAAATCCGCCATTGTATGTTTGGGATTATATATTCCAAATATACAATCGAATGTGCAAGCAAAAGATACAAAGTCAATATGCAAGCAAATTACGGATAAAGTCAAAGTTCCTCAAGCATGGTAGGCCCGCGTGATTGTATATCACGTTTGTATATGCTGATATACAAAAGTAAAAAGATACAAGGTTCGGATTTCAAATTTTTCTAATCCAATTGATAAACGACTGGGGTCCACGGTATGTATATTGCATTTGTATAATGCAATATGCAAGGAAATATACAAGTAAATAGATGCAGGCTGGACCTGATTTGAATTTCAAAGTGCTTCATAGTCATTTGAGATCCGCAAATTGTATATTGCGTTTGTATATGTGATATACAAAGCGAATATGCAAAGGTTAGAGATACAGGTCGGACCCCAATGCGGTTTCAACTTGTTTTATAAATATTTGGGGTCCACACTTTGTATGTAGGTAGTTGTTTGTATATGCATGTTCTTTTGCATATACAAAGGGTGAAAAGAGGCAAAATGTGTGTTGCGATGGAAGCACAGTGTGCCTACATGGTATATTTCCATTGGTCGACGACTTTCTAGCATGTTTTGATGCCATTGATTTTGGTGATAGGGAGGAGATCGACTACTCCAATTCAATTTCAGAAAGCGAGGGATTTGTATACATCCACAGTCGCATTTCAAGTGGGAAAGAGGTTTAAAGCATGCAACTGCTACATACCGTGGGTAGATTAGCATTAATGGCAAAAATTGTAGATGCATAGTTGATGATTGACAGGCCAACCACTATCTTTAAGTGGAAAATCTTCAGGCGGCTGCACATCTCCCGAACTCACCTGTTTTTCCTTCATGTTTTACCTGGGCATTGAATGATTTGAGTTCTATTCTATGGTGCACTGTATTTGTCAGGAATTTTGAAATGCCTTGTAATTATTACTGAGTACACAGTCTTGCTATAAAATGCAAAACTCTGTTACTCATTGGTTGTTGAAGACTTGGGCATTTTGGGGGGAAAAATAATGAAAGACAGAGCATTTTCTTGGTTGTTTTATCTCTGTTGGAGTTTATGAGTTGCATTTGAGTGCACCTTGTACATATGTTCTGTTTCTTGTCATTTTATATGAAAAATACATTATTGCATGTGTTTATCTGTCTGTCTCCATGTATTGTATGCATTCTCTTCTTTTGAATCTAGTTGCTAAGGGTTTCTCAGATTCTAGGGTATAGATTTCTGTATCACATGATTAATCTTTAACTTCCATTCAAGGAGTAGCTTAAATTGTTTTAGGTTGAGTATAGAGAAGATTGTATGTCAGCTGGGATGTATGTAAGTAGAGACAATTAAATACTTATCCTTGGGTGGTGTTTGTAAGGCAAATACCAGTCTTAACCCCTTTAAACTTGAATGCCAATTGCAAGCCATTCTCTTGTATACATCTAGTTGACTCCTTGCCCAGAGATAGGCACCGGTCTATTTCTTGTGTAGTAGTTATGATCCAAACCCCCTTGTCTTGCATCCAAAACATAAAAAATAAATCCTTTCAAATCTTCCAACCTGTTAGTTGTAGGAGTAGGATTAGGACCCCTGCATACTCTCACCCTCAACCAGTTAGATATGTACAAGAATGATGCCAACCTTGTGATTTATCACACAAAAATCTTGGTCCATACATAAGAGTATTATGCCTATTGTTGTAAAGTTAAATATTTCTGTCATTGGTTGAGTCAAAGTTAAATCTTTAGCTAGAGGGATACCCCCTTGGTGTGGCAGAACTAGAAGTGAAGGGGAGGCAGCTCACGCAACCTCCCATACTTGTTGGCTGAATCTGCCTGTGCATTGGAACTGGCAAACCCTCTGCTGATTCGAAAGGAAAACCAACAATGACCATGCCCCACTCCATACTTCATTGCAAAGTACCAAGATATAGATAAATCAAGGCAGTCTTGATTAGGTATAAGAAAGGGACAAAAGATAAAACAAAAGGTACTGTCATCATGTTCTCTTGCCAAATTTAAGTGCTCTTAGATGGATTTAAGCTAGCACCTTGTTGAGAGGAAAGTTGTATCCTATTGAAGGCTAAAGATGTTGATAAAATGCTATAGCAAATGTTGGCTTAAGGCATGCGGACAAATAACTTGCAGCTAATCTAATGAAGGGGTAACTCATAAAACACACAATAACTAAAATTGCACATAGAAAATAGAATAATATTTTATTAATATGGGCAAAACATTATATTACAGAAGCTCAAATACAATCAAAGGATGAATCCCCTACAAGCTGCAACACATTACAGCTCCCTCTCTCAAGACTCTGGAATCTTCAGCCTTCTGTAACCCCAAATCAACTAGGGTTTCTATTTTCCCACCTTTTCCTAACTCTACACCTTCCCCCTTAACTCTACTACCCCAAGGGTTCCCAAAAATGGTCATATATAGCCCTTTTTGGTAGCCACTAGCTTAATTTCAAAATTTGCATCTCCCTCCAAAAATAGGTCAACTTCGAAGGGCAATAACTTTCGATCTGACCATTGGATTTTCAATTATAATACCTCTTCGAAAAGCTCTCAAAAAGACAATGGTGCACAAGCAATACCTAAAGGTAGACTGCTTGGGTTTCCCACCAACTGTTGGGCCCATCCGGAGCCTCTAAGTGCCTCAAATTTGACTTTGAATATTTCAATAGGATTTTTCCAATTTGAAATTTTAATATCTCACAAATGACAAATGATATTGAAGTGATTTCTTCACCGTTAGCTTTAATTGACCATTATAGAGGTCTGTGTAAGATTTTGTATCCAACCGTGCACAAATGCAAACTTACTAAAAATAGTAACCCTGCCAAATTTAGCCCTTATTGGAAAGAAACAATTTTTTTTTTTGTTGATGCAAGATTGCTCTTACACCCTGGATGCTCCTACATCAGACACCTGGGGTAATTTGAAAAGTGACCTTGTCACTTCTCATGAGTTAGAGGGAAACCAAAATGGTTAACCTCAGTCTCAGATAACCATGATGAATCTTCAATAGACCTTCCTTTCCATTTCACCAAGTATTCTGTATATTGCTTGTTTCTTGTACTCTTACCCACACGGCTATCCAGAATGCCCTCTATCTCCTCCTTCTCTGAAGTAGATGATGGAATGTCCCACTGTGTTCCTTTATCAAGTCCATCATCATGATACTCTGTCAAATCTGAAATGTTGAACACTGGTGAAATATTGATGTCATCAGGCAACTCTACCTCAAATGCATTTCCTGAATCATGCTTCTTTAGGATTCTACATGGTCCAAATTTCTTCATTTTCAACTTATTGTATGTTCCAATTGGGAAGCTTTCTTTTCTCAAGTGAACCATGACTTCATCTCCTCTTCTGATTTGCCTTAGCCTTGTACTGAATATTCATCTTATTAATGTGCTTTATCACTTCTTCACGCAAATTCTTCAGGTGTTCTGCAAAGTCTTTAGCGTCAGCACTTGTCTTTTCTCCTTTGTCTAGCTTCCTTAACTCTGAAGCATTTCTTGGACTATTGCCAAATACAATCTAGAATGGTGATTTACCAGTACTCCTATTGACATAATTGTTGTAAGAGAATTCTGCCTGTGGCAAAATCAAATCCCATCCCTTGGGCTTATCTCCTACTAAGCATCGTAGCAGGTTACCCAAACTCCTATTCACCACTTCTGTCTATCCATCAGTCTATGGATGGTGTGCAAAACTGAATTTCAAATTTGTTTTCAACTTCTTCCACAAGGTCATCCAGAAATAACCAACAAACTTGGTATCTTGATCTGAAACTATGCTCTTAGGTAGACCATGTAGTCTCACCACTTCCCTAAAAAATAACTCTGCAATATGAACAGCATCATTAGTCTTCTTGTAAGGAATAAAATGTGCCATCTTTGAGAATTTGTCCACCACCACAAAAATGGAATCATATCCTCTCTATGTCCTTGGTAAACCAAGAACAAAATCCATACTGATATCATCCCATGGCTTCTCTGGTACCAGTAATGGCTGATATAACCCTATATTCTGACTTGTTCCTTTTGCCATCTGACACACTTTACAACTCTGTACAAATTTCCTCACATCCTACTGCAACTATGGCCAATAATAATTTTCACCAACAATAGAAATGGTCTTATCTCGACCAAAGTGTCCAGCCAATCCTCCACTATGCTTCTCCTTATTCAGATTCTTTCTCATGGAACTCCTTGGAATGCACAACTAGCTTCCTCTAAACAACATGCCATCTTGGATTATGAAATCCAACCATTTTGTCCTATCCAAAGTAACAGGTTCCAAACAAGCTTTCCATGCCTCTACAAAATCTGGATCTTTAGGATACAAACTTTTGAGCTCATTAAACCCAACAATCTCTATCTTCATTTCTGTCAACAAATTTTGCCTTCTACTCAAGGCATCTACAACTCTGCTAGACTTTCCACTCCTGTGCTTCAAAATAAAAGTATAACTATGCAAAAACTCAACCCATTTTAAGTGCCTTTGATTTAAGTTTCCTTGACTATAAAGATACTACAAAGCCTGATGATCAGTATATAAAACAAACTCTTTTAGCAACAAATAATGTCTCTACTTTTTCAAAGCCTAAACTATTGTATAAAACTCTTGATCATAAACAGAATACTTTTTCTTGGCATCATTAAGCTTCTCACTAAAATAGGCAATGGGATTACCTTCTTGACTCAAAATAACTCCTATACCACTACCACTAGCATCACAATCCACCTGAAATACCTTATTGAAATCTGTAAGTGCCAAAACAGGTTGTTCTACAACTTTCTGCTTCAATGTATCAAATCTCTTTTCTGCTCCTTTAGCCCATCTAAACTCTTCTATCCCATCTCATTGTCTTAGTTAGGGGTGCACAAATGCTACTAAAATTCTTGATAAACTTTCTGTAAAAACTTGCCAACCATGAAAAGATCTTACCTCGAAAGCACTCCTTGGTGTAGGCCATTCAATGATAGCCCTCACCTTCTCTAGGTCCATCTTAAGACCTTCCTTTGAGATAACAAATCCCAGGTATACCAACTCCTTCTTTGTAAAACTATATTTCTTCAGATTGATCAACAACTTCTCCTCCCTCAGCTTCTCTAAAACTCTTCTGATATGCATCAAATGCTCATCCCAAGTTTTACTGAAAATCAAAATGTCATCTAAATAAATAATAACAAAACTTCCCAAAAATTCTTTCAGTACCTCGTTCATGAGCCACATGATTGTGCTCGATGCATTGGTTAGCCCAAATGGCATGACTAACCATTCATACAAACCTTCCTTTGTTTTGAAGGCTATCTTCCACTCATCTCCTTCTCTGATTCGAATCTGGTGATACCCACTCTTCAGATCAATCTTTGTGAAGTACTTGGCTCCACTCAAACAATCCATTATGTCATCCATTCTGGGCAATGGAAATCTGTACTTGATTGTGATCTTGTTGATGGCTCAAGAATCTGCACACATCCTCCACTCTCCATCTTTCTTCAGTGCCAGTACTGCAGGTACCACACATGGACTTAGTCTTTCTCTTATCAATCCCTTCCTCAACAACTCCTGAACTTGTTTGTTCAACTCTTCACTCTCTACTGGAGTCATTCTATGGGCTGCCTTGTTTGGAAAACTAGCTCCTAGTATCAAATCCATTTGATGACTTATCGTCCTTACTGGTGGTAAACCTTCTTGTACATTATCAGAGATAATGTCCTAAAATTCTTCCAACATATCTGAGACTTCTGCTAGTACATCTTTACATTTCTCTTGACTAATCATAGGAATCAATGCAAAGCAATGACACTCATGCTTCATACCCTCCAAAAATTTCTTACCATCTACCAAGAAAATTCTGGCAGTACTACATACCTTTTCTTCCACCTCCTTCAAGCACTTCAACTTATGATGAACTCTATCCTTTGTTAGGGAATATGTGTTTGCATGGCCATCATGGACAACGCTCCTATCATACTACCACAGCCTCCCCAATAACATGACATGCATCAATTGGTATGATGTCACACAACACCTCATCATGGTAGTCACCAATCATGAACTTCACTAAACACTGCTCATTGACCAAAACTCTATGGTCCTGCAACCATGCAATCCAGTATGGATGCGCATGCTTTCTTCTTGTCAACTTCAACTTGTCAACCATCTCCTCTGAAACAAGATTATCAGTGCCTCCACTATCAATAATAATATCACAACACTTACCTTCACATTTGCGCCTTGTGTGAAATAAACTCTTTCTCTGATTGGGTTCTTTCTCCTCATTCAACAAAGTTCTTCTAACAGCTAGGGTTTCTCCCCTTTCAACATCTTCAGAGCACCTAGATTGTGCATCTTCATTGACATGTGCAACTTGTGCATTACCTTCAAGTCTTCTATTTGTCCTTCCTTAATGTTACAGACACTCATATGCTCGATGTCCTTCTTCTCCACATTGGACACAGGTTCCTCTAAAACCTCCTCTTCCAGGTCCTTGCCCAGGTCTGCCTCTTCCTATTTGTTCACCATTGTTCTGGTCATGAGGGCGGAAGTTATTATCTCCTCTCTGATTTCAACTGGTGTCGGCTTCTTCACTTTTCTTTGAATCTTCATTTCGGCCCCCATAGGGTCTTCCACCAATCCTTCGACCTTGACCTCTTCCCCTTTGCTTGCTATCAAATCTTTTATTCATCTTCTCTTCCACCTTTAGGGAAAACTGGTATGCATCTTGTATGGTGGTCATTCTGACCAAGCTCAGCTCCTCTTGAATACTTGTCAATCCATTAATGTAACAGGCTACCTTCTCCTTGTTGGCCTCTTCATGACCGGTTCTGATAGTAATCCTATAAAACTCTTCTGTATACTCCTTAACAGACTTGTTGCCTTGCTTCAATCCTTGCAGCTTCTTCAACAACTCCATCTCATAATCCACAGGAATGAACTGCTTCTTCAATTTCTCCACCATCCGATCCCATCTAGTGATCTTTCCTTTTCCTCTTCTATTCCTCTCTAACTAGACCTCCTTCCACCAAATACTGGCATGGCCCTTCAACTTTGTTTTTGCAAACTTGACCCGATCTGGGTCCTGCACATCTTCATACTTGAAATACTCCTCCATGTCATTGATCCAATCAATAAGCTGTTATGGATTCAAATCTCTAGAATATGTAGAAACTTTGATCCTGGGCCTCTTTCCAATCTTAGAAATGGCCCTCAGCAACCTAACTTCTGCAGGATCTCTTGCAACTTCTTGTTCTTCCTCAGATAGCTCTTCTTCAGCTTCATCTTCGCTTTCTTCTCTTGTTCTTAGCTCAAACCCTCTTCGTAGCCCCTCTTGCAATGCATCAATTTCCCTTTGCAGGGCTCTAAACCCTCTTCTATCAAAGTATTCCTCCCAATACAATTTCTTCGTGGAGGCATCTTGATCTCCATAGCAAACCCACAACCTCAGGTCTTGGTGCAAACTGCCTCACGGTTGGTGATCTGTCTACACACTTAGGAACCCTTACTCTGATACCACTTGATGAAAGGGGTAACTCATAAAACACACAATAACTAAAATTGCATACAGAAAATAGAATGATATTTTATTAATATGGGCAAAACATTACATTACAGAAGCTCAAATACAATAAGAGGATGAATCCCCTACAGGCTGCAACACATTACAGCTCCCTCTCTCAAGACTCTGGAATCTTCAACCTTTTGTAACCCCAAATCAACTGGGGTTTCTATTTCCCGCCTTTTCTTGACTCTACACCTTCCCCCTTAACTCTACTACCCCAAGGGTTCCCAAAAATGGTCATATATAGCCCTTTTTGGCAGCCACCAGCTTAATTTCAAAATTTGCATCTCCCTCCAAAAATAGGTCAACTTCGCAGGGCCATAACTTTCGATCTGACCATTGGATTTTCAATTATAATACCTTTTCAGAAAGCTCTCAAAAAGATAATGGTGCACAAGCAATACCTAAAGCTAGACAGCTTGGCTTTCCAACCAAATTTCGGGCCCATCCGGAGCCTCTAAGTGCCTCAAATTTCACTTTAAATATTTTGATAGGATTTTTGGAATTTGAAATTTTAATATCTCACAAATGACAAATGATATTGAAGTGATTTCTTCACCATTGGCTTCAATTTCACCATTCTAGAGGTATATGTAATATTTTGTATCCAACCGTGTACAAATGCAAACTTACTAAAAATAGTAACCCTACCAAATTTAGCCCTTATTGAAAAGAAACATTTTTTTTGGTTGATGCAAGATTGCTCTTACACCCTGGATGCTCCTGCATCATTATCCCTGATTTTGTTAAAGTGCTTTTGCTTTATCTGATACACATAGTCTGCTTCTTGCTTGAGCTAGTCAAAGAGAAGATGGGGTGGATCGTCTGTGCTTGCGTACTAGATACTGCCTTCATATTCCAGACTGCCTACATACTCTGTGTCCCATGGATCAAATCACATTTATGATAATGATGAGACATGATGAATATGTAGTTCCGGGGTTATTGATGATGTAAGTGATGAAAGATAGAAGAAAGTGAGATGAAATATTAGAGGATGATTAGAAGAAAGATGAAATATGGATGATGAGAAAGGGGCTATCATCTATGCCTAAATCAGAGTGCTTCCTTCGCATCTTAGATGGCCTACATACCCTGTATCCACGGGATCAAGGCTTTGAACGATAGAGATGTGATGTAGTTCTTGTTTATTGTGTTGACGGTTGATGTCAACGGCTCAACTTTATTGCTTGGATTTTTGTGATGTTTTGATTTTTTTGGGGATTTTGCTATGTTTTTTATCTTTTTGGTTGTTTGTTGTGTTTTATTGTTTTTGGTTTGGATGGTATGAGCTAGAGCTATGAATGTCCACTTCCAAAAAGTCTCAACAATTGCCTCCAATGTGGGATGAAGTTTGTTAGGAGATGTTGCAATGGATGTGTTTATGTGGATAGTATGCTAAGGTGCCAAATGATATCTTAACCCCAACAAAGTCCAAGCTATGACAACTAGCATGGTAGAGGTAAGAGCGAAAAGGCTTCTATTATGGATGGATAAAGGATAATGGCTTGCAATGTCAAAATAGGAAAGATAGTGGATTATGCTATGGATTATGGAGGCAAGATAACAGATGATGGTATGGAAAGCTGTGATCAAACAAAGGAAGTACATGATGGAGGTTGGTCTCTACACATAGTGCCTGTTTGCTAGGTTTTCACTATGGTACTTATCCAAGGCGCCTGTTTACCAGGTTTTCACCAAAGGATGAATTATTTATCTTGTACTATTTTTTGTGTCATCCAAAGCGCCACAAGGTGGTTTTCACTATTGGATGGATTTTTTTTATTGGAATATGCTGAGACTCATGGGTAGAACTTCTTTAGATGAATTCTGTTGACTAGTTCATCTAAGGGAATACCTTTAGGTGTTGAGAGAGTGTATGCACCTGATCCATAGACTAATGTGATGACAAAAGGACCAAGCCAATTAGGTTCAAACTTGCCCTGTTTCTCACGATGTTGTTGATTCCTTTGATTCTCTTTAAGGACAAGATCTCCAACTTGAAACCTTCATTCTCTAATCTTTTTGTTGTAGCTGCGGCATAGCCGATTTTGATAATCTTGGAGATGATTGAGTGTTGTAAGACATCGTTCATTTAATAGCTCAAGATCATGGAGTCTGGATACTCTATATTCCTCATCTGAGATAGTATGCTGTAGAGATACTCACAATGAGGGAATCTCAACCTCAATAGGTAAAATAGCTTTAGTGCCATATGCAAGGGCATAAGGTGTAGCACCAGTGGGAGTTCAGATACTTGTTTTATAAGCCTATAGTGCAAGATTAAGTTGTAAATGCCAATCATGACTAGCTTCATTGACTGTCTTTCTAAGGATTTCGATGATTGTTTTGTTATAAGCCTCAGCTTGGCTATTACTTTGAGGATAGTAAGGTGTAGAGAATTTGTGTTGGTTATGGAACTTGTTGCAAAGATCTCTAACCTCTTGGTTCTTGAAGGGACGACCATTATCAATGACATTGGCTTGAGGAACTCCATATCAGCAAATGATAAAGTGTAAGATGAACTTGGATATTTGCTTTCCAGTGATGTAGGTCATTGATATTGCTTCCACCCACTTTGTGAAATACTTAGTGACAATGATGATGAACTTATGACCATTTGATGAGGTAGGGTGGATTTTATGTATGAGATCAAATCCCCACTATGAGAATGGCAAAGTAGTAGTGATAGGCTGAAGTTTATGTGCTGGTGCATGTATTAGATCTCCATGTTTTTGACATTGTAGACATCTCTTTGCAAACTGTTGTGCATCCTTCTCCATAGTTGGCCAATAGTATCCAGGTTGTAGAAGTTTCTTAACAAGACCAGGGCCAATAGAATGTGATCCATAGACACCTTCATGTACTTCATGTAAGGCAACTTTTGCTTCCTCAGAATCAAGACATCTAAGAAGGATACCATCAAGACTCCAGTGATATAGGGTGTGTCCTAGGATAGTGTAGCGAGAGGCTCGACGGATAAAGGTTTTTCATTGGGTATTAGATAGTTGAAAGGGTAAGGTTTGATTGCAGAGATACTCGAATATGTCCTCATACCAAGGCAAATTGGGACCAACAATCTCACATATAAGCTCAGACTGTGGAACTTCAAATGCTGGGATCAGAAGTTGTTCAACCAAAAACTCACTTATGTGCATTGGAAGGCATGTCTAGAAGAGATCCAATCATAGCCATATCATCTATTGCTTTGTTTTGTATCCTTGGAATCTTCTCAAAGGTGATATTGTCAAAGTATTTCTTGAAATTGTCCACCATTACCTTGTATGGAAGAAGCTTCTCATCTGTTGTTTGATACTCATCTAAGACCTATCTGATAACTAATTGGGAATCACCAAAGACCTGTAGTTGTTTAATAGCCCACTGTACTGCCATGCGTAATCCTGTGATTAAAGCTTCATATTTTGCTATGTTGTTGGTACATGGAAATGTAATCCTGTATGACTTAGAGATACAATCTCCTTGAGGGGTGACAAACAATATCCCTACTCCTAATCCATATTGTGTGTAAGATCCATCAAATTAGTTGCCACAATGTTGGTGAAGTTAGAGTGAACAATTCTTCATCAAGGAACTCTGGATGTATTAGATGAATATCCGTGACAGGCGCTGCAGCTAACTGATCAGCGATAACTTGTCCTTTTATGGCCTTTTCATCCACATATTGTATGTCAAATTCACTTAAGATCATAACCCATTTTTTAGTCTTCCCGTAAGGATATCTTTGGAGAGAAGATATTTGAGTGGATCAAAGTTATATATGAGCTTTGTTGTTTGGTTTAGCATGTAATGTTGCAGCTTTTGGGAAGCAAACACGAATGCTAAACATGCTTTTTCCATAGATGAATAGTTAAGTTCATATCCCACAAGAGTTTTTTTGATGTAGTAAATGAATTGTTCTTTTCCTGAATCATCATGCTGAGCTAAAAGGGCACCCAATGCTAATGTTGTTGAAGATATGTAAAGTAATAGTGGTCGATCCAGTACAGGAGGTGTTGCTAGATATTCCTTGATTTTGTCGAAGGCCTGTTGACATTTTTCATCCCACTTAAAAGGTTCACCCTTGCGAAGGAGATGTTGAAAAGGATGACACTTGTCTGCTAGTTGTGAGATAAACCTATGAATGGATTGTAACCTTCCTTATAGACTACGAAGCTATTTCAGATTTGATGGTGGAGGCATTTCCATGATGGCTGGCTTTCACTTTGTCAGGATCCACTTCTATGCCTTATCAAGACACAATGTATCCCAACAATTTTCTATATGTTACACCAAATTCACATTTCTTTGGGTTTATCCTGACTTGATACTTCTCTAGTCGATCAAAAATTTGTGCTAGTACCTGTAGATGTCCTTCTCTTGTTTTGGATTTTCCTAGAATATCATCAACATAGTCTTCCATGATAGTGTGGAAAAGGTCATAGAAAATAACTGTCATGGCTCGTTGATAAGTGGCTCCAGCGTTCTTAAGACCAAAAGGCATTACGACCCAACAATATGTACCCCATGGACAAATGAATGATGTTTTACAGTCTTGGTCTTCCTCTACTATTCTGATTTGGTTATATCCTAAGAATCTATCCATCAAGGATAGCATTTCATTTCCAGCTGTGAGATCTACAATGTTGTCTATGCTTGGTAATGGAAAGTCATCTTTAGGGATTGCTTTGTTGAGATCTCTGAAATCTATCCAACAATGAACTCATCCATCAGGTTTTGCCACAGGTACCAAGTTTGAAACCCATTCTAGATAATCAATAGGCTTTATGAATTTTTCTTCTAACAGTTTCTGAATCTCTACCTTAACCAAGAGAGCTATTGTGCAACTTTTGTTTAACCGGTTTTGCATTAGGAGATACTGCTAAGTGATGTACCAGAAGTGATGGATCCAGACCTGGCATGTCGGCATAATTCCATGCAAAATTGATAGCTCTTTTTATGACGAATATTGTGAAGTTTCTTCTTTCCTGCTCTGATAGTGATGCTGCCAAGAATGTGATCTTCGGATTCTACTCTGTACCTAAGTTCATTTCTTGAGATTTTTCAACTAGCACTGTTGATTTTTGATGATACTCAATGGTGACATAAAGATCAAATCTCCCATCCTTGGGTGCCTCAAAGAGGTTTTCACCCTCAGATACGTCCTTTATTTTTACTTTTTCATGGTCAAGAGGTGCCTTTCGGTTTTCACCTAATGACCTATCTTTTTTATTCTATTTGTTTCACTTTTGCGACTGAAGGATTTGATGCTTCTGCCAAAGTATGCTAGTTTAGGGAGGTCCATCATGAAGCCTACTTTGTGATCACCCAATGGAATGCCTTGTCGTAAACCCATGAATTCAGCAATAGCTTCATCATTTTCAAATGTGTCCAATATCGGTGCCTCCTGTTGGTCCCAATCGACGAGGTCAGGATATACAAGTGAAAGGGTAATGGATGAAGGGTTTTGGCTAGATGAGGTGGTAGAGATCATGAAGATGGAAGTTTCATGAAAAAAGTCAGTGATATGAAGAGAGGAGTCTGTTAGGTATCAAAAATGCAGGTTACAAATCCTAAGAGGATGCCAGGCTCTATGCCTAGATTTGCAACATTTTTGAACTAACGAAACAGAGTTAACCTTTAGCATTGATGACTCCTTGCACTTTAGGTTCTACTAGACCTAGGCGGGTGCACCTTACTAATGAAGAAGATTAAATATATGTGTGATCTTAAATTAAGTTGATGGATCTACCCACAATGGAAAATAGTGTGGAATAGATGAAATCTTGCTAACTACTTCTACTCCTAATGTTAAGATATGAAATATGATTGTTTGAATAGGATTTTGTGAAACTCAAATGAAATGGGTATGACCAGTGCCTACTTTTGTTGGGCTAATAGAGTCAAGAGGTAAATGATATATGATTTACTTACTAGCTACAATTTGAATTTCTTGGCACTTGTGACTGTTTGAACCTTATACAAACGTGCAAGAATATAACTATCAGACTCTTCTTATCTATCCAAATGATCCTCAACAGGTTGCTGTGATTAATTATAGTAAAGTTTAATCACTGTTTGAAGGAACCAGTTAATTGAATCACACAGAAGCAGCAAGTGTGCCCTGAAAAATCAAATATACTTCTGATTTGAACAACAAAATGGAATCAAACTAGAGACAGTATGATAATTTTATTGATTATAAGGCTCTTCTTTAACTATCCAAGTGATACCTCTAAATTACTATGATCTATTAAAATGATATTTAATTCTTTGAAAGAAACCAATTAATGAAACCACACAAGAAAAACAAATGTGTTTTGATAAATTGAGTTTCAACACTTCAATTTAAATAATATGAAAGCACCAATCTGGAGACAGCCAAATAATCAGATATAAACAACAAGCAATTGACACTAGTGTTGGATCATTAATTTATGCATTCTTCTCCATTACATAATTTCACAAGATTTTGCAATACATATCATGAGGTTCTGTTGAGGAAACTGATCAACTGATGATTTTCTAATCTTCCACTATTTCTCTTAACCTACTCCTACTGATGATCCTTCTTCTGATGACGTATCACCCATATATATTTTGCAAATTTAGGGTTATGACCTTTTACATTCTGGTGCATCCTTTGGTACAACTCTTCGTTCAATTATTTTCGGCAAAATAAAATATTTAATTAGTTGCCTTTAGCAAATTAAATATTTAAATTGAACTTCATTTTCATAGTCTCCCTGAAAATTAATTCTAATGGTAATTTTCTTGGAAACTTCAACCTCAATTTTTACTCATATATATTTTTACCATATTTAAATAAATATTCTTTTGGCAAAAATAATCACCCACTTTTAACTCCTCTGGTAAAATATTTCACATTGCATTTACTCTGTGTGCTTTCACCTGATGAAAAATACTCCTGGGTGAAATCAATTATCTAATGCATGGTTTTGCATTTCCTGGGTGAAACATATTAGACCTTGGCAAAAATATTTTCTAAATTCTCTCATCAAAGTAATATGCATCATCGTTAAGAAAATAAAATATTGTCCTGACACAGTTGATCTTCCTAATGCATTTATTTTAATATTTTGCTCATCGGTGTGACATACGAGGTCGGGGAGACTTGGAGATTTTTCATCGATTATGCATGTCTGGCTGATATATCCTTCTTTCATAATTTAGGGTTTTCTGCTCAGCTTTATTTTCCATTTTCTTTTTCTCCACTTCATAAGACTCTACTAGAACTTCATCAGCAGGAACAAGGTCATGGCATTGAATAACTTCTTCTAAAAGTAGTTGTGTTCATTCACACTTGTAAAATATGCCACTGCCATCGTCTTTATGCTTACTTTGTTGGATGTATGCAGATGAATACCCATGCTTATCCATATTCCTTTTGTCAAATGTTTCAAACTCATCCAATTCCTGTAAATAAAGGAAATTGGCCGCCATTCTTCTTAGCAATGCTAGAATAGACTGCGAATGAGCCATCCATTTGAGGCAATGAATTTGGAGAATGTGGAAATAATGTGCTCCTGAACAAGAATGTTGTATGATAGAACACGAATAATAGAATACTCTAAAGTCCTTTTAGTAGCCCAATTTTTCATCATCCACTGAAACAAATTTAGTCTAGTATGATGAGACTATTTAAAACATATCATCCATGTGATTGCAGTTAGCTCCCTCTTTTTTGTTGCGACCTAAGCTTCCAACCTTTCAGTTTTGGACTTAGGCTGGGACATATGAGATAGCAGTCTTCGTCTCTTGTATAGTGTGCTTAATTGAAACCTTAGAGCCCTATAAATTGGCTTGTGTTCTTTCCTGTATGTGCCATCTTATGAATGGAGCTGCTCTTTTTTATGGAGATTGATGCACCATGGCTTTTAGGCAGCATCACTATAATATGTAGTGCTTTCCTTAAACTGAGTTTACACCTCACATGGCAACATGATGTATGGAGACACCATCTTGATATTAGGGTTAGGTAACATTGTCATATTGGGGTGACTCTTACAAGCCTCACACCGATACATGCAAGTTATTCTGATTGTCATTTAACATATACATTCGCATTTACATTTACCTCATGCAAACCTTCGCTATTTTGATTGTTCACGCTGGGGAAATTCCATGGTAAAAAACTAATTTTGTTGTTTTTTTGGCCGTGAACTTTGCATTTTCTTTCATTTGTCAATGTCCATTCTGTCAATTGTTTTATCTCAGATTTGTTCTTTGCATAATTGTCTCGCAAAGACCGAACATTATTTGTATGATGCTTATACTTCAATATAACAATGTAAAAAAAAATTCCAAACTCAGTATTTAGTGCACAACAGTCCCACGACCCATCTTTGTCAAATGGCAGACTACTGCTATCAGAAATACAGATAACCATGCCCGATTTATATCACCACACAGAAATTTACTTCCATGTTGACCTTCCAAGGGTGCCTGTAGACTGCCAGAGTTTACAAATGTGAGAATTTCAAGTGAATCAGTTACATCAAATCTCAAGAAGGATAGTTGGCCTTCATCGTTCTTCCATACACTTCCCTAATCAGGAAATGGATCCTGGCAAATTTTTGCATATATCGACATTAGCAGTGAGACTAGCTGCTGATCTGGTAAATAAAACTCTTCATGATCTAAAGCCTCCATCATTGAAATCCAGCTAATTTTTGTGGCCAAGTCCTTCATATAATCTAAAAGAATATCTACATTCCAAGAGGATAACCATGAACAATTAGTTGTTGAACTACATAAAAGTGAAGAATAAAATGTTTCATGTCTACCATGAGCATCAACAAGGCCTGTGTGAGTGCGAACAACAGTCCTCATTATCTTGGAAATATCCTTCTTTGTAAGTGTTCAGAACAATGACAAAACATGTTTGCAATGCATAACATCTATTGTACAACCATATCCAAGCTCCTCTTGCTATGTTTGCAACATCAATAGCCTCTTCCAATTCGCCCTTCTTTTGTTGTTTTGCAAGTTTTTAACCTTCACTTAATGCACTGTTTACTAATAGGTTAAAAAGCTTTCCATATGCTTTTGACTTCCATGTCATTAGACTACCTTTTAGATGCACTGTCCTTTTGAAGTTCTTTTAGATATTGTTTCAGTCGATTGGTAAGATTAAAGGCCACTTCATTCTTGAGAGGTATGTTATCCACTATACCTAAATTGTGTTTTGCAAACATAGTTTGAATATATTTATCATGATCATGCTTCATTGACATTTGAGCATTTGATTGATCCTGTAGCTTGCCCATCTCCTGAAACGTATCATTAATTGTGTAAGAACACCACTCTATGTTGATGTATCATTGAACTCTCTTTCCACTTACTAATTCTAGATTTCAAATGGGCAACTCTTTCTTCAAATTTTACTTGCCATTCTCTAAGGTGCTCATCAGTATTTTCATTTTCCTCAGCAAGGGCTGCATATTATGTTTGTTGAAGCTTAAAAAGAGTGCTCCATTTTGCATCTTTCATTCAAACTTCATCTTGCAGTTTCCTTAAATCCTTGAGGGTTATTTGATCAATTTTAGTCTGTATATTCTAAATATTTTTCTCTAACTCTTGAATGTGAATTTTTATAGAAGTAAATTTGTCTCTGTCTTGTTCAATGCTTTGACATGGCTTGTATGTTGCATCTTTCAAAGTTCACAATTCTCCAGTTTCGACTTAATTTTCTGACTTTTCTCTTTGGGAAGCTTCTTTATTACCTACAAGGCTTTTATGTATCTTACGTCGAAGAGATTGGTGAGCTAGGTGGTAGGGGACATAATTTAGACCAATCGAATTATCCAAATTTTGTGAAGATGCCCTTGCCAAACTATTCTCGTGTTTTCTGAATCCTATCTCTGTTATCCTATTGACAACATATACATAGTGCTGCCTAGAATATATGTGATTAACCATTGCAGCAAGATGGGCTCGATCAAAATCAGATGTAGTGAAAAGAAAGAGTCTAAGCATAGATGATCCTTTGCCTGAACCTTCTAAAAACCTCTCATACTCATCCATCATGCATTTCTAAATGTGATATTCAAATTTCTCATCATGAGAACCTAAAATTTGAAAGAAATTTTATGTCCCAACAGTGGCTGTGTCTGGGGATGTATGCCCTTTGTGGGCATAGCAAGATCCTAGATCTTTGGGGAACAAACCAGTGCATACCCCATTGGACAATAGAGTCCAAACATGAGTTTTACCCTAAGCTGATATGGTTTAAAAAAACCACACCATGACTAATGGCACAAGGCCATCAGAGAAATAAAATCCTCCTTTTGCCTCTGTCATATACCTTATTCTGATTTGATTCCATCAAAACCTTTTGAAAACATTAATGCAATCTGCTCTGTTATAACCACTGGCATTGAAAACTTTCAAAACCATATTATATTTAACTTTGCCCTTATCTCTTTTCAGCTGTTCATAATTCTGAAACTTTCTATCACCATATGATACATCCCTATCACATAGGAAGTATTCAACCTTCAATGCAACATTTTTCATTATTCTTTTCACTGTCATATACTATAAATTGACCTTCTGGCTCATCTAAATAATGAGAATGCTCATTGTTCTCTTCATCATAATTTCGTATAGAAAGTTTGGAACCATCAGATGGACATTTATGCAAATTGAAAAAAAAAGTTCCAGGTGTATAGGAAGAAATGTATTTAGCCGCATTCATGCTGCTCACTCCATCATCTGAATACTTCTCACATGGATCTGAGAAATATATCTCCTCTTGAACTAGGATAGACATAGAATCTTGATCAACTTTAAGAGTTTTCTCATCTTTGTCACACAATGTGCTTTCACTATCAAAGCAAATGCATGCTGGACATGAAACTTTCAAATCATCCCCATGTGCATATCTCTGATACTCCTTTGTCAGTAAATCTAAAATTTGTTCACTGCTGAGTGAACCTGTTTCCTCATTTCCCTCCTTGTTGACATTTTCCTCATGCTTTTGATCATCACCACAATACTCAAGATCAATAAAATTAGGTATGCCCATTTCATCAACACAATTTTTTTTTTTATAGGATGACATATCATCCTGATTATCTGCTTCATCCTCCTCATAACATGGATTTACGAACAAATGAAATTCTTGTTCCAGCATACCCTAGCAAAATGCCATTTAATCTTCTTCTATCTTTACATCATACAATGGGTTTGAAAAAACTTGAAAATCATTTTCAGGTGTACAAACATTTCCTTTATTAATTGAATTGCTTCTTCCTCCTGATCTCCATGAGAGCTGCGGGAATCACTTAATTGCAAATCCACATGATTGTCATCAAAATCTATATTTTCAATGGATTCTTCATAACATTTATAGTCACAATCTGTTATGCAGGAGACACCCTCTATATCTTCATCCTTATTCTGAAGGATTTCATAATAATCATTTCCACTTAAACACCCATCCTTTACAAACAAATCAAAATCATTGCCTTCTTTATTGTTGTAGGGAAAACCATCCATTTTTGTTTTTAATGCATTATTGCCAATGCTATGGCAATGCATACATGGTTACATCTCCATACTATCTGGATCATGGCTGATAAATTCCTTGGGTGGTGTGTTTTCAGCAACATCTTCAATATTACAACCCTCATCCCATGTGGATAGTTGGTCTTCAATAACTTCATCTTTATTTAAGTCTGAAAAAACTTCATTCACACATGTCTCCTCTTCCAGCTGCATTGCTTGATCAGATTCTCCATATTCATCTTCATAATAGTTGTTGTAGTGGCTAAGGAATAGTCTTTTGAGATCTTCCCATGAAGAGATACTTTGCATAGGCAAGCTTATGAACCATTCCCTTGGATTATCCCTCAAAGATCTTGAAAAGCATCTCATAATGACATCTTCTGGATAAATATGAAAGTCCAAAATGAACTTCCAGAATCGTTGTACATGCTCACGAGCTAATTCACACCATTCTCCATGGGATTTAGGGATATGCTTTAGTAGTTCTGTCAGCTCGTAGGGATAAGGATTTGGGTAACCTTGGATATTATTATAGTTAAATGGTTTATTGATGACTGAGACAAAAGTTGGAGGGTCATATGGGTTTTGGTAGATTATTGATCCTTGTCAAGGGAATGCGTGATAAGCATTTATTTGATATGAGGCTTGTGGTAGATAAATGTTTTGTTGTGCATGATGAACACTTTCATATCTATGAGGCACTTGTGGGGTCCAAGGTCCACTTGCATTAACATATTTATCCTTATTGTTAAATGGTATATTTTATGATGCATTTGGAACACGTTTGACTTTCAGTTGCAGCAGTCGGGACAATTCTTTACTCTCTTATTAACGGTTGTCTTTTTATTTCTTCTGACATCTTGACAAGAAATTTTCTGCAGCTCTTTTACCTTTTGAATGGAAAATAGTGTGGCTGTTCCAAAATGTCTATGCATTATCTATCAATTGTTTTTACTGAGTCACCACCTACTTTTCCCAAAAGTAGGAAAATGATTATGTCTTTCTAGGTTCTCCTTTCCAGTGGAGTTACCAATTTATGTTTGAATTTAAAACTTCACAAACTCTGTAATGAGATGATCTTTAACTAGAATTCTAAATTACCTCCCCAATAGAGTCACAAATTTAGTTAGGTCTAAAAAATGCAGGTTACAAATCTTAAGAGGATGCTAGGCTCTATGCTTAGATTTGCAACATTTTTGAACTAATGAAACGAAGTTAACCTTTAGGGTTGATGACTCCCTACACTTTAGGTTCTGCTAGACCTAGGCAGGTGCACCTTACTAATGAAGCAGATTAAATGTATGTGTGATCTTGACTTAAGTTGATGGATCTACCCAAAGTGGCAAATGGTGTGGAATAAATGAAATCTTGCTAACTACTTCTACTCCTAATATTAAGATCTGAAATATGATTGTTTGAATAGGATTTTGTGAAACTCTAAAATTAAATGGGTATTACCAGTGCCTACTTCTATTGGGCTAATAGAGTCAAGAGGTGAATGATATATGATTTAATTACTGGCTACAATTTGAATTGCTTGGCACTTGTGACCATTTGCACCTTGTACAAATGTGTAAGAATTTAACTATCAGACTGTTCTTATCGATCCAAATGATCCTCAATAGGTTGTTGTGAGTAATTAATAGGAAAGTTTAATCCCTGTTTGAAGGAACCCATTAACTGAATCACATAGAAGAAACAAGTGTGCCCTGACAAATCAAATATACTTCTGATTTGAACAACAAAATGGAATCAAACTGGACACAATATGATAATTTTATTGATTATAAGGCTCTTCTTTAACTATCCAAGTGATACCTCCAAATCACTGTGATCTATTAAAAGGATATTTAATTCTTTGAAAGAAACCAATTAATGAAACCACATAGTAACAACAAATGTGTTTTGATAAATTGAGTTTCAACACTTCAATTTAAATAATATGAAAGCACTAATCTGGAGACAACCAAATAATCAGATATAAACAACAAGCAATTAACATTTGTGTTGGATCATTAATTTATGCATTCTTTTCCATTACATAATTTCACAAGATTTTGCAATACATATCATGAGGTTCTGTTGAGGCAACTGATCAACTGATGATTTTCTGATCTACTACTATTGATTTCTTCTCTTAACCTACTCCTACTGATGATCTTTCTTCTAATCATGTATCTCCCATATATATTTTGCAAATTTAGGGTTATGACCTTTTATATGACCTTTTACATTATGGTGCATCCTTTGGTAGAGCTCTTCGTTCTATTGTTTTTCACAAAATAAAATATTTAATTAGTTGCCTTTGGTAAATTAAATATTTTAATTGAACTTCATTTTCGTAGTCTCCCTGAAAATTAATTCTAGTGGTAATTTTCTTGGAAACTTCAAGCTCAATTTTTACTCGTATATATTTTTACCATATTTAAATAAATATTCTTTTGGAAAAAATAATCACCCACTTTTAACTCCTCTGGTAAAATATTTCACATTGCATTTACTATGTGTGCTTTCACCTGATGAAAAATATTCCAGGGTGAAATAAATTGCATAATGCATGGTTTTGCATTTCCTGGGTGAAACATATTAGTCCTTGGCAAAAATATTTTCTAAGTTCTCTCATTGGAGTAATATACATCATCGTTAAGAAAATAAAATATTGTCCCGACACAGTTGATCTTCCTAATCCATTTATTTTAATATTTTCCTCATCGATGTGACATACGAGATCGGGGAGACTTGGAGATTTTTCACCGATTATGCATGTCTGGCCGATATATTGTTCTTTCATGATTTAGGGTTTTCTGCTCATCTTTATTTACCATTTTCTTCTGCTCCACTTCATAAGACTCTGCTAGACTTAATCAGCGGGAACATGGTCATGGTATCAAATAACTTCTTCTAAAAGTAGTTGTGTTCATTCACACTTATAAAATATGCCACTAACATCATGTTTGCACTTACTTCATTGGATGTATGCAGATGAATACCCATGCTTATCCATATTCCTTTTGTCAAATGTTTCAAACTCATCTAATTCCTATATACAAAGGAAATTGGTCTCCAATCTTCTTACCAATGCCAAAATAGACTGCGAATGAGCCATCCATTTGAGGCAATGAATTTGGAGAATGTGGAAATAATGTGCTCCTGAGCAAGAATGTTTTATGCTAGAACACGAATAATAGAATCCTCTAAAGTCCTTTTAACTACCCAATTTTTCATCATCCACCGAAACAAATTCAGGCTAGTATGATGAGACTATTTAAAACATATCATCCATGTGAGTGCAGTTTGCTCCCTCTTTTTTGTTGCGACCTGAGCTTCCATCCTTTTAGTTTTGGACTTAGGTCATGATATATCAAATAGCATTCTTTGTCTCTTGTACAGTGTGCTTAATTCAAACCTTAGAGCCCTATAAATTGGCTTGTGTTCTTTCCTGTAGGCGCCATCTTATGAATGGAGCTACTCTTTTTGATGGAGATTGATGCACCATGCCTTTTAGGCTGCATTAATATAATATGTAGTACTTTCCTTAAACTGAGTATACACCTGACATGGTAACGTGATGTATAGAGATACCATCTTGATATTAGAGGTAGGTAACATCGTCATATCGAGGTGACTCTTACAGGCCTCACACTAATACATGTAAGTTATTCTGATAGTCATTTAACATATACATTCGCATTTACATTTACCTCATGCAAACCTTCACTATTTTGATCACTCACGCTGGGGAAATTCCATGGTAAAAAACTAATTTTTTTGTTTTTTCTGTCATGAACTGTGCATTTTATTTCGTTTGTCAAGGTCCATTCTGTCAATCATTTTATCTCAGATTTGTTCTTTGCATAATTGTCCCGCAAAGTCTAAACTTTATTTGGATGATGCTTATAATTCAATACAACACAAAAAAAAATTCCAAACTTAGTATTTAGCACACAACAGTCCCACATCCAATCTCTCTCAAATGGCAGACTACTGCTATCAAATCAATAGATAATCATCCCTAAGTTATATCACCACACTAAAATTTAATTCCATGTGGACCTTCCAAGGGTGCCTGTAGCCTCCCCGAGTTTGCAAATGTGAGAATTTCAAGTGAATCAGTTACATCAAATCTCAAGAAGGATAGTTGGCCTTCATAATTCTTCCATACACTTCCCTAATTAGGAAATGGATCCTGGCAAATTTTTGCATATATCGACATCAACAGTGAGACTGGCTCCTAATCTGGTAAATAAAACTCTTCATGATCTAAATCCTTCATCATTGAAACCCAGCTAATTTATGGGGCCAAATCCTTGATAGAATCTAAAAGAATATCTATATTCCAAGAGGATAACCATGAACAATCAGTTATCGAACTGCAAAAAAGTGAAGAATAAAATGTTTCATGTGTGCCATGAACATCAACAAGGCTTGTGTGAGTGCGAACAACAGTACTCATTATCTTGGAAATAATCTACTTTGTAAGTGGTCAGAACAATGAAAAAACATCTTTGCGAAGCACAACATCTATTGTACAGCCATATCCAAGCTCCTCTTGCTATGTTTGCAACATCAGTAGCCTCTTCCAATTCGCCCTTCTTTTGTTGTTTTGCAAGTTTTTAACCTTCACTTAATGCACCGTTTGCTGACAGGTTCAAAAGATTTCCATATGATTTTGACTTCCATGTCATTAGACTCCCTTTTAGCTGCACTACCCTTTTGAAGTTCTTTGAGATTTTGTTTCTCTCGATTGCTAAGATTAAAGGCCACTTCATTCTTGAGAGGTATGTTATCCACTATACCTAAATTGTGTTTTGCAAACATAGTTTGAATATATTTATCATGATCATGCTTCACTGACATATGAGCATTTGATTGAGCCTATAGCTTGCCCATCTCCTGAAACGTATCATTAATCGTGTAAGAACACCACTCTATGTTGATGTATTATTGAACTCTCTTTCCCACTTGCTAATTCTAGATTTCAAATGGGCAACTCTTTCTTCAAATTTTACTTGCCATTCTCTAACCTCCTCCTCAATATTTTCATTTTCCTCAACAAGGGCTACATATTATGTATGTTGAAGCTTAAAAAGACTGCTCTATTTTGTATCTTTCATTCGGACTTCATCTTATAGTTTCCTTAAATCCTTGAGGATTACTTGATCAATTTTAGTTTGTAAATTCTGAATATTTTTCTCTAACTCTTGAATGTAAATTTTTTATAGAAGTAACTTTGTCTTGGTCATGTTCAATGCTTTGATAGGGCTTGTATGCTGCATCTTTCAGAGTTTGCAAATTCTCTAGTTTCAGCTTAATTTCTTGAGATTACTCTTTGGGAAGCTTCTTTATTACCTACAAGGCTTTTATGTATCTTGCTTCAAAGAGAATGGTGAGCTAGGTGGTAGGGGACAGAATCCAGACCAATCAAATTCTCTAAATTTTGTGAAGATGCACTTGCCAAACTGTTCTTGTGTTTTCTGAAGCCTATCTCTGTTATCCCATTGACAACATCTACATAGTGTTGCCTAGAATATATGTGATTAACCATTGCAGCAAGATGGGCTTGATCAAAATTAGATGCAGTGAAAAGAAAGAGTCTAAGCCTAGATGATCCTTTGCCTGAACCTTCTAAAAACCACTCATACTCATCCATCATGCATTTCTAAATGTGATATTCAAATTTCTCATCATGAGAACCTAAAATTTGAAAGAAATTTTATGTCCCAACAGTGGTTCTGTCTGGGGATGTATGCCCCTTGTGGGCCTAACAAGATCCTAGATCTCTGGGGAGGAGACCAGTGCCTACCCCATTGAGCAATAGAGTCCAAACATGAGTTTTGCCCTAAGGTGATATGGTTTGAAAAAACCACACCATGACTGATGGCACAAGGCCATCAGAGAAATAAAATCCTCCTTTTGCCTCTATCATATACCTTATTTTGATTCGATTCCATCAAAAACCTTTTGAAAACATTAATGCAATCTGCTCTGTTATAACCACTGGCATTGAAAACTTTCAAAACCATATTATATGCAGCTTCGCCCTTTGCTCTGCAACTTTCTATCAACATATGATACATCCCTTTCACATAGGAAGTATTCACCTTCAATGCAACATTTTACATTATTCTTTTCACTATCATATACTATAAATTGATCTTCCAGCTGATCTAAAAAATGAGAATGCTCATTGTTCTCTTCATCATAATTCTGTATAGAAAGTTTGGAACCATCAGATGGACATTTATGCAAACTAAAAAAAAAGTTTCAGTGTATAGGAAGAAAAGTATTTATCCTCAATCATGCTGCTCACTCCATCATCTGAATACTTGTCACATGGATATGAGAAATATATCTCCTCTTGAACTGGGATAGACATAGAATCTTAATCAACTTCAAGTGTTTTCTCATCTTTGTCACATAATGTGCTTTCACTATCAAAGTAAATGCACGCTGGACATGAAACATTCAAATCATCCCCATGTGCATATCTTTGATACTCCTTTATCAGCAAATATGCAATTTGTTCACTGTTGTGTGAACATGTTTCCTCATTTCCCTCCTTGTTGACATATTCCTTATGCTTTTGATCATCACCACAATACTCAAGATCAATAAAATTAGGTATGCCCATTTCATCAACACAATTATTTTTTTTACAAGCTGACATATCATCCTGATTATCTACTTCATCCTCCTCATAACATGGATTTGCGAACAAATGAAATTCTTGTTCTGGCATACCCTGGCAAAATATCATTTCATCTTCTTCTATCTTTTCATCATACAATGGGTTTGAAAAAATTTGAAAATCATTTTTAGGTGTACAAACTTTTCCTTTATTAATTGTGTCATCACAGCACTCAACTGCAGTTGGAGGTGTTATTTTCTTACTATCAAAGGGACTCACATTTTCCATTGCTTCTTCCTCCTGATCTCCATGAGTGCTACGGGAATCACTTAATTGCAAATCCACATGATTGTCATCAAAATCTAAATTTTTAATGGATTCTTCATAACATTTATAGTCACAATCTGTTATGTAGGAGACACCCTCTATATCTTCATCCTTATTCTGCAGGCTTTCATAATAATCATTTCCACTTACACACCCATCCTTTACGAACTGATCAAAATCATTGCCTTCTTTATTGCTATAGGGAAAACCATCCATTTTTGTTTTTAATGAATTATTACCAATGCTATGGCAATGCATACATGGTTGCATCTCCATACCATCTAGATCATGGCTGATAAATTCCTTGGGTGGTTTGTTTTTAGCAACATCTTCAATATTGCAACCCTCATCCCAGGTGGATATTTGGTCTTCAATAACTTTAGCTTTATTTATGTCTGAAATTTTTTTTTTGCACATGTCTCCTACTCTAGCTGCATTGCTTGATCAGATTCTCCATATTCATCTTCATAATAGTCATTGTAGTGGCTAAGGAATAGTCTTTTGAGATCTTCCTATGAAGAGATACTTTGCATAGGCAAGCTTATGAACCATTCCCTTGCATTATCCCTCAAATATCTTGAAAAACATCTCATAATGACATCTTCTAGATAAATCTGAAAGTCCAAAATGAAATTCTAGAATTGTTGTAAATGCTCACGAGCTGATTCACACCATTCTCCATGGAATTTAGGGATATGCTTTAGCGGTTCTGTCAGCTCGTAGGGATAAGGATTTGGGTAACCTTGGATATTATTGAAGTTAAATGGTTTATCGATGACTGAGACAAAAATTGGAGGGCCATATGGGTTTGGGTAGATTATTGATCCTTGTCCAGGGAATGCGGGATAAGCGTTTATTTGATATGAGGCTTGTGGTAGATAAATGTTTTATTGTGCATGAACACTTTCATATCTATGAGGCACTTGTCGGGTCCAAGGTCCACTTGCATTAACATATTTATCCTTATTGTCAAATGTTATATTTTGTGATGCATTTGGAACATGTTTGACTTTCAGTTGCAGCAGTTGGGCAAATTCTTTACTCTCTCTTATTAATTGTTGTCTTTTAATTTCTTCTAACATCTTGACAAGAAATTTGCAGCAACTCTTTTACCTTTTGAATGGAAAATAGTGTTGCTGTTCCAAAATGTCTATGCATTATCTATCAATTGTTTTAACTAAGTCGCCACCTACTTTTCCCAAAAGTAGGAAAATGATTATGTCTTTCCAGGTTCTCCTTGCCAGTAGAGTTACAAATTTATGTTTGAATTTAAAACTTCACTGACTCTGTAATGAGATGATCTTTAACTAGAATTTTGAATTACCTCCCCAACAGAGTCACCAATTATGTTAGGTCTAAAAAATGTAGGTTACCAATCCTAAGAGGGTGGTGGGCTCTATGCTTAGATTTGTAATGTTTTTGAACTAACGAAACAGAGTTAGCCTTTAGGGTTGATGGCTCCCTACACTTTAGGTTCTGCTAGACCTAGGTGGGTGCACCTTACTAATGAAGCAGATTAAATGTATGTCTGATGTTAACTTAAGTTGAAGGATCTACCCACAGTGGAAAATGGTGTGGAATAGATGAAATCTTGTAAACTACTACTCCTAATATTAAGATCTAAAATATGATTGTTTAAATAGGATTTTGTGAAACTCTGAAATAAAATGGGTATGACCAATGCCTACTTCTATTGGGATAATAGAGTCAAGAGGTGAATGATATATGATTTACTTACTGGCTACAATTCGAATTGCTTAGCACTTGTGACTATTTGCACCTTGTACAATGTACGAGAATGTAACTATCCGACTCTTCTTATTGATCCAAATGATCCACACCAGGTTGTTGTGATTAATTAATAGGAAAGTTTAATCCCTGTTGGAAGGAACCAGTTAACTGAATCACACAGAAGCAACAAGTGTGCCCTGACAAATCAAATATACTTCTAATTTGAAAAACAAAATGGAATCAAACTGGAGACAGTATGATAATTCTATTGATTATAAGGCTCTTCTTTAACTATCCAAGTGATACCTCCAAATTACTATGATCTATTAAAAGGATATTTAATTCTTTGAAAGAAACCAATTAATGAAACCACACAGGAACAACAAATGTGTTTTGATAAATTGAGTTTCAACACTTCAATTTAAATAATATGAAAGCACCAATCTGGAGACAACCAAATAACCAGATATAAACAACAAGCAATTGACACTAGTGTTGGATCATTAATTTATGCATTCTTCTCCATTACATAATTTCACAAGATTTTGCAATACATATCATGAGGTTCTGTTGAGGCAACTAATCAACTGATGATTTTCTAATCTACTACTATTGATTTCTTCTCTTAACCTACAACTACTTATGATCCTTCTTCTGATGATGTATCTCCCATATATATTTTGCAAATTTAGGGTTATGACCTTTTACATTCTGATGCATCCTTTGGTACAGATCTTCGTTCAATTGTTTTTGGAAAAATAAAATATTTAATTAGTTACCTTTGGCAAATTAAATATTTTAATTGAACTTCATTTTTGTAGTCCATGAAAATTAATTCTAATTGTAATTTTCTTGGAAACTTCAAGCTCAATTTTTACTCGCATATATTTTAACCATATTTAAATAAATATTCTTTTGGCAAAATAATCACCCACTTTTAACTCCTCTAGTAAAATATTTTGCATTGCATTTACTCTGTGTGCTTTCACCTGATGAAAAATACTCCTGGGTGAAATCAATTATCTAATGCATGGTTTTGCATTTCCTAGGTGAAACATATTAGTCTTTAGAAAAAATATTTTCTAAATTCTCTCTTCAAGTAATATGCATCATCATTAAGAAAATAAAATATTGTCCCGACAGAGTTGATCTTCCCAATGCATTTATTTTAATATTTTTCTCATCAGTGTGACATATGAGGTCAGGGAGACTTGGAGGTTTTTCACCGATTATGCATGTCTAGCTGATATATCCTTCTTTCATGATTTAGGGTTTTCTACTCAGCTTTATATGCCATTTTCTTTTGCTCCACTTCATAAGACTCTATTAGAACTTCATCAGCAGGAACAAGGTCATGGTATCGAATAACTTCTTCTAAAAGTACCTGTGTTCATTCATGCTTGTAAAATATGCTACTACCATATCATTTGTGCTTACTTCGTTGGATGTATGCAGATGAATACCCATGCTTATCTGTATTCCTTTTGTCAAATGTTTCAAACTCATCCAATTCCTATAGACAAAGGAAATCAGTCTCCAATCTTCTTATCAATTCTAGAATAGACTACGAATGAGCCATCCATTTGAGGCAATGAATTTGGAGAATATAGAAATAATGTGCTCCCGAGCAAGAATGTTGTATGCTAGAACATGAATAATATAATCCTCTAAAGTCCTTTTAACAACCCAATTTTTCATCATCCACCAAAATAAATTTAGGCTAGTATGATGAGACTATTTAAAACATATCATCCCTATGAGTGTAGTTATCTCCCTCTTTTTTGTTGCGACCTGAGCTTCCAACCTTTCAATTTTGGACTTAGGCCGCGACATATGAGATAGCATTCTTCGTCTCTTGTACAGTGTGCTTAATTCAAAGCTTAGAGCCCTATAAATTGGCTTGTGTTCTTTCCTATATGCCATCTTATGAATGGAGCTGCTCTTTTTGATGGAGATTGATGCACCATGCCTCTTAGGCCGCATCACTATAATATGTAGTGCCTTCCTTAAACTGAGTTTACACCTAACATGACAACATGATGTATGGAGACACCATATTGATATTAGGGTTAGGTAACATCGTCATATCGGGGTGACTCTTACAGGCCTCACACCGATACATGCAAGTTATTCTAATAGTTATTTAACATATACATTCACATTTACATTTACCTTATGCAAACCTTCGCCATGCTGGGAAAATTCCATGGTAAAAACATATTTTTTTGTTTTTCTACTGTGAACTTTGCATTTTCTTTCGTTTGTCAAGGTCTATAATATCAATCATTTTATCTCAGATTTGTTCTTTCCATAATTGTCCCGCAAAGTCCAAACTTTATTTGCATGATGCTTAGACTTCAATACAGAAATGTAAAAAAAAATCCAAGCTCAGTATTTAGCGCACAACAGTCCCACGCCCCATCTTTGTCAAATGGCAGACTACTGCTATCATATCAATGGACAACCACGCCCGATTTATATCACCACATGGAAATTTACTTCTATGTGGACCTTGCAAGGGTGCCTGTAGCCTCCCCGAGTTTGTAAATGTGATAATTTCAAGTGAATCAGTTACATCAAATCTCAAGAAGGATAGTTGGCCTCCATCATTCTTCCATACACTTTCCTAATCCGGAAATGGATCCTGGCAAATTTTTACATATATCGACATCAGCAGTGAGACTGGCTGCTGATCTGGTAAATAAAACTCTTCATGATCTAAAGCCTTCATCATTGAAACCTAGCTCATTTCTGGGGCCAAGTCCTTGATAGAATCTAAAAGAATATCTATATTCCAAGAGGATAACCATGAACAATCAGTTGTCGAATTGCAAAAAATTGAAGAATAAAATGTTTCATGTGTGCCATGAGCATCAACAAGGCCTTTGTGAGTGTAAACAATAGTACTCATTATCTTGGAAATAGTTTGCTTTGGAAGTGGTCAAAACAATGACAAAACATCTTTGCAATGCGCAACATCTATTGTACAGCCATGTCCAAGCTCCTCTTGCTATTTTTGCAACATCAGTAGCCTCTGCTAATTTGCCCTTCTTTTATTGTTTTGCAAGTTTTTAACCTTCACTTAATGCACCGTTTGCTGACAGGTTCAAAATCTTTCTATATGCTTTTGACTTCCATGTCATTCGACTCCCTTTTAGCTACACTGTCCTTTTGAAGTTCTTTTAGACATTGTTTCGCTTGATTGGTAAGATTAAAGGCCACTTCAGTCTTGAGAGGTATGTTATCCACTATATCTAAATTGTCTTTTACAAACATAGTTTGAATATATTTATCACGATCATGCTTCACTGACATATGAGCATTTGATTGAGCCTGTAGCTTACCCATCTCCTGAAACGTATCATTAATTGTGTAAGAACACCACTCTATGTTGATGTATTATTAAACTCTCTTTCCCACTTGCTAATTCTGGATTTCAAATGGGCAACTCTTTCTTCAAATTTTACTTGCCATTCTCTAAGATCCTTGTCAGTATTTTGATTTTCCTCAGTAAGGGCTGCATATTATGTATGTTGAAACTTAAA
This sequence comes from Cunninghamia lanceolata, assembly GCA_027924645.1. Classification (NCBI taxonomy): domain Eukaryota; kingdom Viridiplantae; phylum Streptophyta; class Pinopsida; order Cupressales; family Cupressaceae; genus Cunninghamia; species Cunninghamia lanceolata. The sequence goes on from BSBN01000525.1 coordinate 16,715,068, forward strand.
AAGAGTGCTCCATTTTGCATCTTTCATTCAAACTTCATCTTGTAGTTTCCTTAAATCCTTGAGGGTTATTTGATCAATTTTAGCCTGTATATTCTGAATATTTTTCTCTGACGCTTGAATGTGACTTTTTACAGAAGTAACTTTGTCTTGGTCCTGTTCAATGCTTTAACATGACTTGTATGTTGCATCTCTCAGAGTTCGCAAATTCTCTAGTTTCGGCTTAATTTCCTAAGCTTCCTCTTTAGGAAGCTTCTTTATTACCTCCAAGACTTTTATGTCTCTTGCTTCGAAGAGACTGGTGAGCTAGGTGGTAGGGGAAAAACTTTAGACCAATCAAATTCTCCAAATTTTGTGAAGATGCACTTGCCAAACTGTTCTCGTGTTTTTCGAAGCCTATCTTTATTATCCCGTTGACAACATCTACATAGTGCTGCCTAGAATATATGCGATTAACCATTGCAGAAAGATGGGCTCAATTAAAATTAGATGCAGTGAAAAGAAAGAGTCTAAGCCTAGATGACCCTTTTCCTGAACCTTCTAAAAACCTCTCGTACTCATCCATCATGCATTTCTAAATGTGATATTTAAATTTCTCATCATGAGAACCTAAAATTTGAAAGAAATTTTAGGTCCCAATAGAGTCATCGATGGTATCTGAATTAGAGGTCTCACCTATGGAAGAAATCCAGCTTCTATATCAGAAATACACTTAATATCTTTGGAAGATGGTACCTCTGGTTGATAGCCAAGGCCTTGCTTACTAAACTTCTTAGACACAACAATGGGTTCAATAGGTCCTTGTTCTTGTGATCCCAATCCACCATGTCCTTTGTAACCCATGTTCTTAATGATGCGGAACCCATTATTATATCTTTCCACTTCAAGTTGTACTTGGTCATTCTCATCATAGAATATCCAAGAGTTAATGGCATCAATGTGGAAACTTGAAGCATTGATGGTATGTGGAAGGAATGAATTTTAGGGCATGGATCCATGGACAACCAAGGATAATGTTATAGGGAAGCTCAATATCAAGGACTTGACAACAGGTGTTAGTAGTGACAGGACCAACTTGGATAGGCAAGTGGATGACTCCTTCAGTACCTCTCTTAGCATTATCATATGCTTTGATAGTAATGACCTTAGAAGTGTCAATGTTCTTCTCAGAATATCCCAATTGTTTTATGAGTTTTAAAGAGCATATATTGAGATCAGCTCCACCATCCACTAGTATTCATTTGATATGACATTGGTTTAAAAATACTTCTATGTGGAGGGCTTCGTTATGTGATGGGTTGATGGATGGTCGAAGATCTTTGTCAAAGAAAGTGAGATGGCAAGGGGCTGCAATGTTGGCTACCATAGATTGAAATTATGTTGTGTCGATATCATTAGGCACCAAAGGCTCTTGCAATGCTTGTTCAAGGATAGCTTTATGGGTGGGGGATATGTGAAGCAATTCTAGGATGGAGACGTGTGCGGGAGTTTTTCCAAGGTGATCAAGGATATTATAACTAGAAGGTGGTCAAGAAGGATTGATAGGTGCTCCTTGAATGGTAACACAACCTCTTCTAGTAGTTACAGTGCAATCAAGTGCTTTTCCTTGGATTGTGATGGTAGAAATGTGAGCTTGGTCAATGCGGCCAATCGTGGATGACTCATAGTTGTAATGGATAGCATTCCTAGTGTGAGGGTTACTTATCTTGTCATGAGATGGAAGTGGATTCTTGAAAGCATCTAGGTCATAGTTTGAAGTTGATTGTTGTGCCAGTTGTGAGGTTGGTGGTGTGATTTTAATTAGACCTTGATCGATGCAATCTTGAATGACATGTTTTAAGTGCATGCAACCATTTGTTTTATGTCCTTTGACTCTATGGTATTCAGAATATTCATTATCTTTGTACCAAGGAGCTTTGAAGATAGGTTCGCCATTGGGTGGAGCTTCAGGTAATGTGATATCTCCCACTTGGACAACCTTTCGAAAGATTACCTCCATGGGTTCCGCTAAAGGAGTAAATTGTCGTCTAGGTGTTGGGTTTGTTCATGGTCAATTTCGTTGAAAAGGTTGATTAGCTGTAGATATGGCTTGAATGTTGATGGGAGCTTTTACTGTTTGTATGTTCTTTGCATCCACAATGTCGTCATTAATGACATTTTTGTTCTTGTTCCAAAAGCGGGATTTGTCATTGGAAGATTGAGGATTGTCTTTGTTGTCTCTGAAAATCTTGATAGTGCCCTTAGCTATCAAATCTCACTCAATGGTGGCTCCTTTGGAGATAAGTTTGTCAAAAGTACTAGCACTTTGCAATTGTAATTGGAATGAAAGCTTTGGATGAAGATTTTGGACAAAAATGTCAAGTTGTTTCTCAAGTATTTGCCATGATAGTTTGCTGGCCATGTTATGTCATCATTGGGTAAATGAGGAGAAAGCTTCATCATTGTGTTGTTTGTTATTGACAATGTAATTCATATTCACCTCATGTTCAATGTTGAAAGCAAAATGGGAACGAAATTTGTTTGCCAATTCCGCAAAAGTCTTGATTCCCAAAGGTAAGTGGGAGAACCATTCAAGAGCTTGTCCCACTAAGCTTCGGGGGAATAGTCTCAAAAGATATGTACCATCCTGAGTGAAATCAAGACATGCAACATAGATTGCTCTAAGATGGTCATCCAAATTTCCTTTCCCTTTGTATTTGTCAAATTGTGGGATTTCAAAATGTGGCAGAAAAGGTGTCATATTAAGTGACTTGTCAAATGGATAAGAGCATATATCTCCCAAGGAAAATAACTTCTTGTTTTGTCCTATCGCCTTGTTAATCATTTGTTCAACATTCGCTTGAGATAGTTACTATTGTTACAAAGGAGGTTGATGGTTTGGAGGTGGAATGTAATATGGTGTATATTGTGGTTGTTGTTGTGGAATGTATGAGGGTATGACCATTTGTTAAGGTTGCATGCTCACATTAGATGTTGAAGGATTGATATGCGACACATATGTGTTTGAGGATTGTTGTCCTTGAGGCACAAGTGGTGGTTGGGTATATTGAGATGGATTGACTCCAATATTTTGGATCACATGGGAGGTAGAGGATGGATTGACATTGGTCAATGGTTGTGGATTGGGAGTTGGATTTGCAATATGGTAAGCAATGGAAGGATTGGTGGATGAAGAAGGATGGACATTTGGGTTTATGTTTTGGACAACATGAGTGCTTTGAGATGGATTGGTATATAGCATATGTTGGGTGACAATGGGTAATCCTTGGGTTGCATAAGACAGATTGACATTTTGTGAAGGATTATATGTAGGTGGAGTGAGCGATGTAAGTTGATCGACATAAGAGACAACGGCGCTAGGATTGGCTTGTGAGACAATATGTGGGCTAGTCATGTCAATGAGACTAACATTGGGATTATATGGTAGGTTGGATGGATTCGCAAAAATCATGGAAACCATATTAAAAGTGATAGGAACATTAGTTTGAGGTGTGGTTTCCACATATGATGCAATAGGAGTAGAGACTTGTAATGTCTGCGAGACTTGTATGGCTTGTGGAGTTTGGATAGGTTGTGAAACTTGTGTAGTTTGTGGTATTGCGATAGCTTGTGATACTTGAGGAATTTATGCTTGTGGAACATGGATGGCTTGTGAAACTTGAGGCATGGATATGGTCATGGTAGGAGTGGGGGTGTGTTGTGAAACATGGAAAGGTGGAAAGATCAAATTTTGTGAAAGGTAAGGAAGTACCTCGGTTGGAGTTATCAAATGTTCTAGAGTGTACTCCGAACGTGGTGGGTTTGTTGGTGTAGCAATAGACAATGAAGAAGATGGGTTGGAAGGGGGATTTTGTAGCATAGACATGGTATGAGATGGTGTGGCTATAGTGGATGGTCCCTTTGCAACAATCATGGGAGTGTTTCAATCATGTTCTCGAATAGAGGATATGTCAAAGTCACTTGGTAATTTAGCTCCCATATGGGCTAATTGCAAGAAATAGTGATTAGGATCAGATAAAACAAGCTTCTCAACTTGGTCCCTTAAATGTGTGTCTCTAAATTCTGATAAGTCATCTTGGGATTGCTCTTCATAGGTCTCTTAAAATGTTTGAGGTTGCACTTGTTCTGAAGATGATGGTCTAGCGATGTATCCTTCGGGCACAAACATGTAAGAAGGTATACTAGTTGCGAATTGAGTTGCATCTATAAGAGGAGTTGATCGGGATTGTTGCATTTTGGCTTCCATCTTAGCTTGCAATTTTTCTTCCATTTTAGCTCTATATTGGCTCCTAGTTTGAGGCATGCTGTTTGATGTTTTTGGATTGGACTAATTCGTCAAGGTTGAGACCCAAAAGGTGATGGTTTGTTGTTTGTTTGTTGATAATTTGTCTCGCTAGTTTGCTAGTTGCTTGGTTTGCTAAGAGGTTGTTGGTTGCTTTGTTGTTGGGTTGCTTTGTTGGTTGTTAGTGTTGGGTTGCTTTGTTGGTTGTTGGTTGGATAAACTCCCTAGAGAATGGCTCACAAACTCAAGGGAAAAGCTAGTTGTTGATGCTGTTTGTTGGTGTTGTTGGGGCTAAGTAAAGCTAAAGAGATGGTGTTTGCTATTGATGAGTTGATTGTTTTAATGTTTGGTTGCTATTTGGGGTCTCAAAGGATGGAAAGCTCAAAAGTCTAATGGTTTTAATATGCTCAAGATAGGAAGTGATGTTCAAGTGACTGCAAATGATCAAAGGACTGTCTGAAAGCTAGGGATATATCCAAGAAGTCTAAAAGTGCAACTGTTTTGGCTAGGCTGATATGGATTGTTGATGTTTTGGTTGGAAGCAATAGGTAATAGCTCAGAAGTGACTCAGAAAATGCTAAAAGTGACAGGTAATAGCTCAAAAGTGATCTGGATTTGTTTCAAATGACAGGCTATAGTGTTGAACAAAAGCAACTATTTTTACCAGAGGTGACCAGTTATAGTTCAAAAGCAAGCTACTGTTGTTTAAAAGTGACACAATGTTTGCCAGAAGTGAGTAGTTGTTGGTTAAAAGTGATCTAGTTTTTGCAAAAGGTGAGCAACTATTGTTTAAAAGTGATCTGGGTTTCTGAAAGTAAGCATTTATTATTCAGAGGCAATCTGTGTCTATTAGAGGATGTGTTTGAATGATATTTTTGTCAAGAAAACAATGATTTCAGTCACTCACACTCACAACAATCACAAGCTTGTACAACCTGGGCTAGGAAAGGACTATATTTGTTGAGTCCCCTTGCCATGCTTATTCAAAGCAAATAGCTTTAGGATCCTGGTAGCACCAGCTCCCCTCCACAACACTCACTTCTCACGCATACCAAGATCCAGGTTTTCCAAGGCTTGTCCCCCCACCAAACCTTAAGATTATCCCTACTATCTCTACTAAGAACCACGAGGATCAGGGCAGCTTCAAAGGTCCCACCTTTTACATCAACAAATAGAGGGATTTTGGCTACTACAAAAGGTTGCTAGTAAGGGCATCCGTTCAGGTGGCTACACATGCGGTGATTCACTCCATTAATGGAGGCTTCCCAACCCAAAGAGGTTATGCTCTAAGGGGTTTTGGGGGAAACATTCGTCGGTGTAACACAGCGACACCCATTGTTTACAGCTTTCAACACAAACACTTTTCTTATATAGCAGTTCAGAAGGAATTGGCTTTATCCCGTTACCACTTGGGTAGTACCCTTTCTCACACTAGGAAGGCAGGCCCTCTAAAGATAGTAACAAGTTCTCATGCATCTAAGAGCCATTTGATAGGCAAGGGGAGAGGATTCTTTTGCTATTAAATTTGGGCTACACACATGCACAACAAGCATAGAGCAAGCAATGATTCTTTTTAAGCACTAAGCCCAAATATACCTAAATTAGTGATAAAAATGAAGTGTCTTGGACTGAGTGAAGCTGCAACAGATATGTTAGTAGTTTCATAACCTCCTTTTCTTAGATAATCAATAAGATGCTGCACAAAGAGATGATTAATAATCAAGAAAACCCAACTATGAATGATAAAACTAAAAGCGGCACATAGTTACCAGAGGTGACTGACTGTTGCTCAAAGGTGATTTGTATGCTGATAGATGTGAACTGTTATTGCTCAGAAGTGATGCAGATAATCTAGAGGCATACTGTTAATGCTCAAAAGTGACCTGTTTCTGCCAGATGCGTAAAATTCCTTGTAAAAATTTGGACGTTAGCAGAAAACCCTAAATTATAGGAAGTGACCCAGACAGCCGGAAGTGATTAGTTTCAGGTTAAAAGCAATGCGGATTTGACCGAAGGTGACCACTGTTGGTTTAAAAGTGATCCAAAAAATGCTAAAAGTAGCAGCTGATAGCTTAAAAGTGATGTGTAAATTCTGAAGGTGACTGGTTTTCGCTTAAAAGCGACTGCGATTTGCTGTAAGCGCTTTGAAAATCTAAATTTCACAAACACAACTTCAAACAACAAAGTTAATCAAGGACATGGGTCCCGCCAGGCATGCCAAAATATGATAGGTAAAAATCAGGTTAATAAGATCAAGCATATAATTGAAAACCTAATCCTACCACCATCAAAGAATCGAATCCAAGTGAAACCAAAAGCATGCAATTCAAAAAAAAAATCACCTAGATTGTAGGACACCTTGTTTTATGATGTGGATTGCTCTCAACAATGAACAATTATGAAGATAAAAATTGCCATGATGGATGGATGATAATGATAATATGCTAGATGGATGCTAAAGTGCTCAATATGCTCAAAATGATAAGTAGACTTTATATGAAAAATGATGGATAGATCAAGTATGGAATAAGAGGGTGTTTATATAGACCTCAACCAAAATCAATCAATGGTGGAGATTTGGTAGCTATGTGAATGGTTGGGATGAATTGATAATCATAGGTGAATGTGTAGATGACAAGTGGAGGGAAGATAAGGCTTATGTGTGACCGTGTACATAAAAAGTACTACATATGAAGGATATTAAATAAAAGATGTAGTACCACACATGTTTTTAAATAAAAGATACACACATGTTGGCTCATGATAAAAGATAAGAATAAGTGATAAGAGAAATTAATTAAATAAATAAAATTTATTTAATTAATTGGAAAGTGGGCTTATGAAGGGATTTTAATTAAATAAATAAGATTTATTTAATTAAAATAGATAGAATAGAGATAATTAAATAATTAAAGATTATTTAATTATAGATTAAAAGAAATAGATAATGAATTAATTAAATAAATATGAATTTATTTAATTAATAGAAGAAATAGGTGATTTTGATAAAATAGAGAAATTGCTCAAGTGTGTTAGACAAATGCAGATGATAGCTAATGCAATGTTTGATACTAATGATAACTAGATCAATTTTGGGTGTCTAAATTTTGATTTTTGTTATCATGTTTCCTATCCTACTCAAGGATGTCCAAGACTAGAGGAGCTATGATGGGGCATGATTATTTCATTTGTTTTCTATTTGCGGGTTAATCTTTAGTAATGTGAAGACTTGTCTAACAACATGATTAGCAAAAAAATCATCAAGGATGTTATGGGTCTAAGCATGAAAGAGTACAATCCTTATTTGTTGATACATGGAAGAAATACTTAGGTCATCTCGGTTCAATTATACCTAGATGCTTGTATTAACTTGCTAAATCAAAATCCATGTAAGAGATACTCAGGTCATCTTAGTTTTAATTATACTTAGATGCTTGTATTCTGTTACAACATTTTTAAAATCTGAATGATGAAAAAGCACTTCGAACATGTATACAAGATGAGTAGGTCTCATTCATGCATATTAAGGTTGCATTTCATTTCATTTATAAGAATTTCATAGTTATCATTTTCCAATTGGCTTAAGATCCAAATCCTTTCTTTCATTCCTCCAAGTTGTTCTTTTATCCAAGTCATTTTCTATTTCTAAAGTGATCTTTTTATTCTTAATTGAGTATACCTGGCATAACAAAAACAAATCATTATCATTGTGCATATCACATGAATTGCAATCATAAGTTCATTTTATAAAAACATTTAGATCATGATTTCAAAAGTAATTCATATAGTGAAGTCATATATCAACATAGGTCTCATACATAACATTATCATCAAAATCAAAAACAAAGATCACATTGTCATAGCATTTACCTATTATATCATACATAGAAAACTTAAAACATCATGTATTGCATTTAGGAATCATCAAAATATGCATTAAATTCATCATAAACTATTATTATATAAGGTCATTTCCATAACATTGCTCATAGAAGCATGTTATCATAAGAATCATAGAAGCATCATATCACAAATACCATACATATCATATAATTAACATGGTAGAACCATAATCATAGAATCATCATCATAAGATCAATCATATAGAAAACATTCATCCATAGAGAAACATGCATATAGTCTATCAAACTCACACGCACACACAAATATATATATATAGCATGTTATCGTAAGAATCATAGAAGCATCATATCATAAATACCATACACATCATATAATTAACACGGTAGAACTATAATAATAGAATCATCATTATAAGATCAATCATATAGAAAACATCCATCCATAGAGAAACATGCATATAGTCTGTTAAACTCACTCACACACACACTTATATCATCAATAAAATGTCCAAGTATACAATGATATCATGAATCATAACTCGAGCTACCAAAACAATAAGTATACAAAATGATACAAGTCCTAGTGTCTATGAGGCGCTACCTCCAGAAGGTGTTGGGTGATGAGACTGAGAACCTATAGGTCCTGTCCCTGCTGGTCCTCGAGGGGGTGGAGGTCGCATAACCCTCCACTCTCTATCTGTTCTCGTCTAGATCTGCCATAGGAACTTCGAGCAAAGCTACCTGCTCTCTGCATAGGGGGCACCTCCTGCTCATATAGAGATCTACAATAAAAGATCTCCTGCCCTGCATGAACCATCTCTACAATCTTTTGCCCACTAGGACCCTCAGCTGTAGTTTGTTGAACCTTCTATAGTAGAGCCTCTGCTCTAGTATATATCTGAATAGTAGTATCCCGCTCTACTGTCACTCTCCTCACCTCCCCCTACAATTGCACAACCTAGCCCTATAACTACGTAACCTGTCCCTGTAGCTGAGCCACTTGAGCTTGTAAAGATGCTACCTCTCCATCATCCTGAGCTGAAGCCTGAGCCTGAACCTAAGCCTGTAGCTGCACCTATGGTTGAGGCTGTACCTGTGGAGGCCTCTCAACTCTCCTCTGCCTACCTCTATCTCCATCATCCCCTCCATCCCATCTGTCTCCTCCATCCTCACCATCTCCACCTCTCCCACCTCTACCACCACATTGTCTCCTCCTCCTCATCCTCCTCCTCATCTAGTCTAGGAGCTACCTCTCCAAGTCCTCAATATCTGGGGAAGGGATGCACTACAAAGTATGTCACATAATCCCCCGTCATACCAACGTCAATAATATGACTCCTCGGATCCCATACCTAATATGGAATTATCAGAAACTCTACCCTCCTACTCAAAAGAAGCCACCGAACCCCACTGAGAATGCTCCTTGTGCATCTGAGAAAATATAACAGTACCTTAGGGCATCCCCTAAGTCCTACCAAACTATCGAAACACACGAGCAATAATCTATCGGTCTATAATGTAGGGAGTCCTCCCAATCAACCATCTCATCTAGAAACAAAAAGGTAACTCTACCACATCATCCTCCCATGGATCACAACCTAGATAAGGGCACCAATTGATTGCATCCACATTATCCAATGCATGTCTCCAGTACTCTAGCTTTCCTAGAGTGTACAAGGAAATCATACCCTAATAGGCATAAGCATATGGTCATCCCTCACCTATCACTCCCATACATATAGGATGTGTCACTGCTATGTGTCCCCATACCCATTCTATAACAAAGAAATGCTAGTAGATAGACTACGAGTCCTATCATACAAAAACTGATGCAAGTCATGATATAGGTGAGCCAATAAATAAACACCCCAGGCATATCGAGTCCCCTTGGTCACCATCTGTTCTAAGGTCCTGCCCCATCCATCTGATAACGCGTGTGATCTCCTATCAGAGAAAATCACACCTCCAATCAATCCTGCCAGTATAGATGGTAATGGCTCATAAGAATCTACCATATTTGTCCAACTAATCTCTACTCCCTCTAGATCATCATGATCAAATACTCTGTAGAAGGCATTTAGATCATCTCCCACATGCTTCTCATAGGTCACCTGCTCACCATGTATAGGAATCCTCTGGATCCTTGTTGGCAAGAGACACTATGGGGCTTAATGAGTGTTGTCATTGATGGAAACAAAGTCTATCCCATGCATCCGCAGTACATAGTATGCCTATACCGAAAGTTAGATTAAAGATTGTTTGGGTCTGGTGAACAAGAATAGAGTATGCAACAAGGTCTGACAATCAGGTCTGGATCTCTCAAATGGTGTAACTCAGTAAATTGTAGACTTGGGAAAGTCAAGAAGGGTATCATGACTACTATATTCCAGAGATTTTGCCTCAAGTGATAAAACATGAAAAAGTTATGAGCATCTGTGTGTTGAGTTCTAGACAGGCAGAGTAGACAGAGGAAGAACTGACCGACAGAGTGTCAGACTTAAATCCGGATGAATAAATGATGTTGATCAATCTATTTTGGGGATCATACATTATTGGCTGACATGATTAATGACTTATCTATCTATGTTTTTGACACACGTCATAAATTAAGCTTGGATTTAGCTGATAGAGTAATTACTTGCAGTGTTCTTGATGCTGACTAGCAAGTTGATAGAAATTATTTATGCAGATATATACACCAGAGGGATTCTAGTATGTAAGTGTGTGTGGTGTAAAATAAGATGAAATAAAGTGTGAAGAAAAGTAGGACAAGTGTGGAAGCAGCAATTCAAGTCTGGTATGTGAAAGAGCAGCAGCACTAAAATAGAGGAAGAATGAAGTGCATCAGATCAGTGTATTGTGCCTAACTAGAACTGAACTCTAGCATTTGTAGATGCCTCTTATCAGTTCAAACACCTAATTACCTTCTATATGTTCTATAGACAATGAGTCTCTTGTAGGCAGTGTGCCTCTTGTGAGCAGTGTGCTCGGGCAGTGAGCCCTAATTGGCAAGTGCCATTTTGTACTCCTTTTATTCTTTTAATAGAGAATACAATCTTGGGTTAGTCACCCCGTGGTTTTTTCCCTTAACAGGGTTCTCCACGTAAAAATCCTTGTGTTATGTGTGTTGATTTTATTTCTGTTCTTATGATCACATATGCTTATATAATTTGATGCTACACTGATCTTTAAGTTAACAAAAGAATAGAAAGCTAAAAGAAATTTTGAGATAACTAATTCACCCTCCCCCCTCTCAGTTATCTGCCTTGTTTCCAATAATCCTATACATATCCTCCAACGTCATGGTCATCTCTCTAGTAGGTAAGTGAAAGGTACAATGCTCACTGTGCCATCTCTCTGCCAAAGCAATTAGCATACCTAGATTAGCCTGAATCTCAGGCATAAATGTGACATACCATAATCTTGTCGATCCCAACACAAAATGATCAATCTCAGTCAAGTATGGCCGTAACAACTATGTGGGTAGAAATCACTCTTGCGACATCATAACATCTAACACCTCCTACACACAATAATACAAGCACATTAATCAACAATCAACTAAGCTGCATATTTATCAAATCTATCAAATCACTTACCTAGCTATCCTATCACTACAACAAAACAATAGTGCTTAAAATAGCACTAGATTTTAGTGCATTTGAGTTCATGAATTGGACACTTTTGCTGGAGCAAAACTTGGCGCTAAACTGCATTTCACTTTGGCACTGGATTTAGCGTCAGTTTTAGCACCGTATTTAGCACCAGATTTAGTGCCAAATTTTGTTGCTTCTAGTTTGGCTTCTGCTTTTGCTTCTACTTTTGCTTCTGCTTTTGCTTCTTGTGTTGCTTCCAGGTTTGCTTCTGGTTTTTCTTCGAGGTTTGCTTCTGGTTTTGCTTCTAGTTTTATTTCCACTTTTGTTTCCACTTTTTCTTCCAATTTTGCTTCCAATTTTTCTTCCAGTTTTGCTTCCAATTTTGCTTCTGATATAACGTTTCTTGTTGCATCTAGCTTTACTTCCATTTTTGCATCTTTTGTTGCTTCTAATATGGCTTCTATTATTGCATCTTTTGTTACTTCTATAATTACTTCCATTATTACTTCTTTGTTTGCTACCTGAATTGCTTCTGTTTTTGCTTCCTAGATAACGCCAAGTTTTTCTTCCAAGATTGCTTCTGGTTTTCTTCTAGTTTGGCTTCCATTGTTGCTTCCTTTTTTGCTTCTAAAAATGCTTCTTGTTTTTATTACATTTATTAATTTAATATGTTTTATTTCAATTTAATTAGTTAAATATAGCATGCCTCTTAAATAACTCATATGATTATAGAGTAAGTAATTTAATTATTTAATTCATATGATTAAATAACAAGATAATTATTATAACATGTGAGTCAAATATCTATAATTTAATTGAATTTGACAACATCCATTCTGAACAGTAAATTAAAATCATACGTAATAAATATCCATCCAGAAATCATCAACCACTTTCAATATATATAAATTGACAAGTCAAATATGTCAGTAGATCAATAACATGTCAAAATGATACATGTCCAACAGTCAACATAAGTCAAAATGATACATGTACAAATGATATAAGTAAAAATGATAAATTATGTAACTCAAAATGATACAAGTCAAGATGATACATGTCCAAATGATATAAGTCAAAATAATACATGCCAAAATGATACAACTCAATAATATGGTACTGCAGGCCGTGAAAATAATACATATGATAGTAACCATGAAAAGAGGCATCATAACGATATATCAGTAATGATCCATGATGTAGTCTATATGATCATGAATGTCACTGGCTACTACGAGTAACTGCCTCATCATCATCATCACCATCGTGATCATCATCATGATCCTCATCATCATCATCATCATTGTCATTAGCCTCGGTGTCTTCTGTATCGGTGTCATCATCATCCTCTACCATGTGATCTATACTAGAACCAACATAATCTGGATCTATATCATGAGGATCATCTAGATCTTCTAGAAGACCCATGTTCTACAAAAAAACATTTAAAATAAAAATTATTATTTATTTCATGCAATAATTTATTTTTCTGTTATATATATAATATTGCAACATATGAAGCGAAACCATAATCATATTACATCATATCAAAGTGCACATACCATAATAAAATTTCAAAAAAGTTATAGCTAATATGTAATTCCAATGATGTAAAATATGCAACAATTCTAATAAACGTTAGTTAAGATCATAAAAAAATTTGTTATACAATTTAACTATCAACTGTAAATTCTATTACATAACCTTAAGTGCCACAAATTGCTTGGTCCATGTATGTTCTTTTTCACTATTAATGTAATAACCTGCATTAGACATAAACATTAAAGAGCTTTTAAGTAGTAGTTGATTAAATTCTCTTAGATGTCATTGAGGAATGCATAGCTTTTTTCAATAATTATTTATCTTAAGGCTCATGAGTAACCTTAAGATAAAGGTCTATTTTGTTTGAAAAAAAAATGAAGTTAGCAATATGGCTTTATCCAGTTGATTTTAGAAAGAAAAAATGTTATCCCTATTCCCACTCACAGGTCTTCAATGTGAGCAGGAATAGGGAAAATTTGGAAATTTAGAAAGAAAGATAAAGTTTAGGGTGTCTTCAAGATGGCTAGCATGGGCAAGGAGGTCAACCATGCACACATAATGATCAACTATAGGTGTAATGCAAAAAGGGTTACAAATGTGATTGAAGTATGTACAGCTCTCATCCACTAAACCTACATGGCTGCATGCACCTTGAATACAAGCAAATCTTACAATGTTAGGATATGTTCCAGAGTTCTTAATTAATTCAAAGATTTTGAGAGCATCCTTACAAAATCCATTTTGTACATATCATGCTATCATTGCATTCCATGAGATGACATCTCTTTGAGGAATTCTGTCAAACAGTTTACATTTTTTATTTATGATTCCATATTTTGCATACATGTCTATGACAGCATTTCAAACTATAATATCTCACAAGAATCCCCCTACCATTTTGCTTTGAAAGATGTCCATACCATGTTCCAAAGCTCCCATTGGGCACAAGCAGGAAGGATGTTGGCAAAGGTTGCAGAATTTGCATTTATAGCTAACAATTGCATTTGCTTGAAAGTTTCTAAAGCATGTTCAACAAATCCATTTTGTGCAATAATGCAATCATTGCATTCCATGAGATGACATCTCTTTGAGGTAGTCTGTCTGGTGCAAGGGCACCAAGTTTATCTTGTATAAAGTTTGTAAATAAGGTCTTAATGTTGGTCTTTGATAGGAAATAGGTATGTTGGAGTCTTTTGTCATTGAATAAGTTCATCATAGACCACTTCAAATGCAATTTGAGTCATGGGAAGTGTCATATTTGTAATATTGTCAAAAAATACTATGTAAGTAAAAAGACAAACTATAGAATACCAAGGGTCAAGTGTCTCAAAAGGTCATTTGAGTCAGTTAAAGTGGTTGGTTTTTGGAGCAAAAAAATGTATATATGTGTAAAGACTCGTAAAAGATTTGGAATGGTTTTGAGTAGTTTGAAATGAAGAATAATAACATATACCCCTGTTTTTCTTTATTTGTTTGTGCAAAATGACTGTTCCCAAGGCTGGTACAACCATGTACGAACACCAAATGGCATGAAATTGGATTTTTTGGAATGGTCACTGAATAATCTTTCATTTTCAATTGGTTTAATTTAATTTCATTAAGTTTTGAAGAAGTTATGAAGGTTTTAGTGACTACTACTTCTAGATTTTTCCTATAACAGTCCTATTGCAACGAATAGTACAGATTTGTATGGATGTTTTATGATCTAAAACTGATTTGGATTGATGGAGGACTGAATAAACTTTAGTTTGCAACTCGTTTGGTGTGATTTCATGAAGTTTTGAGCATTTTATAACTGATTTACCAAAAACTGCCCAGTTGTATCTCTGAGTTTTTGACTTGAAAAAGGTGGTTTTGAGTGTGAGTTTTATGAAACAGAGTTGCTGGAGGGTAGAGGAGAGTTTTAGAAGCATGTGTAGACCCAACACAATGTGTTTGAGCCATTGGGATGGTGTGGTAATATGTGGAAGGTAGATTTCCAATAAACCCTCATGGAAACTAGCCTTAAACAAGCCTAGAATAAGGGTATGGTGGTTTGGTGATGTAGAAGACTTTTCTTTGCCAAAAAATTGTTGATTCGGTCTATTAGAAACTTTATAAGAGTGATAGAGTTGGTGTGGGATGTTTGGGCTTAATATTTTGAGTACTTGCTTTGGATAAGTGGGCTAATTAGCCTAGGAAAAATAGAGACAGTCAATTTTAGGCTATGATGTTCCAAAACAACCTAACCTTAATTCTTTATATGTTGAATAATTCAATAATGGGTATCTAAAATGCTATTTCTCTTGTGGGTTTGAGATGTAGTCTGCAAGTTATGCTAAAAAAACCCCTAAAATAGGGCTACAAGGAGTTAGGGACAGTTGTGAAGGAACACCAATAAATTGGTGAGTCAAACTTTAAAAAGTGATTGGATTGAGTCTAACGAGAGATAATAACACCTCCCACTACATCAAATTGGTATCAGAGCAGCAGGGAGTAGATCTCTTGAGGGTAAAGAGTTGAAGGTTGAAGAAGAGAAAGGTTGGAATTTGAAGAGTCAAGATGCCTCCTAAGACTAGTGGCACTGCTAGAGAGTTGTAGGAGTTAAAGGAGAGATATGCTAAGTTGTTGGAGTCTTATAATGCTATTTTGGCAAGGCTTACTACCTTGGAGTCATGTTAGAAAAGAGGTTTGGTTCTAGGAGATGAGAGTGAATCTGAGGAAGAAGGGGAAAAAGAGAATAAAGTAGAGAAAGAGTAGGTGGATCCTGATTAGCAGAGGAAAATAAGGCTTTTGAAGGCAGTAAGAGGAGAAGAATATAAGTCCAAGGTTGATTTGCCCATGTATGGAGAAAGTTTGAATGATGAGGAGCTTCTAGATTGGATCGCAACCATGGATAATCACTTTGAATGTGAAGATGATCCTAAAGAGAAGAAGGTCAAGATTGCAAAGACAAAGTTGAAAGGTCATGCATTATTGTGGTGGGACTATGAACAAGCTGAGAGGAGAAAGAAAGGTAATCAAACATAGTTTCTTGGGATAGAATGGTTGGTAAACTCAAAGGTAAGTGTCATGCCCACATTTCTCATGCGGCCATGACATGCAACACACATGTCATGCTACATTAGTCATGTGGTCATGACACAAAATATCAAAAAACTTTTCCACGTGTCCCTAGAAACCCCCTCGCATGCATCAGCATGCTCGGTGGCAATACGCATAAGGCGTAAACATGTCAATCAATATTCAGGGAAGAGCGTCTACCTACGCAATCCCCTACATAATGATAACCGACTAAGGGGTTATGTGACGCGACGAGCGTCACTTCTAGGGTTAGAATTGATTTAATTCAAAACCCTAAGTTTCCTAGGTGAGTGAAATGATTTCGATTGGATCGAAATCAAACCTAATTCTAATGCATAAATAAAATCTAATAAAAATAATAATGCTTCAATGATATAATGGTCGCATGATGAAATGGAGTGATAAAAGTCATAAAAATTACCAAAATATAAAACCCTAAATCTTGAGAAAATTCGGCAGCATAACACATTTTCAACATTTGAAATAAATATTTTAAAAAGAATTCTCGAGGAAATAATTAAAGCAAAATTAAATAAATGAAGCATAGAATAAATTAAATAAATTCCCAAGGTCAAATAAAAGTTATCACTCGTCCGAATATAAAATTTGACAATTAAATCAACGCCCAAATTACAATTAATAATTAAGTCTTTTAATAAATATAATTACAACAATTATATTTATTAAATAACTCAAGTTAAAAGATAAAAAGATAATAAATTAAAACATCCCCTCCAGAATCAAATCGATTAAATTAAAAATAAAATTCAATAACAAGGTTTCCCCAATAAAAAATAAATTTTAAGCCCACTAGAAAGCTACTAAGGATGTCAAAGATTAAATAACATGCAAAGGATAAAGAGCTCCAATAAAATTAAAAACCCATTCCCACTAAAATAAATCCCACTTAAAAAGAATTAATCCAACCCCAAGGAAATATATAAATCAAATAATCAAATCACTAGGGAAGGCAATTAAATCCCAAAAGGTCAAATTGCAAATGAGAGGGAAGTTTGAATTCCCCTGCACATGGAAAAACAGGGAAATAAATAAAATAGAAAAATGAATTTCCCTCTCATCCTCCACTCAGCCCTAATCTAATATTCTATTATTCTCTTAAAAGAGATGCCCTGACCCTTAAGTCTCATCTCTTCTATTGTTTTCTTCTCATCTTTTCTTTTCTATTATTTTGTTTTCTCCATTTTTGTTGCAGGTAGGGTTTGATGAAGAGCCAAGGCAACCATTATACTACCTCTCATGGAGGTATATTTTTTATGGTGTATATACAGGATATACATATTTTTTTTGTTTATAAAAAATATACATATATTAAGGTATATAAATATATATACATTTTTATGTATATATATTTATATAATTCAATATACACATTCATATATTCAAATCTGGAAAATGATTTATATTTTTTTTTAACAAAACGCAGAGTAATGTATATATATATTTATTTACTTGCAAATTTTAAAACAAATCATAGACATCAGTAATGGGCCAAATGGCATACTAGGTTGGAGGAGCGGCGTCGTACAAGGAAGGGCAGCGGCGCTGCCAAATCGCTACCATTTTTTTTTGTGTGTTAGAAGTTATAATAAGGGGGATGGGGGCCGATCCACCCACCAACCCCCCACCGTATGGTGGGAGGTGGGTGGGTGGATCATCCCCCACCCAAAGTAAGGCACACAGGGGAGGTTTGGGGTGGCAGCCATGGCCAACGTCCCAACCCCCATTCTCTTTTTTTTTTTAACAAAAAAAAAAAAAAACTTAAACATAAACCCTAACGGGTCCACCAACAATTTTTAGATTTTTCTTTATAATGCAGAGTTTAGTAATTATTATTATTTGGTGTATATCCTAATTTAAACTCTTTCAAATGCGCATATATATATATATATATACACACAGGTTCTGGTGGTGCCTGCATAAACATTCAGGTTTCAAGCATTTAAATATGCAGGCACCTTCCATAAAATTCATAAAAATTCTGTCTTTCGGCCTCTGCAGTAGAAAAATGTGCAGAAAATAGTTAAAATGCATGTCACTTTGTATATACAAGGGTGTTTGTATGTACATACAAGTCAAATGTGCATTGGCGGGCTTGCAAAATTTCCATCGGCCTCCAAAAAATGATAAAAAATGAGTTATATGCATTTTTTATGCATATCGGATCGCATATACAAGGGGGAATCTTTTGCAGATTCTCAAGAATATTCTGCAGTTGTATGCATTTCCAAATGCATATCAAGCTTAAAAGAATGCATGTACAATGGGAGAATCTTTCGTAGATTCTTGGAATATGTCGCCGTTGTATATCAGGTTTGCTTGTATGTGTTTCATTGTATGTCTGAATATACATCGGCTACATGCATTATAAAATACAATGAAAAATATACAAAGGTGGAATATTCCAGAAAAGATTCTTTGTTTGTATTTAAAGGTGAATTATATGTTGCAAAGATGCATTGGCGGAGATATACAAGAGGATACATGCTAGGCAAGTTGTGAAGCTGGGGCCCACCACTTGTATATTTGCGCTTGTATATTCAGATATACAAGCAAATATACATTCCTAACATGCAACCCGAATGTGAAATGAAAGTTGTATTGTGGCAGATAAATGGTTGAAATCCGCATCTTGCATGTTTGTTGCATTGTATATCGCGGATATACAAAGAAAAGACATACAACCCAGATGCGGAGGAGAAATCAAATGCATCGAATAATAATTTCAGGTCCATGGATTGTATAAAGCACTTGTATATGCTGATATACAAGCCGATGTGCAATGAAAAGGATATAAGCTGGACTTCAAAAGGAGGTTCATTCGAATGCATAACGATTTCAAGTCCGTGGCTTGTATATATGTGTGTGTTGTATATCATGGATATACAAAGGTGAGAGATACAAGCTAGACCTGAATAAGTTTCCAATCTGCTCTCTAACAATTTGGGGTCCGCCTTGTATATTGATCGGTTGTATATGCATTTGCTCATGCATATACAAGGGAGAAAAGGGCAAAATGAGGAGGCGAAAAGTCAGTGATGGAGGTTTGAGGTGCCTATGTGGCACATTACTACAGGTAGACGACTCTTCAGCATGTTTTGGAGCTGTTAATCTCAGCGATGGAATCAAAATCAATGACTATCTTTCAATTTCGCAGTAGCAAAGGGTTTCTTTGTATGTGGCCACGTTTTTGAGCGGGAAAAACTTCTGATGCATCCGTTGCTTTTGAGGGATGCGGGTAGCTGAAGCATTGATCGCGGTTTTGCAGAGACGTGGTCTTTGGAGTTAACGCCCCAACTACCCGATTCGATGTAAATCTTTGAGCGCTGGCTCTGATCCCGAGCCCACCTGCCTTCTCCTCTGTTTTCCTCGACTGCGTTAATATTTTGGGCACCATTTCTGGTGCAGTGTTTCTAGTGGGATTTTTGACTTGTGATGTAATTAATTTTGTTGGGTCCATAGTCTTGGTATAAAAGCCAAACTTTGTTACTCATTATGTTGTTGAAGACCTGGGCATTTTTGTGACAATAATGAAAAATAGAGCATTTCCTGTCTGTTGTATCTCTGTGGAGTTTATGAGTTGCACCTAAATGTACATTGCAGACATTTTCAGTTTCAATGTTGTTTTATATGAAAAATGCTTATTGCATGTGTCTAGCTATTACTCTCCATTTGTTGCATGCATTTCTTCTTCTGAATTTGGTTGCTAAGGGTTCCTCAAATTCTAGAATACAGATTTATGTATTGCATGCTTAATCTTTAGACTTCCATTCAAGGAGTGGATTAAATTGTTTTAGGTTGAGTATGGAGGAGATTGTATGTCAACTGGGATATTTGTAAGTAGAGATAGTTAAATACCCATTCTTGGGTGATGTTTGTAAGGCAAACATCAATCTAACCCCTTGAAATTTGAATCCAAAGTGCAATCCATTCTTGTGTATACGTCTAGTTGACTCCTTGCCTTGAGATAGGCACCGGTCTGCCCTTGTGCAGTAGTTATGATCTAAAACCCCCTGTCTTGCATCCAAACCATCAAAGCAATCATTCCATATTTCCAACCTGTTAGTTGTAGGAGTAGGATTAGGATTCCCTACATACTCTCATCCATAACCAGACAAATATGTCCAAGAATGTTGCCAACCTTGTGATTTGTCACACAAATATTGGTCCACACATGAGAGTATTCTGCCTGTTATTGTAAAGCTATATCTTTGTGTCATTGGGTGAGTCAAGTGTTACATCTTTAGCTATAGGGATACCCCCCTTGGTGCGGCAGAACTAGAAGTGAAGGGGAGGCAGCTCACGTAACCTCCTGTATTCGTTGGCCGAATTTGACTATGCATTGGAACTGGCAAACCCTCCACTGATTTGGAAGAAACACCAACAGATGGTGACTCTACTAGGGAATTGATGAAAAAAAAAGTGTTATATTTTATCCATCTGAGTCACCAATAGATGGCGACTCTGCTGGGGACAAGAGTCAAATAGTGTGAAATCATTGCTACATATCCGGTTCTTTCATGTGAATATGGTGCTCTGCTAGTGGAATGAACTTAGAAAAATATTTGTTCTATGATGAGCTTTCAGTTATTTGAAGGTTTTATCCTCTTTGAAGAGGTGGTGACTCTGCAAAAAATTTTAGTGAACATGAAAGACTGATGTATGTTATTGTTATCTAAGAATGTTCTGTTCAAGATTTCAGCATCTAGATGAGAAAAGGTACCTAGTTTCTTCCCACTTTCATTTGATTCATTGCATAAGTTAAATGCCAAGGGGAAGCCTTAGGTCTTAGGTAGATATAAGATGTCTAACGGTAAATTTAACATGAATCCAAACATATATTCACCCATACTCAGTCAAGAGGGGGATGAAATGTTGTGTAAAAAAATTGAAGAGATAAAGAATAGGTTGATATCCTTAGAGGCTAGGCAAGCTCAGTTAAATAGTAACCCTGTTGTGTCTACCAGTCAAAATGCTAAACCTCTTGTTAGCTTTTTTGATCCTTTGTATGACCAATTAGATTTGTCATGGGTTGATTATCAAGTTGAAAGTATGCCTGCTAAAATTTACAATCAGATGCCCAGATTTAATGGACACAATGTGTGTGATGGGGGTGCACATATCCAAAACTTTCACTGCTTCATGGAGAGACATTCATTTAGGGTTGAGGATATGTGGATGAGGTTTTTTGTTAGATCCTTTGGTGCTAGAGCCAGAGATTAGTTTTTGAGCTTTCCAAAGAAATTCTTTTCCTATTGGGATGAACTTGTTGACTGTTTTAGAAAGGAATTTGCAAGAGAACCTACTGATCTTGTTGCAAGATTAATGGAAATTAGAAAACAAGATAAAGAGCCCATTATTGATTTCAGTCATAGATTTGTAGTAGCCCTTTCACAAATCCCTGAAGACTTCAGACCTAATACTTCAACCTACATTGGCATATATTTTGAAGCTTTTGAGAAGGGCTCTAGTGCATTATTGAGGGAATTCAAGATAACAGGTATGCAGATGGCATACAAATTTTTAGAAAGTACAGAAAAAATCATAAATGAGCACATGTTGAATTCCTTGTCCACAGGTTTTGATGTGAATAATAGTTGTGAGGCTGCAAATGACCAAGTGATCATGGCATCATGTGAAGATAAATGTGAAAATGAGAATATAAAAGTTGAGAGTGCTATGTTTGAACATAATGTTGATAATAATGCTCAACTAGATTATTCACTAATGAATGATGCCAATGAAAGGATCATTGATGACTCCCAAGTTGAGATTAAGGTATCTGATTCTGAAAACAATGATGAGGTTGTGGACAATAGTGAATACTTGTTTGAGTGGGTTTGTGGAGATGATTGCGAGTATTGTGCACAAGATAGAGAAGAAATCAACAAAGAAAGGAGCAATTCCATGTTTGAGTCATTTCCTTTTATTCAGACACATGGAGATGATGAAGAGCAATTAGAAATTGAAACAGGTGCTAATGTTGAGCATGATTGTTCTTCATTTGATTATAGTCTTGGTTATGACATACAGGCTGATACTCCTCCACAAAGAGAATTCACTGATAATGCAAATACATGTTTCGCTGCCCATGAACTAGTAGCATACTATAATGAAACTAAAACACTTGGATCAATTTTTTCTAACACATATAGTGAGAAGGATCTGTTTGAGTATGGTGAGGATCTAAGCAATGTTATTGATATGGATTCTGACTTTCATCCTGAAAAAAGAGCAACCAACATATATCATGAGGGTTATTGCAGAAATGTGCCTGAATCTGATCTTTTCCAGTTTGTTGCAGTTAGTGATTACTTGCATCATTTGCACAAATATGAGTTTGAAAGTTTTATCTTTGATATGCTAGCTTATGATAAAATGAGGCCTGATGCTCCTAGCTGCATGGTGGACTTTAAGTGCTTTCAGTTTTCAGTCCAGTTGGGAGATCCTTTTACAATGCATATTGTTGATATAGATGATGATAAGCTTTATAGGCCATATGAATATGCATTGTTTGATAAATATAACATTCACATGTTGCTTGATGTTGAGGGTTGTTTGCATAAGGTTGACAAAGACAAGTTAAATGAGATGTTTGAATATGCAAATGACAAGGGTTGTTTATGGGGAAATCATGGCAACATCCTCAGGCTCGACCCAATGAGATCAGAAGAAAATCAAGTGTTTGACAGAGGAAAATTCTAGTTTTTCCTTTTTGGTGGCCCTGGGCCACCAAGTAAAATTTTAATAATCTATTTTGTGGTGCAGGTTGGTGCAATGTTCGACTCTGTTGCCCAATGGATAAGGCCCAATCAGTGAAACTAGAGATTCTAAGGTTCTCGCCATGCCTGCAAGAGGCATGCGTCCCCAGATAGAGCCATTGGTGGTGCCTGCATAAACATTCAGGTTTCAAGCATTTAAATATGCAGGCACCTTCCATAAAATTTATAAAAATTATATGTCTTTCGGCCTCTGCAGTAGAAAAATGTGCAGAAAATAGTTAAAATGCATGTCACTTTGTATATACAAGGGTGTCTATATGTACATGCAAGTCAAATGTGCATTGGCGGGCTTGCAAAATTTCTATCGGCCTCCAAAAAATGATAAAAAATGAGTCATATGCATTTTTTATGCATATCAGGTCCCATATACAAGGGGGAATCTTTTGCAGATTCTTAGGAATATTCTGCAGTTGTATGCATTTCCAAATGCATATCGGGCTTAAAAGAATGCATGTACAATGGGAGAATCTTTCGTAGATTCCTGGAATATGCCACCGTTGTATATCGGGTTTGCTTGTAGGTGTTTCGTTGTATGTCTGAATATACATCGGCTACATGCATTATTAAAATACAATGAAAAATATACAAAGGTGGAATATTCCAAAAAAGATTCTTCATTTGTATGTAAAGGTGAATTGTATGTTGGAAAGATGCATTGGCAAAGATATACAAGAGGATACATGCTAGGCAAGTTGCGAAGCTGGGGCCCACCACTTGTATATTTGCGCTTGTATATTCAAATATACAAGCAAATATACATTCCTAACATGCAACCCGGATGTGAAGTGAAAGTTGTATTGTGGTAGATAAATGGTTGAAATCTGCATCTTGCATGTTTGTTGCATTGTATATCGTAGATATACAAAGAAAAGACATACAACCCAGATGCGGAGGAGAAATCAAATGCAGCGAATAATAATTTTAGGTCAATGGATTGTATAAAGCACTTGTATATGCTGATATACAAGCCGATGTGTAATGAAAAGGATACAAGCCAGACTTCAAAAGGAGGTTCATTCTGATGCATAACGGTTTCAAGTCCATGGCTTGTATGTATGTGTGTGTTGTATATCGTAGATATACAAAGGTGAGAGATACAAGTTGGACCTGAATAAGTTTCCAATCTGCTCTATAACAGTTTGGGGTCCGCGTTGTATATCGATCAGTTGTATATGCATTTGCTAATGCATATACAACGGCGAAAAGGGAAAAATGAGGAGGCAAAAAGTCAGCGATGGAGGTTTGAGGTGCCTATGTGGCATGTAACTATAGGTGGGTGACTCTTCAGCATGTTTTGGAGCCATTAATCTCAGCGGTGGAATCAAAATCGATGGCTATCTTTCAATTTCGCAGCAGTGAAGGGTTTCTTTGTATGTGGCCATGTTTTTGAGCAGGAAAAACTTCTAATGCATCCGTTGCTGCACTTCTGAGGTATGTGGGTAGCTGAAGCATTGATGGCAGTTTTGCAGAGATGTGGTCTTTGGAGTTAAGGCCCCAACTACCTGATTCAATGTAAATCTTTGAGCGGCAGCTCTGATCCCGAGCCCACCTGCCTTCTCCTCTATTTTCCTCGACTGCCTTCAATATTTTGGGTGCCATTTCTGGTGCAGTGTTTCTGGTGGGATTTTTGACTTGTGATGTAATTAATTTTGTTGGGTCCACACTCTTGGTATAAAAGCCAAACTATGTTACTCATTATGTTGTTGAAGACCTAGGCATTTTTGTGAAAATAATGAAAAATAGAGCATTTCCTGTCTGTTGTATCTCTGTGGAGTTTATGAGTTGCACCTAAATGTACATTGCAGACATTTTCAGTTTCAGTGTTGTTTTACATGAAAAATGCTTATTGCATGTGTCTAGCTATCACTCTCCATTTGTTGCATGCATTTCTTCTTCTGAATTTGGTTGTTAAGGGTTCCTCAAATTCTAGAATACAGATTTATGTATTGCATGCTTGATCTTTAGACTTCAATTCAAGGAGTGGATTAAATTGTTTTAGGTTGAGTATGGAGGAGATTGTATGTCAACTGGGATATCTGTAAGTAGAGACAGTTAAATACCCATTCTTGGGTGATGTTTGTAAGGCAAACATCAATCTAACCCCTTGAAACTTGAATCCAAAGTGCAATCCATTCTTATGTATACGTCTAGTTGACTCCTTGCCTTGAGATAGGCACCGATCCACCCTTGTGCAGTAGTTATGATCTAAAACCCCCTATCTTGCATCCAAACCATCAAAACAATCATTCCATATTTCCAACTTGTTAGTTGTAGGAGTAGGATTAGGATTCCCTGCATGCTCTCATCCATAACTAGACAAATATGTCCAAGAATGTTGCCAACCTTGTGATTTGTCACACAAATCTTGGTCCACACATGAGAGTATTCTGCCTATTATTGTAAAGCTATATCTTTGTGTCATTGGGTGAGTTAAGTGTTACATCTTTAGCTATAGGGATACCCCCCTTGGTGTGGCAGAACCAAAAGTGAAGGGGAGGCAGCTCACGCAACCTCCTATATTCATTGGCCGAATCTGACTATGCATTGGAACTGGCAAACCCTCTGCTAATTCAGAAGAAACACCAACAGGTTCAACAATGAAGTTAATATATTTAGTAACCAAAAATATATACAGATTATATATATGTATATATCCTATACATTTTGACATTCAATTAAAGAGAATATTAAACTAGATTTGTATCATAAAGCAAACAAGTAGTGTATATATAATTTTTTGAAAAATAGATAAAACAGAGACACTATTTATTCTTTTCTTTTTGACATCTTTACTTTTAAGAGCAAGATAATACAACAGTTTCCTATTTCTATTTTATTTTTTTGTTATGAACATGCAATAAAATTTAAACAACATTATCTCTTCTTTTTTATTCTTTTTTTTTTTTAAGTGCAACATACTACTAAGTCAACCATAACATTTAATATAAAATAGCAAGTACATTTTCTTTCTACTCAAACTTTTTCTACATAGTATTTAATTAAATAGAAAATAGCAAGTGTATAGGGCAGCAAGAATTATTTCAAATTACAACAACAATAAATGCATTCAAAGGTAGATTTAATTTGCATATATAGGAAATGGTTTACATTTCTTCTTTTCTTTTCTTTTTTAAACTCTCCACACTCATAAACATAACAGCAACATAATACACATTGCAAAAATTTCTACAAACAAATTTCATATTTAACATTCTTTTCCACAACAAGTATATGGAGAGTGCAAAAATTTTTACAACAAAAAAAAATAAGGCCTCCAAGGGGCATGGCTTACAAACAACCATTCAAATAAAGCAATAATGCTGAAAAAAACTTTTCTCCAAAGCTCCAAGGGTCTAAAAATGACCTTCAAAACTATAAACATAACAAGGGGAACCAAGGCCATGTAAATAACCCTCCTCCCTACCATAGACCCACTAGTGGGTCACCCCCGAGCTAGGGAGGTAGTAATCACATGGGTTCTCAATCACACCACAACAATGATCACAAAAACAATACAAAAATCACCCAAGGATTTGCATAAAACTAAACTCATTAAAATGAGTTTTAAGGGGTAGGGGAGTGGACCCCTCAACTCAAGAGGTCTCACCAAGAACTCAAAATCTAGCCCTCAAGCCAAAAGAATTTCTCAACAATACTCAAAGAATCACTATGGCACTCATGCCAACTCAAAAAAATGCTCCCAAACACCATAGAATGCCCTCAAGGCCATAAATAGATCAACAATCGGAGGTGACCTTGAGGAGGTTCACTCTCCCCCACCCCATACGAGTTGAGCCTTTCCTCCAAATGGAGATGCTCTTACCAACACCCAAACCCACATAAAAATGAAAATAACAACCAACATAAATTTCCAATCACATACACACAAATGAAAACATGCATAGGGAAATAGCTATTCCCATAGGGCTTACCTTCAAAAGCCCAACAATGGAAGCACGTTTGAAGAAGTGCCCACAAGCTCCCTTCAATGCCTCCAACCTTCCCAGGTTTCTCCAACACCTTCCTGAAACCTCCAAAGATAGAAAAATTTGTAAAAGAAAGAACCCCCAACTCCTCTCTAAGAGAAGATAAAATAGGCCTTCAAATTTGGCCCTAAGGAATGAGAAGGTGACACTTGTCACCTTCTCCTTCCTCATCCCATGCCACTTGCAAGTGAGAAGGAGTGTGAGGGTGACAAGTGTCACCCTCTAATCTATTCAAACCCTCGCCTTATCCACTTGTGCTCTCACATGTGTGAGAGACCAAGTGGAGAGGTGGCAACTCCCCTCAAGGCTCCATGAAGATAAGGGATAACACATGTCATCCACTTATCCTCCAAGAGAGTCCTCTTCCTCCAAGATGCTCTCACACGTGTGTGAGAGTCTTGGAGGGAGATCCCACACACTTGGGGGTTTTGAAGACCCCCCAAGTCTTCTTGGTGGAGGAATCCCCAAGCTTTCGGAAGTGAGATGGGTCTTTTCCAAGGCATGACTCATCTCCCACCCTTAGCCATTTTTAAATTTCGTCACATTTACTAAACCCAAGTTTAGAGTGACTAGATGCAAGTTACCCTATGGTTTAGTAAGTCCAAATGGACCCTAGACCCTAGGGTTACCACCTAGGGTAAGTTTGGGACTCTAATAAACACTTAGGGAGGTGTAAAATCACTTTAAATGGCCCATAAATAAAATAAAACCCAATGGTGTAAACCAAAATATAAATTTTACAACACATAATATAAATCAATTAAAAAGGGTGAACTAAGCCAAATAAATAAATCAAGCATGTACGAAAACATCATCTGATCAAACATGATCCTCATCCCTCTTGGGAATGGATCAACTTAACAAGGAATTACATAAGTGTGAGAACTGGCTCTGATTTTTCATGGCCTAGAAAATCACTTGTGCAACTTGATCAAATGGTCAATCCAACATAGATAAATCATAGCCAAAGAAACATACATTAATAATCATGTCATCGCATAATTCATACACAACATTAATCAACTCATATCATAATTATGATTCACAATTGCATTTTCTATCTAATATCACAGAATCAGAATAAATAACAAATCTATAAAATAATCTCATAATCCACGTCAATAATAATCATCAAAATGTATCTCACATGTCTAACATCATAATAGCATCAAAATATGATCTAATCAAATCACCACATGACTAATCAATGTTAATCCAAAAATTAGGAGATATAGTCTAAATCTACATAATGGAAATCAATAGTCTCTAAAAGTCTAATAATGTCATCAACTATAATATAAAATGATCAAAATAGGGAAGTGAAATAAATGAGCCTCACATCTTCCCCCCTAAGACTAAACTTCCTCCTGGAAGTCATCAAAAAGGTGAGGATAGAGTGCCCTCAAACTAGCTGCATCCTCCAAAGTCGCTGTGACCTCATCATAATGATCCCACTGGACCCTAACCTGGTCTAGCTCTCGACCTTGAAGGCCTAGCGTCTGACGAGCCAATATGCAAATTGGCTCCAAAGCCAACTGCCCTTCCGCCTCTAGCTGTAAAGCACTCCAATCCAATACGTGAGATAAATCAAATATATATTGTCGTAATACAGACACATGAAAAATATCGTGGATGTGTGAAAGGCAAGGTGGTAACGCTGGATAGTAGGCTACAGGTCCTATCCACTCCAAGATCTCAAAATATCCTATGAACCGTGGTGTGAGCTTAGAGCCCTTTCCATAACAGATTGGACTCTTGTGTGGCCGCACTCTTAGGAATACTCTGTCACCAACTGAGAAGCTTCGATCTAGTCTCTTAGCATTGGCATACTTCTTATGTCTATCTTGTGCCTCCTAAAGTCTCTGCCTAATCAGTGTGACCTATTTCTCCATATCCTGAACCAACTCTAGACCAATGGCAACTCTGTCCTCTATCCGATCCCAACTCAATGGTGTCCTGCATGGTCTACTGTATAAAGCCTGAAAAGGAGGCATACCCAACAAGTTGTGATGCCCATTATTGTAGGCAAACTCAACCAAATATAGATGCTTCTCCCATCTAGACTGATGGTCCATAACATACATATGGAGCATGTCCTCCAACACCTAATTCACCTGCTCTGTCTGTCCATCTGTCTTCGGGTGATTAGTGGAGGTAAAGTTGAACTGTGTGCCCAATGCAAGTGCTACAAAGCCCTCCAAAAGGCTGAAGTGAACATTGAGTCCCTATCAGAAATGATGCGGTGAGGTACCCCATGCAATCTGATAATATCATCTAAGAATACTCTCGCCACTATTGGTGCATTGTACGTTGTACGTACAGGTGAGAAATGCGCCACCTTGGTCAACTTGTCAACTGTCACCATGATGGCATCATGGCGAGATGAAGACATAGGAGGACCAACAATGAAATCCATGGAAATGGTGTCCCATTTCTACTCAGGTATCTCGTGAGGGTATAAAAGACCCGCTAGATGCTGATGCTCGACCTTAACCCTCTAGCACTCAAGGCATCAAGCAACAAACTCTATAATATCCCATCTCATACCTACCCAATGGTACAACTGTCATAGGTCAGCATGCATCTTCTTCACCCCCAGGTGTACTGCATATGGTGCTCTATGAGCCTCTAATAACACTACAGTACGTAGGTCGCCTACGCGGGGTACATAGATGCACTGTCGATGATGAAGTAACCCATCTGCCTCAAGTGAGTATACTGCAAACTTACCCATAAGGGCCCTCTGTGACTAGATCTCCTGCTACACCTCAAGAAACCACTCATCGTCAGGAAGATGCTGAATAATGCATCCCCTCAAGTCCACACTCAGAGTCAAGGTTAGGATCTCGTGGTGCCTCCAACTCAATGCGTCAGCAACCATGTTCTCCTTCCCTTTGATGTAGTGGACATCAAAGTCATTCTCACAAAGAAACTCCATCCAACGCCGCTGACGAGTGTTCAAATTTGGCTGTGTGAATATGTACTGAACGCTGTGATGATCTGAATGAAGCTCAAAGCGACGACCCAATAAGAAATGTCTCCAACAAACTAGAGCATGAACCATTGCTGCAATCTCTAAATCATGAGTGGGGTAGTTCAGATCATGGGTCTTGAGCTTTCGTGACTCATACGCGATCGCTCTACCACCCTACATAAGTATGGCTCCAAAACCCTCAAGTGATGCATCCGTGTAAACCATAAAATCTATTACTGGATCAGGAACTACTAAGATGGGAGTGCTAGTAAAATGCTCCTTGAGGACCTCAAAGGCCCTCTCACATTGCTCAGTCCAAGAAAAACTCTTCCCTTTCTGCTAAAGGGAAGTGATGGGGTGCACTATCTGAGAGAATCCCTCAACAAATCTATAGTAATAGCTAGCTAATCCCATGAAACTCTTGACCTTTGTCACACTAGTGGGTGCTGACCAATCTCTGATAGCCCTGATCTTCGATGGATCTACGGAGATTCCATCACTAGATAGGATGTTCCCCAAATACTGTACCTCTGTCCTAAAAAATGCACACTCTACCAGATTGCCATAAAGATTCTGCTCCCTCAAACACTATAAAAGCTGATGTAGGTGCTCCTCATGCTCCTTCTCGGTTCAC
This sequence comes from Cunninghamia lanceolata, assembly GCA_027924645.1. Lineage (NCBI taxonomy): Eukaryota > Viridiplantae > Streptophyta > Pinopsida > Cupressales > Cupressaceae > Cunninghamia > Cunninghamia lanceolata. Next base: position 16,745,805 of record BSBN01000525.1, read on the forward strand.
AAATAGATCAATGTCATCAAGAAAGATAATCATGAATCGATCCAAGCATTCATGAGACTCATGAACACTACAGGGGCGTTTGTCAACCTGAAGGGAACCACAGTGAACTCATAGTGGCCATATCAAGCCTGGAAGGTGGTCTTATGGATATCCACCTCTATGATGTGCAACTGATGGTAACTAGACTTCAGGTCAATCTTAGAGAACACTCTAGCTCCTTGCATCTGATCGAAGAGATCATCAATCCTGGGAAAAGATTAACGGTTCTACACTGTCACCTTATTCAACTACCTATAATCCATGCATAAATGATGAGACCCATCCTTCTTCTTCACAAAGATGACTGGAGCGCCCCAAGGTGAAACACTCGGTTGGATGTGCCCCTTCTCGAGCAAGTCCTCAAGCTATAATTTGAGATCTATGAGCTCATGAGTGGTCATCCTATAGGGTGCATGAGACACTGGCTCGACACCCAACACTAAATTAATATGAAAGTCTACCTCACGATGGGGTGGCTTCACCAGTAACTCTGCTGGAAACACATTGGCAAACTCTCTCAAGATGGGATGGTCATCTAATGATGCCTCAAGATCGTCCTCCAATCTATCACTAACTGTAATAGTGAACATCTGGCATCCTTTCTGCATAGCAGATATCATACAAACTATTGTGGGCTTCTAAATGCCCACTATCTCAACTGATGTACCATGATCATCTAAATAGTTAATCACCTTTCAGTGACAATCTAGCTTGGCTCAATGAGCTGCAAGTTAGTCCATACCCAAAACCGCACCGTAGGATCCTAATGTCATAACCCTAAGGTCACATACTGTAGTAAAGGGTCCCAAAGATATCTCACAGTCATGGACTAAGGCATCTACTGTCATCTTGGCCCCTAAGGCCAACTCAACCTCCCACCTATCATCCTACCTAGAGGCCACCAGCCTGCAACCCTCCACTAACGATAGATATATGAAAGAGTCAGTAGTGCTAGAGTCAAAAAGAATAGAAGTGAGGACACCCCCTATCATACCTGAGGTCTCAATCACTGATGCCTAAAAATTAGCCTGGCGGTTATCAACTGCTACGAACATACAATGGGACCTACCCACATCTCCAACCGTCTGCTCTGATCATCTTGCACGATACTATCCCCCTGCTGTAAAGCTCTGTGGGCACTCTCTGGCTAGATGTCCCTCTCCACCACAAATATAGCATGGGCCCTGAGCCTGTACTTGTCCAGTTTGAGTCCTACCTGACTGTTGTTGTCCAAAACGACCTGTGGACCCTTATGAACCCCTATAGGACTGTTGTGATCTCACAGGTCTTGCAAGTGGTCCCTGTTGCATCTGATCCCTACACAGGCCCTACTACTGCCAACCTTGATTATGACCCCCATGTGCCCTCTGTTGTGGCCTGGATCTCTGCTACTGCTATGGCTATTGCTGCTGTGGGGACCTAGGAGGTAAAGATGTAGAACTAAATCCTCCTCTCTAAGGTCGTGGTGGTGGTCTGAGGTAACTCTACTGATCCCACTGTTGCCCATGATCCTAAAACTAAGGGCATGAACTCTGCCCTCGTCCCTGTATCACCTTAGCTATGTATGCCTTCTCGACAACATCACTTAATGTCTGGGGGTCTGCCATGCGCACAGGCCCTACTATCCCATGGTTCAACCCTCTAATAAACTTATGAACCAGGAGTTTCTCATCATGGAGATACTCTGCATATCAAGACAACTCGATGAACCTACCCTCATACTGAACTATAGTAAGCCTTCTCTGCTGAAGATCATGGAACTCATCTATGCGACATTGTCTGTAGTGATTTGATAAATATTGTGCATTGAAGCACTTAATGAATGTCTCCCATTTGAGTGTGTCCAACGATAGATGATGCTTGCACTCCTTAGTGCACCACCAAGTAGCTACTGAATCTCGCAACAAGTGGACTGCCACACATGCCTTTGTGTTGCCCTTGTAAGGATGCTACACGAAGCATCTATCTAGACTAATGAGCCAAGCCTTAGCTTCAACTCCCTCTATGGTCCCAGTGAATGTAGGTGGATTCAGCCTCAACAAATCCCTGATAGGGTCTCCTCAATCTTGGTGCCCTTAGATAGGCTCATCCGCATAAAAATTATAAGGCCTGTGAAAAATCTGCTCCACTCTTACTACCTCCTCTTGCCTAGCATGGCATGGAGGGCTCCTGCTACGAGCTATGTATGCCAATCCAAGCTCCTTTGACGTCGTATCTGGTACCTCAACATATGGCTCCACACGTGGTGCCTCTCGCGGCTCGACGCGGGGCTCCACACATGGCTACACACATGGCTACACACATGACTTTGCTCATGGCTCCACGTGTGGCTCCTCTCATGGATCAACACAGGGCTCAGCACATAGCTCTATCCACTGTGCAACTGCGGCTGGTGGTAACCTATCTAACACTACTTGAAGCACTTGTAATATCTATGACCTAATATCCAGTATAGGTAGGGCCTGTGGTGCTAGTGGTGCCTGTGGGGCCGGCGCTGCCTAACCCTCAGCTGAAGAATCACTGTACACCTCGACGGACTCAGTATGGCGTGAATGTACTCGCCTAACTCGTCGGGGAGGCATCCTACAAAAATGAGGTATTTACAAATCAATCAAAATTGTGGAAATAATAATGTGCCTAAACAAGCCTAGTGTTTAAACTTGGGCTCTGATACCAAATATCATACCCACATTTCCCATGCAGCCACAACACACAATACACATGTCATGTCCACATTAGTTATTTGGTCATGACATGGAATATCAAAAAACTTTTCCACGTGTCCCTAGAAACCCCCTCATACGCATCAGCATACTCAGTGGCAATACGCATAAGGCGTAAACATGTCAATCGATATTCGGGAATAGCGTCTACCTACACAATCCCCTACATGATGATAATCAACTAGGGGGTTATGCAACATGATGAGCATCACTTCTAGGGTTAGAATCGATTTAATTCAAAACCCTAAGTTTCCTAGGTGAGTAAAATGATTTCCATTGGATCGAAATCAAACCCTAATTCTAATGCATAAATAAAATCTAATAAAAAAATAATGCTTCAATGATATAATGGTCGCATGATGAAATGAAGTGATAAAAGTCATAAAAATTTCCAAAATATAAAACCCTAAATCCTGAGAAAATTCGCAGCATAACGCGTTTTCAACATTTGAAATAAATATTTTTAAAAAATTTCCAAGGAAATAATTAAGGCAAAATTAAATAAATGAAGCATAGAATAAATTAAATAAATTCCCAAGGTCAAATAAAAGTTATCACTCGTCCGAATATAAAATTCAAAAATTAAATCAACAACCAAATTACAATTAATAATTAAGTCTTTTAATAAATATAATTACAACAATTATATTTATTAAATAACTCAAGTTAAAAGATAAAAAGAGAATAAATTAAAACATCCCCTCTGGAATAAAATTGATTAAATTAAAAATAAAATTCAATAACAAGGTTTCCCCAATAAAAAATAAATTTTAAGCACACTAGAAAGCTACTAAGGATGTCAAAGATTAAATAACATGCAAAGGGATAAAGAGCTCCAATAAAACAAAAAACCCATTCCACTAAAATAAATCCCACTTAAAAAGAATTAATCCAACCCCAAGGAAATATATAAATCAAATAATCAAATCACTAGGGAAGGCAATTAAATCCCAAAAGGTCAAATTGCAAATGAGAGGGAAGTTTGAATTCCCGTGCACATGGAAAAATAGGGAAATAAATAAAATAGCAAAACTAATTTCCCTCTCATCCCCCACTCAGCCCTAATCTAATATTTTATTTTTCTCCTAAAAGAGATGCCCTAACCCTAAAGTCTGATCTCTTCTATTGTTTTCTTCTCATCTTTTCTTCTCTATTATTTTGTTTTCTCCATTTTTGTTGCAAGTAGGGTTTGATGAAGAGCCAAGGTAGCCATTATACTACCTCTCATGGAGGTATATTTTTTATGGTGTATATACAGGATATACATATTTTTTTGTTTATAAAAAATATACATATATTTAGGTATATAAATATATATACATTTTTATGTATATATATTTATATAACTGGATATACACATTCATATATTCAAATTTGGAAAAGGATTTATATTTTTGTTTTGAACAAAGCATAGAGAGTAGTGTGTGTGTGTGTGTGTATACTTGCAGATTGTAAAACAAATGACAGACATCAGTAATGGGCTGAATGGCATACTAGGTCAGAGGAGCGGTGACATACAAGGAAGGGCAGTGGCGCTGCCAAATCGCTGCTTTTTTTTTGTGTGTTAGAAGTTATAATAAGGGGGATAGGGGGCGATCCACCCACCCACCCCCCACCGTATGGTGGGAGGTGGGTGGGGGGATCATCCCCCACCCAAAGTAAGGCACATAGGAGGGGTTTGGGGCAGTAGCCATGGCCGTTGTCCCAACCCCCATTCTCTTCTTTTCTTTAACAAAAAAATGAAAAAAAAACTTAAACATAAACCCTAACGGGTCGGCCGGCAATTTTCAGATTTTTCTTTATAATGTAGAGTTTAATAATTATTATTATTTGGTGTATATCCTACCTTAACTCTCTTTCAAATGCAAATATATATATATATATATATATATATATACATATATATATTCACATTCAATTAAAGGGAATATAAAACTAGATTTGTATCATAAATCAAACCAATAGTGTATATATAATTTTTTGAAAAATAGATAAAATAGAGACACTATTTATTCTTTTCTTTTTGACAGCAAATTAAATAGAACAAACTCTTTACTTTTAACAGCAAGATAATATAATAGTTACCTATTTCTATTTTCTTTTTTTTGTTATGAACATGCAATAAAATTTAAAAAACATTCTCTTTTTTTTTTGTTTAAGTGCAACATACTACTAAGTCAACCATAACATTTAATATAAAACAGCAAGTACATTTTCTTTCTGCTCAAACTTCTTCCACACGACATTTAATTAATATAAAATAACCAGTGTATAGGGCAGCAAGAATTATTTTGAATTACAACAACAATAAATGCATTCAAAGGCAGATTTAATTTGCATATATAGGGAAATCAGTTTACATTGCAAAAATTTCTACAAACAAATTTCATATTTAACTTTCTTTTCCACAACAAGTCTATGGAGAGAGAAAAAAATAAGGCCTCCAAGTCCATGGCTTACAAATAGCCATTCAAATAAAGCAATAATGCTGAAAAAAAATTTCTCCAAAACTCCAAGGGTCTAAAAATGACCTGCAAAACTATAAACACAAAAAAGGGGAACCAAGGCCATGCAAATCACCCTCCTCCCTACCATAGACCTGCTAGTGGGTCACCCCTGAGATAGGGAGGTAGTAATCACACGGGTTCTCAATCACACCACAACAATGATCACAAAAACAACACAAAAATCACCCAAGGATTTGCACAAAACTAAACTCATTAAAATGAGTTTGGAGGGGTAGGGGAGTGGACCCCTCAATTCAAGAGGTCTCTCCAAGAACTCAAAATCACAATATCTCAAGCCCTCAAGCCAAAATAATTTCTCCACAATACTCAAAGAATCACTATGGCACTCATGCCAACTCAAAAAATGCTCCCAAATACCATAGAATGCCCTCAAGGCCATAAATAGATCAATAATGGGAGGTGACCTCGAGGAGGTTCACTCTCTCCCACCCCATATGAGTTGAGCCTTTTCTCCAAATGGAGATGCTCTTACCAACACCCAAACCCACACAAAAATGAAAATAACAACCAACATAAATTTCCAATCACATACACAAAAATGAAAACATGTGTAGGGAAATAGCTATTGCCATAGGGCTTACCTTCAAAAGCCCAAGAATGGAAGCACGTTTGAAGAAACACCCACAAGATCCCTTCAATGCCTCCAACCTTCCAAGTTTTCTCCAACACCTTCCCAAAACCTCCAAAGATAGAAAAATATGCAAAAGCAAGAACCCCCAACTCCTCTCCAAGAGAAGATAAAATAGGCCTTCAAATTTGGCCTTGAGTAATGAGAAGGTGACACTTGTCACCTTCTCCTTCTTCATCCCATGCCACTTGCAAGGGAGAAGGAGTGTGAGGGTGACAAGTGTCACCCTCTAATCCATTCAAACCCTCCCCTTATCCACTTGTGCTCTCACACATGTGTGAGAGACCAAGTGGAGAGGTGGCGAATCCCCTCAAGGCTCCATGAGGATAAGGGACGGGTAAGTGCAAGAAGTTGGGTCCACATAGAGGGAAAGTCGCGGGCAAAAAAAACATCCTGATAGAAACGGGTACCTGTTTTAAAAGAAATGGGTACCCGTTTAGGAACGAGTTCCCGAGCCTAAATGGGTACCCACTTAGAAATGGGTACCCACTTAGGAATGGGTACTCGTTTAGGAATGGGTACCCGATTCTATAAAGATATTTGAATTTGAAAAAAAAAGCCTATGCGCTTTTTTTTCCTATACAGAAGGAACGGGTACCCATTCATAACAGGTACCTATTTTATAATAGGTACCTATTCTTAAAAGCTTAGGCTTGGGAAAGGCATGGTAACCCAACCCCTTGCCTTGGACCTGCAAGTTTTTCTCTAAGTACAAAACAAGAGAAAAGACTGAGTTTACCTATATGGATGACGACATTTTTTTCTAATTTTTTTTACGAAATTAAAACCCATTACAGATGACAGTGTCTAGTTTTTAAATATGTAATTTTTTTTATTGGACTTAGTTTTCTATTAATTAATTAAGTTATGTGCAAACTAGTCCAAAAACTTGAAATGACAGGTGTTTGTATTTTTTTAATAACTTTTAATTTTTAAAATTTTTTGAAAAAAAATTATATGTCATCAATCTACACATCATTCTTTACACAATGAAAAAAAATTTATTTATGATTAGTTTTGCTCAAATTATGTTAGCCATACACGAGGGTTTTTGAAAACATCAATTAGGGCCAATAAAAAATTAATAAAAAAAATTATTTGGAAAAAAATTATAAAAAAATATCTTCATCAAACTTCACTATCAAATTATGTTGGTCGTACACGTGCATGGTATGGTAAAAAAAAATGACTTTTAAATAATGGTTTTTAGAAATGCCTACTGAAAATTAATTTGTATCATCTGGGTATTAAAATAAATTACATATTTGGAAACTAGACTCTGAGTACTACATTTCATATTACTAACCTTTTCCAAGTTTTAATATTTAAGTGTTTCAAATGTTTAGGTCAAATGTGACAAATTCTGAAAATCAGGGAAAACACTTCCACTTTTTGGCCAAAAAGTGGACTCAACTTCTTGCACTGACCCGGATGACATGTCATCCCCTTATCCTCCAAGAGAGCCCTCTTCGTCTAAGATGCTCTCACACATGTGTGAGAGTCTTGGAGGGACATCCCACACACTTGGGGGTCTTGAAGACCCCCAAGTCTTCTTGGTGGAGGAATCCCCAAGCTTTGGGAAGGGAGATGGGTCTTTTCCAAGCATGACTCATCTCCCACCCTTAACCATTTTAAAATTTCGTCACATTTACTAAACCCAAGTTTAGAGTGACTAGATGTGAGTTACCCTATGGTTTAGTAATTCCAAATGGGCCCTAGACCCTAGGGTTACCACCTAGGGTAAGTTTGGGACTCTAATAAACACTTAGGGAGGTGTAAAATCACTTTAAATGGCCCATAAATAAAATAACACCAAATAGTGTAAACTAAAATATAAATTTAACAAAACATAATATAAATTAATTAAAAAAGGTAAACTAGGCCAAATAAATAAATCAAGCATGTACGAAAACATCATCCGATCAAACGTGATCCTCATCCCTCTTGGGAATGGATCGGCTTAACAAGGAATTACATAAGTGTGAGAACTACCTCTAATTTTCTGTGGCCTAGAAAATCGCCTGCGCAACTTGATCAAATGGTCAATCTAATATATATAAATCATAGCCGAAGCAACATAAATTAATAATCATGTCATCGCATAATATTTACACAACATTAATCAACTCTTATCATAATTACGATTCACAATTGTATTTTCTATCTAATATCACAGAATCAAAATAAATAACAAATATATAAAATGATCTTATAATCCACATCAATAATAATCATTAAAATGTATCTCACATGTCTAACATCATAATAGTATCAAAATATGATCTAATCAAATCACCACATGACTAATCAATGCTAATCCAAAAATCAAGAGATATAGTCTAAATCTGCATAATGGAAATCAATAGTCTCTAAAAGTCTAATAATGTCATCAACTATAATGTAAAACAATCAAAATAGGGAAGTGAAATAAATCATCCTTACGTTAAGTTTCTTCCTAAAGACTATGAAGTTCAATTGTTTAAGAAACTCCAAGGTTTGAAGCAAAAGGATGATTAGATGTTAAGACCTATACTAATGAATTCTATAAGTTAAGCATAAGATTAGGTAGAATGGAAGATGAAGTTGAAAAAGTTGATAGATACCTTGGTGGACTTAGATTTAATATTCAAGATGAACTAGTTGTGGCAAATCCAAGAATTTTTGAAGAGTGTTATCAAATGGCAATAAGGGTAGAAGAGAAGATCAAAAGAAGGCAAGACAAATCTATTAGAGGAAGAGGCAGCAATTAGAGAGGAAGAGGATCATTTCCTACATCAAAACAGTCCCATGATGAACAAGAAGATACAAGCAAAGGAAAAGAACAAGTTGCTGATGCAAGAGGTGGATTTAGAGGCTCTAGAGGCAGATTTGGTGCAGGTAGGATTTCCAATACATTTTCAAGAAGATGCTACAATTGCAATCAGTTTGGTCATCCA